>CM044958.1:8331678-8956624 GCA_024516035.1 Bactericera cockerelli | reverse complement strand
TACATGCATACCAAAGTTGGACGCCATTTGCAAACAGTTAATTTTAAAAAAAAATAAAAAATTGCACCAAAGTATTTCTTATTTAAAGAACTTTCCAAAAACGAATCGCAAAGTAGAGGTTCGTATTTAAAAAAATGAAGTTGGCCCCCTGGCCCCGACATGGGGGCCGGTAACAAAAATCGGCCCCATTATAAAAGAAGGTCTTACTACCCCGGTTTACCATACAAAATTTTATCTTTACCAAAGAAGCCATTCGAAAGTTTTTCAGGGGTTTCCAGACTTTTGCCCCACCCTGTATATTTAGTCCCCTGGCATGTGAGACATGGAGATGTAAGGAAGAAGATCCCCTGGGGCAAGGAGATGAAGAAATGTTTCAAACCCTTTGGTGATGGCTTGGTTCTTCTCACTGGCAACATCACCCCCAAGGCTTTCCTCTTCCAGGCGAGTTCAATGGCGAGTAATGCTTTTACCTGCATGCTAGGTACATTACCTCATGCAACTGGGATGGATGCAAGTCTACCACCTACGAGGGGGGACCCAAAAGTAACGGGAATTAGGTGGTAGGGGGAACACGGAGGGGGGCATCGGGTTCTCCATTGATTCTTTTCCAAGCGGCTACTCTCCCAAGTAAGTGTGCAAAGTTCATTTGCTGTGAGTGCATTCGTTCGTCCGTGAGAATTTTTCTAGTGAAACGACTTTTTCCGTTTCGGCGAAAAAGTGAAATGGCAACGTGAAATGGCTGAGTGCGGCGAGCAACGAGCGGCTGTAAAAGTTTCGGGGTCTTAGCCGTAGCACCATGATTCATCGCCAGTTATAACCTTGAGAAAAAAATCTGGGTCTTCATCCAACTGATTTTGCAGCTCCAGACAGGCCTGAAGTCTCAACGCTCCTTGTTTTGATCGTCGGAGAGGAGGCGAGGAACAAATTTGGCTGCAATCCCCTTCATGATCAAATCTTCAGTTAAAATCCTATGAATTGAACTCCATGACTATCCAGACATTTCATAAAGTTGATCGATGGTTCTGCAAGGTCTTCACGGACAAGAGTGTCGATTTGTTCAATGTTTTTGTCCGTTCTTGAAGCCATTTCACGTTTTCGCCGAAACGAAAAAAGTCGTTTCACTAGAAAAATTCTCACGGACGAACGAATGCACTTACATCAAATGAACTTTGCACACTTACTTCTAAGAGTAGCCGCTTGGAAAAGAATCACTGGAGAACCCGATCCCCCCCTCCGTATTCCCCCCACCACCTAATTCCCGTTACTTTTGGGTCCCCCCTCGTATAATGTGTTATATGAATTGTATTGTAAACTAGCGGGCTGTCGCCGGCTTTGCGGCCCGAGGCATGGCCGTGAAAGCAAAAAGTCCTTTTTCGCCAATGGCAGGTGTTGTAGTGGGAATTTCTAAGAATCCCGTCTTATTGCACATCTAAACTATAAGACAAAGCTTACCAGTTCGGAGAAACAGTGATGATCAGTCAGTCAGCCAGTCAGTGACTTTGACATTTATATGTATATTAAGATACAAATTTTAAATGAATTGTACTGTAAATAAAAGTTCAGTCTAGCCACTGAAAAATCAGGCATAGTTTTGCCAGTGTTACAAGGCTGATTGTAAATAATAGTATCAATGAATAAATATTACAGAATTGCTCATTAGTTCATTTCTAATGAAAATGATTTCACTTTCACTCCTTGATGTACCAATAATTAAAATGACATTGTAATACGCATGATGGTTCTCATTTTTATTATAATAGGATTCATCAGTACTCTGTCATAAATCACAAGGCGGCGTGCGCCGTCGAGGTCACTTTGAAGATGGAAGTCAGGAAGTGAAAAAACAACCAATCTTAATATATAAATGTCAAAGTCACTGACCACTGACTGACTGACTGATCATCGCTCTACAGCCCAAACCGTAAGTCCTAGGAAGCTGAAATTTGGTAGGTAGCTTTGTCTTATAGTCTAGATGTGCAATAAGACGGGATTTTTCGAAATTCCCCTACAACACTTGCCATTGGCGAAAAAGGATTTTTTGCTTTCACGGCCATGCCTCGGCCCGCAAAGCGGCCGACAGCCCACTAGTAATTCATAAAGGTCACACAATTCATCCTAATAGAAGTCTTTTACACCTACAAACATTGTTCAAGATGATGAAGAAATTGCATAAGGGTAAAAAAAAATCACTTTGAAGCTTTATAATGATGGAATCAACTAAATGCCCCAGCTTCAAGAAATGCTAACCAACTTTAATAGCCTCAATAAGGGACTATAGTGTAGAAACGAGACTAATGCTGACCACGACATATTAATAAGGTCAACAATAGTCAACGTAATCCGGGTTTGAATTCCGCCGGTCAAAATTTATGAAACATACATTGGATATTCCAGGTCTGTCAAGATCATGACTCACCAAGAAAAAATTATCAAGCATCAAGCACTCAATATGATACATGAAGTTGTAAAAATATAATAATCTAGGTACTCGGCAGTGTGCTAGGCCAAGTTCCAACCTAACGTATGTTTACTGTTCAAGACTGTACATATTACACAAAATGTACAATTAGATAGTTGTAACTATCATTTGGACAACCCAGTAAAAACCTTGTACCGAAATAATGATTATTATGTCTCTTATCAATTGTACCATTGTCTGTAATAACGTATCTTCTGCTTAGTAAATGTAGAGTAATAGATATAGGCCTATGCAGCATTATAATTATAGGTACTTGAAATTTCAGCAGAGTAGATACCTACACCTAACATGTATTATGAGATAATTAACTCAGCGGATTATCCCAGGAGTGTGGTCGCCATAGCAACTGAATAAACAGAGTAATTGTTTACAAAGGGCATTGTCGCACTGGTATCTTTGTCCTTGCAAAGGCCGGATGCTGAAGTGAACTAATACTAAACACTTTGATAACAAAAGCTTGTCTGAGCTCATAGACAGGTCTTGATATTTTGATTAGATTCGTGATATGTACATATTGTACATAGGTATTACCGTATTACCATTCCATGTTACAGCTAAATTGTCTTTCACGATTTTCATAAATTGGACTCGTAACAATTTTTTTGATGTAGACTAATTTAAAAAAATACACTGACAATCATGGTCACAATACTTCCTCGTGAGTGGCTCATATTGTATACTCTTGGCAATGATTTTTTTATCGATTTTGTACCATTTCTATATTTTGAGATGTATCTGCAGAAATTATTAAGCGATTCTCTTCAAATTAGTTTTACCTGGTAGAGTACCGATTTTTCTACATTATTCATTCTACAAAAACATTCTGCATCAGCAATTTTTTTTTAATTTTTGGTTCCAAAATTTCAGTTTTTCTTAAATATCAGAGCTTCACATAAATTTAAAACTCATATAAAAGTCACGAGTGCGGTTCACGAGTTATAAGCGTTAAAGTAAAAAGTTAGAAGTCAGGCGCATTTATGTGCGCCTAAGATCCGCTTATTTAAAGTTGATGAATTTAAAATGAGATCATCAAAATTTCGATGAAATCCGTTCAGTAGGTAGGTACCTAGTTTCTAAGATTTGTGCGTTGCAAGAATTCAAATAATAACAGACAGACAGACATAAAACTAAGTTAATCAGGAGGTTGCGAATTGTCCAGATTTTTTTTTTTTTTTTTTTTTTTTGAAATCTGTGCAAAACAATATTTTATTTACAAAAACAATAAAAATGTAGGTACTTCCGATTTCGAATATTAAAAATTATTGGAAGTAAAAATTGGTACGTAAACCTAACTGAAAATTTGCCGGGAAAATGCTTGAGATTTTTCTGAATTTTTTCTCAATTTAAAATAAATTAAATTCGCACTTACCACAGCAGCTAAAGCTTTTCTCGTATTTTTAATCACTAATACACAAAACTTTTCTTTTCAATCTACACGAATGAATTAATTTAATCAAACTGAACAACGAGTTCTGAATGCAACAGATGAACGTCGACTGAAACTATTGGACTAAAAGATTAAAAAGATATTAACACAGAATAATATAGAAAAAAAAATGAAACATAATATTGTGTGCTCTTCGCAATACACTTCGGAAATTGAAAGTTGAGTGGTAACAAGACTACATGTGTGCGTTCAGGTGGTGTCAGTTCAATGATGGACACACTTGTAGTAGGTGTAAGGATTTCAATTTTCCGAGGGAACTCAGATCCGCTCTGCAAGCCAATGAATTCTGTATAACAGGCATTGTTGTAAATCCCATCAGAACATGCCTCCTGATGAAGTCGTGAAGTTTTCCTTCCTTGTTTACAACTTGTAAACTGGAGGCATGTATTTAATATTTTGGAGTTTGAGTAATTATTGTGATGTCACACGATTGTGATTAACACAAATGTATGTATGGTTTTATTTGTGGTGAAGCACAAGGCCTCTTCACAATGTTTGTGGGTAGCGGAGTATTACTAAGAGCCTCGTTTACTTTTCGAATTATTCTATTACATTAATTTCCTTTTACTCTAGTAATGCCGCCAGTAGTTCAGACCCAGTTTAGTATGGGTCTCTTGTTTTTGTGACATGTGAGTTCTAATTTAATTTAATGTAATTTTTTTACTTTTTTTTTAATTTTTGAATTATCTTTAATAAAAAAAAAAAGATTTACTTTAACTCTACTCTAACATAATCACTACAAGAGAACTCCAGGTATGATCTGAAATTTCAAACAACTGACCCCTCTGATTGGTTGAGCCATGCTTTATTTATCTGAACGCACCTCACTGAACTCAGTGGGTAGGGAGTAGGGATGGACACGTGTGTCTGAACATTCCCCTCTCTTCTTCTTACTAAAGTTAAGAACTTTAGGAACATTGTGTACTGTGGAACTATAAGGCACATCGTGAGACTGAACTTACAAGTGTTTTACAGCTTGTTCGTCTTGTAAACATTGTAAAAAATTATTGAAAGACATATTATATGTTTTTTCAAATAACACCTTTGTAAAATTTCTTTAATATATGAGCTCAAACATGAATCATAATAACACTCGTTAGTGGAAGTTAACCACCAGGCGAAGTTAATGCTCAAAGCATTTTCTACCACCTAACTCGGAGAGACTTATTATTGTGTGGTCACAAACTCAAATTAATGAGGATAAATTCCACTGGGTGGGATTCGAACCAACGGATCTCTGATTATCAGACCAGTACACTTATAGGTATCTTATAAATTTTCACATTGACATCTGAAATAATTCTCAACTTTATTATGTTAATAGTTTCTATCAGGTATAAACTTTAGAGAAACCACTAAAGCTAACGCGATAAAAATGCTTTTCCATTAGGTGTTTATGTATTCATGGATGTGTATTATATGTATAGTAAAATGTACTTTTTAATTTGGTTTTTTAAAGTTTCGTTAAGAAATAAGTTTTTATTAACTCAGGAAAATCACTGAAGTTGATTTACGTTCGGCCTTTGTGAGTGACCCTTCTAATTCAATCTGCCGGGCGGTTCTGCTAACTTGTATAGACCGCACCCAGGCTGAGTGAGGTAAATGTGGGTATATCTGCTTTGTGAATTCTTAGCTAACTGGATGTAGTACACACTCCTCAAATGTACTATGATGTATAATATAAAACAGAAAAAAGGACTACCTACCTATGTTTGTTTGTTTGTCCGGAGTTGTTTAGCCAAAACGGTAAGAGATAGCGTAAAATGTCTCAGAATTGACCCCCCCAAAACCATTATCGCTTTGTCCAGAAAAATTATAAAAAGTTCAAAAAGGCATTGCTGTCCAGCAGTACGGCCATGCCTTAGTAAATTTGAAATTTAGTCCCGTTGCAAAGCACGGGCAAACGGCTAGTGATGTATAATAATGAATAAAAAAGACATATTTATTTATAAATGAGTTTCTTTTTGTTGGACTAAACACACAAAGCGCAATTATAGGATTTTTTTTCTTATCTTTTACTATCCTCATTTTACCCTTATTTTGTCACTAGTCCCTACTCATATCAAAACAGCTACTCACTTTTCCTCAAGAGGTAGGAGTCAACTCCGTAACAGCCAATGTAGAGAGTCGAAAAATTCCGACTCCGCCAGGATTCAAACCCAGGTCACCGTGTCAAGTCTAGTTCGCTGCATCAGTTACATCACTCGGCCACGGTGACTATCCTTGCAGGGTCGACGTTTTCCAACCTTATGGTTGAGGTTGGTAGGTTTTGGCACATCTTTACGGTTGGATGCCCTTCCTAACGCCAATGATTTATTTGATGTAACTTCCTGGATTAGGACGAGGGTTTTACCCTCCATTTGCTGGGAACCGTACCAGCTACCCACATTAAGCTCACCCAGCCTGGGTAGGGCCGGAAAATGCCAGCCTCACATGTATTTTTTTTTTTTTTCTGGCTTTCTTTAAAGTGGCAGGGTTCTCACATGTGAGCTCTTCCACTCAACCACATGTACGGAGGGAACAGAACTTTCCGTGTGAAAAATCTGCTCCGACCGGGGATCGAACTCAGGATCTCTGGACTACGGGTAGTAGTCACAACCGTTACGCCACGGAGGCTGACGTAACGGTTGACTACTTCTAATAATACTTACGAGTAAATGAAATATGCTTGTATTGCTGGTACCGTTATGATCATGATCACAATGTCCGTGATTTTAGTAGTAGTAAACTGTTTATTGATGGGCGGTATTATTGCCTAAGGTAATTTTTACCATCGAAAGCATGACCTTGCACCACTTAGAAAACTTAATAATTATGAAGTATTTACCAGACCAACCCTTAGAAGTTCTTCAAAGCTTAGGAGAAGTGTACATTTGTATAATTTTTTTTTTTTTTTTTTTTTTTTTAAAGAAAATAAATAAATAAACTTAAAAAAAAACAAGACCTTGGGTACCAGACCAACTTTTTCCACCAGAGAAATGGAAGGAATAACAAGTCAAGGTCAAGCATGAGTGTGTCTCATAGATACAGGCTCTCACAGCCGGGTGAGTCATAGTCAGAGGTATCCCCTCGAATCTCCTTATGCGGCTGCGCAACTAGCTCCCCCACGCGGGACCCAGCTGCCAATGTGACCTGCATTTCAGGGTCAAGACCATCCAGGGGAGCTGGGGACATGCAGCAATTATTTACGTCTGAATCCAACAGGACGTGGGCCTGCACTGGAGGCTGGAAACTTTCCTCCTCTCAGTGGCGTGGTTTCAGTAGCTCAGTGGTTGAGCACTCGCTTGCCATGCGGAAGGTGTTCGATCCCCCGAGCCGACAAAAATTTGTGTTCTTAATTTGGTTATATTATTATTAAACAAGTGGGATCAAGTTTTATTTACAAAATAATGACATAGATATACATGCATACATACTCGTACATAGATATTAAAATTAAGAAAACAAAACTTGATCAAGGGCGGTGCTAATGCCAACGGCATTCTCTTCCGGTTATAAAACCTTTCGGTGCACTCGTGTTGACCTAAATGGAAAGTATTGTGTCACTTCTCGCCCATCAGAGGGGAGGCATACTACGGGATGCTGCAATGTACTTGTAGCTCCTCATGGTTATGAAATAAAAGAGGCTGTGAAACACTCATCTTTTCTTTTTTCGTTAAATCCATCTCGGCGGACACTACTTACTTACTCATTCAGGTCTGACACTTGTCTCGCAGGGTCAGTTGTGATTAACTTCGTTTCACTTGATTTTATAAAAGTACATTAAAACACCGACCTCAGTAGCTTGATCGTTAAGGCGACGGACTTGTAATCGGAGGTCGGTGGTTCAAGCCTCACGTTGAACAAATATTTGGTAAAGCAACTTCGAGTAGTTGTGATATCACGATTGTGATCAACACAAGTATGATAACTTTATGAACCTCGCCGAGTTCCACTAGAATATTATTTAGTAATTTATGCAAGCACTGAACTGATGTTATTTCAAAGGTGTTTACTTTATTAATTCAGGGTTAGGTGGTACAAAATGCTTTGGGCATTAACCCCGCGTGGTGATTACCTTCCACTTAAGAATATTATTATTATTGGTTTGTCTTTGTGTACTAGTATCTACATATTAATAACAGTTTGTTCAACTACAGAGAGAGGAAGAGAGACGCAAGATTCCCACGTGTCTTTAAACTAACACAAGCCCGAGTATTTGTGCATTCGTTTCACTGCTTTTAAAATTGAAAATGCAACTTTTAAACGTTATGCAACAGTAAAAGAATCAATCGATAAACAATTCTTTCAAATTGTTTGCTTTAAAAAAGTCGTCGTAACAGAAATTCGACATGTCTGTTTGTTTCTTCAGAGCTCGTGCACAGACATAAGTGTGCACACTTCTAGGAACAATGATTTTGTTTGCTGAGAAAATTATCCTTGTTTTCTTATCATTATTTCTAACGGAACAAAAATATTGTTCAGAGAAGAATAGTTTCTCCTTGTCTTCTTCAGCAGATCTCATGGAACGGAAAACAGGGAGGTTTATCCCGAATGTGATCGCAATGCTCAGCATCGCGAGGCCGAAATGTGGCCACTATTCCGGGCCCCTGATTTCCACTGTTGTTTTTGTGTCCGTGCCTCCGAGCAGCCCAGCCGACAAGGCGAACGGCCCTGTATATAGCTATTGCCGTAGAAAGACTAGCCAACCCCTTACAAGACAGGCTAGCTTGCAGTTTCCTAAGGGTTTAATGGACTTATAAAGAAAAGTCCAAGTCCTCATGATGGTTGATCGCACATAGAAATATGTGGTTCAGGACGAGCAACTTTGAAATAAAGTTGACTGGAGACCATCACTCACCCCTCCAGCTGTAGCCAAGCTGGCTACAACAACAACAACAACATTGCCGTGGAAATCTCGTTTATAAATGTGATTGATAAAAGGACCTCCTAACAAGGGCAATCATTCGTGGAGGGGCTTTAACCACCAAATCCTAAACCTACTTATCGCTGCTATATCAGGTGTTTGATCCTGAGACAATCTAATAGTATCACAAGTATCACATACTGATACCCCCCGCACAGTCGCCACTGCTTAAAGTACATAACATTATTGTACGAGTATTTAGATTGAATCTAATTGCAGTGAACAAAGTTTGATAGATATTACATGTTTTATGTATCATTATGATGGAAAATGCAGGAAGTTTCCATTCATATATTACCTGGTTCAATCTGTATCTCGTCTGTGGTGGGTGTAATTACGGTAACGTACTCGACTTTGGTAATTAAGATCCAGGTTCAATTCTCTTTGCGATCTAAAAATTTCAAGATTACCCCGCGGAGATGGGACATTGTCCAGTTCTCATCCAATCACTAAATTTGATCAACGTCGAGCGTGGTGAGTACATGGATTGCTGACGGTACTTCATCCATGGTCATCATGACAATCCAGGTTCTACTGGCTATTGCTGGGTTCTTTGTCTAGCGATTAGTGGGTGGAGCCCCATTTGGCGTCTTGATATGATCGTGTGCTTGAAATTTATGTTCAATCCAAGTACGGCCGACGAGAAAATGTTTTGGGGTGCTGCCACATAAATCGGAGTGAAATGGGATTCATATGGTCACACTTTTAGTACCTGACGAGTTTGAGTTTCTTTAGCATGCCAATCATTATGATTATAAATTAATTATTCTATAAATATGTAATGACTAGCAGTTAACCCGTGCTTCGCCACGATCTAAAAGTGCACTTTTAGGGCTCTATCTATGGAACGGTTTGGACTTTTGCAAAATCCTTTCTTATTGCACGTATTCAGTATGCAAGGAATGTTGTGGAATTTCAGCTCGCTAGGTATTACGGTTTGGGCTCTAGAGGGATGATCAGTCAGTCAGTGACATTTGACATTTATATATTAAGATTTTCTCTGTATACGAGCTAGGATTTGAAAACCGCTCTATTGTCGTTTTCGTCCTAAGAGTGGTGCAGTTCCGCAGCTCCTTAGTTCCAGCCACGTCTGATGGTTAAAACCAAAGAAACAAACGAGCATCGAATTTCAAGACTCGAGTGGAGCTAAATGTAATGCCGTATTTTTCTTTCTAACCAAAGTTAACCAAACGGGAATAAAATGAACCAAACTGGAAGCAAGCCATTTTTCTTTTGGAAGAGGAAAAATTTCCACTTCCAAAGTTAACCAAAGTGGAAGTAGAAAATTCTTGCTTCCAGTTCTTTTATAGGTAAAGTCCATTGTTTATCTTTAAAAGTAACCAAACGCATTTTTCTTTCACGAATGACCTTGGAATAAAATGGAAATATTTGGAAAAAATCTAACCAGGAATTTTTTTTAGTTTGAAAGAAAAATACGACTTAAGACAAGCGACGGCGTGAATATTACAAAAATATACTTTTTACATTTCATTCATTACGACTGTGCTGTCCTACCGATTGCAGTGGGTCGATTGTTCAGTTCCTTTTCAGGCAATTGTTATGAAGGATTTTAATTTTCTTGGCGTCTTTTGCACACGAAGTGTATTTTTGGGGGATGAAACCAACTCAGAAGAACCGTGCCTATTGAGGCCGAATTTTAAAACAGCATTAACTTCAAGATAAGTGAGACCCTTCCTCAAGTCGAATTTTAAAATAATTACAACGCACTATAACCCGACTTGAGGGACAGTCTGGCTTATCTCAACTTTCAGCCTGTTTTATAATTGGCCTGAGAGCCTAAAGCGTTCAAAAGATTTCATGAATTTGGAAAGGTCCTTATAACTACTGTGAAATATCAAATAGGTACGGCTCCAAATATAATGTAAAAACAAATATAGCAGAGTTATAAAAAGAATAGTAATCCAAGCCATGGGCTTTATATTTATTCCCTTCTTATGGATTTTAAATATTCTGGATGTTATCTGAACAGACTTACCCCTCATCCCCTCTATTATATTGTTTTTCCCTTGACCTGAAATCTCGGCAACAGGAAAAAACTTGTTTTTGTAGGGCAAGGAAAAATATTCATAACAAAATTATTAACAATGAATTAATGAAAAACAATTGAATTGAATTGAATGTATTTATTTGTAATATTATGTTACAAAGGGTTGGCATAGAATACAAAAATTACAATAAAAACTTAATGATATGAAAATACATAAAATAAGAGAAAAGCATATAAAATACATAATAAAAGATTAAAATGCATAGTTCAAATACCGCTTAAGAAACAAAAATCTCATTTAATGTCATATGACATATTTTATACATTTTCATCGAAGTCCTGATAAAGATTCTTTATGAAATTTCTTTCTTTGGCCGCTCTTAAGTAAAAAGACACCAAGGTATCTATAGTTTCACTATCCTGTCCAAATAATTTAATTGTGTTGAAGAATGAATACAAACTAATTATTTTACCTTTAAGAAAACTTTGTCTTATTCCGCTAAGAATTGGACAAAAACAGAAGAAATGGTAAATTGTGTCATCAGTTTTTGTATTACAAAGATCACAAACTTTATCATAGAATGATGATTTGATGTCACCAAGAGATATACAAGAGAATCTTTCACCTGCTAACCTGAGTTGAGCTAGAAACCGGAGTTTATAAAGAGGCAGATTAATATCAAGGTAGGCAGGGATATTTGTCAAGTTCACTATGTATTGAAAGGAGCTATTGTAATGTGATTCCTCAATTCTGGCAATGTCTTGAGCCCTTAATACACTCTTCATTTTAACAATGATGTTATCAAAGTTTTCTTCGACGAATCGAACGTCTTGACGATTCCAAACCTCCTCAAAATCAAGACCCTGTAAAACAGTGCGTAATTGGGTACACCAGTTGTATTTTACATCATGAAAAGACATTGATTGCATTTTTACAAGTTGATTATAACACCTCTTAGCATATCTATCTTGGTCTAACTTCATAATTTTACACCATAATGCTAACATTTTCTTGAATATAATAATCTTAAGCTTGAATATCCCCAATTCGATTCTCAGGAAATGTCCTGGAGTACTACGAGGTAAGAACAATATAGACTTATAATATTGCGATTGTACCTTCTCCACTTCCTCACAATATCTCCAAGCCCACACCTCAGAGCCGTAGAGAGAAGTTGCTGACACCATTGACTCAAACAACTTACTCCACGACTCTAAGTTTGAAATTTTAGACCGCGCTACAATTTCGCAAATTTTAGTTGTGGCTAATTTACCTTTTACACAGGCTTGTTTTGCGGCCAATGGAAAGAGGCCAGAGGGAGAGAAAGTCACTCCCAGGTACACAAAACTATTCACTATTTCTAGTGTTTCTTGGCCATAGAAAAATACGTGTTTTTTGGAAATATTTCCCGCTTTCCTAAATATAAGTACCTTGGATTTAGGAACGTTAACAGTGAGTCCATAAAGGTCACAATATTCTTTTAACAAGTTTAATGTTCTTTGAAGTTCTATGGGAGAGTTTGCCAATATTACCATATCATCGGCATAAAATAAAGTCAGGATTGTAAGTGTATTATCTATGTTGACACCTTCCATGCCTCTTCCTCTCAAAAAAAATTCAAAGTCCGATATGAAAAGATTAAAAAGCAAAGGAGACAGAGTGTCCCCTTGCAAAATTCCCTGTTCGACTTTTATGTCACTGGTGGACGACCTTCCGGGTCCCGAACTGTTTGATGAGGAGTTACTAGTTGATGAGGAGTTAGTAGTTGATGAAGAGTTAGTAGTTGATGAGGAGTTAGTAGACTTGAGAACAACTCTAACTTGTGCATTTTTATAGAAATTCCTAAGAATGCTTATAAATTTGACACTCACACCCATTTTATGTAGCTTATACCAAAGTATTTCGTGTGAAATTCCATCGAACGCGCGCCTATAGTCCACGAAGGCGGCAAATACTTTTTTCCGGGGCAAACGAAGATTGATCTGAATCAAGGTCGAGAGTGTGAAGATCTGGTCAACACAACCCCGCCCTTCCCTGAAACCGCCCTGATTCTCGGGAAGAATACCCGCCTCCTCCGCGTACGCTGTTAGACGTCTGAAAAGGATTTGTGTAAAAAGCTTAGCAATTACATTAATAAGGGAAATACCTCTATAGTTGCTAATCTCCCCACTATTCCCCTTTTTGAAAAGTAGAAACATCAGAATGTTAGACCATCTTTCTGGGACACACTCTGTATCTATTATCTTGTTAAAAAGCGACAGTATATTGTTTTTCCAAAGTTCA
Organism: Bactericera cockerelli; assembly: GCA_024516035.1. NCBI lineage: Eukaryota > Metazoa > Arthropoda > Insecta > Hemiptera > Triozidae > Bactericera > Bactericera cockerelli. Next base: position 8,943,500 of record CM044958.1, on the reverse strand, counting down.
GGGAGATTCTTCAAAAGCTCATAAGTCAATAAGTCTTCCCCGCCCGCTTTCCTATTCTTGCAATTCTTGAGAGCGAAATCTAATTCGCCTAGAGATACATGACCGTCCAGCATTATGTTAAAAACCCCTACTGCGTTAATAACTTGTGACACCTCTTTACTAATATTAGGGTGGATGTCTGCATCACGGGAAAACACCTCTTTGAAATGGCTTTCTACCGTATCTACGTCAATGTCTACGGGTTTCCGAACTCTGTGAGAGTAACTTTTGACAGCTTTCCAGAATTCTGCGGAGTTTTTCACATTGCAGAGTCTCTTAAGCATTTCATCCTTATAGTTGGATTGCTTTAACTTTAGCAGCTCGATGTACTCATTTTTAGCTTTAATATAAACATTAAGTTTGTCCGGACAAAAACTCGACCTTTTGGCCGCCCTAAATTTGTTAGTCATAGTCCATCTTGCGCTTTTACATTGACAATCGTACCACGGCTTTTTATATGTATTCGAGTTAAAATTACTTTTATCTTTTAACATATTAAGGTTGTCACATACCTCTAAAATAGCTTTTCTTATGAGATCATAGCCCGCATCTGGTGAGAGTTCCACCATATTAACTGTAGCTATTTTTAGCAAATCATGCATATATTGACCTTTGAGATCATTCTTCCATAATATTCTAGGTCTATTAATCTCCTCGCACGATTCTACTAAACCCGGGTGAACTCTTATAAGGGATAAAATACAGGGTAAGTGATCAGACCTCAAGAAAAAGTCAGAGACCAAAAAGTCAACCACCAGGTCAAGTCCAGAGATATTAGAGCAGACAAGATCCACACAACTTTTTCCGGTTTTTTCTACGTAGGTATAGTTAGCTGGGTTATCACCCACCGACCTACCATTCAGTACAAATAAACAACATTCATCTAAAATACCTACGAGTCTTCGACCGGATGTGTTGTAAGTTTTGTCCTCACTATCTCTAGTATTCGACAGCTGAGTGCCTTCAAAGTACTCCTCACTACTTTGGTTTTCCAAACCTATTCTTGAGTTTATGTCCCCACCCACATATAAAGGAAAAGAATAATCACATGAAATATTAAAAATGGCATTCTGAACTTGAGAGAAAAGTGACAGGGGGGAATTGGGTGGCATATAGATGGATCCAAAAATAATATCAAGTGGTTTTACTAAAATAAATAGCCCAAATATATCTGAAAATATTTGATTTACCTCGAAAATATTTGATTTAAAGACAATTGCGAAGGTAGGAAGAATGACGCAGAAGGGAAGTAAGCGAAAATTTTCAGAAAGTAAACGGAAAGAAAGACAAAGAAAAGAGAGAGAGAGAAGATCAGAAAAAAATGTTGAAAAACAAGTATTTATTCACATGGATTCATGATAAAAAAATATATACATATAAAATATATACAGGGTGGGCCAAAAAAAACGTTTACACCCGTTAATGGTAGATTACTGACGACATTTCTAGGACGGATCTGCAATCCGTTTTTTCAGATTCGCCTTTATAACTGCACAAAGTGATTTTTTGCAACTTTCTGAAAAAGTCCGACTTTGGCTTATTCTTCAGGTCAGAACTTTTTTCCTGTTTTAGATAAGTTGGTTCTGAACATTTCTGCAGAAAGCCAACAAAATTTCGATGTTTCTAGCTACACTATTTTGTTTTTTACGGTTTGGTTTGGCATCTTTTTTGACACCTGAATAGAAAAAAAATTCTCATGTAAATTTTTTACACTTTGAAACACTCAAGATTTGCCCGAGCAAATTTTGGCACAGACATGGGCAAGTTTGATAAAAGTTGGCGGCCAACCCAAGGATGCTAAAAAATAATTTTACGATTTTTTATCATGTGATCTTCTGGGTAAACAAACCAGGTAAGTCTCAAAAAATGATGTTCAAAATCTTAAAAGTGTAGACCGTGTAGGGTCGTCTTGTACTCAAAGAGTAATTAGCTATTTATGTCTGATAATTATTTTACTTGGAATTAATTAAAGGCCAGTCAAATGAATGATTGTTTGTTTCTCGATGATAGTTTTCAAGCATATTTTTCTGCATTCTATGAAATATTATCTTTAAACTTCTTGAGTTTTTTTAGTACAAGTTACATTATTATAATTCGGATGCTGAAATGGCAGATACGCATTTAGCATATGGAGTTGCCAACAGGAACATTTAGGATCACGTGAAAAACATAGTTTACGAAATCTGATAGCAAGAATCCTGTTGGCATTCGATGACGTGACAAAAAAACCTGGAATCTTCCGCAACATTCGACGGAACATGATGAAGAGGTTCAACCTTTGCATCCAGGAAGGTGGACGCCACTTCCAACAGTTCCTCTAAGGGAATTGAGAAGGGAGAGAGAGAGAGAGAGAGAGAGAGAGAGAGAGAGAGAGAGAGAGAGAGAAAGAGAGGCAAAGCGCGAAAGAGAGAGAGAGAAAGGCAAAAAAGTAGAGGGACAGTTCTGAGTTAGAACTAAGGTACTAAAGTCACCATTGGTTTCAAAAATTTGTGTGAGGAGAATCCATAGTGTGTACTATGGCTAAATAAAAAATGGCAATAGTCTTTTTTATTTTGAAGTCATGAATTTTTTGCTGGCTCTGGCGTTCGGACCGGGTGGACTAGCTTACCACTGAGCTAATCGTGCGCGTCTAATCGTTTCTCATTGAACATACTAACACAAAATGTTTTTTTAAATACCTTTTTGTTTATATCAAAATAGTATAAAACATAATAAAGACTGCAAAAGTTTATTAATTTTACAAAATATTATCTTGTTTTTTTCAAGACTTCTATTAAGAGTTGGCAATCGGTAAATATTGTTATTTAATTAGTATTGTTTATGATAGAAGAACCTACCTACAAATTTACCTGGATTTATTTCATAAGCTCTATTTTCGTTTGGAAAATTCGCTAGTTTTTTTTTCTCTCGTAAGGAAGCATAAGAAAAACCATCCTTACATTATGTGTATTGTGATACCAATAGTATCAGATATAACTTAATTTACAGATGGTATTACCCCCAAAAAAACCACAAGTTGTTGGTGTTACAACAGGTCAGATACAGGTATGAATAAAATATTCCATCAGATTTTTTTGATAATTAAAATAATATTGACCGTCGAGAATTGAACCTCGGTCATGCGACTAACACTCTCAGCACAACCACATCTAGCTAACACCACTGACAATCTGAGAGGCACGAAATTTATCATTTGAATTTTCCTAAACTGGCTGATGAAAGCATGTGAGACCGCGGTATTCAAAAAAAGCAATGTAAACAATTTTTGTAAACAATACAAGACGCCCTTACACAGTCTACAGCTAGAAAACTCTTAGGATTTTTGAAGAGTTTTTGGTAAACATCTAATAATTTTTCCCAGAAGATCACCTGATAAAAAATCGTAAAATTATTTTTTAGCATCCTCGGGGCGGCCGCCAACTTTTATCAAACTTGCCCATGTCTGTGCCAAAATTTGTTCGGACAAATGTCGAGTGTTTTATTTAGTAAAAAAGTTTTTTTGGGTGTTTTTTTCTGTTCAGGTGTAAAAAAATATGACAAACCAAATCGTAAAAAACAAAGTAGTGTAGCTAGAAACATCGAAATTTTGTTGGCTTTCTGCAGAAATGTTCAGAACCAACTCATCTAAAACAGGAAAAAAGATCTGACCTGAAGAATAGGCCAAAGTCGGACTTTTTCAGAAAGTTGCAAAAAATCACTTTGTGCAGTTACGAAGGCGAATCCGAAAAAACGGATTGCAGATCCGGCCTGGAAATGTCGTCAGTAATCTACCATTAACGGGTGTAAACGTTTTTTTGGTCCACCCTGTATAAACTTTCCACTATTCCTCTTTGAATTCCGTGAATATCTGAATGAAGATGCGAAAAAAGACATTAAAATAATTATGTAAATGTAGAATAAATACTTCTTTGTTTCGTTATTTTGTACTTGCTCTTCATAAAGAGAAGAAAAAGACAGATGTAAAAGAAATTAATAAATTGGTGTGAGGGCCGCAATTACGGCCTTACCTAAATATTGATTTCAGTACCGACCTCAGTAGATTGATCGATAAGGCGGCGGACTTGTAATCTGGAGGTCGGTGGTTCAAGTCCCGGTTTCAGCGTAGATTTAGTAAAGCGAGTTTGAGTAGTTGTGATATCACGAAACTGATTAGCACAAATATGATAACTTAACTTAACCTGAATTGATTTTAATTTAGTTCCGTTGCGAAGTACGGGATAATGGCTAGTGCTTTATAAAATTCACTTTTGAGTCTTTCGATCATACGGACAGAACGTCTAAAGACTCTAAACTAATTATAAGACGCTTTCTCAAAACACAAGAAAAACAGTAGTACATCACTATCTTTACCACCCGGCCCCACGTTGCTCCACTCCATCACTGCTATCAGTATGCTACCTGTGTAGTGTATGTACATCACTGCTATCAGTATGCTACCTGTGTAGTGTATGTACATCACTGCTATCAGTATGCTACCTGTGTAGTGTATGTACATCACTGCTATCAGTATGCTACCTGTGTAGTGTATGTACATCACTGCTTAGTCAGTTAGGCTACCTGTAGTGTAGTGTATGTACATCACTGCTATCAGTATGCTACCTGTGTAGTGTATGTACATCACTGCTATCAGTATGCTACTGTGTGTTAGTATCAGTATCAGATGCTACGTGTTTTATTACTTTCGCTTTTGTTTATTTTGAACGAGGTGGGCGGGGCCAGAGCTATAAAGGAAATGATAGAGTATTTATGAGGAAGCCCTTGTCAAGCAGTGGCGTAGGTCCCGGTCGTTTCTAATTTCGTATATAGATAGTTGGATATATTATATGTATGTATTGTTCAATGATACAGTAGTACTCGTATATGAAAAAAAAAAAAAAAAAAAAAAAAAAATTATGAATCTTTTCATGTCTTTCACGATTGTTGGAGGGTCTCGAAAAAAAGGGTTCCCGTTGGCCTAGGAAGTCCAACAAAAAGTCAAATCAATTTATTTTTCAACGTAGAGTCCATTTCTGCAATAAAAATCGCAATGTTTGAAATTCATGTTGCACTTTTCGCTGGCTGAAAGTACATGAAATGCATGGGAACTATGTTTTCCGTAACCTTACGCTCTGCCGGGCTGTCTCTTTCTTTGTATAGGCGTTCTTCACACCTCGGCCGAGGTGTTTGATATAGGACAGAGTCATATATGATGGAACATGGTCATTGGTCGTGGAAGTTCATCCGGTCCATGTAGTTCAGAAGTCAAAACGTCGCGCGTCGGTCTGTTAATCCAGAGGTCGCGGGTTCAAAACCGAGCCAGGGCATGACAGGTTATCCTCCCATTTGGGATTCGGCCACAGAGAAGAGAAATCTCCGAGAATTTCCGTCCCTGTCTGTACAATGAATCATCATTTCCTATACACCTTTTCCCGTTTAGACGGGGTTGGCGTTTCTAGATAGAGTCTTCCTCTTGGTCCGATCGTGCAGTTGTAATATTCGCCACTGGGGCACTCTTATCTCCTTTTCCTTTATTAATTCGTACCATTTCCCTGTTTACTTTGAAGAGCTTTCTTTTTGTGGTTTCCATGTTCTCCTCCGAAACGAGAATGGGCGGAAGTGAAAATGGGATTTCATTTTTTACCTGTTTCGCCTAAAATACGCTGTCTGATCTCCTGAACTTTGAGTGGTATCTGTTAAAGTGCAAATTCAGTATGTGCGGAAAATCTTAAATTTATGTTCTTAAAGCGTGAATTTAAGATGGTAAATTGTTATTTAGAGGTATATTATAATGGTAAACAAAGTAAAAATAATACAAATTTGGTTTTATTTATATTATATTTTTTTTTTTTTGTAATATATTACTTTTATTGTATATATTTTGAGGTCTCTCATACAGACATAACATTTTAATACATTTAAAAAGAGACTATTTCAAAGAGTAATAAAATATGGAAGTATTTTGTATCCCATTCAGATTAAATCTGGTGGCGGGATATTTATTTATTTATATTTAGATTTAGGTATTATTTATTCTATAAACTCGGTTTACCTTCAATATTGTATAAAGTAAGAAGGAGACGTATAGAAAGTCACTCAGATTTCCTAGGCTTTATGCTTCGTAACTGATAGTTTTTTAGTCATATTATTATTATAGACTGGTTGGAGTTCCACAAGGGAAGCACCAATCTTCACACCGAGATCTATTTAGATCTATTCTGATCAGTTGATTCTAATTCTAATGTACGTCCTGATTTGAAGTGGTCAGAACGGGTGTTTTACCCTCCATTCGCTGGGTGTCGTACCAGCTACCCACATTAACCTCATCCAGCCTGGATAGGACCGTAAATGCCTGCTGCACGTAGGTAGGTAGGTAGGTAGGTAAATTTTATTTATTGTAATAATCAAATTATTATAATAATGTTGGCTTTAAATTAAAAAGAAAAAATAAACTATCTATATAAATATACATATTATTTAAAGAGCAATGTAACAGTATTACACATTTACTAAATACCTAACTATAGCATTTTATCCAATTTTATGCAAGAGGCTCCAAAGACCTTGTCTTCAAAGCCTCCCGCATAAAATAAAATATACTATTAATATTTACTCTTTCATTAAAATTCAACAGAGAAACAAAATCATGAGCGCTATCTATCAGTAGTTGTTTAATAAATTTATCCCTTATAAGCTTGTATAATGGGCATTCTAGGAAGAAGTGCTGTAGGGTTTCAGGGTGGTTCAAATTACATTTAGTGCACATTTCCTCTTGATCCCATTCATAGTTGATACCATTTAACATTATTTTCACCACTTTACCCGCTAGCCTAACTTGTGCTACAACTCTTATCTTATTTATAGCCATATTGTTTTTTAAATATTCTGAAGGAAACAAAACTTCAAGATCGTATTTGGTTAATTTTAACTTTAAGTCTCTTAGTATTCCCCCAAAACTTGACAGTTCCAATCTTTCCCAATCTCTACTAATTAGTTGTTCATAATATTTTTCATACATAATTGATTTTAAAGACTTCAGAGTTTCGGAGTTTTGAGCCGACCAGAGCTCTTCATATCCCAACTGAACCAATTTTGTTTTGAGCAAAGACACCCAGTTGTACTTATGCACATTACTTGAGCGAAGATCTTGGTCTACTAGCTTATCATAACAAATACGAGGGTAACGATTTGATGGCATTTGCAAAAGTTTGAGCCACCACTCTATCATCTGTTTAAAAATATGAAAAGTCAGTTTAACCACACCCATTTCTAGACGAAGCATATAGCCGGGTGTACCTCTTGGTAAACAATAAATTGACTTCAGGAATTGAGATTGGCACTTCTCTAGCTCCTCTTCATATCGACAAGCCCAGACCTCGGCTCCATACAACACGGTTGTCTTCACTATTGCATTGAACAGGGTCATCCTTCCTTCGTAGGAGTCCGTCTTCGAGTTGGAAAGAATTTGCCTCACATTAGCTATTGCTATCCGACCCTTGGAGAGCGCCTGCTGAGTTGCCTTGTGGAAAACTGCATGCGAAGAAAAGCGAATACCAAGATAGTTGTAGTCACTAACCACCTCCAAGCGTCTCCCCGCATAGTGAAATACATCCGAAGCCGCCACTCTTCCGCCTCGCCTAAAAATGACAACCTGAGACTTGGACTCATTGACAGTCATCCTGTTCTCTTGGCAGTAGAGGAAAAGCAGATCGAGTTTTCTTTGAAGATCAATACGGCTCGTTCCAAAAACAATAAGATCGTCTGCATATAGTAGTAAAAGTATGTCTATCGCACTCGTGACACTTACTCCCTCGACACCGCGACTCCTCATGTAGGTTTCTAAATCGTTAACAAAAATAACAAAGTTAAGAGGAGATATAGAATCCCCGGTTATAACTCCCTTGGTTATGCTGCATGCTGGGGTAAGTTTATCTTCCACGCGGATCTGAGCACTTGAATGTTCGTAAAGAGTTCTTATTACAGATATCACTTTTCCAGAGATGCCGAATGAAAACATTTTTTTAAACAATAGGTTATGATCTATCTCCGTGAATGCCGATCTAAAATCCACAAAAGCTACAAACAGTTTTCTTTTCTTTATGAGGTGCAGGTTGATTATGCTGGTTAAAGTAAAAATGTTGTCCACACAACCTCGGCCTGGCCTGAACCCTGCTTGAGCTTCTATAAGGAGTTGATGGCTCTCACACCAGCACAACACTCTCTGGGAGATCAAATAAGTAAATAATTTAAATACGTTATTCAGCAGCGAGATCATACGGAAATTTTGAGGATCCAATGGGTCTCCCTTCTTGTACAGCATAAAAATATAGGACTTTGTGAGGTCTTCTGGTATTTGTCCTCCATCGAACACAAAATTTAAGAAATTTAAAAGACTTTGCTTCCAATCTGTCCCCAGTACTTTGAGGTATTCATTTAAAATAAAGTCAGGGCCAGGACTTTTATTATTTTTCAACTGTTTCAAACCTTTTTCCAGCTCGCCCAAAGTTAGTGGCAAATCCAATGAGTCTCTCAACACATCAACAAACATAATTCGGTTCAAGTTATTTTCTTTTTGAGGATATATTTCTTTTAAGTGTTCAGTCCAAACTTCAATTGATATTTGATTACATTTATTTTCTTTCTTTGGACGGTAAGATTTTACAGCTTTCCAAAAATCACCACTATGTTTTATGTTTCTGAGTTTTTCTTTGTACAAATTTTCATGTTCATTTTTTAAATTTAAGCACAGTGTAAAGTACTTCTTTTTAAATTGCAAAAATAAATCCAAGTCTTTTTGTGAGTGATTCCTTCTCCATTTTCTATGGTGTTTGCGAAATAAAAATCTTAGAGTTCGACACTCGGCACTATACCATGGATTCTTATTGTATTTCCCGCTGTACACTGTAACCTCCTGCACTAGCTCGTGCCGCAACACACACTCATCAATTGCATTTTTTAGAGCTTCATATACTTTTACCGGCTCTGTAGAAATATACTTTGAATTTAGACACCACGTAAATGAATCTATCTTGGTTTTATTTTCTGTCCACTTGTACTTCTTAATTTTCACTGATTCCGCGCCACTGACGACTGCAGCTCGGCCGCCACACTCCACCTCCATGAACAGGCTCACGGGCAGATGATCCGACGACACAATGTCCTCCGAGACACGCAACTCCAGCACCCACTTGCACAGCTCCAGGTGACACCAGATCAGATCGACTACACTTTTCCCTGCTTTACTAACATACGTAAACTGACCTGGTATGTCACCTTTAGTCCGGCCATTGAGCACTATGAGTCCGTACTCCTCCAGACACTCCATCACCATTTCACCTCGCTTATTCGCCACCTCGTCCAGGGATAGGCGTTCTGCTAACATTTCATACTCTTCCGCCAGTTCGCTTTCCAAGTAATTCTGATCTGCAATTCTGGCGTTAAAGTCACCGCCAATAATGATATTATTCTCACCACTATATTCATCTAAGATATTTCTTAATAAGATCAAAGCCTCGTTAATACAGCAGCTTGGGGTGAAATAAACATTTCCCAAGGTAATGTCCATACCGTTAGGACAAATTACTTTTATGAAAATCCATAAATTAGAAATACTCAGTACAGAGAAGCAGATTTCTTTTTTAATTAACACAAGGAGACCTCCACTGGCTCGTCCTTTTTGTTTATCTTTAGTTGCAGCGGAAAATACTATGTCATAGTACTTGGATACCAGCGGTAGTAGTGGCTCTGACAAAGCCCAAGTCTCACTGATGCATATTATATTCCAACATAATATTAAATTTAAATCATGAACGCAAGCATTATTTAACTTACTCATACCGTTTACATTCCACCAAGTTATCCTTAGTATGCTGTGCAGATACGTTACATCGCTCATACGTTTTTTGGATCCTGTTCGTTATTGAGATACTGCTGCATTTTCTGCTGGGTTAGAACCGGAGTTGTGCTCCTGCTCGCCGCGCCCCCACTGTACGACGCCAGGTCAGGGATCAAGAGAGAAGAAGGGCGGATGCGTGTGTGAGGCTCAGCCGCCAGGGAGGGGGTGGGCGCAACACCGCTGCCAAAATAGGTTCCTGTTGATACATGTTGGGATATAGGGAAATGATTATTAATTTGCTCTGAACTCATAATATTAGCATCCTGCGAATGAAACAAAGACTCAGAACTTCCCATGTTGACACGCTTGTTGGTGTTTTCCGTCTGGGGTGACTGTGAGAGTGCCCTCGCCCTCTTGTTGCCCGTGGTATGTGGATGCGCCGCCCCTCTGCTATCATGCACAATCAACCTGCCTGAACGAACCACCGCGTATTTACCCTCCAATCTCAACCTCTTCATCTCGCCAAGTAGCTGTTTTTCTTGCTCTCTAACTTCTGGTGATGTATCTTCGTAGATGAAAATGTATGTGCCTTTCAGCTTACCTTTACTTTTTAAAATATCAAACTTTCGTCTTTGTGTTGTAAAAGCAATCAATACTGGTCTCGGTCCCTTACCAGGATTTCGCTTTCCTTGTCTTCGGGAAAAATCAAGCTCCGCCAAAGTAAAGTCATTAACTTGCAACTTGTTCACTATTAACCCCAGAACTTTATTATCCAACTGACGGAATGTCTCGTCTTCACTCTCTTCCAAGCCAAATATTATTAAATTTTTTCTTCTTTTGTCTTGATCCAAATATTTCACAGTCTTTGTATGACCTGCCACCTGCTGAGCCAAAGGCTGGAAAGCATTATAGAAGTAATCCAATTTGGCATTAACATTGACATTACTCTCAAGGCATTTTTGTTGTAACTCTCTTATAGAGGCCAACTCCTGACCCAGTGCATTCATGTCGCATGGGTTCCCTTCTTCACCCATGATCTTGGTGAAAACAACAAAGCACACGGAATAATATCAGTAGGTACGCTACTTGTTACCTGCAATGCAACACCCTAATATGATCAGTTATCTAGAGTGTGTAGGTACTTGGTATAGCGTATATCTATGTAGCTTCTGTATCTGTACTCATACCTAAATCACAATACAATGAATTAATGAACTTTGTGATTGCCTTTCAGATAGATAATACTTTGATCAGGTAGAATATGATAGTACGGTATCTCTTATCAGTGAATGCGTAAATGATAAGGTACTCGAAATTTACGATTTACTATCAATTTCTCCCACCCGATTGCGCAGATATCATTATCATCTCTATGCGTCGGTTTCAATTGGTAAGTTGGTAAACCTGGGTGTGATGGTGAGGCTCTCTATTGAACTTTTGAGTAAGTTTGTGAAATGATTACCAAATTCAGAGTAATTAGTGACGCGGTCCTGCGCAGAAGCTCATAAACTGTTAAGATAATTATGTTCTAATTTCTAAGAATTTGTATCTTCACTGATAAACGGGATTCTAGCCATCTTGGATTTTAATTTCAAAACTGTTGCACAATAAGAAATCTCGAACTTACTGCGGTATTTGCAACACGCCCAGAAGTCTCAGCTATTTCAAAATGAATCTTGCAGGCCAAATATTTAATTAAACACTTATTTAAAACACTACAACACTTAAAAACATTTTTTAAAACATAAAATTACGGAGAACAAAAATTGTGTGACTGCACTTAACTAGCTCCGAATTTCATTATTGTTTGGATTGAACAGAATTTTCGTCAAATAGTCTGCCCCAACCGGGAGTCAAACTCGGTAACTCTGGACTACGGGCAGTAGTCACAACCGTTACGCCACAACGCCACCTACGGAGGCTTGACTCTGCCTACTTTTAGTGACAGGAGCTTTTCGAAATTCCAAAGGGTGCACTGCGCCAAATATTGAGCTTGTGTTTAATAAGTAAATATTTATGACACCTATTTATGACAGGTAATATAGGTGTATGACCTTCATACCCTGTTTCCAAGTGAGCTCTCTCCAAGTCTGCATATTCATATACCTTCTTGTAGGAATAATAATACGAATGAAATTTATTACTTTCTCTAAATGTTTTTCATATTTAAATAATATATTGCTCCCGGAACTGTTTTACCCACTTTCCGATTCAACACGTCCACTTTCATGAAAAACATTTCTTGGGATTTTCTCAGGATGGGTACAAACCCTTCAAGTACTGGCGTTACATATATGTAACACGACACACGTGTCAGCAGATTTCTTTTTAATATTAAAAATAATATAATAGTTAGTACTCATATAACACGTTTCTTAGTGATTCATAATAGTCGGTTCAACCTATAACCGAAGAAAGTTTACTGTTACAAATATGTAAAGCCAGGACTTGACATGTGCAGTAGAAAAATAGAAAAACTGTAAAAATAGTTTTCGGACTTGAAGGGTTAATTAATCCTAGTTTATTCTTCTGCCCTTAACGTTATAAAATCGAGCTTTCTGGCAGGCAAGACTATAAGAACTAAGAACATAGTGTTTCTTACTATTTTTAATTTACTCTATCTTACTATTCTCGATAACTCTGCAGGAATCCTACCTGTAGCGAGAACAACCTAATAGAAACGATTCCTCATATCCGTGGCATTTGTCCCCGCTCTGAACTCCTACGGAACTCGGCACACCACAAAATTCGTACAGCTACAGCTGACCTCTTCCGTAAAAAAGGATGGGAAGTGCATGAAGAAGTGCATTGTGAGGCCCTTACAGAAGATGGAGGACAACAAAATAGAAGAGTGGATATTATTACCATTGACCGACGCAATGGTAAAGCTATGATCCTTGACCCTACCTTACGATGGGAATCTAATGAAGAAAATCAAGACACAAATATAAATAATGAAAAAAGAGCGATTTACGAGCCGACAATTCCATACTTCCAGCAAAAATATGGAATTTCCCAATGGACAGTTCATGGACTTTGGTTTGGTGTTCGTGGTACTGCATCTCCCTACCTCGTCAACTTTTTCAAGTCCCACAGACTCAAGAAGAATGATTTGAAAAACTTATGTTTGACAGTCTTGAAAGACACCCTCCACATCATCCAAAGACACTTATATTCATAACTCAAATGTAGTTGTCCAAAGTTAATAGACTTTTTCTCAGTTATATATAAAAAAAAAAAAAAAAAAAAAAGTTTAAAGTAATATTTGGTAGGTATACTGTGTCTTTGGGCAACTCATTTTATGTGAGCAGTTCGAAATAATAAAGTTTATTTTGTTTCTCTCTCCTATTAATTTTTGGTCAATTTTTCTTCTCAGAAACCAGCTTTTTACACGATGTTACTAGAAAGTAGGTAGGGGCGTGGTTTTTTTTTGTTTTAACTTCGCTTTCAACTGCAAGGTCATATCACGACGGGGTTTTACCCTCACTGGAAACTCACAAACTAGTTACTCACCCAGACTGAGTGTGACCGGGAACGGGACATTATCATGAGGGTTCAAATTTGAATGGTAATCCAAGTCTAAGCCTTGATGTAAGTTGCTTAACTTGAGTGACTGAATGAGAACTGGTGTATTCAACGTGCCATCCACGCTGAGTTTGTCGTATTTGGATTTATTTCTGAGTACTTCGTCTGCGGTAAGCTTCAGAACCGAGAGAATGGAGTTAAAGATGGAAAAAAACATCAGGTCTCTAAAGCCGTATTTTTCTTTAAAACCAAAGTGGTTTCAACTGGAATAAAATAAACGAACTGGAAGAAAGTCATTTTTCTTTTCGAAGAGGAAAAATCTTCTTCCAGTTTGGTTAACCAAAATGGATTTACAAAATTCTTGCTTCTATTTCTTCTATAGGTTAAGTCCATTGTTTATCTTTAAAGTACCGAAACACATTTTTCTTTCATGAATAGTGGAGCAGCTAAACGGGAAATATTTGGAATAAACTGGAAATATTTGGAATAAAATGGAAATATTTGGAAATACCGAAGCTGGAAAAAAAATTTATCCGAAAGAAAAATACACCTGATATTGCTTGTAAGGACTTTAGACTGTATATATGTATTCGTCTGAACTTGAAACGGGAGATTTGAAACAACCTTGTAGCTCATGGAGGTGGAAGTGTTGAAAGTTCGAATGACATAACTTTGCGAAAAACGTTGGAAAGAAAGATAAACTGTTATTCATCTTGAAATAAAGTTTCATATATCCTAAACTCCGAAAAAATAAAATGATAAAGTATTTAAATTTAGGGTATAAAAGTTTTAGTAAATAAAAAAAATTCGGTGACATGCCGTAATTTTTAAATTTACTTCATTTTTTTTTCCTGAAAGGAAAACTTAATTTGTTTAGGATTATAAAGACACCCATACCTGCGTACAGTCTACAGGTAACTTACCACCCTGTGGACCCGCCCTTTAGTTTTATTTATTTATTTTATGTTCTCTTTACAGCTTCCGTGGCGTAATGGTTGTGACTACTGCCCGTAGTCCAGAGATCCCGAGTTAGATCCCCGGTTGGAGCAGTCTTTTCGAAGAAAATTCTGTTCCCTCCAAACACGTGAGGCTGGCATTTCCGGCCCTACCCAGGCTGGGTGAGGTTAATGTGGGTAGCTGGTACGATTCCCAGCGAATGGAGGGTAACACCCCCGTCCAGATCAGGACGTTAAAACCAAATAGAATCGTTGGCGTTAGGAAGGGCATCCAGCCATAAAAAACGTGCTCCACCCTACCAACCTCAACCATGAGGTTGAACAATGCCGACCCCAAAAGCAACATAAGCTAATATGGGATAAAGGCAAGAAGATACCTGTATATTTTATGTTCTCTTTATCTCTAATGTTATTTATTTAATTCGTTTTTTTATTATGTTTTTGTAAGAGATAATCAACTAAAATAGAAATAGGAATTTGAAACCAGCTAATGAGGAAATAAAGTGTTTCATAAAGTTAGAAATAAGGTGTTTTTTCCCTATCAGATGGGTTTTCGCGGAAAGAAATGACTGAGAAAACACCTAGAATTAAAAACACTTAGGGCGGAATTAATAAACAACATCAATAACTAGTCGTTGGTAGGTGTCGGTTTTCCCTATCTTACACAGTACGCAATCCGTGACTTAGCGCCACAGAGGTATTAAAAAAACGTCTATTTATTCTGCCCTAAGGGCGGTAAGATAGGGAAAACCGAAACTTACCGACGACTTAAGTTATTGATGTTGTCTATTAATTCCGCCCTTAGAGAGCAGTCTAAGACTAGTTTCGTCCTAATTTAGACTCTTTTTTATGACTATGAATTAGTCCAGATGACAATGAATCCTAGTCTTATATTATGAATATACAATTTGTCACATATTGGATGTCACACAAGTTGAATTTATGAAATAATGTATTTGGAAATAAAGTAGTTCGATGATTCACGTGTTGTAAATTGTAAATATTAGCCATGAATCATGATAGGTATGGGAAAGTGAAATGTACTCACCAGCTACAACAAAAATAATTGTATTTATTTTGTTAGGACATATGTTTTTATTAGTTAGGACATTAGTTTTTAAATATTTTCTATTCTTTTTCATTTTTATTGTTATTGTTTACATTTTTTCATTGTTAAAATAATTATTTGTATTGTAATAATGTCCATTTATATCTAATAAAGTGTTGTATAGTAATAATAATAATAATACTAGTCCAGAGCATCTCTCTGGAAGGCCAGATAACTTCCTCCTCATCTCTCCTGTATACATATAGCCTCTCTGTACGTAGAAAATACATATTCTTGTCCAGATCTTTATCTTTTCCTCATTATATTTAACAATGTTCTCTTTCCTCGTATCTTTCTCTTTCACACAAAAAACTCTCATTAATCCTTACTGATTAGACACACACTCTCGTCCTCTCTCTCTCTCCCTCTCTCTTCTTTTGTTCTCCTTAGCTTTAGTTTAGAATATAATATGTGCAATATTCTAGAGCTTTGAGCTCTAGAATATCTTCTTCTTCTCTCACATTCCTTCCAAACCTCCTTGGGGTCGGCATTGTTCAACCTTTCTTCTCATGGTTGAGGTTGAAGTTGCGATCACATACTTCCATATTTAACGGCTGGATGACATAACTAACGCCCAAATTGTTAAGGTCACCAATGGTTTGTTATTGTTGATGGCTTGATAGAGCTGCACAAATCTTAGAGAAAAATGATAGTGACAGGTTTCGTTATTTGACATAAAGATAACATCGGCTTTACTACTTTCTCGCTTTTGAAATCACCGTCTCTCTCTTTAAAAAAGTTTTCATAATTTTGTTAACTACAATCGTGATATCACACCTACTCAAACTCGCTTTACTAAATATTTGTTTTACTTGGGACTTGAACCACCGACCTCCAGGTTACAAGTCCGCCGTCTCTCCCTCTCTTTCTACCCCCTAGACACACCACAGTCTACACCCATTCAGCCACGTACCCCCCCGCTGCTACCTCAGCTAAGCTGTTGAGTCCACTGCCACAAGCCGGGCGGTGCGGTGGCTAAGTGTTGCTCCTTCTCTCCAGGGTCCACAGGGTCAGCTGTAACAAATCCGCTGTGCCTCACCGCAAGGGCCACGCTGGGCGGGAAATATTAGAAACATTTTGGAATAACTTCACGACAGGGTCCGGGCGGGTATTTCTCGCCCACTTCAAATGAAATTTACGGTTCAAATGCTTTTAGCCTTTTTTTCGCTTTTATTAGAGTTTCAAAAAGCTCAAACTTTGATTTGCTACCTGCCCCTTTATTTATTAGGTTTGTTAAGCGTAGAACAGGGGATGTAAAGAGATCCATAGTTTTTTTAGCTTAATTTTTTCCGCAGATGATTTTTTTTCAATGGCGATTACAAATTCGAAATGATTGAAAAAAAATACTATTTTTTTTTATTTATTTACAATACATAATTCATGTTTTTTTTTTTTAAATATAAAAAACTTCTCCCAGAGACCGTCCTTCTGGAAGGGAACCGAGGATGCAAGAAGCATTTCCTCTTTGAATGGCGAGACTAATATTTTGGTAAAGAAAATGATTGGAACAGGGATCAGCCGTAATTCCAATCAATTTCTTTCCCAAATGGTCTAACCATTTCTTTGATTCGATTTAGGTACAGTCGTAAAACACGGTGAAAATACTTACCACTTACAATGCATCGAAAGCAAAAAAATGTTATATCAATCAATTTCCCTCATAAATCATCATAAATTGTTTGAATTTTGCTGCTAAAAATTAGGTGCCCGGGGTATTCACATTTGAAATGCTTGCAGGTGTCAACCCAACCTCTGGAGTAGTCTCCTTCTTGATCAAGGTAGCCTCCACACCAGGTCAGTGAAGGTAGTCTCCACACCAGGTAAGTAAAGGTAGTCTCCACACCAGGTAAGTAAAGGTAGCCTCTACACCGATAAGTAAAGGTAGGCGCCTTTTCTTATGTATGTCCTCGTACATCGATTATCAGAAAATATGCATTGACAGACGCAACCTAAGAATGATAAGAAAATATGTAAATTTAAGTTCATCATCATAGGGTGGCGTCATCGTGAGCAACGGTAGCCACAGAGTGGAGGAATGACTGAGCACTTCTACCACTGTCTTTACAAGGAGGCTAATAATTGACAAGGGTCCCCAAAACCAAGCCAATACTGGTCTACTCCCAATTTATAGTCCCCCAGCCAGAATTTAAGTTCAGGTGATGAAAAAGAAAAATTCAGTAATTAGATATAACTCAAACAATATTATCTTTATTTTCAATTCACGGGTGTGGGAAAATAATATAGGTATAATTATTAAAAATGCACACAGTGTGGTATTGAGATACCTATATGACCATATTTTGTTATGAAATACTGAAATTTAATGTGAAATATGGCAACAACATTGAAATCATTTTACAGCTTATAAATAACAAATACCTACATTTTGATTCTGTTCTCTATATTTATTCAGTCCTGCCTATCCTTTAGGTATTTTCATCCAAAATTTCAGAAGATGAAACAATATAAGTGTCTAAGATATGAATGGGTCCATATACTCCATATTGTATGAGGTGGGAGAAGTCCAAACCCCTGGAACTCGTCTTTTTTTCTTTCTTTTTGTAATAATCACCCCAAGATGCATGTTTCTTAATGGAGAAATTTAATGTTGGACTCTATGGTTCATTGAAAAATAGTAGATGATAAATCTCTTGTCAGCTTCCATAAGCAAGAATTTGCCATAACTCGTTAATCGTAGATCGTGGGTTGATTCTCAACAACTCCTTGACGAAAGAATATGATTTGGCGTAATTGTCTATTAAATTATTGATTAAAGTTCTCCATTAGCAACACTGCAACTGGGGGGTTAAACTTTCTGCCCTAGAAAAAAATGTAATAATACTCGTTCCGTAGGTAGGAATAATATTAATTTATTCGAGCGAAAAACAAGTGAGTAATCTCTGAATAATTTTGTACACAAAAATCAAGTTCCTGTAGACAGCGAATTTTTTTTATTTATATACGGTAAAGTGGGGTAAATAAGATCGTGGGGTGACTGGTGATTAGGAACATGGTGAGTTAAAATTATAGTAAAAGTTACAGTTTAGTAATAGTTACAGTTTACATCCCTTTACAGTTTACAGTCCTACTGAGGCTGGGTGAGGTTAATGTGGGTAGCTGGTACGATTCCCAGCGATTGGAGGGTAAAACCCTCGTCCTGACTATCAATCTCAGTCAGGACGTTAAACCAAATAGAATCAACTGGTCACAATAGATCTAACTAGGTCGCAGTGTTAATTGTAAGGATTTCACTGCAAACCCTCCAACCAGGTCAGATAATAATAATACAGTTTAGTAACATTTTCTAGCTGAATCTAGAGATGGAATCTAGCTTTCATTGTACCCACTCGGCGATTTTTCTAAAAACGAATTCCATTTTCTTTATTTTCTGGTTTCAAAATCATGACAAAAATGGTTGTAAGTAGTAGCATTATCTAGATTCCTAGAATCCCTGATACAAATAGTCGTAGCAACAAACTGTTATCCTTTAAGGCAGGGTCTCTCTGAAAATTAAGACTTTTGAACTAACCATGATTCTCCTGTTCCCCCATTTTACCCTACTTTGGGATGAATCTTCCGGAAAATTGTTTTCTTGTGTACACACAGAAACTGCATGTGCCTCCACTGATGAGCATGAGAGAGAAGAGAGGAGTAATGAGAGAGAATATAGAGAGGGAGGAGAGGAGAGAGAGAGAGAGAAGAGAGAGAGAGGAGAGGAGAGAGAGAGAGAGAGAGAGAGAGAGAGAGAGAGAGAGAGAGAGGGAGAGAGAGGGAGAGAGAGAGTGAGAGATATAGAGAGAGAGATATAGAGAAGGGAGGGGGCAGAGATGAGGAGGGAGGTAAAGAGAGATATTTATTTCTTCAACTTCCGTAAGAAAGATGGATTTCATTTTCAAATTGTTCCATTATTATTAAAAGAGCGTCCTTTTTGACCCTATACTATGAACAGAAATAGTTATTAGGGTACAAGAATTACGTAATATCTATATTAGATCTAGAGCTAATATCTCGACTAGTGTTACCGGACACAGCACGTCATAACAGAAAATGTATGACATCCACTCAAGTTTCGTACGCATGTACCAAGAGCATCAGATTTTTTTCATTTTTAGTTCCTCAAGTTTGTGTTTATAGGAGCAACACTAAACTAATTATGTTACTCACATTTAAAAATCCGTTACCTAATCCTCTTTTATAATGTGACCTTGCAGTTTCTTGAAAAAATAAAATATATATGAACCACTGCTGACATCCAGAATTTTCTTAGAATAATGGTATTTTAGAACTATTTCATCTTCGCAAAGTTAGCTAAAAATTATTAATTGTTAACATACCCGCAATGTAATGACAACGTATTGAATTTGTACATTCGTGAAGCCCCAATATGTAATATAATGTACAAGGGAATTACTCGGGATGACGATATTTGGATATGGCACAAGACTCATGCCATTTCTTACATCCTTCGAGCCCATCCGTAGAAAAGTGACACAATTCCAGACGGTTTTCCGTCCAACAACAACTGACACAACCACTACTAGTTGATAGTTGGATTAACTCGTTAGAAAAGTTTTGAATATAAGAACACTAATGTTGATGGCAGAATCCTAGGAAGAGCAGGGGACATAGGTATGACACTTAATTACACTGTTAGATTAGGACAATGAGTTCCTTTATATCAACAGCGTCTAATGTTTGATTATTTCCGAGTCAGGCTAATAGTTGATTTCTAATACCAACTAGTCATAAACTCATGTTACTTCGATAGGTACCTGTCATATACGTGACATAACTCATTTACACAAAACGATGCATCTTAAATAATAATAATAGTAAATTTCTAGTGTGGATAAAATATATGTAGATAAAATTAACTATGACTTATTTAAATAAATAAAAACCTGTACAACTCTTTCGACCAGCGAAAGATAATGTTAAAAGCTAATGAACAATTACTTAAAGTATTGTTTCTTCAGTTAACTGTTCATTATTTCTGTTAATTTTGCATTATTTATTATTAAATGTCAAGAAATGTTGTACCTCGAATATTTTGACACATTACATAATAATTATACAGGGTGATTCAGAAAAGTACCGTCAAACGTTAACCACATATTCTATGGGCTAGTTAAGGAGGGGTCAACTCTACAAAAGAAAGTGCGCAAATGCCTCCTAACGGAGGTACACGCCCCTTAAGGTGTTTTTAAACAATCGAAATTTTCATTTTACGACTTACCTATTGGGGATATCGCAATGTGGTAAAAAAATCACTCTCAATACTAGATAGCACCTTTCTTTTGGCACAAAATTTAACACCATTTCAATGTCAGGGGCGGTCTCAGGAGGGTCAGATGGTAGAAAAAAGGTTCTAACTTTTTAGTCGTTGCTTGTAATTGAATTTGGTTTTCACCCTATTAAAACGTCTGTCATTGTCTACAAAAATGTTCTGAATAATTTTTTTCTCAAACCAACACAAACGCTTGAAAATCGAAATTGAGGGGCTTAAGCCGAAATAAGATTTACAGCAAATGTTCCACATGGGCTCCTCTGGCTTCAATGCAGACCTCCATACGCCTTCGAAAAGATTGACGAACACGTTCAAATATTCCAGGTGTATTTCTTTGCTAAATAATGAATTGGCTGAAAATTCTTGTTCTAAAATTGTATGCTAGTTGCATAGGTTTCAAAACTTAATGCGGTTTTAAAATCTTCAATTTCAATTTTCAAGAGTTTGTGTTGGTCTGAGAAAAAAATTATTCAGAACATTTTTGTAGACAATGACAGACGTTTTAATAGGGCGAAAACCAAATTCAATTACAAGCAACGACTAAAAAGTTAGAACCTTTTTTCTATCATCTGACCCTCCTGAGACCGCCCCTGACATTGGAATGGTGTTAAATTTTGTGCCAAAAGAAAGGTGCTATCTAGTATTGAGAGTGATTTTTTTACCACATTGTGATATCCCAAATAGGTAAGTCGTAAAATGAAAATTTCGATTGTTTAAAAACACCTTAAGGGGCGTGTACCTCCGTTAGGAGGCATTTGCGCACTTTCTTTTGTAGAGTTGACCCCTCCTTAACTAGCCCATAGAATATGTGGTTAACGTTTGACGGTACTTTTCTGAATCACCCTGTATATACCTACATAATAGGTATATAACTTTCTGTCCTACAGAAAAATAACAGAAAGAGAGATGAAATAGTATTAATTTCTCATTTTATGACGAAGATAGCTAAACAGGTATTATCATACCCTATGTCAAATCATTCAAAAAATGAATTCATTCACGTTAATTTTTATGAGCGCCTGGTTTCTTTGTAGTTATACAATGTGCAGTGTTAGAAACACATCTAATATTGATCTTTGGAGCCTATTCCACAGCACATGTTACGTTTATTTTACTTCTTTATGTGTTTTAGTGCCGAATTATTCGATAACGCTACAGCGGAGACTATTGGTATACTATTTTTATAACCATAGTAACATCCAATCACATAACAATAACAATAGTGTTCACAACAGCAGCGTTTATTAATTCGGGCCTTTATATTAGTTTATAGTGCTCATAGTTAATGGTTACTCATTACAACATTTATTTCCAAAAATTACAAAAAAGCAATTTCGTAGTTTAGGTTTAGGCTCTAATTTTAATCAGTAAATCGTGTAATTTTACCGTATAAGTATATATAATTATATATATTACGTAAAAAGTGTTTCTTACTCATGTACATCAAAAACTTTTGAAATAAGAGCCTAATAAGCCTATCAGTATTAATTAAAATTCTCGTTTTCAATAACAATGTGCGTTCACTTAAAGATGTGACTCTCAAAGTCAATTCTCTTTTAAACTCCTCTAAATATCCAATTAAAATTTGAATAATACAATGTGAAAATAACTGACCTACCTAATTTGCTACCTATCTACTATTTCGTAGAAATGGCTGCTGAGTATTCTCAGAATACAATTTCTCATTTTTGAGGGGGAAAATGTAGGGAAGGTCGTTTGAAATTTAATTCCTCGGATCTGGAATAGAATCAAAAAAACCCAAGGAATGAATTTTAATGTATTTCTAAGTACCACCGTAGTAGTATATACCCTTCTCTTGTCTCTCCTTGCTTCTCTTTTATTGCGTTTTCTCATTGAAATGCTTTTGTTTACACAAACACTTAGAATATTTTACAGATGTTTTACGTCTACTCCAAGTAAGAGAATATTTTCACAAAATATTCAAATTTAATAATATTGTTCAGTACAAAAAAATCGTCCTTCTCTTCAGTTACTTCTACGGTTGATTTTTTATTTTTCAAATGCAAATAACTCGAAATTACATAGTTTAATGATTTTATAATCGTCTACAGGGGATTAAAAATAAAATATAATTATATTACTGTTTGTAGTTTCCTTCAAAAATAAAATGATTTTGAATTTTGTGATACAATTCTGAAAGTCCATAAATAGAACTAAACTTTAAAAACATTATTTTTAAATATGTTCGGGGTTTTATCCCTATACAATTTAAAAAGAAAATCCCAATGCCAATAGATGAACTAAAATGTTATGGATTTTGGATGGTCCCTTAATATTAAAATGTAGAGATTGGAGAGTGTTGTGACCCCAGAGTTCAGGCCATCCTGGAAAATAATTCGTAATTCTTTATAATTCTTTCAAAGCCAATTTCGAATAATATGAAAAATTGAATTGCCTCATATTAGTCATTTTTCTTCTTTATTCAAAGGTCCATACTTAAGCAACAAGAATCACCTTGCTTATTTTGTTTCACTTAAGCATTAGGTTTCCTTACTCCATGTTCCACGAAGGTAGCTTCACAAAAAAATTATCTTTATGTAGTTTCAAATTATCAAGAAACTTTCGTTTTTCATTTTCAAAAAACCTAATTAAAACTATCGTAAGCATTAAGTGTTTTAGTTGGCTAAGGATGCTTTTTTAATAATCATTGAAATTTTAATAATTATTCTACCAGTGACCTTTTATTGGGAGCTCACCTTTAGAATTTTTCCTTGTACAACTAAATACATACTTTTTTATTTATTAATTTAACTGACATCGCAATGATGTTTGCCAAACTAGATTTCAAACAGAATTTGTTTTAAGTATCGAATACATAATATCATCACAATTTTTTTTTGCTACTGATATTACAAACTATCAGCAACTACTGATATCACAAATCTCTCCAATTCAATTTTCGAAAACGAAATGTTTCTATTAAGTACGTAATAACAATAACTTGAACTTAAAAGTAATAATTCTTAGCTTACTTTATAAGTATAGTACAATATTATAGACACACACAGATAAAGTTAAAATTGAAAAACAATTGTAGATATTTCTATGCCTATGAATATGCAATCTAATTGTAAAGAATGTCTTAAAGCAAAAAATTCATGTTGAACATCAGCTGCTCGTATTCAGTGCAGCATTGCTGCATAGACGACCAAAACTAGTCAGCAGCAGAATGCTCATCAAGCAAAAAATATAGTAAAATGGTGGACTTCAATGGAAAATGTCCATTCAGAGAATATAGCTCTCTGGTACACTTCGTGGACCAAATCGTTCGAACCAGTGGATTACACAAATAATAATAGCTAATAATAGGCACTAATTCATGATGTCCTATTATTTACATAGTGCATTGGTAGTCAAGTTGTGAAGACGCTAGTCGGGTAGCGTAGGGAATCCCTAACCAATGGATCCCTCCCCACTAGGGATCCATTGGTTCAAAGTCCAACCAATTCATGAATTTTTCCTCATTTATTTGAGTTTATGACCACATAATAATAAGACTCTCAGGGTTAGGTGGTAGAAAATGCAAAATGCTATAACCATTAACCTCTCCTGGTGGTAACCTTCCAGTAAAGAGTGTTATTATTAAGACACAAAAAATATTACGTAATAATAGTCACTTATTCATGCTGCCCGATAATTCCTATTATTCCAGAAGTTGTTTTGGTGCCATTATTATGTGGTCAAGGTCTCAAAATAATGAGGAAAAATTCATCTATTAGGTTGTATTTGAAGTAATGAAAATCTTCAAAAGTAACCTCAATTTTTAGATCTTAAAATTAAGGCCAAGTAGTTCTAGATGTCTTCAATCTGAGATATTTTTATTTGTTTTGTGGTATTGATGAGGAGTTTCAAGTATTGCTCGTTAAAAAAATATATGAATGTTATTTGCACGCATCCAAAAAAAAAGACGAGAGTTGGATCTGGTTTTATACTGTCGAAACAGAACTTCCAAAATGACAGTTGAATGGTGGAGAAATTTACCATGTATAATAATAGCATAAGTACGTAAAAGTAAAAACGATTACCAATACCTCCACCCTTCGAAAGGTTGACTGAAAATCATTGAACAAGTGAATACGATGGATAAGTATAAGTATAAGTAGTGCTTTATTTAGACTGTCAGCGCAAGACAGGGAGTCCCATTATGCCAACAATGGATGTACTATGGATAATGATAAACCGATATAAAAAAATAAAACATCCCTGTGCAAGAAAAAAGTAAGTAATTAAAAGCTTTAGTAATATCACACGCAGTAACTGCTTCGACCGTACACAATATAGTACAGAACCGTCTAAAAGATAAACATTTCCTCCCGTCATTAAAAAAACACAATAGAAAAACACCCTGGTTGAAAAAAAAGTTAATTATTTTCTCATTAAGTTTAATCAAATCGGAGCAGACTTTCTAATCATATCATGGAATTTAATAAAACTGCGTTCTTTAGAAAAGCTCACGGAGCTTAGTAGAAATAGGAGCCTGTGCCAACGCGAATTCCTAATCTAATTTTTTGATCATTTCCGACAGGATGACTCTAAATACTCTCTTCAAAAATATCTTCTATTGAGCCAAGATTTCAAGCAAGAGTGTGCTAGAGAGGATGAGAGTTTCAAGATTGTCTGCAAAACACGAAAATCCGAAGCTCTCGTGTTAAAATTCCGAAACCTTAGAAATGTGTGAAGAGCCCACGTTCTAAAAATGGGAAATTTTCTGCTCTACCTGTAAAGATTATTTAACCATTTCACTATCGAGGTGATAATCGTTTAAAAAGTGACACGGTATTTCTTTTTCATATCCTCATGAATTGTTTTCTTCGTAAAAGCAACCTGTTTTTACAGCTGTTCGTGAAAAGCAACACAAAACGACGGAGCATGTGAAACGAAAAATGAAAGAAATTCAATATTGGCTATCACATCCGAAAATTGACTGGTAACAACAACAATCAGTACTATCAATAAAAGAAATAGTACAGTTGAGAGGATTTAAAAATTGGTTTACAGGCAGTGAATAAGATTTGTTCGTCTATTAGGAGAAAGAGAACAAATGAGACTGTCGCCGCCGAGACAAACCTGTGTGAGACCAATTGTACAAGGGGAGGTGTGGGCAGGTGGAGTCGTAACTAGAAACTGAAGTCTCCGCCGCAGTCCATGCCATAGTCCCCGTCGTCGTAGCCAAAGTCCGCCCCTGTACACGTATCGTAGCTCATGTCGTCCCCTGTGTAGAACCCGTGACACTCCCACCCCAGCCCCCACCCCAGCCCGTGGTGGCCCCAGTCCGTGATGTTGCCTATCATGATGGCGCTGTTGAAATCCGGCAGTCCGTTGCTAAGCGAGTACTCGTGAGGGACGCCTGAGGTCTGACTGTCCTGCGGTGCTGTCCTCGTGCCTTCGGGTTTGTTTTCACCTGCAACACCCAAAGACAACAGTGCCGTATTTTTCTTTCTAACCAAAGTTAACCAAACGGGAATAAAATGAACCAAACTGGAAGCAAGTCATTTTTCTTTTGGAAGAGGAAAAATTTCCACTTCCAAAGTTAACCAAAGTGGAAGTAGAAAATTCTTGCTTCCAGTTCTTTTAGAAGTTAAGTCCATTGTTTAACCAAACGCATTTTTCTTTCACGAATGACCTTGGAATATTTTTTTTTATTTAGAAAGAAAAATACGACTCAGGATGCCAACGCTTTTCATAATACCAAGGGAAGATAAAAAAAGAGGTTTCTTACCTACTTCATAAAATTCTCCGTCCTATTTTTAAGCGCTAATTTGTTCTAAACCATTTTAAGTAGTACAATGCAAGACTCTGTTCATCCTGCAAGAATGAGACTGAAGAGTCCTTTTACCCTCCCAGTCTGTAAGCCGTAAGTGTCCTTTTAACTAACCTAAGTGAAATAAAGGTGTTTGTGGTTCGTTGAAATTGGTTAGTTAATTTGAAAACATTAAATCTACCACGAGACGAGATGAATGAATTATCAAGGTGTTGAATATGCTCTCTATGGTTTCATGTAACAGCATAACAGCTCAAGCACACACTCCTGCATCAAAGCACTCTTCATTAGAAAGTGTGAGCTACTCACTTCAGCGGATTACAGATATCTACTGCTACTCATTTCCTGCCAGGGCTTAGGAAGTCGCTCAGCTTCAAATCTGTATTCACTGAGAGCTCACCAAATTGTGAAATTTCCGTTCTGAAAAAAACTGTTGAACAGATTTTTCGCTCATTAATCACGCCGCGTGCTGCTTAATCCGTTCTGCTTTATCGTGCAAATTTTATTTCAATTAATCAAAAGCCTCTTGCTTGTTCTCAAAATTAGAAAATTTAAACTTGCCGAAATTTTCAAAAAATAAAGAAACAAATAAGCCCACACAAAGCGAAATAAAATTTGTACACACAATAACGTGAACCCTATTATCCGGAGAAAAAAAAATCCTGTTTCAAGACTCGCCCTCTCAAGGTATTTGTGTTATTTTACTTTTTACAATGCAACAGGTGTGTGACCGCATAATTTTGAGGTGGATACTCAAAAATTTGCCCATGCAAGTAATCTCTTTATTCAATTTTAGAGAACTAAAAGACAAGTAAGTTCTCAATGGCTACATTTCCACTGGTGTCCTGTGCCTCATTTCAGAAAAATTCTCTACTCTCAAAATCCCCGAATCTCCGTTTCAAACCGTCACACAAAGCACTCGGATTTGTTATTGCGTTCAAATCGACCAATCAGAGTGCGTTGGGCGAAGGGAGATTCGCAGATTTGAGAGTGATTTCTGGAACAAGGACCTTAGTTGCTTTAGTAAAGTTAGTAAAGTAAACAAGTTAGTAAAGTTGCGTCTGACAGGACTCACCTTCAGATAGTACGGGAGGCAGTTGCGCGTCATTGGCAAGATTTGGCGCCTTGTCATCCGGGGGCTGGGGGGGAGGGGGCAACTGGAACACAGGGGAGATTTTACAGAATTATTTATGTGCAAATGAAATCTTTCATTGTGCGGTCATACGCGGGGACAAAAATATATTTTAGAACAATGTCTATTATGCAGTATACATTTTTTTTTTGGCTTTCCTATTGTGGCAGGACTGGCGGGGTTCTCATTAATGAGCTCTTCCATCCAACCGACAATCTAGCTTAGAGATAAAAAATAATACAAATGAATCTCATTACAAATTAAAAAAATGGACTTAAAAGCTCTTATAGATACATTGTAATTAGGAACCATACAAAATTTGAGATCAATCGGACTTGTACTTCGCAGTATATACCTGTATTTGAAAAAGCTCAATCTTTTTACAAATGGACAATTTGACTGAAAAAGTAGCGCTCGACTTTACTAAAACTATCATTGGTAACTATGCAAGATTTCAGCTCAAACTCGAGCTATAACAAGTCAAACATACACAGATACACATACGAAGAATTTTATAATAACATACAAGAAACAAGATATTATAGGTAAATATTAGTAGGTGGTGTGAATGTGACCATAGATGCTAACATGCACCACTAACATCTAATGAATTATATAGATAGTGATAGGTATTGGTATCAAGTATTGTATTTGGTGGATGGTAGATAACATTAGAAGTATGAATGGGTGGATAGCATCTCAAATAATATGGATGGGTGAATAGCATCCCAAGTATGGACGGGATCTTGTAAGGTACCTTAACAACGTGAGGAGAATACGCTTATGTGAGAGAGCAATTACACAGGGATTATATTGTGAGGATGTGCTTTCCTCTCGAAACATTAGATTCCATTGGAGTGGGAGCTTCCTAACTTTTGGTTTTCTTTTAATAAAGTTTGTGCTCCAAAGAAACCAATCGTTGGGGAACATTCTCCAATTATCTCTATACATAGCACGGGCAAACGGCTAGTACGTTATAAATGGAGAAAATATGTTTCACTGTACGCGATCTCAAATTGATCAGTTTCTTAGTATTACTTCCAATAAATTTCTAATATTAGAAATCGAAAGTATTGTGTTTGTTTTTCTAAAATAATAATAATAATAAGATTTACTTTAGTATTTTTACTTCCGAGAAATTTCTAATATTAGAAATCGGAAGTATTGTGTTCGTTTTTGTAAAAAAAAATATTTTTTTGCTCCGATTTCAATTTTTTTCATATTTCTGGACGTTTCATAACCTCCTGAGAAAATTTGGTTTTGTGTCTGTCTGTCGGTCTGTCTGTCTGTTAAAACGATTCCTTGTAACGCGCAAATCTCGGAAACTACTCGACCGATTTTGATGAAATTTTTCACACATCTAGGAGACATTCTGTAGATGGTTCCATTTTAAATTCATCGAATTCGTACAAGCGGCTCTGGGTGAAAGAGACCATGCGCCTGACCACTAACTTTTTACTTAAATGCTTATATCTCGTAAACGGTACACCCGATTTTGATGAAATTTTGTATGTATATGCATATTATTGTTTTACACAGGATTTTTATATATTCTTTTTAATTAATTATAATTTGACTCTGATATTTAAGAAAATCCGAAATTTTGGACAATAAAGTCAAAAAATAAGAACCACGACTTGCCGATACAGAATTTTTTGTAGAATCTAGAATGTAGAAAAAACGGTTTTCTATCATATAAAACAAATTTGAAGAAATTGGGGCAGCCGTTTCGGAGATACAAGTAATTTAGTATAAAAACTCAAAAAACGCACGTATACACAATGTGAAACAATCACGAGGAAGTATTGTGTCCATAAACTCCATAATTGGCAGTGTATTTTTTATTGCATTGTTACTCGTATTTAAGAGTATTCACTTGGTGTACAACGACCCTTTCAACTGTTTTGGTCATACAATAGAGTGTTCTACCTCTCATTACTGGAAACTTACTAACCAGCTCTACCAAAATTAACCTCACCCAGCATGGATTGGTCCGGTAATAACCAGCATCACGAAGTTTTGAATTTGTGGATGAATCTAAAAGTTTAAACCGATAGTGTATGTGGAAAAAACAACAACATATATGTTGGATTTCTCCATACGCACTATCAGGTTTTATCCTACAGATAAATCAGAGTGTTAGCTTAGCCAGTTTGTTATAATAATGGAAAAATAAGTAATGCGGAACTCGTAAAGCCTCGATCCTGTCCCCTAAAATTAGCCATCTTTGTTAGTTTTAGCACAGAAGAAATCACAAAAAAAAGAAAACAAATTAATTTTTCCTCTAACATGCTTTTGATTCTTTTGAATGTAATAATGGTAGACATATTAGTTAGTCTGTTACGGGACAGATTTATTACCCATGAGATATAACTTTTAAGTTATGACGATTCCATTCGCTTGTTTCTCCATGGTTATAATTGTGTTGTTACCAAGGCACAAAATAGTCGATAAATCTACTGTATAAATCCGATAATGTTTTAGATGTCTTTACATTTAAGAAAAGAATGTGGAGAATGGAGATTCTCTTCTCTAAGGACCGAATTATGAAACAGGATTAGATTAACTAATCCTACACTATCCCTTAACACGCCCTCTCAAATAGGAATTTCAACCATTCACAGCCCATGTATATCAGTGATAGTGGCTTGGATTAACAAATCCTAGATCTTGAATCTTGTTTCCCACTGCGGCCCTTAGCAACCGCCGCCACGCCGTCCCTACGTTGAGAACCGCTCAAGCTTTACCCACCTCTCTCTACTCATATACCCTTGAACCCCATTAAATAGGATGCCCTAAATTTCAGCTTTTCATTTGTTTTCTAATTTATTGCATTACTAATTGGGGCTTTTTTCTAACGTCTTTATAATTTGTTCAGTCCATTAGTCTTAGGTAGAATTTACAAACCTAGATTCTAGGGCTCCGGGCAGTCAGAGGGTTTACCTTATTATTTCTTACTTATTAGTGCCTCTAAGTCCTCGACAGACCTCAGTAGCTTGGTCGATAAGGTGGCGGACTTGTAACCTGGAGGTTGGTGGTTTGAGTCCAAAGTAATGCCAAAATTTAGTAAAGCCGGGGTCGAATAATTGTGACATCACGAAAGTGATAAACACAAATATGATAATTTTATTTTATTTTATTTATTTATTTATTTATTTTTTGGTTTAACGTCGCTTTCAACTGCATTGGTCATATCACGACGGGGGTGTTACCCTCCATTCGCAGGAAACTCACAAACCTGCTACCCACATTAACCTCACCCAGCCTGGGTTGGGCCGGAATGCCAGCATCACGAAGTCTTCACCTCGCTGGACGTTGCTTAACTTCGGTGATCCAATGAGAACCGGTGCATTCAACGCGCCATCGACGCTGGCTATTTTATTTTTTAAAGTCCATAAAATTAGACGTAGGTGGTAGGTATAAATAATTTCCAGAGGTGCTTCTCATCCTTTAAATGGAGACCTTATTTAAATTGCCTGATTTTCTTTATTTTTTTTGTTAAAAAATAATTCATTTTTTATTTTTAAATATAAAAAACTTCTCCTAGGGACCGTCCTTCTGGAAGGGAACCAAGGATGCAAAAAGCATTTCCTCTTTGAATGGCTAATTGCCTGATTGGCTTTATATTAATCTGAAATACCTATACATGTAATGTGACCACATATACTAATGGTACCTACTACCTACCCTAGAGGCCCCCTTCCAATATTATGAGAACATCTATTCGAGAAAAATGCACAAAAAATAATATTAATTGTATTTTTGGCTCTTTGCAAGTAGAATTAAATTGAATATTATAAATATATTTAGTCATATAATTATGTACAGTAAGAATATGTCCTAACATTATGATTATCTCTTATGCTTATGTAATCTTCTGAGGAGAGGGATGTGAACTCTACAGAGAGCCTAATTATCTCATTATAAATAATAATAATGATAATATCGCCTTATATATACTGCCCGATTAGGACTATTAAAGTCTCATTATTCCAGCGGTAAACCCAAGACAAATTATTATGTGGTAAAAATCTCGAATGGGAGAATAACTTATGTTCGGGCTGGGTTCCGGACCCAGGAACTCTGGAATCTCTGGATTCACAGAGTGCCGCCTTTACCACTTAGCTACCGGGACAGACTAATAAAGAACCTTTTCTCACAAGGAGGCTACAGAATACCCATCGAGTCAAGACAGCTGACAAGTGTCAATACCTTTGATATTGCCTCACTCCGTTCTATTATTCTCCGTCTCGTATACGTTCCAATAGAATTACCTGCTTGTTATAGAAATAGAATTACCTGCTTGTAATAGAAATAGAATTACCTGCTTGTAATTGTGTAAATTAAGTATTTGAACGTGTAAGAGAAATTATATCGGAGGAGAAGGAGCTGCAGAAAGGAACAAATGATATCTCCTCCACCAATCACAAGTAATGGGACGTGAAGTGTTGTATGTGTGCGAGGGATTTCACGTAGTTTACGAGATTTCATCTATGTTGACGGAGTTCTAATTTATAATTTGATTTATATGTTGGAAAGTTCTCGTTGTTACCGTGATCTCACGTGGCAGAAGGAACATGCATGGTTTATGTGTTGTTGGGAAAGTGTTGCCAAATTATAGCATGAAATTTCTTGTTAGCCACGTAAATTCTTATGACATCTTCTCACTCGAAAGAGAAAAAAAAACCTGAAATTAATTGAGCGAAAACAAGGTAGCTATTTACAGTGAAAACTTCAATTTCACACCTTTGGAATATACAATAATCGTAAGTTAAGTAAGTGGTTAAGAGCATTGGTTGCTGACCCGGAGGTTGCGGGTTCGAATCCCGGCCGGTACAGAAAATTCTAACCGAGTTTTTCCGTTTCCGGAATGTCATTTATATAAAGGTAAAGTGCCCTGCCCTGAAGTAATGCGAAAGCGGTTCCGGAGCACAACTACCTTTGTAAAAAAAAATCGTAAGTTTATTTGTACAGAACTCAAAATATTACGAGTATGAAACTTATTCAAAGCTCTGAATACAGTGAACATAAAACTAAAAGCAATTTCTGGTATATTCTAATCCACTCAGGGTATAACATTCCCAATTTTTCTCCATTCAGTAGGGAATGGAACCAAACTGTTTCAAAATAAAGAGACACACAGGGTATAAAACCGTAGAGTTATGAATAAAATAATACCTATCACCTATCATTTCATCCGAGATTCAATTCAATTCAATTCAATGTATTTATTTATTGTAATAATAAAACAGATGTTGACCTTACAATGGCTGATCAACATCCAATTACTTATAATCACATAACAATTTAAAAAAAAAATAATAATAATAATAAAAAAAAAAAAAATAAAAAAAGGGAGAAAAAAGAAAAAAAAAAAAAAAAAAAGCATAACAATTTATTTTAAAATAAAGAAAGAGAGAAATATGATGTGCTAGACAGATTATAGACAGATTATACCAACTTATACAAAGTTTAAGTAATTATAGGTTGAGAATATCTCTGAGAATGCGAATGAAAGTGCTTTCGCAATCAGAAAAATCAAGAGCTTCATATAAGTTGGCATTGTGCATGTATCTATTCAGAGGAATAAGTTTTGACATATTGTCTGATGGTAAGTAGAAATGTTGTACATGTCGAGCTACTAACCTAGGTACAAACATATTAATGTTTTCCAATAAATAACCACAATCAATTGTACATTTCAAAAGTTTAAACAGAAAAGAAATTTCTTTAAATATCCTCCTAGGTTTTAGTGGAGTAAGTTTATAAACCACACTAGACACAGAGTATGATAGAGAACGTCCAAATTTTCTATATGTTAGTAATCTAAGGAAGTTCTTTTGTACTTTCTCGATCATGTCAGTATTAACGATACCCAAATCCCCCCAAACCTCAGAACAATATTCCAAACGTGACCTCACAAGAGCGTTATAAAGAACCGTATGACTGAGGGGGTTAGTAAATTGCTTAGTAATCCAGATAACAAGAGAAGAGGTTCTCTTGGTTTTACATATCATATCATGAACATGATCATTAAAAGTAAGTTTAGTATCAAACATCACCCCAAGATCAACATGTACTTCCTTTCTACTAATAGGTACTGAATCTATATTATAAAGGTAATTTAATGTTATAAGTTTCCTAGTGTATGACATTTGTACAATTTTACTAGCATTAATTTTCATGCCATTATCCAAGCACCAAATAACAAAAGAATCTATGTCTTGTTGCAACAGATCAGCATCATCATCATTACTAATCTGTCTCCATATTTTAACATCGTCTGCAAAAATTTCAAAAAAGCAATTTTTTAGGACATGTTTTACATCGTCAAAAAACAATATGAACAAGAGTGGTCCAAGGTTTGACCCTTGGGGTACCCCACAAGGGACCCTAAAACGTGAGGAGTAAGTATTGCCTACTTTGACAGTTAAATGCCTCTCACCCAGATAGCTTTTGAAGAAATTTTGATATGTTGAACTGAGACCAAAATTTTCACCTAATTTTTTAACAAGTAGTCTATGATTTACTAAATCAAAGGCACGGCTAAGATCAAAATAAATGACGTCACATTGCTTCCTATTTAGTACATTAGGTGCAATGAAATGCAGAAAAGAGACCAGATTGGTGACAGTAGATCTACCTTTGAGAAACCCGTGTTGGTGAGGGCTCAACATATTTTTAACATGAAAATTAATGTTATTAAATATAATTTTTCAAACAGTTTACAGAAATTGCAAAGCAATGATATAGGTCGAAAGTTCTGTACAGATGATAAATTCCCTTTCTTAGGTACAGGTATTACCACAGCAGTTTTCCAAGCACTAGGAAAATTTCCGGTACTAAGTGACAAGTTAAATATTTTACATAGAATTTTTGCTGCTGGTACGATACAGGCTTTCACAACAAAAGATGGAATATTATCACTGCCAGCAATAAACGAAGATTTTAGAGACTTGGCAGCACGAATAATATCAGTTTCTAAAACTTGGGGAGGATTTAAGTTGATGTGACATAAGTTTAAAAAAGAATGTGAAACATTAGGTTCAGATGATGATTCATAAATAGAATGAAAATATTCAGCAAATTTGTTAGGTAGTTCCTCAGAGGGCACTACATTACCTTCATGAACAATATTGAGCTCATGTGTGCCTTTATATTTTAGTTTTGCATAACGCCAAAAAAATTTAGGGTTATTTTTAAGATCATTCTCAACTTTAAAATTTATGTGTCTCTCGTCCCTCTTATAGAGTCTCTTACATAATTTTCTGAAAAATGAAAATTTGCTCCTATAAACATCATTGTTTGGACATTTTTTCATTTTACGATGCCATCTCTGCTTAAGTTTTAACTTGTTAATTAGTTCATAGGAAAACCAATATGGGAATCGAGATGGTCTAACAATTTTGTTTGGTATGAACTCATCATTTTGATACCGATATTGAGTATTCATGGTACTTGAGAAACGAAACGAGCGCTAATATTTTCTCGGTATATTGCCATTTTGAGGCGTTTGCTTTGAAAATAATGTGTCGCTAAAGGAAGAACATCCGACGATAATATATTTACATCATTTCTGCCGCACGCTCCAGCAATACAAGAAGGCGAAATATTGAATTCTTTAGAGCTCCATGGGGGCTACTAAAAATATTAGAGCTTCAGCTTATTAACCCATTGGGTGTGTACAGGACAGTAGGAGCATCATATAATGGTGTTTCACCATATTCATGACACGATGTCTCATACGTAATCATCTCTAACATATAATATTGCATTATCTCCTTCTCCATGAACGGTGTTGCAAACACACATCAGAACTTTCTTCTGTCTGTCATATTGGTTACAAAATATTCTGACGGCAGACTGGACTCATGCCACCGTTGCGAGAATTTTTTTCTTAAAATACTATCCGCTAATTAATACGAAGGTTCAAAAAAAAAAAAAAAATGTACATAGGTATGACTCATCAACTGTGATCATTTTTTGGGTCGAAATTTTTTTCGGAATTCTATAGTTCCCTTTTACCTCTAGGACACAATAAAGTCCTGTCCTGTCCTGACCTCAAATTGCGTAATACCAGCGCTACGTACATAACATCAATACGTAAAGTATGTAGGTTTATGCACACATAGTACTACCTTGCCGTTATAGATTCGTTTACGCTTAATATACTCATATTACTCATACATCATCATCACCTCCTCTGATATAGGGTGGGGGGGGGGGAGAGAAAGGGAGAGAGAGAGAGATTTTGAGAGAGAGAGACAGAGAGAGAGAGGGAGAGATAGAGAAAGAAGTAAGTGGAAAGAGAAAGAAAAAGGGACAAGGGAAGAGATAGGACGAAGAGGAAAAGTGTTAGGACCTAGAAAGAGAGAAAGAAAATGGAAAAAGCAAGAAAGATAGACAGAGAGCAGAGAGGATTAGAGTAGAAAGAGAGAGAAGAGAAGCTTCCATATTGACCTTCTTTTCAACATTTCCCTTGATTGATTCCTTCTTCTCTCTCTCTCTCTCTCTCTCTCTCTCTCTCTCTCTCTCTCTCTCTCTCTCTCTCTCTCTCTGTCTCTCTCCTCTGTCTCTCTCTCTCTGTCTCTCTCTCTCTCTTTCTCTCTCTCTCTGTCTCTCTCTCTCCTTCCCTTTTTTAAAGCTTTCTAGAGTTTCCAAGCTTAGCATATGAATAGACAACTTGATAGTAGATTGATATTCAATATGTATATAGCCACTAGACACTATGAAACAGTCTTCAGTACTTTGCTATACAAGTGGACTTTAATTTTCGTCGTTGAGGTAAGAATGTTCGATTCCCAGGATTGGACAAAAAAAAACTCCAGTTGAGCATGATGAAAATTTACTTTACTTATATTATCATGGGCGTAGGCAGGAATTTGGCTAGGGGGGCAGCTAATGAGGCAAATACCTAGTGAAGAATCAATAATACCTAGTGTTGCTTACTACCTGGAATTTTCTAGGGGTGGGCAGCTGACCCCTCCCCAATGCACCCCCCTGGCTACGCCTATGCTTATTATTCTACTCCTGTTTGACCTTGACTTTGAGGAGATCAGTCAAAGGTCAAACGAGCGCACGAACCCCAGCTCTGACAAAAAATTGTATTCAAAAATTTGGTTACAATTGTTTGTAAGGGATACCTTCCGGTGCGCCCGTGTTGACCCAGCACCTAAATGGGAAGTTTTGTGTCACTTCTTGCCCATCAGAGGGGAGGCATACTACGGGATGGGCAAGCTACAACACAGACTACAAGCGTCTACCGTAGCTCCTGTTTCATGGCTACGAAATAAAAAAATATCTCAGTATACCTGACCAGAACATACCTGAACTTTTTTGTTTCATAAAATGAACATTAATATTTGATTAAAAATCAAATTCCCTTGTAATGTAGATGTTTTATTTGCAAGTTATCTTTTGCTCGTTTAGGAATCTTGTGATTCATCCTGTTTATTTAGTTTTACTAAATAAAAAATCGATCTTGTATAACGAGATGAACTTTTAAAAGATGAAGCAAATAATGAGTATACAATGTATCCCTGAAGTAGGTACTGTTAATTCGGTTCCGGGGCAAAAGAAACCATGATTTTTAAACATGGGGGGTTTTTTAGAGGGTACAAAACCCTTTCACATACCCTAATACAAAATACGCCACGTGTTTGACCAAGCAAATTTTTCCCC
Organism: Bactericera cockerelli; assembly: GCA_024516035.1. NCBI lineage: Eukaryota > Metazoa > Arthropoda > Insecta > Hemiptera > Triozidae > Bactericera > Bactericera cockerelli. Next base: position 8,906,179 of record CM044958.1, on the reverse strand, counting down.
TCAAAAAAAATGTACAATTGTATACATGAATGATATTTTAGGTGACACTATGTACTAATGTACTTTCACCACTTGATCGATAAAGCGGCGGACTTGAAACCTGGAAGTCGGTGGTTCAAGTCCTGGTTTCAGCGTAGATTTAGTAAAGCGAGTTTGAGTAGTTGTGATATCACGAAAGTGATTAACACAAATATGATAACTTATAATATAGAGGGAACCTTACCTATCTCGAATTGAACAAACTTATGCGTCCAACTTTGAACAGCTGATGGTCTCTCTTCCAACAAATTCCGGCCTCTGATTGGTTCAATTTATTTGAATTTTTTGTTTACCTTATGCAGTGGCGGATAACTAAACATCCTTAAATTTCACGTCAGATACCAAGTCTTATATTACTACATATAATAAGTATAAAATAAGGAAAGCAAAAGAGGAAACAAAGACAAAAATAACTATTAGGTAAGTATGAAAAAAGTAAAAATATTATTTTAGAAAAATTAGGTAGTTTAGGTACCCACTCTTTTGCGACAGAAAAATTACTACAACTCCGGCACTGATTTTGAAATCAGCTGATGGTCCCTACTGGACGCAAATCTTGATACATCGGGTTCCCTCTATGTTATATGATCTCATTGACTTTCACAAATTATATTTTAAGGTTAAAAATACTCACCGTATTCGTGATGGCAGTCATCCAGTCACTGCGAACACAAAAGAAAAACACAAAACAGTTAGAATCAGAGCCAGAATATGAATAGCAATTTATTGAGTCAGATAGAAGTTAGAATGAGTACAAGAATATGGAGAGCAATTTTATTGAGTCAGTTAGAAGTTAGAATGAGTGCAAGAATATGGAGAGCAATTTTATTGAGTCAGATAGAAGTTAGAATGAGTGCAAGAATATGGAGAGCAATTTTATTGAGTCAGTTGGAAGTTAGAATGAGTGCAAGAATATGGAGAGCAATTTTATTGAGTCAGTTGGAAGTTAGAATGAGTGCAAGAATATGGAGAGCAATTTTATTGAGTCAGTTAGAAGCTAGAATGAGTATAAGAATATGGAGAGAATTTTTATTGAGTCATTTAGTAAGCAAGCACCACAAAACTCAAAGGAAACAGCTCGTCATTAGATCCACACAGTTGTGATTACTTCTGATATTGTGAACACAGTCTTAAAAGGTTTTACTTCCGTTAAATTTCTAATATTAGAAATCGGAAGTATTGTGTTCGTTTTTGTAAAAAAATAAACATTTTTTCTTGTATGGAAGAAGGCTAGAGTGAGAAGATTTTCCGCCAGTTTCTGTGTGAACCGGAAAACAGATTGAGCGGAAATTCGAGGAAATATGAAATCCCATTTGAAAGCCGTTCCAAGAACGTTTCATGAAAACCTATATTCAGTCCTTCAAAATTTGAGCACCAAGCATTGTTTGGAGTGAAAAAGAAGAGAAAAGATTACATAAATAAATGATATTACTCCAATACACCACCATACAGCACAAGGAGTAGGATGTTTGGTACATTGTATGTTATTGTACATTATACATTTCTGATACAGGGTGGAATATTCTTAGATGGTAATAATAATAATAATAATGTCTTCCTCTAGAGTAGATTCTATATATTAGCCCAGCGATGCTTGTTAGCCATTGGAAATAAAGGCTGGGAATGAGTGCTGACTACAACAACTGTTGTATAGAAAAATGTTTATGCTGTTCATCTATGTTGATTCCTGTGAATAACTAGTAAATCTACAAAATATCTAGATTTACGAGGTAATTTCAAATATTCATATAAGTATGTACTTGATCTTAGGGAAGACGTGATTGTCTTAATTGAGAGTTAAGATTATTAAAAAATCTCTCTTCCACAATAAACAATGGCAGACCTTCAGAACTTGATGCTTTTAAACGGTAAAATCAGGTAGTGGTACCCTGAGCTTCGTCTCTGGTAGACACCTATTATAAAAAGACATCATTGTAAAACTATCTCATATAAGGGGTACATTAAACTAAAATAATTATCTCGAAATCATAGTCTATATTCTAATAATTATGTAGATACATAGTTACATACCCATATATTTTACGAAAAAAGTACTGATCGTTATAATGTATTCAAGTAAATACTGGCAATCAATTGGAAAACCACTGCTGCTGACAAACATCCACACTGCTTGCATTTCGATCAGAATAAAAAGCTGACTAGTGATTTTGACACATGACGCCCCTCCTGAGTGTCCCGAACATATTCACTGACTCAAATGCATGCACAGCCATTACATACGTAACGGCTGGCGGCCATAAAAAAATATGGCGAAATACGATAAAATATTTATGTATGAGATACGATGCAAAATATAAGCATCACTGGAGAACTGGGCCAGAGAGGAGGTAAGACAAGGGGAAAGGGACCAAGAGCTACATGGGTGGAGCAAGGAATTATCAACGAGGAGCTAAGAAAAAGAGGGAAAGAGTGTCGTATGACAGAAAGCGACAGGAGGTCACAACAGCAGGGAAGTGACAATAAGAGAAATGGTAATCGTTGAAAGGTCATAAGGACTTGCAAGGCTGCCTTGTCTCCTTCAGAGAGATGGAACACACCCGTTGTGCCATCTCTTACTAAATGATGTTAGAGTCACATTTATGACAAAGTCTACTTGAGGCCTCTTCAATTTAATCTATTTATTCAAGTTGCGCTAACACAGTTAGAGCTTAGCTCTGTAGTTGCGCTAACACAGTTAGAGCTTAGCTCTGTAGTTGCGCTAACACAGTTAGAGCTTAGCACTGTAGTTGCGCTAACACAGTTAGAGCTTAGCTCTGTAGTTGCGCTAACACAGTTAGATCTTAGCACTGTAGTTGCGCTAACACAGTTAGAGCTTAGCTCTGTAGTTGCGCTAACACAGTTAGAGCTTAGCACTGTAGTTGCGCTAACACAGTTAGATCTTAGCACTGTAGTTGCGCTAACACAGTTAGATCTTAGCTCTGTAGTTGCGCTAACACAGTTAGAGCTTAGCTCTGTAGTTGCGCTAACACAGTTAGAGCTTAGCTCTGTAGTTGCGCTAACACAGTTAGAGCTTAGCACTGTAGTTGCGCTAGCACAGTTAGATCTTAGCACTGTAGTTGCGCTAACACAGTAAGAGCTTAGCTCTGTAGTTGCGCTAACACAGTTAGAGCTTAGCTCTGTAGTTGCGATAACACAGTTAGATCTTAGCACTGTAGTTGCGCTAGCACAGTTAGATCTTAGCTCTGTAGTTGCGCTAACACAGTTAGAGCTTAGCACTGTAGTTGCGCTAACACAGTTAGAGCTTAGCACTGTACTTGCGCTAACACAGTTAGAGCTTAGCTCTGTAGTTGCGCTAACACAATTAGAGCTTAGCTCTCTAGTTGCGCTAACAAAGTTAGAGCTTAGCACTGTAGTTGCGCTGACACAGTTAGAGCTTAGCTCTGTAGTTGCACTAACACAGTTAGAGCTTAGCTCTGTAGTTGCGCTGACACAGTTAGAGCTTAGCTCTGTAGTTGCGCTGACACAGTTAGAGCTTAGCTCTGTAGTTGCACGGGGGCTTTGTCCGCGAAACGACACCGAAAGGACGGTTTCGCTTGTTTTTCTGCAAGTGCGCGTACATTTAAACACCGACCTCAGTAGCTGGATCGATAAGGCGGCGTACTCGTAACCTGGAGGTCGGTGGTTCGAGTCCCAAGTTTAGCAGAGATTAGTCAAGCGAGTTTGGGTAATGACGTGATTAACACAAAAATTTGAAAAGAAAAAGTACATTCAAACAAGATTTTCTTATATACCTTAACTACATAATTTTGTAGTATTAAATTGTTAAAAAAGAGCATTAGTAGTCAAGTGATTAAGGCGCTAGTCTGGTGATTCAAGTAGCGTGGGCATCCGTTGGTTCGAATCCAACCCAGTGCATGAATTTTTCCTCATTCATTTGAATAAAAATTATAAGAATCTGAGGGTTAGGTATAGTAGAAATGCTATGAGCATTAACCTCGCCTGGTGCTTACCTTCCACTAAAGAATGTAATGTATTAAATAATAAAAGGAGACCTTGTACAGATTGCCCCGTTAGGAAGACATTTATTTCTAACCGGCATGTTGTATAAACAGGATTTTTTTTATCTTTTCTGCATAGTTACTCGTACACAGTTATCCTTGGAATAATGATGTATGTACTTAAAAGAAATCACTGTAGAGCTTAAAAATCATCTACACAGGGAACGTACATACCTCTGTATGTATATTTGAATGACAGCACTCAGGCCGTTGCTTTCAAAGTAATGAAACGTCAGCTGTGGAAACTCATATCATAGCGTATATGTATACTTACCCATGTATGTCTATGTACTTACCATATACCTTGTGCATTTTGTAGGTATAATTTATCATGAAGGAAAACAATATCTATTGTACCTATGAATTGCAGCTGTTTTTTTTACAGATGTAGGTATACACATATCATGCATAGTAAACAATAATCCAGTGGATTTGTAATATGTTTTCTGTCAGCATGATATGCAGAAGGGAAGGCGAGGTTCCGGACACACAATATTTTTTGCTCGAGCTCCTGTGCTGAGTCAACTGTCATATAAATTGTTTTTCCTTTCGCAATATAATTGCTGACTCTGTCTCTTTTTTTTTGTCTTCAGCTCTGTTCCTACCGCCTCTCACCGTGTACAATGTACAGTCGTCTTCTTTGTCATGTTCTTTCATTTTCCCATATCGTTCGGACATCATATTAATATTTGCAAGCTTGGCTTCATGAGTAATACGATTCTTACGTCCATATATTACGGCTAGATTGTCTAGGTCTTTTTTGCCATATGAATTTTAGATATGACCTGAAGGATATCCTTTCTGCTTTATGTTTACCAACTTAGGAGACAAAAGCTATTTGCTCTTTTTAATTGAGTTTTGCTGTTTATGGTAATAATAATAATATTTCCGTCTGGGCAGGGCCGGAAATTATAGCCTCACGTGTTTGGAGAGAACATAATTTTTTGTTCGAAAAGTCTGCCTCAACCGGGAATTGAACTCAGGATCTCTGGACTCTGGACAAGTCACTGTATATGATAGAAGACTACGATCACGCTAACAGTTCGTGTTATTGTGTCACAATGTCACATGTCTAATAGGTAGCACATCAGCATTACGAGACTCCTGATCACATCATTAATTTGCCCAACTAACTTATTGCTTGCTCTGAATCTGTCACTATTAGGGTGAAAGTAATAGACTAACTAATAATAAAAATAAGTATTTCTATTTATTTCATATACATCCGCTGCTTCTCTTAAAACTTAGTGCCTCATTTTGCTTCCCGTATTGCTTCCCCAAGATCTACTGTAATTCGAGAAGTATTTTTTAACCTTCCATTACCACGACATTTCCAAACGTGCTAGTTACATTAACCCTACCCAGTCTGGGTTGGGACGGAAACAACCAGCACCACGAAGTTTCGAACTAGGGGTCAGCTACCAAGTAAGACTGCACTTTGCTGGACGTTATTATTATTTTTTTATTTAAAATATACATAATTACATATAGAACATAATAAATGTACAAACAAGTAATGCTGAAAATTAAAATATAAAATTTAAAACACTATAAACAAGAAAATATATAGACAACATAGATAACACATATAAAAAATATACAGATGTCCTAACTGAAGGTCGGCCATTGTCATCTGTATTTGACTGAATATATGACAATCTGAATAGATTGTCTTAATTTCAGTGATCTTACGAGATTTTTTTATATTTAAATCTACATTTAAATGACCATTTAAAAACAACCATATCGCCTCGGAGTGTGATAAAGTTTAGCAGAGATGAACAAGACATTTATGACCGACAATATAAGTATAAGGTTAGCAATTTGTGACATTTATTTATTCCGGGTTACTTCTACCGTTTCAAGGTATTAATTTGCTGCAATTTCCTTTTCTTTCATGCCCGGATGAGATCCAATTGCTTCAACATCCTCTTTTGAGGTAACTTTGCTCCTTAATGTATCGGTGGTACATAATTAAGCATGTTGCTATGTACGAGTATTTCTTCATTTCACATCTCCCCTTTAATTTGGGCGTATCCCTTTTCTTTTCAGTTTTGTGGTTTTCAAAAGTTTTCTTTTAATGTTCAACTACGACGATCATAGGTAATAGACGGGTATGGTAGTTTTCATTAGCTGCTATATTGTCCCAGCTACTCAATTTAACCTGAAACTTTATCTTTTTATTAGAGCAGCTTGCATTTGAAAAACATGACCTCGTTCCGCTGAAGTTAAGAAACGTCGAGACACTATCCCTTAAACTCGTCCTCTAGTAGGAATTCAATGCGTTGTGATTGGTTAAAATTTTCATTAGAGGGCGTGTTAAGGGATAGTGTCCTCCAAGATTAAATTGCATGTTTCATAAATTAGCCCTAAGGGCCACAGTATGAAACAGGATTAAAGTGAAGCTAAGTCAGACACGCCCTCAAGTCGGAGTTTCAATCAATCACAAGCTTTAGGATTATTAAAATCTGTTTCTAAAGCTCTGATGGTTCAGGAGACGAGGGATCAGAGAGCAGGGAATTTCTTAACTCAGCGATTAGGCATTGCTATAATTAGAGGGAATATAGCATCTGTCCTTGGCACACTACCCAAGGATGATTGTTTGAAAGAAGTGTATAATATTATATAAATAAACTAAGAAATTTTACTCCACTGATAATTTGAAAAAAAAAAAAAAATCACAGCGCACTGTAGTCCGAGAGGGATGGTGTTCACTTGGATTAAAACTATTCACCTGTTTTATAATTTGGCCCTGAATATATACATAACTGTTGATTTGTTATCACATTTTTATCAACATAAAAATAATTTATATAGTTCTTTTGTCAACCTTTGTAAAAATGTTTCACATTAATACAACCAAATTTATTATTCTATTCTATTCTATTCTACATAACTGAAAGCCCACTCACTTGACCTCCTGCTTTGAAACTTGAGCTAGCCCGAGAGGGATGGTGTTCACTTGGGTTAAATCTATTCCTGTTTTATAATTTGGCCCTGAATATATAAATAAATAAAAGTCCACTCACTTGACCTCCTGCTCTGAAACTTGAGCTAGCCCGAGAGGGATGGTGTTCACTTGGATTAAATCTATTCACCTGTTTTATAATTTAGCCCTAAATATACACAAAAAAGCCCACTCACTTGACCTCCTGCTCTGAAGCTTGAGCTAGCCCGAGAGGGATGGTGTTCACTTGGGTTAAATCTATTCCTGTTTTATAATTTGGCCCTGAATATATAAATAAATAAAAGTCCACTCACTTGACCTCCTGCTCTGAAACTTGAGCTAGCCCGAGAGGGATGGTGTTCACTTGGATTAAATCTATTCCTGTTTTATAATTTGGCCCTGAATGTATACATAAATATAAGCCAACTCACTTGACCTCCTGCTCTGAAACTTGAGCTAGCCCGAGAGGGATGGTGTTCACTTGGGTTAAATCTATTCCTGTTTTATAATTTGGCCCTGAATATATAAATAAATAAAAGTCCACTCACTTGAACTCCTGCTCTGAAACTTGAGCTAGCCCGAGAGGGATGGTGTTCACTTGGATTAAATCTATTCACCTGTTTTATAATTTAGCCCTGAATATACACAAAAAAGCCCACTCACTTGACCTCCTGCTCTGAAGCTTGAGCTAGCCCGAGAGGGATGGTGTTCACTTGGGTTAAATCTATTCCTGTTTTATAATTTGTCCCTGAATATATAAATAAATAAAAGTCCACTCACTTGAACTCCTGCTCTGAAACTTGAGCTAGCCCGAGAGGAATGGTGTTCACTTGGATTAAATCTATTCCTGTTTTATAATTTGGCCCTGAATGTATACATAAATATAAGCCAACTCACTTGACCTCCTGCTCTGAAACTTGAGCTAGCTCGAGAGGGATGGTGTTCACTTGGATTAAATCTATTCATGCTTTATAATCTGGCCCTGAATGTATACATAACTGAAAGCCCACTCACTTGACCTCCTGCTCTGAAACTTGAGCTAGCCCGAGAGGGATGGTGTTCACTTGGATTAAATCTATTCCTGTTTTATAATTTGGCCCTGAATATATAATAATAATAATCCCGGTAAACGGGTGCTTATTATCGGAGCTAGTCCTATTTACAAATGTCAATATATAAACAGACAAACACAACAACTGAATATACATAACTGAAAGCCCACTCACTTGACCTCCTGCTCTGAAACTTGAGCTAGCCCGAGAGTGATGGTGTTCACTTGGATTAAATCTATTCCTGTTTTATAATTTGGCCCTGAATGTATACATAACTGAAAGCCCACTCACTTGACCTCCTGCTCTGACTGGGCCAGCAGCCAGTGCACCTTGTCTCTCTCTCGGGTCCCGAACGCCATCAGCTGAACCACTTGACTCCCGCTGGGCAGGTCGGGGCGCCCCGGGATCCTCATGGTCCACTGACTCACTGCCAGCAGCTCGGGGGCGTCTTTCACCACGATACACCCCTCGGGCGCCCCTCGCCCCTTCTCCTTGTACCAGGCCAGGGTCGAGTCATCGTACAGCACCACCCACTCCTCCCGCCACGATTTGCCGAACATGCGCCCTGGAACACAACAACATATACATATAATAATCACTGTGGCAGAGTGAGTTAGGCGCGCTAGGCATTGCACGCACGGTGACCTGGGTTCGATTCCCAGCGGGGCAGAATTTTTTCTGCTCTGTTCGGGGTCCACTCATACCTCGTGAGGAAAAATGAGTAGTTACTTGTATGAGTAACGACCAGTGGCGGCATTACCAGAGTAAAAAGAAATTAATGTAATAGAATAATTCGAAAAGTACAGGAGGCTCTTAGTAAAGCTGCGCTACCCACAAAAATTGTGAAGAGGCCTTGTGCTTCACCACAAATAAAACCATACATAATAATAATACTATCGCCTTATTTTAAACTGCCCGATTAGGACTATTAAAGTCTCTTTATTCCAGCAGTAAGCCCAAGACATATTATTATGTGCTGAAAATCCCAAATGGGAGGATAACTTGTCATGTCCCGGCTGGGTTTCGAACCCACGACCTCAGGAATCTTTGGATTCACAGAGTGCCGCCTTTACCACTGAGCTGTCGGGACATAATTATAATACTTTCGTGTTAAAAAATCTGCTATCTATATTTTTATTGCACTTATACGAATATAACCGACCTCAGTAGCTTGATCGATAAGGCGGCAGACTTGTAACTTTAAGGTCGGTGGTTCAAGTCCCGGTTTCAGCGTAGTTTTAGTAAGTTATCATATTTGTGTTATTCACTTTCGTGACATCACAATTACTCAAACTCGCTTTTACTAAATCTACGCTGAAACCGGGACTTGAACCACCGACCTCCAGGTTACAAGTCCGCTGCCTTATCGATCAAGCCACTGAAGTCGGTGCGTAGTTTTAGTAAAGCGAGTTTGAGTATAGTTGTGATATCACGAAAGTGATTAACACAAATATGATAGCTTTCAGCTTTTTCACTTATACGAATATAAATAATTGTCCTCATTTTGAATTTGAACTTTATTTAAATTTTTTTTTTTAAAATCACAGTACAAAGCCTCATCGAGCTCTTGGTTGGCGGGTATGCCAAGTATGGTCGCCGCATTGCCTCTTTGGACGGCCTCTTGAAATTTGTCCTTATTCTAGTGATGGTGCGCGGACATAACGGAGCCCTAGACCTTAGGGGAGCCCTGGTACCACGCAGAATAACTAGGGTGACCAGATTTTTTTCAAGCCGAAGGGGGGCGCGGCCCGTTTTCGCGTTACAAGTGGGTGGGGGGGGGGGGTAGGAGTTTCTGGTGTGAAAAGTTATAAATAGGCTATTTAACAGTGTACACTAGCTCCCATGGCTTAATGGTCACTGCACTAGTCTTGTACGCGGGAGACCTGGGTTCAAATCCTGGCGGGGGCAATAGCTTGTCACCGTGTATGTGTAGTGTATGTTTTCGGGGGTCACTCAGCCTCGTGAGGACACAGAGTAGCTGTAGAGGCATTGTCTATAGCGACCCAGTCACTTAGTGTCAGCATGTAGGTAAAAATGGGATAAATGAGATTTGAAATTTTTAATATAAAAAATAAGAAGAAAAAAAAAACCATTTTTTTTGTTAGTTTTTTCGAAACGTTCGAAAAGTACGCTTTTTGGTGGCGCTCCTGGCGGTGCACTGGTACCTACCACAAAAATTAATAGACGACATTGCGCTCTGTGTGTTTGGACCTACATTGAAAAAGAAAGAAAAAATACTACCTTACGAAGTATGCTCGATCGTCGTTAGGTAATTATTAAATATTTCTTTATAATAACATAAAGAAAGTAAAAAGCGGGACATTTTAGCGTCCCGAAGAGATCGCTCGGGACAGCGGGACAAACGGCTCCAAAGCGGGACGTATGATCACCCTAAGAATAACCTAACCATGTTATTAAAATAATCATGTAAGCGGCATAATTGGAGTCCCAAAAATCGGCTATAATTATACAGGTGTAGGTACTAGGGTCCAGTGTATGAGATCTCGTTATGGTCACCTTTTTACTTCCGACCATATCTAATAACAATCTCGATACTATGTGAGTAGTAATTATTATGTGACGCAGCTACAAAATATTGTAAAGACAATTTCATTTAACCTAATTCTGTTTTCGTTTAAACTGATCCTTAGATAATATGCACATACATACCTACTTATAATTGAAATTTATGAAACTTGTTTTTTGAAAAATATGTACATCAAAACTATCAAAAGACTATCAATATTGCAAAAGAAGGAATAACTTTATACCTATATTCATATAAGGTATTTACTTTCAAGGAGCAAATATTTAATAGCAAAAAAGCTGATCAGCAGAAACTGGAAAACTTAATTAAACTTGGTTCAAGTAATTGAAAGTTGAGTAGATACAGAGACGCCAATACCTATCCTTTCATCTTGGCAAACGTTCGACATTTTTCACAGGAAATCTGCGATAAAAGTTGATAGAAAAAAAAATACGAAAGCTGCAAAAAGTAAATCATCATTCTTAATAATTGAAGGAAGAGATTAGGTGTACTCCTCTCTAAGTCAATTAATTTATCATCCGACGAAAGGTTCATTGGAGCTTACAGTCAAAGCCTCGGGGCTAAGCTGAAAGTGTGAAAGCTTAAATTCACACGTGCTGTTTGAATTTTGCTCTCCACGTCTCCCGCTTTTGCAGAAAAATAGAACAAAATAGAGAGGAAAAAAAGGCTATAGAGGTCTTTGAAATTGCTTGAGAGTTAAATTCCCTAAATTGGAGGAGTCGAGTGCCACTTCAAGGGTGGAAGAAAGGAAACCCAAGCTTGACACGAGGCAGGAACTGGAGCTTAATAATTTCCTATCCAGGTCACTTGACAGCGAGTCGGGACATAACCAGGCTGAGTGAGGAAAGTTCAATGTCACGCACTGCGCTGGCTGCTTCTAAGGAGGCCACCGCAACGAGGACCCTGGGTTTAGACCCTAGTAGATATAAACAATTTTCTGAACTCTGTTGAGACCGCTTGAGACATTTAATAACTTCTTCTTTTACTCTGTCCTAACCTGCTCAAGCAGGGTCGACGTTGTTCAACCTCATGGTTGAGGTTGATTGGTTCTGGCACATTTTTTACGGCTGGATGTCCTTCCTAACGCCAACGATTCTATTTGATTTAAAGTCCTGGATTAGGACGGAGGTTTTACCCTCTATTCTCTGGAAATTCGCTCCAAACCCACATTAATCTCACCCAGCCTGCTGGGTAGTGCCGGAAATGCCAGCCTCCGAGAAAACAGAATTTTCTGTGTGAAAAGTCTTACATTTAATAACATGGTTAGGTTATTATGCGTGGTACCGAGGCTACACTTGGGTCTGGGGCTACTAATACATATTCAAAACCCATATTTCCTATTTTATGCTGCTCTAAACGCCGCGCCGTTCCTCCTCTCCCACCGAGTGTCGATATGACACTGGATAAACACAGGAATAAAGAAAACGAAACAAGGTCAGGTTACCCGAACATAATTATGTAATCATGTTTTACATAAGAATAAGAAAGTATGAACTGGAACAGGGAGGGCGGGGCGGGGGAGATGGAGAAGTTAATTTCCTAAGAAATAACACGAGCTGTGATGTTCTTGGAAAGAAATTTCCGGGTAAACCCCCACGGGGGGGGGGCGGGGGGGGGCGGGAAGACAACACAAGTGTCGCATATCCTGCTAATTTATTCCCGTGTGTATCGCTTCTACAGGATCAAGGCAAATGTCTGAGAGAAACGCTACGTTATTCCAGGTCCAGGCATGGACGGTAAAATTCAAAGTCCCGAGACGGATTCTCAGGAAACAGTAAATTTACGCAGCTCCTCCCCCTCTCTCCTAGGCTTTTGTAGTTCTTTGTATTCACCGATCGTATTTCGGTGCTGCACTGATTTAACAGTTCTCAGTTATTCTCTCCCAAGCTTTAAGAGTTTCCCAGCCAAGATAAGTCTTTGGAAAAATTCTATGCGCGCCTGAAAATTAGTAATTATGCAATGTGCAGTTTTTTTACTATTGTTATTATGAATAATAAATTTATGGTTGTTGAATAAATTACTTCGATGTTACTATATACTTTATTTTGTAGTCACCGTGGCCGAGTGAGTTAGTGCGCTGGGCATTGGACGCATGGTCACCTGGGTTCGATCCATTGCGGTACTGAAAATTTTCTGCTCTGTACTTGGATGTTCGGGGTTCACTCATACCTCGTGAGGAAAAATAGATAGTTACTTGAATGAGTAACAAAAGTGGCAACATTACCAGAGTAGAAAGAAATAATGCAACAGAATTCGAAAAGTGAAGGAGGCTCTTATTAATGCTGGGCAACCCATAGAAGTTGTTAAGAGGGGCCTTGTGCTTCATCACAAAAATAAGATCATCATACATAATATTATATTTTACTTTGATTATTGTTTACTACCTTGCTTTGCCGATTTACTGATCAAGTGACCTCTTTCCTAAATTGAAATTATTTATAACCGTAATGATAATGAAGCATTTTTCTAAATCTACAAAAAAAAGGATTTTCCAAAACTTTAAAAGTGATGACACTTACAGTTGAAAAAAGTGCGGGATAAGTATCTCTTCCTCTCAAAATTAAAGATTTTTATTCATCTGAGTCCCTGTGGATACGTCATTGAACTTGTACACTTTTATATGATCAATCGTCAAAGTATGTTTAACACAATATTTTACTGTAACATTTTATATACTCGTATCTTATAAATTTGTTTGATAATTATTAAAGTTCGATCTAAATAGATTCTTTGTAGGCCACTTTCCGGTGTTTTTCATTTCATTTAAACAGTTTTCTTGATTCAGTTAAAATTGTTCCCTTGCCATATTACGGGGACCACTTGTTATATTATTTTTTTATTTTGAACATAAGGAACCTTTTTCCAGCAGCTGTTTTTGTGCTAAAATAAATCATATGAAACCCATGCATTGGGTGGGATTCAAACCAACGGACAGATCCCTACGCTACCTGAATTACCAGACCAGCGCCATAACGACTTGACTATAATATTAATAATAATAATACTCTTTAGTGGAAGGTAACCACCGGGCGAGGTAAATGCTCAAAGCATTTTATATCACCTAACCTCATTTACTTACACATATAATAATAATACTCTTCAGTGGAAGGTAACCTCCAGGGGAGAGAGACGAGGTTAATTTTCAAAGCATTTTCTACCTCCTAACCCTTATTATTATTAGACTTATTATTGTGTGGTCACAAACTCAAATTAATGAGGAAAAATGCATGCACTGGATGGGATTCGAACCAACAGATCCCTATGCTACCTGGATTATCAGACTAGCGCGTTAACCACTTGACCACCAGTGCAAGGAGCATCGATGTATGAGTGCCCTTGTGATCATGTGTCGAGGCTCAGACCCTGTACGCCTTGTCGACTGCTTTCTGCTATCCTCTGCAAGTATTTTGTAACTCGGGAACAAAAGATATCCGAGACAATGCTCCGCGCTGTACAGCCAAGAAAATGGCTCTTGTGTTGATGAATCTATCACAACGTAACAAGGACGCCCGCCTCACACTTCTCCCCTGTGCCTTCACCTCCATCAGAACGCTGTCAAAGAAACGTGGAACACAAGAAAAGCCAACAAGCCTTTACAGCTCAAGTTGCCTTTATTATTTAGGTATTTTTTAGACCGAGATTTTCAAAGCAGCAATATCCTACTCTCTCTGCTGCACCTTTATGGCCGTATTATTTTTTCTAATACTATGACAAAACAGGTCAAATGCTAGAGTAAGTTATTACAGGGTGACCTGGGTGTTACTTAGAAATCGGAAGTATTGTGTTCGTTTTTTGCAACTGTCGCAAATAATTATTTCATTCAGTTTATTTAACCAACTCGATATGAATTTATCTTGGTGATTGACGTGTTTCATTCACACTTATTAAAAATTATTCATTTTTTTAAGAATTCTAATGAAAAATTAAGCAAAAATAAGCCACCTCCTCGTAAATATTGGACTTCTATCACTTATAATAATAATAAATAAATAAATGTGTTCTTTTGTGTTATTATATCATAATTTTTAGTGGGTAGCGCAGAATTATAGGACTTTTCCATATCTTTTAATATCCTAATATCTTATTATTGCCTATAATTCCGCCACTGGTCACTGCTCACACTAAAAGAGCTACTCATTTTTCCTCACGAGGTATGAGTGGACCCCGAACACCCAAGAACAAAGCAGAAAAAATCCTGTCCCGCTGGGGATCGAACTCAGGTTACCGTGCGTGCCTAGCGCGCTAACTCACTCGGCCACTGTGACTTCTAATAATAATAATAATGTTTATTATAAATACATGTTTCTGTCTTTTGTCTGTTCATTTTTAAGTATTGTTGCATTTTTTAGGATTATCACTGATTGCCCAAATGTCCACAGTATGTATACCTAAGATTTTGAATCTAGATTATTAATCATTGTCCACAGTATACCTCAAATTTTTTACGAGTATAGCGTTTATGCAAGCTATGAACACTGTGAACAGTCGTTTTCAGGTGTGAATAAACTATTCACAGTGGGTACTCCACAGCAATAAGTCATAACGAATCTCAACGATCAATGTATGTAATAATGAATATAATGTATTCCCAATAGTTGTAGGTTAATTCACTCGTGAGGAAAAAAGCTCCTCCTTGCACTGCTCTTCCTCTCTTGGTCCTCCTCTATCTTTTATATTTCCCTCTATCACAAATTTATGCCAATCCCTCTCTTTCTCTCTCTAACACCGATAAGTATCCTTATTTCTCCCTCTAACCTCCTTCCTAATACTCATCCTCGCTCATTCTTTCCTCTTTTTTCTCGCTCTATTACTCTCTCTCTCTCCCTCTCTCTCTCCCCTTCCCATCCTGCCACTGTCCTCTTTATTTCTCTCCGTCTCTCTTTTCCTCCTTCCTACTTCCCCCACTCCCTCCCCCCTCTTTCTATCTCACACACATTATCCTCTCTCTACCTTCTTTCCTCTTTTTTTCTCGCTCTCTAGCACTCTCTCTAGACATCACTTGACTAAAACTCCTAGCTCAGCCCTCTTATCTTATCTTTGAACATTTTCTGCCTGCAGTTCGAATAATTGCACATGAATAATTTAGCACCAGCTTCAACTTCTTTTCTTCTCGAGTGATTTAAGACTCTCCCCAGTGCAGTGGTAAGACGCTTGTTTGCCACGTGGCAAAGGTAGTGGAGTCACGTCCCACTAGATCCGAGAAATGAAAATTGAATATTGTGTTGAGAAATGTACCCTTAGTCAAATTTAATTTTAATTTAATTGTTTATTAATGACATATTTTTACAATACATTATACATAAATTACACGTAGTCACTGTGGTAGGGCGAGTTAGCGCGCTAGGCATTGCACACATGGTGACCTGGGTTCGATTCCCAGCGGTGGAGGATTTTTTCTGCTCTGTACTTGGATGTTCGGGGTCCACTCATACCTCGTGAGGAAAAACGAGTAGCTGCTTTAATGTGAATCAGCGACCAGTGGCAGATTCTTAGGCAAAAAAATAATACAAGATATTGTAAATTAAAGTGGTAAAGTCCTATGATTCTGCGCTGCCCACTAAAATTGTGACATAATACATAAATTACACAATAAAACTTATAGCTAGGGTTTCTAAAATAACAATTATTTGAAAATATTACATGAACACAAATACATAATTATATAGTGCAAAATTTAGTATATTCTTTTGTTTATTTATTTATTTATTTATTTATTTATTTGAACAATATACGGGCATATTTACCCTGTACTAACTAATTTACAATTAATTTCCCTAACTATAAAAATATAAAACTATCTAACATAAGACTATCTACTTATCTATATAATATAAAAACTCATTTATCTGTCTTAAAAAAAAAAAAAACCAACTTAGATTAACTTGTTGTTGTAAAATTCTTTGATTTGATGGACAGTAATACAGAAAAAGTCTAGGTGCTCCCTGAGTGTATTAGCTGTCCGTTGAAGTCTTATCAATGGAGAGTTTTGTAAGTAGTTGGTGCGTACAAAAGGTGGTTTGAATGGAAGAGGATCGCGTGTAGAATATGTTGGTATATTTATATTTATGGAGGAGAGAAGATCAGAAGTGTCAGTCTTAGAATGGAGAATATTAAAAAAAGTTATAGAATCATACATCTCTCTCCTAACCGATAGAGGAAGTAGGTTGAAAGTTTTTTCGAGCTCAGTGTAGGATAAATTAGAGTTTCTCATTTTGAATCCCAAGGTTTTCAATGCTTTATGCTGGATACGTTCGATTCTTCCTGAATGAAAGAGATAAGCAGGGTTCCAGATGCATGAAGAGAATTCTAGTACACTTCGTACCAAAGAGCAGTATAAAATTTTGAAAGAAAGGCAGTCAGAGAAATCTTTCGTCGACCGAGTAATAAAACCCAACATTTTAGAAGACTTAGAACAAATGGCATCAACTTGTGGAATAAATGATAGCTTACTATCAAAAAGAACACCAAGATCTCTAATACAAGTTACTCTGGGTATGAAGCAATTGTCAATAGTGTAGGTGTAAAGAGATGGAGTCAAAGAGCGAGAAAAGGTTATGACATTGCACTTTGTTGGGTTGATATCAAGGAAGTTGATATCAAACCATTCCTTCAAAGAATATAGTGCGTTTTGAAGAATAACATGATCCTCATCTGAGCGGATTGAGCGGAAGAGCTTCAGGTCATCACAAAAAAGGAGATACTGTACATCATGCTGAGAAAGGCAACTCTGTACATCATTAATGAAGAGAAGAAAGAGTATAGGCCCCAAATGGGAACCTTGTGGTACGCCTGAAGATGCATTAAAAGAACAAGACAGCGAAGAACCTAAACGAACCATGCATGATCTGTTGGAGAGGTAACTGGAAAACCATAGAAGAAGTTTATCTGAAATACCATAACTAGACAGTTTGTCAAGAAGGATTCTATGGTTCACACGATCAAATGCCTTTGTAAGGTCAAGATATACAGAATCAACTTGATCTTTGTCAGATAAATGTAAAGAAATATAGTTGAGATATTCAAGAAGATTGGAAGATACCGACCTATTTGGCATGAATCCATGTTGATTGGGAATGATAAGACGTGTAAGATAAAAGAAAAGTTTGTCTAGAACAATGGATTCGAAAAACTTCGGAATAGTGGAAAGAATTGAAATAGGGCGATAATTTGAAACAACATTCCTAGCAGAATCTTTTTTGGGTACTGGGGTCACATATGAAGACTTCCATAAAGAAGGGAATATTCCGGAGCTTAAAGACTCGTTGAAGAGGTAACAAAGAGGACTAACTAGTGATTTAGAACAGTTTTTTAGAAAAATGGGTGGAATACCATCGGGCCCCATACCTTTGTGTACGTTCAAGTGCTCAAGTTTCTTAATGACATCGGAAGGAGAGATTGACAAAGATGAAATGGGCTGAGACTGTGCAAATTGAAATTCACGAGAACAAAGAGGCACATCAACAAAAGCAGAAGAAAAATGTTTAGAGAAAAGATTCGCAGATGAAGAAAGTGATGATGATTCAATGTCGCCATATTTAAGAACCTTAGGGAGAGTTGATCCACCTTTGAGATCTCTATTAAACTTCCAAAAGTACCGTGGATTCTCCTTGATATTTTGTACAACAGAGGACTGGTAAGAAGAGTAACAAGAGCGAGCAGTATCTTTACATTCGGTTCTGAGACGAGCAAAACAGTTATAATAGAAAGGGTTCCGAGAAGACTTGTACAACCTGTGGAAACTTTTTTTCTGAATAATCAAATACTTCAAGTATGGGGTGTACCAGTGAGGAAAAGAGTCACGTTTGATATGGACTTTAGGAACAAATACCTCGGTGATGTTGGAGATAAAGTCGTGAAATCGGTTAACATTATCGTCAACATCGGTTGAGTTTAAATAAGAAGGCCAATGAAATTCTGAAAGGATATTGTTTATGATAGAGTATGGAGCCCTTTTGAAATTAAAGACAACAGATTCATCAACTGGAACCTCCGCGGGAAGAAGAGGCACTGAGACAACTATTGGAGGATGATGAGAATCAATAGGAAGAAAAGAATCACATTCTTCAATAATATATTCATCAGATGAAGATGCAAGAACCAAGTCGAGAGTTCTGTCTAAACTATTCCTGATAAAGTTCAACTGTTTAAAATCTAGGAAAGAGATATGATCCAAGAGCGTATAGCCACGGGTTGCAGAGCAACCAGGAGGCGAACACTTGCTCCATGATAGTTCAGGTAAGTTGTAGTCCCCTAAAATAATGAAAGAATCATCAGAGTAGAGAGATCTGAGGCGTTCAACCTCCTCGAAGTGAGATGAAAGAATTTCAGAGGGGGAGTCAGGTGGAATATAAACAGTACCAATCATGTAATACCTCCTGCTTCTATTGCGAGTGATGACTGACACACGAACAAAAATCTGCTCGAAACCATGGGAGGAAGAAGAAATTATATCGGATGAAAAAACGCTATCATCTCTTATGGCCAGAAGAACTCCACCTCCACAACGCTTCTTGCGAACCACTCCACGGATACATCTAGAGGTGTTGTTTAGATTTCTGTCACATCTATGAACAGAGATTGTTTTCTTGAAACCAATTTCATCGGAAAAAAAAAGAAGACGTTAAATTGGTTTCAGTGAATGCGTAGATATCAAAATCATTGAGGGGTAAAGTGGCACGGCATAAGTCTAATTTAGAGCGAAGTCCACGCACATTTTGATAAAAAATAGAGAAGTCTCTGGGACCAGGGCAAGGAGTGTGAGAGAGAGCAAAATTAGAAGTAAGAGCTGGAAATGAAGGAGAAGAACCACTAGAGCTCGAGTGTGAGTCAGGAGAGAGAACAATTAAGTTATGGGGGTTTGATCCCTTGACTTGAAATTTGAGTTTTTAGCATTAGACCGGTGTGCAAGGTGTATCACAGGTATTGGTTGAGATAGTGTAGGACATAATAAATCATCAGTTACATTGGACAGATCAATAATCTCATAAGTAGAGTGGTCTGAGTGGTTAGAAACATCCCCCCCATTAAAACCAAAAGTAGAGTCGGACTGACAATCAATATCATAACCACGCACTTGAGTGCCAACACTACAAACTTGACTACGTGTAGATGCTACATGACCCAAGCCTACATGAGTACAAGGTTTAGGTTTAGGTTTAGAAATAGTAGGTTTAGAAATAGTTAGATTAGTAGGTACACAATTTATACGAGAATGAATGAAATTAGCTAACTTAGTTGCTATTATTCTTTTACCACCTAGATTGAAATGTAAACCCTCTTTAGTGTAGAATGGTCTCGACATAAAATTATTGGTATCAATATAGTGAAATTTAAAACGAGAAGATACATATTTAAAATAATTATTAGTTTCACATATGTTAGTTGACAAGTGGGCTGCGTTGTCATAACGATAGGGAATGCTACAGAGAACTATATTTGTTTTATTGGATAGTGAAAAAATAGAAGCAGGAATCTGAAGTCGTTTGGCAGAGTTTGGTTGAAGCGAATGGATATCGTTTGTGCCTGCTTGAATGAATATAAAATCATTCAGGCCAAAATCATGGCATTGTGAGGCAATACACTTGGTGACCTGGGAAAAATCAGCACCCGGCTTAATGTCAGAGGTTACATGAGTGTTGGGTGGTAGATGAGTAGACATCAGCTTTCCCACACCCCTGCACATACTGTCGGAAAATATAGCAACTTTGGAAAGTAGATACTTATCCTCAACAGTTGGAGGCACGGGAGTAGCGGCAACATCCTGAGAAACAAGATGTAAGGTTCCTTCATCAGAGTGAGTATCGCGTTCAGATGAAAGTAGAGCAGTGGAGAATTCTGCGGACAAATCCCGAAGAGTAGCATCTGGAGCATGAGACTTTGCATCAGCTAATGTAAGGTCTGGCAAAGAAGTGGGCAGTGCAGTGACATCAAGCATCTGATCCGCACCAGAGGGAACTGAAGAGGAATGTTGAGGGAGATCCCCAGAGCTTTGGTTCTGATTCGAGACATTGGGTCTCGTGACAGGTTGAGCAGGAGAGGCGGCAGATGAGTCACGGTTAATTTTAATAATTGAATTTTTGATAGGGGATTTGATATTTTCATTATTCTTTTTATTCTTATAATGTTTTTTTGAGACGTTAGGTTTGAAACTTTTGTTAGAAGAGGAAGCGGGACTAGATGAAACATTGTTTGAAATGGGACTAGATTTTTTTTCATTAATGTTCACAGAACTATTGCGAAAGTTTTTCCGCGGAATAAGAGAGATTTTATCGTTAGAAGAAGAAACAGATTTACCAGCAGGAGTAGATTTTCCAATGTTAGTACTAATAGAGCTTAAACTTAAGTTAAGAAAGCTTTTTCTAGGGTTAGAGCGGGTGTTGTACGAAGATTTATGCAAGTCCGACACAATTTGTGATTTGGATTTATTTAGGTTAGTTTTAGATTTCTTTTTATCATTTTTATTTTTAATAGGATTCATTACGATTACGATTCTTTATCATTAGGTAAAATAAGAAGAGAACGATAATAAGTCAAAGAGGGCGAGAGCCGCTCTCGTTATTTGTTATATAAAGTAAAACGATTACACAGATATAAGGTACAGTTTTAATTCACAAACAAAGAAAGAGTCATAAAAAGAGTGATAAAGTTATGAAGAGTAGATCACATTGAAAAACCGAAAGCACAGTTATGTAGACGAAACAAAAACACGTTGGTAGGTAGTAAATAACACAAAAATCGAGCAATTTTAACAGTAAAAACAATTAAATAGACAGAGCACGATGTGAATAGTGTCAGAGGAGAGAGAGAGATCAGATTTAGTATATTCTTTTGTTACATCAGATTTAGTATATTCTTTTGTTACATCAGATAGTCTTTTGGATAGGAAGTTGCGCAAGTGGAGTTGCGCACTAGATTCAACGCACGGTGACCTGGGTTCGATCCCCAGCACAGTAGAAATTTTCTGCCTGTGCTTGAATGTCCAGGTCCAGGGTCTACCTATATCTTGTGAGGAACAATGAGTAGCTATTTTTATAGTTAACGACCAGTGGCGGCATTAAAAGAAGGAATATGGATATTAGAAAATGATTAAATTTTGAGTATTTTAATGCTGACCTTACCTCTAAAGTGTTGACATAAAAGTACAATGAAATACATACATACAAACATACTACTTTTATAGTTAACGACCAGTGGCGACATTAAAAGAAGGAATATGGATATTAGAAAATGATTAAATTTTGAGTATTTTAATGCTGACCTTACCTCTATAGTGTTGACATAAAAGTACAATGAAATACATACATACAAACATACAGCAACAAAAAAACAGTCCTTCTTTCTCATTTTAATAATTATTATTTACCTAATTGGACGATTTTACTATTGTCTTGTTTAGAAGAACCACTCTTGTTTCACTCTTGGTTAGCCATGTGAAACTTGGTTCGGTATTGATCAGATTTGGTTAGAGGATCATAAAATATTTCTCCTATATTTTTTTAAAATAGTTTTAAGCCGAGCAGTACCTATGTAATACGGAAATAAAATAGCAGATTTTTACCAATAGAATTCACTGTGAGGAAACTAGGAAGCACATTTATTTTGTAAAAATATGCAAATTTTGGCGCAGAACTTTTTGTATGATTTGCTGCATTGAGGCAATTTTCAAAAAGGGAAATAATGTCAATCGATAAAGTCTGAAGTGTATTGCAGTTGCATTATGGAATGATGAATTCTGTAAAATTATTAGCATTATTTTAAATATCAGAGACTCGGAAGAGATTAGGGTGGGGGTAGATATGGATAATGAATTTATGAATTCCACTGGATGCAACATTTTGTTTCACAGCGTTTCGCAACATTTCGTCTCGAATTTTGAAAAGATGAGTGTTTCATAGCCTTTTTTATTTAGATGAAACAGGAGCTACAGTAGGAACCTGCCCATCCCGAAGTGTGCTTCCCCTCTGATAGGCGAGAAGTGACACAATACTTCCATATAGGCGCTGAGTCAACACGAGCGCACCGGAAGGTATCACTTACAAACAACTGTAGCCAAATGAAGAATACATTTTTTTTGTCAGCACGGGAAATCGAACCCGGGACCTTCCGCATGGCAAGCGAGTGCTTAACCACTGAGGCATCAAAGGTAACTGCTCTTCCATTTTTATTCTAATAAAAGAGCAGAGCAAGAAACGGTGCGCACCAATTCTTACTGGTTAGTAGTTAGTAAGGAATCAGGTTTGAAATCTGATCGAACACTCATAACATAAACCAAAAAACCGACCGAAAACAATACATTCTTTACCTTATAAGTAATAGAAAGTAAAAAGGAGTTTCAAAACCGGACATGATATTATACTTTTATTTGGTTTAAAAAGGTTCTCCTATCATCCTACTGAATGGGTCACTTGCAAATGGAAAAAATAGTGAATGACCGAAAGTTTTTGTTCTAATATTTATTCTAATCCAGTTTCCGTGGAGTAACGGTTGTGTCTACTGTCCGCAGTGTAGAGATCTTGAGTTCGATCCCCGGACGGAGCAGACTTTTCACACAGAAAATTCTGTTACCTCCGTACATGTGGGGCTGGCATTTCCGGCCCTACCCAGGCTGGGTGAGGTTAATGTTGGTATAGCTGGTACGATTTCCAGCGAATGGAGGGTAAAACCCCCGTCCTAATCCAGGACGTTAAATCAAATAGGATCGATGGCGTTAGGAAGCTCATCCAACCGTAAAAAATGTGAAAAAAAAAACGAAAGTAAAAGACGAAAGTAAAAAAACATATTTGTCACGTCTTGTTGCCCGGTTGGATTTTTCAGTCTACACGTTCTTATGGGGATTTTTTCTACCAAAGATTTCGTCTTGTTAGGGCTTTGGACACCTTGAATGCTCATAATGAAGTTCGTTGTCAGGAATCGTTTCGTAAATTCAGTGCGTACAAAAAGTGAATTTCAAATTTCTACTGTTTGACGTAAAATTTAACAAGAAAATCGTTACCATGACCTCTTAAAATAGAGTCAATAAAAATAGGTGCAATTGACACTTTGCTCATCTGCTCACTCCTACTCTTACTTTTCATAGGGAGTCCATGGCAGTAGAAGTAGGAGTGAAGAAATAATAATAATAAGGCCCGATTACGACTATGAAGTCCCATTATTCAGTCAAAACGTATTATTATGTGGTAAAAATCCCAAGTGAGAGGATAACCTGTCATGTCACGGCTGGGTTTCGAACCCGCGACCTCTGGATTCACAAAGCGCCGCCTTTACCACTGAGCCACCGTGACAGAAATGAGAAGGAAAGTGTTCCTCTGATCATGCTTACTGAAATGTAAATTTTCAAGAACGTATGGTAGATTTAAGGATTTCTTCTCACATCATGCATTCTCCTCCACAAAATTTGTCCCTAAAAAGTCCCTTTGATCAGCAAAATCATTTCTGTAAATCTTGTCCCCTTCAATGTTCTCCGTTGGAACTTTATGTCTGTTTATTGTTTTTCTTTCCAAGTTAATGGCTTCAGTTTTATGGTTTCCCCCTCCTGTCTCTCCTCAACATCCTCCTTTACGTCCTTCAACCTGTCCTCCAACCTGTCCTGTCCTGTCTGCTGTCGGACTATCGATTTCCTTCATTACAGCATTGACGGCTTTGTTGAGTTTGTTCAGTGGCGGCTCCTGCTGAAAATTTTTGGGGGGCTCAAAAAAAAATGTTGACAGAGGTAATGTCTTTTTATAGCTCCATTTTCTCTATGGGAAAAGCTGGTCTTTACACAAAAATTGACTCATGCAACTTCATAATTCTATAAAAATTAAAGTCATGTCTTGGTTCGTTATTTTATTATTATTATTGTTATCATATAAATTTTACAATTGAACAATATTGCACATTAAGTGCAGACAGTGATATCTAGTACTATTTTGATTTTGATTTATTTTTTTGACATGATAAAAAAAAAAAATAAAAGAAAAAGATCGTACCAACCACAGTAGCAAAAAGTGGCTGTATGGACTCATTTTGGTCCACTGCCAAAAAAAACCACAATAGCTGCAGGCAGTAGGATTTAAATCCAAAGGTCAATAGTTCAAATCAGAAAATTGGAAAAATTAAAAAAAAAAAAAAAATTGGGTTTAATTAATTGAGACATCACTTATACAAATAGTGATTAACACAAATACGATGACTTGAAATTTAATTATCATATACATTATACCTACCTACATAAAGATTTTGTTTCCCAAGTGTTGATTATAAATTATTAAAGACACAGGATTAAAATATAGTTACATTTACAGTTTACTCGTACTTTTTACATATATTATTATATAGCACAGATAGCACTACAATAATACAAATTACAATACTTTTTATAGGTACTTTCAGAGTTCAGACAGTAGAAAAATATTCAACTAGTAATCGTCGGATAAACGCACTGAGATAAACGAGACATAAAATTTGAAAATTGATATCACGAAACGTAAACAAACAATTCAAACCGTTGACTTTTGAAACTCAATTCAACCTTTATCAAGTATTGGTGACTTCACCGGTGGAGAAAAATGTTGCAACGCGTGTGGGAATATTCATGGTACGATGTTACGAGAGAAAAAAATGACTACCTTTTATTATTCCCATATTCTATCCCACAGACCCTGGGGCTGAGCCCCAGAGCCATGTATAATAGCATACACTTTGTGACGTCATCGCTAGATTGTAAATATATAACCCGTGTGCTCAGTATAGAATAGATGGGGCTCAAATAAATGAGCCCCACATATTCTATAGTGGCAATGTTAAACGAGGGATTTTTAGCAGGGATTTATTTTACTTGAAATTATGTTGATTTTAAATATTCTACATGTAATGGGAAAATCCATAGTGAAGCAAGAATATTTTTTCAGTTTTTTTTTCTTTCGAATTTTTGGGGGGCTAGAGCCCCTGAGCCCTTTAGAAGGAGCCGCCACTGAGTTTGTTTTGTGTGCTCACTTGCTCAGTCTCAAGTGTTGGAAATTTTTTTTGGGTGAATGTTAATGCACGATGTCGTGTGTACATGTACCTACCCTTACAGTAAGCATCTCAAGTCAGTTGGAAACAAGTTTCGGCTCACGTTTGCAATGTGCATATGTAGGTAGGTAACGAGAGTCGTATTTTTCTTTCTAACTAAAAAAAAATTCCTGGTTAGGTTTTTTCCATATTATTTCCATTTTATTCCAAGGTCATTCGTGAAAGAAAAATGCGTTTGGTTACTTTTAAAGATAAACAATGGACTTAGCCTCTAAAAGAACTGGAAGCAAGAATTTTCTACTTCCCCTTTGGTTAACTTTGGAAGTGGAAATTTTTCCTCTTCCAAAAGAAAAATGACTTGCTTCCAGTTTGGTTCATTTTATTCCCGTTTGGTTAACTTTGGTTAGAAAGAAAAATACGGCATAAGTATCATATATGAAACATATGCGCTGTTTTACCCCATCATTTAAATATTACATCACTCAAGAACTCGGGCAGTAAAGTTTAAGTCATCCACTCCAGATAAAACAGCTCGTACCTCTAACATGTCCTGCATTTGTGCACGTGAGACATTTTGTCAGACAAAAAAGTTTTCTGACTCGGGAATTATTTTTCTGACTTTCAGACTCAAGTACTCTTGAAAAATCTTCCTGCATTTTTTAAAGCTTTTCTGCTTTCTTCCCATTCACTTTTTTATATTTTTTCCTCTTGAAATCATTTCTCTCCCCTGCTCGACTTCTTTAGCGTTCATACTTCGAATACCCGCCATATTTTCAATCTGTTTCAATGTATGTAAAATATAATTGTGTATTCATTTTTCTACTTTTTTCATCTATGTTTTGCACATCTTTCCTTGCAATACACATGCTTTCCATTCCTCCACCATATAGATTTATTTATCCTTATTTCATTTTCTGTTTTGGCCCTTTTGCATTTTGCTTTTCCAAAGCCCACGGATCCTAAGGGAAAAAATTGTAAACACCTACACATAATTGGCATAATTTAGGTATTGATATGTAATAAACTGAATATGGTCTACAAGAATTAATCATAGTTATATCATGGTAAACACCAACGTACACCTATTGAACAAATATATATACAAAATAAAACTATTGCAATTGCATACAGAATTTTTCTTAATACCTACATTTTTTTCTCTCTCGCAAAAAGGCTCATTACCTTCATTAGACTGTGATCTGTGTAGATAGTTAAAAGTTATAGTATATAAAAAAATATGGCACGTTGATTTCGCCAGTTCTCGTTTATGTCACTGAAATGAGGCAACGTTCAGCGAGGTTAGAACTTGGCTGGGTGACCATTTAAATTCGAACTCTACCGATGCTGGCCATTGATGGTCCAACCAAGACTAGGTGTTTTTAATGTAGGTAGCTAGTTGGTAAATCCCCAGCGAATGGAGAGTAAACTTCCGTCTCGATATGACCTTAGCAAATTGAAAGGGTTAAATCCCAAAGCATAAAAAGAAACAGAAAGAAAAAAAAAACGATGATGTATTTATAATACGTTAATTCTTTCGATTCTCCCACATTCTCCCTGATTCACTCCTGATGGCCAGGTTATGGAACACCCAATGCTCTGAACTTAGCCTGGACCAATGCCCGAGGCCATGGGACAGCCAATATTGTGAACTTGCCCTCGACTAATGCCTGAGGCCATGGGACAGCCAATACTGTGAACTTGGCCTGGACTATTGCCTGAGGACATGGGACAGCCAATACTGTGAACTTGGCCTGGACTATTGCCTGAGGACATGGGACAACCAATACTGTGAACTTGGCCTGGACTACTGTCTGAGGACATGGGACAGCCAATACTGTGAACTTGGCCTGGACTACTGCCTGAGGACATGGGACAACCAATACTGTGAACTTGGCCTGGACTAATGTCTGAGGACATGGGACAGCCAATATTGTGAACTTGGCCTGGACTAATGTCTGAGGACATGGGACAGCCAATACTGTGAATTTGGCCTGGAATATTGCCTGAGGACATGGAACAGCCAATACTGTGAACTTGGCGTGGACTACTGCCTGAGACCGTGGGACAGCCAATACTGTGAACTTGGTTTGGACTACTGTCTGAGGACATGGGACAGCCAATACTGTGAACTTGGCGTGGACTACTGTCTGAGCACATGGGACAGCCAATACTGTGAATTTGGCCTGGACTATTGCCTGAGGACATGGAACAGCCAATACTGTGAACTTGGCGTGGACTACTGCCTGAGACCGTGGGACAGCCAATACTGTGAACTTGGTTTGGACTACTGTCTGAGGCCATGGGACAGCCAATACTGTGAACTTGGTTTGGACTACTGTCTGAGCACATGGGACAGCCAATACTGTGAACTTGCCCTCGACTAATGCCTTAGGACATGGGACAGCCAATACTGTGAACTTGGCGTGGACCACTGCTTGCTGCTGGATAGATCAGCAGCTGAATGTTCTACACGCCGGATCCATGTTGCTGACGCTTAGCTAATTGGCTTTCAAGAACAGCGTGAGCATCCTCCATTTTTTTTCCCGGAAAATTTAATGTTGCTATCAATCAAATTACGTTTTCATCAAAAAATTCTCCGTCTCTCTTTCCTTCTCACTCTCTCTATTTCTCTTTCTCCCTCTCTTTCTTCTTGTCTTCGCTCTTTAATGATGAAGAGGAAAACAAATTACTTGCAGCTTTCTAATTAAAATACTCTGAGAAAAAAAAATCATTAATATTTTAATGCATTTCCATGATACTGCTCTGGAAGGTGGCTGTTCAATCTGTGGAAAACTTGCAATCCTTAAATTCAAGGCCAGCGTCATGCTTTAGGAAAAGGTCAGTAGCATTTACCCTCAAATCAAAGTTAGTATCATTCATTTACTATTTTCCCAAGTCGGAGTCCTACCTTAAAGTAAAGATAAATATCATTAACACTTAGACGACCGGCATGGTTTTTCGTGAATTCTCTTGTGGGACCGGCGATAATACGGCTCTCCGACATTGTGTACCACCGGTGGTACACCCGGTCCATTCCGTACGAACGTGCGTGTACCACCGGTGGTACACCCGGTCGTCTAAGTGTAAAGGTTCCTATTTTTTCCTTAGTTTAATGTTGGTGTTACACCCTAAAGCCAACGTTAGTACCAAGTATCATGACTCATCTGTATTTTTTGATTATGATTGAATTACATATATCAACCCTTCCCTTTAGTTAGGACATCTGTTTTGTTTAATTGTTTATCTTTTCTTTTCTTGTTTATATTGTTCTAAATATTGAGTTTTATTTTTTTATAATTACTTGTTTGTACATAATTATGTCCTATTAATAAGGAATTACAAAATAGTAATAATTCAATTACCTATGTACATACAGGGTGGGGTAAAAGTCTGGAAACCTCTGAAATACATTCGAATGGCTTCTTCGGTAAAATTAAAATTTTGTATGGTAAACCGAGCTAATAAGACCTTCTTTTAGAGTGGAGTCGATTTTTGTCACCGGCCCCCATGTCGGGGTCAGGGGGGCCAACTTCATTTTTTTAAATACGAACCCCCACCTTGCGATACATTTTTGGAAAGGTCTTTAAATAATAAATACATTGATGCAAATTTTATTTTTAAAATATTAACTGTTTGCAAATGGCGTCCAACTTTGTGTATGCAGTAAAGTCTGGAAACCCCTGAATATCTTTTGAACGGGCTTTCTCAGTAAATTGGAAATTGTGCACGGTAAGTCGGGGTAATTAGACCTTTCCAAAAATGTATCGCAAGGTGGGGTTTCGTATAAAAAAAATGAAGTTGGCCTCCCTGGCCCCAACATGGAGGCCGGTAAAAAAAAAAAAAATCGGTCCCATTCTAATATAAGGTCTAATTACCAAGGATTACCCTACACAATTTTAAATTTACTGAGAAAGCTCTTTCGAAAGATATTCAGGGGTTTCCAGACTTTACTGCATACACAAAGTTGGACGCAATTTGCAAACAGTCAATATTTAAAAAATAAAATTTGCACCAATGTATTTCTTATTTAAAGACCTTTCCAAAAATGTATCGCAAGGTGGGGGTTCGTATTAAAAAAAATAAAGTTGGCCCCCCTGGCCCCGACATGGGGGCCGGTAGCAAAAATCAACCCCACTCTAAAAGAAGGTCTTATTAGCCTGGTTTACCATACAAAATTTTAATTTTACCGAAGAAGCCATTCGAAAGTTATTCAGGGGTTTCCAGACTTTTGCCCCACCCTGTATACGTGCATTATTTCTATACTATAACTATTATTATTAAATACTTTATTAGATATATAAAGACATAATTTGTACAATACAAATAATTATTATAAAAAAAAATTAATGGAAACAATACAAACAATAAAAAGAAAAAAGTAGATAAATATATACATATGTCTTAACTTAAGGCAGTGGCGGCTCCTGACTTCAAGACTAGGTGAAGACAAATTATACCCAGAAGTATTGAAAAAATAAAATTATTAATTTATCAGATCTTAGTTCTTATGGTCTCATAAACACAGCCCATTGTAAGTTATGGCTGTTTCCCTGCAGAGCATGGTTTTCTCTCATACCAGTTTTGCATCATATAAGTTTTTATAGGTACTTTTTTTGGAGAACACTTGGTACTTAATAAATAAACAAGGCCCGCAGAACAATTTGTCAACACTTGAGCTGGTACACAGCCATTCATTTTTCATAAGCCATTCAGGCTTGAACTGTATGGCTGTGGGGCAGGCATTTGCTTTACTTTTTTAGTGGTGGTTATAGTGATTGTAGAAATTGGACATCCAGTAATCATAATATCTATCTTATCCTCATTACTTCTTAATCTGAATGGGGTTACTTTTAATGTTTGAACCCATGATTTTGTGGGAATCTCATTGTTTCTTTGAAACATTGTTATTAATTATTCATCTTAATAAAAAAATATTTATTTATCTTAATAAAAAATATTAACTAAAAGTTGGTAAAAAGGAATTAAAATAAAAATATTAGGATTATACCTCAGTAGATAGGTAGGTACAACATTTTAAAGAGGGGTTAGAACTGGGAAGGAAAGAAAGTTAGTTGAAGACTAAAAATTACAATCCAAAACTGGAAGAAAATCCACCACCAGATTACAAAATAAATCTAAGAAAACATACTTACTACAAATATAAAATCAGCTTAAATTTGTGTTACCATTGATGTTTAAATGACTATTTATGAAAAACACAGATATTGCCTTATAATTTTAAGTACTTCACTGGAAGCTGTGTGCTTAGCTACCTGCAACCTGCATAATTATAATGTTATTTCTGACACTGAAAGAAGTACATAGCTACTTAATATTCAACTTATTATGAAAAGCACAGGTCAGATCAGGTAGGAATAATGTTTCTATCCTGTATCAAATACTGGGAAATAACTTTATTAACTAGTTACACCAATTAAAAGTCACTTGATTACCGTTGAAAAGATTTGAAAATAATCTAATAAATTTAAAATTTGTTTACATTCTAGCAACAAGTTTTGTTTACATTCTAAAGATAAGAGATACAATGTTGCCAAGTTAATTTCATTGCTAAATTTCTACAAACTTCAAGAGCTATATTTTAAATTTAAAGAAATCCCTCAAATCATGTAAGACGTATTTATTTATTTAAAAAAATAATACTACACCGCTTGAACAGAATTTTCTCTTGAGAATTTCATTTCAACACGTCTAATTTCATGATTATTTTTTAAAGTGGTTCCATAGTCAGGATCTTAAACAGGACCACCATTGTCCCTATTTAAAAACTTCTTGGAACAACTAGATACCAGATTATCTTATTTGGCTCAATTTCGGTACCTACATTAAATAATTATTTCCGAGATTTGACTTCAATCGAGATGTCCTTTTTAAGACTATAGTTGACAAGATACATAAATAGTTAAAATTTATTGGTATCGGCTATCGTTTAGGAACTATGTACAAAACTAGAACCCAAAAAATGAGAAATAATATCCAAAATTCCTGACACAAAATCCTGCTTTCCTAACGCCTACGTTATTATTATTATTTTAATTACAAGATTGTGCTAGATATGGGAGGCTAAATCATTGACTGGTTTCCTAGGTCTGGCATAATGCTACTGGCAACAATGTTAATATCAAAAACACATGACATCTCACATGGTATGTGGCTTCGTGACATTTCGTATGAGGTCGTGTAGATAATGTAAACTGAATACAACTGAAGACTGTCCTCAGTAGCATATTACATAGATATAGTTCTTGCCTAATATTTCATGATACCTACTTGGAAATACTCAACTCTGATTGGTTGATTCAAGGACAACTGAAGACAATTTCGAATTGTCTTCACATTTGGTGTTCTCCTTGGAAAGTAACATGAAAGTTAAGCAGCATTGATCTATTTTACACAAAGCTTACTCTTTTTTTTTTCTTTGAGTTGGATCAATTGTGCCATGTTCAAGGGATTATGAGTAGTGTTTTCACTGTTCAAAATTAGGTGAAAATGTCTTCAGTGTCTTCACCCGACGAGCCGCCACTGACTTAAGGCCGGAGTTGTTGCCTTTGTCAATCTCTAAGATCACACTGCGAAGATTACGACTTGAATCAGGATTCCATAGTCCTAAAATTTCCTAATCCTGATCTCTTGCTGCAAAAATTAAGATGAGCCGCCAATATTACAAGAAGTAATATCGAGCTATATCAATAGATAATCATAAACTAAAAATTTCTCACTGTGATGAATTCCTCGCTTTCAGATTTCATTTGAAATACGATTTTCACAATATGGTAAAGAAATAAATCTGTGTTCTTGTAAAAACTATAATTTCTAAAATCATTTTATTCTTATCCATTTATTCGAAGGATTCATAATGATTTTCTAAAGTATGGCGCCTATCATCCTCTAATACCTGAATGGAATAGAATAGCATGATATTTTTTATTGCTAATTATAAAGACATTACAGTACATATGAACAACCTGTCTCTTAAATCTAACATGACAAAAGAAAAAAAAGGACTTTTTGGTTGAACAGTAGGACTGAAAACTGAATATAATGATTATGATATAAGGTCATATCATATTTCTATGAGAAAAAAAATAATAATAAAGGAGAACAAGTTTTAATACAAAGAAAGTATTCTTCAAAATGCATTTTGTCTACTTCAGAGGACATGAAAACTTTCCACTATTCAATGGAGCTGACTTTCATTGGGTTCAAATTATGTACGAATTTCTTTGTGGTGAAGCACAAGGCCTCTTCACAATTTTTGTGGGTAGCGCAGCATTACTAAGAGCCTCCTTTACATTTCGAATTGTTCTATGACATTAATTTCTTTTTACTCTGGTAATGCCGCCACTGGTCGTTACTCTTACAAGTAACTACTCATTTTTCCTCACGAGGTATGAGTGGACCCCGAACATCCAAGTACAGAGCAGAAAAAATCCTCCCCCGCTGGGAATCGAACCCAGGTCACCATGTGTGCAATGCCTAGCGCGCTAACTCGCTCTGCCACAGTGACTACTTTGGGTTCAAATTATATTTCAAACTACACCACGAAAATAAACTTACTTTTGTGCCTCAGTAGGTATCCTCCCTTCACAGGTTTGGCCATTCCTGAAACATTAAAAATGAGCAATATAAATAAGTATATTAGATTTTTTATGTTGATTTTTAAAATAAACCAAGCAAAGAGACTTTTTCAACTTCCAAACTGATTTTTATCGTCCTAAAATCAAACAAAAAAGAAGGAAGTTAGAAATAAAATAAGCCATACGAAGAAAAAATATTTTGCCAGTAATATTTCTTCTGCTAGGAATTGAACCTTTTGGTTGGATAAATGTATACCCCTGTGGAATGCATTATACTGAGTAGCAGTGATTCTAATCATGTTCATCAATTTTATTAATTGAAAAAAAAAAAAAAAAAAAACATTTTTAGATAATGTAGACAATGTAGAGAATGAATATGTGTTCAAAGCTTTGGCAATGGAAACAATGGGCCCTTTCTGCGAGCAAATGTCTCATTTCATTGACACCTTGGAAAACTATCTGGTAGCAAAGACCGGAGACTCCCAGGGAGCAGCCTTCCTCGTTCAAAGGATCTCACTGGCAGTTCAAAGAGGAAACGCCGCCAGTGTGCTGAGCTCATTTCCCTCTACGCCAACCTTTGATGATGTGTACAAAATTTATTTTACCCTAATAAATAAACAGGGAGACTATTTGTATACGTCTGGCTGGGTGACTATAAACAGGGCGGAGACCAGCAGTCTGGCTGGGGACTATAAACAGGGAGTAGACCAGCAGTCTGGCTGGGGGACTATAAACCGGGAGTAGACCAGCAGTCTGGCTGGGGGACTATAAACAGGGCGGAGACCAGCAGTCTGGCTGGGAGACTATAAATAGGGAGGAGACCAGCAGTCTGGCTGGGAGACTATAAACAGGGAGTAGACCAGCAGTCTGGCTGGGGATTATAAACAGGGAGTAGACCAGCAGTCTGGCTGGGGGACTATAAACAGGGAGTAGACCAGCATTGGCTTGGTTCTGAGGGTCCTTGTCAAGTATTAGCCCCCTTGTAAAGACAGTGGTAGAAGTGCTGAGTCATTCCTTTACTGTGTGGCTACCATCGTTCATGATGACGACACCCTATGATGAATAAATTTATTGACAATATCTGATCCACAAAACTGATACTATTGTACGGCATTGGAGGAGCATGAGTTTTGGTGTTATCCATTTATTTCTATAATACTATATTCTACCACTGTGCAAGATTTCAGCTATCAATAGGGAGTTGATTTTTCACTTTATAGGTACCTACGAGTACTTTACAAAAAATCAGAACCGCGACCGAATAGCACAGTGTTGAGAACCACTGTCTAACTTTATTTCTGTTGTGAAGCACAGGACAACAACTAGTATGACAGTCTAAAATGTGAGGGTATACATAATATATAAAGTGTTTATACATAATATGTACATCATACAGTTATACGCCGTATCCCTGAAAAACTTTCCCTCGCTCTTATTTTGACCTTTTGTTTTTCGCCTGTTTGTTTAGTAAACAACCCGAGAATGAGATGAACTTATGAACATCAAGAATTATACATAGAGAAAAGAGGGGAGGGGGAGAGATAGATAGAATTAGTGCAACAAAAGGGATGGAGCGTGTCGGAGTGTGAAGGCAAAAGGCAGATAGGAAGTTGGTGGCTGAAAAGAAGAGATAGACTTTTGAGGTATGCGAAAACTGGCTGACGGCAAAAAAGAAAAGGGATATTAAAAAGCTGAAAATACTTTCATGCTGAAAAAAAATTATAAACCCTCCTAATCCCATTTTGTCTGGCATTTCATGTTGGCCATGCTTCCATTATTTGATAAGAAACATCAGTGAATAAATTAGTGGATTTTCCTTTTCCATGATTTTTTAGACGAATTTTAACTCAGAGCTGTTACTCTTTTTCAGCCGAAATATGATAGGTATATGAAAATATAAAATTACTTAGTTGAAGAGAAAAAAAAAAACATTTTTAATGGGTACAAGTGAATAAGAAATAACAGCTGTATCTAATATAATCTCATCAAAAATATTTTCTATATTGATCCTAATCAGTTCTTTCTGATTTACCACAAGTTTCCGAGAAATGTGAAATTTATCAAAATCAAAATTTCAATAGCTAATTTCCATGGAATGTGTGAGAATGTTGTGATAGGATCACCCAAGTTTTTAGCTGAGTATTTGTTTAATTAATTTGAAATAATTCTTCTTTACGTCTTGATGAAGTGTATGACTTGTGACTAAACGTCTCTATAAGGGTTGGGTGGAAGAGATTGCCTAAGGCAATAACCCCGCCCTTTAGTTAGGACATATATTATGTATATATTTATTTATTTTTTCTTTATTTATAATTATTTTTTTTGTTATATTGTATTTTGTATTTTCGTTTGCAATTATTTGTATTGTATATGTCCTATTATCTAATAAAGTGTAAATAAATAATAAAAAAATAAATAAATAAATATAACATCAAGTTCATTCAGGGTGGGGGATTTTACCCTCCACTCGCAGAAAGCTCTGAACAGCGACCTACATGGACCTCATCCAGTCGGGTTTGGCTTGGGAATAACCATCACGGTTTTTTTTTTTTTTTTTTTTTTTTTTTTTTTTTGTCATTGGTTGGCAAGGCCATTCCATACAGCCATAATCACGGGGGTTCCAACTTCAGCAATCTTAACCAGGACTCATGCATTATTATTATTATTTACACTTTATTAATAAGGACATATTATATATTATTATGTATATATACAAACAAAAAATTACAAATAAATAGACAACATTGAAAACAATAAGAGAAAAAAATGTAGATTTTTTTTTTACAAAGGGCGGGATTCTTACTAAAGGGCGGGGTTATTGTCTCTGGCCTGAGAAAATGTGGGAACCTCAAAATTACTAAGTTATCATATTTGTGTTAATCACTTTCGTGATATCACAGTTACTCAAACTGGCTTGACTAAATCTACGCTGAAACCGGGACTTGAACCACCGACCTCCAGGTTACAAGTCCGCCGCCTTATCGATCAAGCTACTCAGGTCGGTACCTTAAAATTACTATTCATTTTTCCCGTGTTTCGAAATCTTGCTTCTAAAGCCAGTTTTTCATTGAGCACAACATTGTGTTGCGCAACGTCTCCCTTCTTCCTGTGAAATTCAGTGAGATCGAGTTCAATATTTTCTATTCAAAATATTAAAGAAAATACATTGCACTGGTAGTCAAGTGGTTAACACGCTGGTCTGGTAATCCAGGTAGCGTTGGGATCCGTTGATTCGAATTTCACCCAGTGCATGCATTTTTAGTAATTAATTTGAGTTTGTATGACCACATAATAATAAGACTCTGAGGGTTAGGTGGTAGAAAATGCTTTGAGCATTAACCTTCCCTGGTGGTTACCGACCACTAAAGAGTGTTATTATTGTGAAACGTTTAGAAACAAAATGTTGCGCTCAGTGTTGCTCGAAAGTATTCATATATGTGCACTTGTGCAGCTAGGAGCGTGACGACTTTTCATCGGATGTTTAGCGAGCGGAAAATAAGAGCGATTCTGCTGAGACGGGAGGCTGAAAGCCCCCTTCCACAATGCTGCTTTCGCATAAATCCTCTTAGATTTTTTGCTCTTTTTTTTTGTTCACCATAGCTTACACTTTTTAGAAGATAGGATTAGCTTGGAAGAGGTTACCCCTGTTTTAATGTAGAAACACTATAATTCGACTGATATTTTTATCACATTTGTAAAGTGCATAATACAGGCTGGGTTAAGAGCCGAATGCAAGAGCGGGCACCAATTCAGGATCCTCCTAGCTCGATCTTTATAGGGCCTAATCATCAAACGAGATTAAATTTGAGAAAAGGTCCCTCCTCAAGTTGGAGTTTCAACCAATGACAGCGCACTGTAGCGCGTCTTGAGGGACAGTCTGGCTTAAATTTAATTCAATCCCGTTGTATAATTCGCCCCATGGTTTTA
This sequence comes from Bactericera cockerelli, assembly GCA_024516035.1. Taxonomy (NCBI): domain Eukaryota; kingdom Metazoa; phylum Arthropoda; class Insecta; order Hemiptera; family Triozidae; genus Bactericera; species Bactericera cockerelli. The sequence continues at coordinate 8,869,061 of CM044958.1, read as the reverse complement.
GTGATTTCCGCTTAGCGGTTGGTGTAAAATCCCCTCTCATAAATTACATCCAGATTCAAGTATACATATTGTGACTGTACAAATATGACTGGTTGTTTTGATGGTTTTAAAGTTGAACATTTATGTTTAAATTGCACTCTAAAACTTGGCCCAGTTTTATTCATGAAAGTCCCCTCCACTAACAAATCTGTTGATGGAAAACGTTGGCACGACGTGGTTCACTTAGAAAACTATAAGAAAGCATTATAATTTTATGTATGGGTAAACTTTATTCATTTTCCATGGCTTTATCATTCTCCTTAATGTTTTTGTTTTCTATAAAAGCTATCACTAGTCTCTACAAAGTATCCAAGTTTTCTTCGATTAATTTTCAATTTATTTTGTATGTCAAAATAAAACTGTTACAGAAAATCAAACTTTTTCTTTGTATTTTGATCGCGCTTCAACTTTTGATTGTATACATTATAATTATTCATGAATAGTTTTCTTTTTTACAAGTCATATACTTCTTCCAAGCTTTCTTGATTTAATGAAGAAAGAATGCTGGTTGCTATTCCCTCTTTAAATTGCCAAGGAAATTTTCTGGTTTAAATGTGAAATATGTTGCTCTTAGATCTCCAGATATTATTGCCAACTTTTGTCCGATTGCTTTTAAGAAATTTTTCGCATCCTGACTCCACGCGTACATTGTTTTGAAGGCTAGAAATATGTAATTTTCACTGGAGACTGGTGATACTTTCAATCTTTTTCTTGCGGCAGATCCAGCTAACATACAGGATTTTTGATGTAGTTTTCAGCCAGAGTATTACTGTAGGTCATATCCCGGCCGGATTATCCTTATTCTAATCCTAGTTTTTTATTTGGCCCTGAATCTTTGCATTCTTCGCGAATTGTCCTGTTCTAAAAAGTTTAGCTTACGCACCCATTGACGAGAAATTTTCGTGTCCTCAGCTGAAACATAAACTCATCGAGGGTTTTCTTCAGGTTACTAAAACCTATCTTACACGTCGTCGTACCTGCAACGGGGAAAGAGAAATAGCAAAACAACGAGGAATATTCTTGAATAAATAGTAGCTGATGATACTGACGTACATAGGAGTATGGGAGATAATAAGGCAGTAGGTGTACTGTGTAGGTAGTTCAGTAAGAGGAGCCCCCAAAGTGGAAAGATTGAAACAAGATCTCCGAGCTTTCAAAGTTTGCTGAGTAGGAGAGAGCGGGTTTGGGGAGGAAAATAGAGACTGGGATATGAAGGGGAGATAATTGGCAATGAGAGATGTACTGGGGCATATGCTTTCAATTATTCATGCTGACAAAGGAACACCCCCCGCACTGGGCTGTCTCTGAAGCGCGGGCTTGAAGTTTTGAATATACCTTTAATTTCGATTTGTGACGTGTGTCTCTATGTGGTCCAGGGTAGTCAGAGAGCTTTCTTAAAACTACCTACTTAAATTTAAGGATATAAAATTGATAGATCACAATAACGAGATTATAATAATTGTTTTGCCTAAGCCCTGTCAGTCTCTACTAAACAATCCCACGCGCACAGTAATTACAACGCCCAGTAGGGTTCAGGGTAGAAAAACATATTTTGTAACAAGAAAATTCTGGAACGAAGAACATTTTTATGAACGCCTGAAACATCACAAGTATGCAATGTGCAATATTTTTGTTATATTTTTGTCAATCTGCACTCCCCAGCCCCAGGCCTTTCTACACATTTAAGGTCATCCACAAAGTCTTTTACTTACATAATATGAATCTGTAAGTAGTTCATCGATAAATTGTAGGTAAATGTGAAAGAGTTTTTAACTACTACTGACAAATATATACCTATTAATAAGTTATTAGGTATACTTTAATGATTGAAAAAGTACATTGAAAAATCAGGAGTTTCTCAACATCATTACTATTTTTATAAAATTGTTATAGGTATGTGTGTTAATCACTTTCGTTATGTCACAACTGCTCGAAATCGCACTGCTGTATTTTTACAGAACATGAGACTCGAACCACCGACCTCCAGGATACAAGTAAGTATTCATTTATTGCCTCATCGATCAAGAGATTTAATCGGGGTTAAGTGGCAGAGAATACCTTGCATTAACTTCGCCCCGGATTACAATACAATTATAAATATTAAAATAATTTTGTTCAATTTTTTTGTGTGTTGTTTTTAAGTTTTTTTAATGTTATAATTGTTGATTGATTGCTTTCTATAAAAAAATAAAGTAATAAGACTGTGGTCGGTTCTAAATTAAAGACAAAGGTAAAATTATCGAACATCTATAAATTTTTCATATGATCTTCGTAATATATTTAAGGATTTATTGTACCTCAGTAAAAGCTGAATTGGAGTAATACATGGTAGCTAGTATGTAATTTTATGTATTATAAGAATTTTTTTTTCTACTGCCATATATTAATCCAAATAAAGGCATTTTATTTATTAAACTTCCACAAGATATATAGAACAAACCTCCGAATAGAGTGCCTGAAGTGAATGTAAGAGAGCTTCAATATAAGCCTATGTGCAGCGCACTCGACCGTTTTTTCCACCCAACATTTCTATTCTCTTCTTTCATTATCTACTTTGTTTTCTTCTCTACCACTATTTTTTCTCCGATTTCTAAGCTTTAATAAAGAGTAACTGTAAAAGCTTCGATTCTCTAGTTAGGTATCTCTTTTTTTCCCTTCAGAATTTCCAATCAGTAATATGGAACCCTTTCAAACAGGGTCGTTGCCTCAGGAAAAAGTCGTTTAAAAGAGAGTGTAAAAACTATAAATTCTAGAATGTCTGTCAGAGATATCGAGATCAAAAGAAATGAGTGTGGGAGAGGGGTAAGTAAAATACCCTTATTCAATAGAAAATGTAATAGAAGAGATGGAAGCAAAGTTATGAATTGAAAGATGAGATGATTTGAAACATTCTGTCGCCAAATCACCTGAGAGATCATAGTGTGGGAAATGAAGAATAACTGACGCTTTCATAATGAAGAGTTGAGTAAGTAGAAAATATCAAATATGGAAGAATGATAAATGAACAAGGGAAATCTTGTGGAAATCTCAAGACAAATCAGAATATAGTGCAGATTTTTTTTTAAAAAATTACTTGTGTGAATACTTTCTACCAACCTAACGTATTTTCTGTTGAAAAAAAAAATAATCAACCCAGGAATAGGTAATAACAAAATACGTTACAGTATGGCCTAAACGAGATCTTGACATAAAGTAGAAAGCGTTTGCCTCATATATAATTCTGACAATTTTTTTTGCATTTACTAGTTCAGTCTGGAGTGAAATTTTTCAAACAGTTTCATATTATTTTTTATAAAACTTCAAACTTACAAATATCTTATTTATAATTTCTTTATAAAAATAGTCATTGAACATGTACTATTACTGTTATTTAATTCTTTATTAATAGGACATAATTATGTACATACAAGTAATTATAAACATTAAAATACAAAATTTAGAACAATATAAACAAGAAAATAATAGATAAACAACATAGATAAAATATATACAGATGTCCTCACTAAAGGCCGGGGTTATGCCTATGGCAATCTCCACCCAACCCTTTTATTATTGAGCTTCAGAATCAAATGTATGAGGATATTCCCTTGAATTCGCCCCTGCACGTGAAACTCGCAATTATTATCATCATTATTTGTTTTTTTCCATTGTTTGCTCTGTTGGCAACAATGTCCGTGGTGGTTTATTTTTCCCGTCTTCACGCTCGAAATGACCGGTGGATAATTATACCTTGCCCGACTTTAATTACGATCGTTTTGCCTCTCATATTGTGTACTTTTCCGATGAGTTTCCACTTTTGGATTTTGTTGCCAGATGAGCAAAAATTTTCAAGGATCAGAACGTAACGCATGTAACAAAAGCTTTCAAGAATATTATTACAAATCAGTGTGGAATTGAAAGTATAATATTACTTCGGGTTAAATGGCAGAGAATGCCCAAGGCATTAACTACGCCCCGGATTTCAAGACAATTGTAAATTTAAATAATGTTTTTCTATATTTTATTTTGTAAAGATATTGTAAAGTTTTTTTTAGTAAAGAAGTAGAATCGTTGGCGTTAGGAAGGGCATCCAGCCATAAAAAAAACGTGCTCCACCCTACCAACCTCAACCATGAGGTTGAACAATGCCGACCCCAAAAGCAACACAAGCTAATATGGGATAAAGGCAAGGGAGATATACAGGGTGATTCAGAAAAGTACCGTCAAACGTTAACCACATATTCTATGGGCTAGTTAAGGAGGGGTCAACTCTATTAAAGAAAGTGCGCAAATGCCTCCTAACGGAGGTACACGCCCCTTAAGGTGTTTTTAAACAATCGAAATTTTCATTGTACGGCTTACCTATTTGGGATATCGCAATGTGGTAAAAAAATCACTCTCAATACTAGATAGCACCTTTCTTTTGGCACAAAATTTAACACCATTCCAATGTCAGGGGCGGTCTCAGGAGGGTCAGATGGTAGAAAAAAGGTTCTAACTTTTTAGTCATTGCTTGTAATTGAATTTGGTTTTCACTCTATTAAAATGTCTGTCATTGTCTACAAAAATGTTCTGAATAATTTTTTTCTCAAACCAACACAAACGCTTGAAAATTGAAATTGAATATTTTAAAACCGCATTAAATTTTGAAACCTATGCAACTAGCATACAATTTTAGAACAAGAATTTTCAGCCAATTCATTATTTAACAAAGAAATACACCTGGAATATTTGAACGTGTTCGTCAATCTTTTCGAAGGCGTATGGAGGTCTGCATTGAAGCCAGAGGAGCCCATGTGGAACATTTGCTGTAAATCTTATTTCGGCTTAAGCCCTTCAATTTCGATTTTCAAGCGTTTGTGTTGGTTTGAGAAAAAAATTATTCAGAACATTTTTGTAGACAATGACAGACATTTTAATAGAGTGAAAACCAAATTCAATTACAAGGAACGACTAAAAAGTTAGAACCTTTTTTCTACCATCTGACCCTCCTGAGACCGCCCCTGACATTGGAATGGTGTTAAATTTTGTGCCAAAAGAAAGGTGCTATCTAGTATTGAGAGTGATTTTTTTACCACATTGCGATATCCCAAATAGGTAAGCCGTAAAATGAAAATCTCGATTGTTTAAAAACACCTTAAGGGGCGTGTACCTCCGTTAGGAGGCATTTGCGCACTTTCTTTTATAGAGTTGACCCCTCCTTAACTAGCCCATAGAATATGTGGTTAACGTTTGACGGTACTTTTCTGAATCACCCTGTATATTGTAAAGTTTTTTTTCCTTGTTAATAATGTATTGTTGATTGTTTTGTATATGTATAAAAAAAACTTCCTCGTATATCTATAGATACCTATCAGAAGTATTGAACCTCCCGTATTGAAACCTACCGTGCTGGCTACAGTGGCCACTGAGATGGTTTTCCAACTCTGGTAGATCTCACACCTGGGATCTAGGAATCAAAGTTCCCCTCACAACATGTCCCTCCACGATACACACGTTCCACTGGACAAGAGACACCTCAGTCCTCACACCTAACTGGAAATCTAAGACATTTGAGAAGGGTTCCAAGTATGAAAACACCTATAAAATTTATACGATGTAATACATTATTCATTCGAAAGGGTAAAATCAAATCTTATGTCTTCTCCCTCTCTCTCATTTTCTCTTTGTCTATCCCCCTTTTCAAATCGAATCTTATTTCCTCTTCCTTTTCCTCACCCAAACATTCCTAACATTCCATCTCTGTCACACTCGACACTAAACCTGCTATTCTCAATGTAATATTTCAGTAGATCTTTGTTTTACTGATGGCTCAAAATCTGCGAAGTCCCCCACTGCTCCACTAGTTTCTGGAATAGCACCATCAGTAGCATTGATAAATATCTCAGATTAAGTTTTCGATGTGGAGTCCATTTTTAGTGAAATTTTCTTGTTTTTCAAGGATTGGGCCCATTCATATAGACTCGTATATTATGTAGCATTCATTTTACCTTCGTAATTACACAGAAATTATTTTTTTAACTTGGTCTCCGAGAAATTTGACAGATGACATGACAATTTTTATATTTCAATCGCTTGTTACCATTGCTGTTACGAGCACAGATATACTAAAAATTATTCACCGCTCATTCGGTAATGGTGAAGTTATGAACCATGACTTTTCCGAAGAGCGGTGAGACATGCAGTTTAATTTTCAATTTAAATTGAATGTTCATCCCGCATTTTCCATCAGGAATGTCGGACTCATCTAAATTTAATCTCATAGAGGTTGAAAACTCCTGCTATTTTTGTAACTCTATTTACTTATCAGGTACACCATCCCATAACAAAATCCATATTATGAATAAACATGATCATATGATATGAACACAGAACAATACCTTTGCAGAGCCGATACCATCGCATTAGAAGTATATTGATGGATTACGCTGGAGAGTGGTATGGAGGACGAAGCATGCTGGGGAAGAGAGTGTTTGAGTTTCGGTTCTCACATGTCAAAATATAAAATAATTCGGAAAGGATTTATATTTGCGTTTATGCGGGGGACGAAAAAGTGGGAACCCTTTGTGAATCTGTTTGATATCCCTAAATAAATGCACGAAGCTTAGTTCTGTGGTTTTGGTTTGCTCCTGATAAATTTTACATATTTCTTGAATTTTTCGAAATTCAAATTTCGTTAGAATTTTATTTTGCTGATGTTGATTGATGAGAACAGGTGGAAGAAAGAGGAGAACGGGCAGGTGTGTGTTTTGTTCTGGATATTTCAAGTGTTGAAGTACGAGTTCGATGGTACAAGTGATTAGAGTGCTTTTTGGTAAAAAAAAAAAAAAGAACGCACGAATAGCTCAGTGGTTACGCACTCGGTTGCCATGCGGAAGGTCCCGGATTCAAACCCCTGCGCCGACAAAAAAGTATTCAAAATTTGGTTACAGTCGTGCTGACCCAGCACTTAAATGGGAAGTATTGTGTCACCTCTCGCCCATCAGAGGGGAGGAATACTACGGGATGGGCAAGCTACAACACAGACCACGAACGTCTACAGTAGCTCCTGTTTCATGATGGCTATACGAAATAACATAAGGCTGTGAAACACTCATCTTAAAAAAAATATATGTATTAAATACGTGATATCTACAATTTATCAAGATTTCAAAGGTCTCCAAGGTATGATTACCAACATCTTCATATACGATCTACAAGATTTCCCTTAAGATTTGAAAGGTCCCCAAGGTATGATTATGAAGCCATGATTGTCAGCGAGGACAAAATGAAACGGTAAATAAAACTTCACTGGAGAAATTTCTTGGAAATCATCCAGCCAATTGCGACATTCATTGCCTATCGTTCAGGTTTTCTAATGGCACAGGATGTCTAGAAAGTTTTCTCTTTAAAAAGAGAAGATGTTTCTATTAAAAAGAGAAAAAAACAACTTTCTATAATTATTATTATAAACAACGGTAACTGTAAATTTAGAATAACATTTTTGTCATCTCTGGGATTCGAACCCAGGACCTTTCGCATGACAAGCGAGTATCTTATATACCTCTGAGTTAATCATGCGCTCATTTACTTTAAAATTACAAAACTGATTCCCTTCTACACTAACCTAAACAAAGCACAATCGAGTTGGTGGAACCACTGTAAAATAATTAACCAATGCCTAGGTATTTTTCCTCAATATTCATCATTGTTTAACTCCACATACCTACAGCCTACTAAGTAGGTAGAGCCTACTTGCTATTCTCAGACAGTTTTCTTTGTGAAGAAAATTAAGTCTGAAACATGCAAACAAGAAATCTATTTCCAGCAGCAACAGATAAGGTGACGTCACAACAAACTCATCAGTCAGGTAAAGTTATTTTTAGCTATTTTCTTATTGAACATAGTGATGTTTGGTTGTAAAATTCATAATAGTTATGTAGGGTTCAATGAATGAATAAATGGATTAAACCCTACATCATTATTTCACAGTATTTTACAGCCTTTTTATTTCGTAGGTATAAAACAGGAGCTACTGTAGACGCTTGTGGTTTGTGTTATAGCTAGCCCATCCCGTAGTATGCCTTCCCTCTGAAGGGCGAGAAGGTTCGAACCCGAGACCTTCCGCATGACAAGCGAGCATCTTACCACTGAGCTTATTTAAATATATAAAACAGCTTTTCAATCCACTCTGAGGACCAATTTGTATAATAAAGGTACCTACTCCAAGAATAGGGGAAGACCGACCTTTAGCTGAAAAATAGTTTGTTGAAATGGAGAAATAATAATTAGTGAACATTCCGAATTACGGGAGGGTCTTCTTTTTATTGTTATCTTGTAATTTTGTCTTTTAAGTGGGGAAAAAGCAGGTGTTAGGCCAACTTTTTTACTTGATAGTTTGATAAAAAATTTAATACTGTGGAAATATTTTGTGCCAAAGAGGAAAGAAAAAACTGTGATGAAATAATTTTAATGATACATTTTGATACACCAATTTAATTTTGAATACATCTAGTATTGTTTGGACTCATCAAAAGTTTAATGTACTTACATTACTTATCATTGATAAAATTGTAATTTATGGAATTACAATATTTTATCAAGCGAAACGGTCGTTTCGCGGGAGAACGCCTCCCAGAAACTACAGTGCTTATATAACGGTAAATATAGTTTGTATGTATTTTGTCGTCTTGAAATAGAAGTGACTACATCAGATATACAATCTGATGATAGTATTTCGTAAAAAATAAAGTTATGATTCATTTTTTGAACATGTTGTTTATATGTGACATCCTAATGTCTAGGATTTGAATTGTAATACAGGATTATAATAATTCGAATCATAGACATACTAGTATAGAAGTGTTTTAATAATAAATTCACACAAGGATGTCACATAAAATCAATTTTTTCAGTTTGTCTAAACACTCCAAACAAATCAAAATTTTAAAATTGGAATCTTCAGACATATACATATAAAAGAGATTCAATAATAAATTTATATGATTCATATAATTGCGAACGAGGAGTAACAATCGAAGGGAGTCCAACTTTAACTTAAGTGACATTAACTACCAGACGGCACAAAAGGTTACACAAGCTTTATAGACTCTGAATTTTCCTTGTAAAAATAAGCTTTACTTCACAAGGTTTAAAAAGTATAAAAAAAGTATGGATTTTTCCTTGTAAAAATAACCTTTACTTCACAAGATTTAAAAAAGTATAAAAAAGTATGAAATAATAAGTTTGCGGAAAACTTACTTAGGCAAGGTTTATAAACACTTTGGAAAGGTTTCCGCAATCTTTTATAAGTTTTTTAAATATTTTTTTTCGCAAGACATCGGAATAGAGAAAAACGCCTTAAAAAATAAATGTGTGACTGTGTATGCAATATGTCTCTCTTCATCAATGGTCTGTGGACTCCATATTGAATTTTTGAAATTAAATAACTGAAAAGTTTATCAAGTCGCAAAACACTTTTAAGTTATTAGTTATATTAGTATTGTAACTTAAAATAGTTCTGTTTTTAGTGATCCAATGCTCTGACTGAATTCTGGAGCTCTTTACAAACTTTTACCTTAGAGAGCATGAACAATTTTTGACCAACTGAGGTCAGGATGGTCAATATGTCTGCAAACATAATATCTTTTTAAACTGGATCCTAGCATTTAAAATATGATCTATGGAGGAAATCCACATGATATTTTCCACCTGTTTACATGTATTGTGCATCCAATCCAACAAGCTTCAATCCGAAGAAACCTATTCAAGCTGCCTCCCTCCTCAAACATATTGAACCCAACACCGGATAAGTGAAAGTGACTACACATTTTATTGATGATTTAACAATATGTAATTATATCTAACAATTTCTGATAAAAGTCCAACAAGTTGACTCTTCTAAAGTTCCTTCATCACAGTTTTAGGGTGTAACTAAAAAGAAATTTTTCTCTACTTTAAAAAGTTTACTGTTCTAAAGTGTACCAATTTCCATGCATGAATCATAAGGGAGTTTTACACTCCAATTAGTGGGGTAAGCAATAGCTAAACAATATCTTACATTGTTTTATAGTCAAACCAGGATATGTATGTGGAAATGCTGGAGATTAACCTGTTCCAGATATTCCACTTAATCAGAATCACACTCTTAACAGGTGTCTGACTGGGGGATTTTAAACAGGGAGAAGACCAGTGTTTTGCTAAACAACTATAAACAGAGAACTGACTAGCTAAAGGCTTTTTAATAGGTTCACATTATTGAAGATTTGACTACACTGTTCCATAATCAAAAGATCCTGTGTTCAATTTACAGTTTTTTTCTTCTTTCAAACAGCAAATTCTGTTCCCTTTGAAAATAAGGCATTTCTAGCCCTTATCAGGCTAAGTGAGGTTAATGTGGGTAGCTGGTACTATTCCCAGTAAATTCAGTATACAACCCCCATTTTTTTTTAAATAAATAAATCTGTTCTCTGAAAATGTGAGGCTGGTATATCTAGCCCTACTCAGGCTGAGTGAGGTGAATGTGGGTAGCTGGTACTGTTCCCATTAAATTCAGAATGAAATTCCCATCCTCACTATCTCAAATCAGGACAGGGGTTTTTTATGGATCTTCAACCAGCTATGACATAAAAAAAAATATTGTAAGTTAAGAAGAAGTATTAAGTGTTGCAAATTTAGACAGTTTTTTACTTGTAATAAGTACATTTTTTACTATAATGTGTTCATTAATTTTAACTTTTAAAACAGTAGCTTGCATTATTAAGGATTTGACTACTGCCCGTAATACAAAGATTTTGGTTCATTTTTGTTGTTGTGAAACAGATAATTCTCCTTCTTTTGAAAATATGAAGCTGGCATGGGTATACACAGCGTTTATCAGGCTGGGTGAGGTCAATGTGGCTACCTGGTACTATTCCCAGTAAATTCAGAATAAAATGGCCCAACCCAGGCTCGGTGAGCTTAATGTGGGTAACAGGTTTGTGAGTTTCCTGCAAATGAGGGTAAAACCTCGGTCATGATATGACTATGCAATTGAGGTTAAACCCACTTGAACAAACAAAAAAAAAATTCTGGAAGACTGTTCTTTTTTTACGAATGCCATGTTATAGTCAAAATTCTCTCTGGGTTCTATTTCCTAATTTCATCTTCAATAATCTCAACTTCTGTTCTGGTATTCTTTGTCTTTGGGCAGCCTGCTGCTGGGCAGGAAGATGGCATTTCAGCATATCTCTCTCTTAATTACCTATATGTATAATAGATTTAGATTAATTAAGTCCACTAGGCTTAATTTATCTGCTGATTCTATGTATTATATTCTGTTTGTTTCATGTTTTTGTTTGTTACATATTTTTGCTTTCAATTCTTTTACCATGTAAATGGAAAAATATAAAACTGAAAAACACAAATTGTCTTCTTATTTATTAATGTTAGCATTTCATCAACAGCTTTTCATCATTGTAGACCAAATTGCCTTGAAAAAGTATATTTTTCATCAAATCCAAATTAATTTTAAAAATTTCCTGGCCCTACCTGTGAAATCACAATTTTCAAATTTTCCCGGGCAATGGCGGCGGTATGAAATTCAATATGGAGCCCCTTAATTATTAAGTAGGTATGCAATTTCCAAAACCTTGTAAAAATAAGCTTAATAAAATGCTCAGGGGGAGGAAGTAGTAAGCTTACAGAAGTGTTTCTAAAATGTTAAGCCTTGTCAAAATAAGCTTTATAAAATGTTTGAATCTTGTCAAAATAAGTGTTTTTAAAATCTTTTTAAACACTTTCTGTGCCGTCTGGGTATGTATGTAACGCAAAAAAATTCGCAATGTAAGAAATACTTACAAAGTGTTATAATGTGTAGCCCTTTTTTCCAATATACTGCCATCCCACATCAGTAGCTTGATCGATAAGGTGAGGTGGTGGACTTGTAACCTGGAGTTCGGTGGTTCAAGTCTCGGGTTCAGCGAAGATTTTGTAAAGCTGATTTGAGTAGCTTGTAAAGCGAGTTTTTTTTTTTAAAAAAAAAGAAGAAATTCACTTGCATCATAATTTGGTTTTATTCTCGTAATTCTAGTCGTGAACCGTTGTATCCGTACTTTTTACGGATCAGTATGCTCTGTGTACTGGTAGTCAAGTGGTTAACGCGCTAGTCTGGTAATCCAGGTAGCATAGGGATCCGTTGGTTCGAGTCCCGCCCAGTGGATGAATTTTTCCTCATTAAATTGTGTTTGTGACCACATAATAATAAGACTCTGAGGGTTAGGTGGTAGAAAATGCTTTGTGCATTAACCTCGCCTGGTGGTTACCTTCCACTAAGGAGTATTATTATTATTATTTTTGGACTCCTTCGTGTTCGGTACATTCCGCTTTTCTTCCCGAAGTAACTTATTGCTCTTTGTCAATGTCAGGATTGAGGAGTACGAAGGTTTCCCTGGGATTTATAAAAAGATTGAGGGGATGCTAGAGTAATGAAAATAGATATATCGCTCTTCACTTTTCAAACTTTTCCCTATACACACTTTTGTGTTTCCATGTGTGTGTATGGGTGTGTGTGTGTGTAGGGGTGTGTGTGTGTGTGTGTTTGTGTGCATGTGTGTATGTGAATGTGTATGTGTATGTATGTATCTAGAGGAGTGGGCGGATTTGTGCAAGAATGACACAGTAGATGGTATATTCATCAATTTTCTTCTCTGAAGTATAAAGAAATAATGTCATTACATACATATAAATAAAAAATGCATTGCAAACATTCAAATTTCTATTTTAAAAAAATACTCTAGACGAACACAATTCCTTCTTTTAAAGATGTGAGTGGACTTTGGATATCTGTACTACTAGGGATTGAACCCAGGTCACCGTGCGTGCAAGTCAGTGCGTTTCAAGACTCAGCCACGGTGACTACCAAAACCACACATAATAGAAATACATAGTAGGTAACAAAACTAGGCAAAGTGCTTTCTTTTCCTTTTAAAATTAAATCACGACTAAAAAGTTGTCAAACTAAATTTACTGAAAATTTGAGGACAGACTGAAAGGAGGTAGAAACGAAATGGTAAATAAATGAGATCGGGTGGAGTGGGGAGGGGGGGAAGAGGGGTGCGCACTGCACAATATTCAAGAGAAAAGAAGAAAACTCAAGTGTGACGGAAGACGGGGAAAAAATTCACACAGTTTACGCGACCATAATAACATTTCCAGATAAACTCCATCAGATTTCTCCTTGTTACGCAAACGAAATTAATTCTGTGCTCTCTCAGTTTCTTCAAATCGAAAAGCAAACTCGGTAGGGTGCAACATAGTGTACGAGGACTCTAGGGGCGGAATTAATAGACGTTTTTGTAATACCTCTGTGGCGCTAAGTCACGGATTGCCTACTGTGTAAGATACAGAAAACCGACACTTACCAACGACTTAAGTTATTGATGTTGTCTATTAACTCCGCCCTCGGTTTGATTCGTGCCGCTGTCGAGTATTCTACAGGGTCCACCAAAGTTACCAGGTTTCGTTGGGTCATCCTGTATAGAAAATATTTTAGGACAATTTTTCAAAAAAAAAATTCTTTATTGTTTTAGAATTACTGCTGATTGTTTAATTTTCCGATTCGCACCCTAAACAAATATTTATGCTATTACTTCCTATAAGTTCGTTTTTGAATATAAAAAAAAACATTTTTGCTCCGATTTCAATTTTTTTCCAATATTAGAAATGGACGTATTTTTGGACGTTTCATAACCTCCTGAGCAACTTTGGTTTTGTGTCTGTCTGTCCGTCAATGTCGGTTAAAAACAGTCATTGTTACTCGCAATTCTCGCAAATCTCGATCAGAAACTACTAAATGGATTTTGATGAAATTTTGTAAACATATAGGGGACATTCTTTATATGGTCCCATTTTAAATTAATCAACTTCGCCAAAGCGGTTCTTGGTAATAGAAACCATGCACCTGACCACTAACTTTCTACAAGGCTTATATCTCGTGAACGATACACCCGATTCTGATGAAATTTTATATCTTTATTTGTATTAACTTTAATTTACATAATGCATTTTATAATATTATTTTTTAATAAATTTTGAATTAGCTCTGATATAATATACATTGTGTAGATAATATAAGAAAATCCAAAATTTTGGACAAAAAGTCAAAAAATAAGGTTTATAACTTGCCGATACAGAATTTTTTGTGGAATCTAGAATGTAGGAAAAACGATATTAGACTTTTTAAAATAAATTTTAAGTAAATTGGTTCAGTGGTTTTGGAAATACAAGTGATTTAGTAAAAAATCTCAAAAAAAATTCCTGATGGACTGTCTTGAATCTTACTTTTCTGTATTATTTATATTCAAGACTATTTATTATTTATGTATGATAAATCTCCATACAGGGATTACAGAGTGTTCCAGGAGCAGATGCAAATATTTTAAGAGTAGATGCATTTTGCTTTGTTAAAAAGTTATGTCCAATATCCTATTTTTAAAATTTTCCCACAGGTCAAAAGGCCAGCTTTAGCTTATTTGATAGTCCATAAGGTGTCGAAGCTACCCTTAGAACACCCTGTACTGTTCCTGGGACACCCTATAAGGCAAATGAAATGTACTCTCAGGACAAAAGTTGAGCATTGTGATATTTATTTGTAATTTCATTTACGTCTCCTAATACACAGTTCACTGAGTTTTGGCTAAAAAAATAAAGTAGCTGAAATTACTTTTTTTGAGTGAACCAAGTTGAAAAATTTAATTATCTTTTGACTTCTAAATAGCTTTTTCGGAATTTATCTCTGAAAACAATAATATCATCGCGCAATTTTCATTCAGTCACCGCTGTCTACCGCTTTGTTTTTGTACAGTTGCTTTTAATTTAGTATTTCAGAGGTGATACGTTTTAAACTAATCGCACTGTATTCCCGGGATGAGACTAACTGAATAAGCCACGGACGCTAGCACTTTCGTAGAAAAATTTAATCAATTATTTCCGAAAACATTTATTAGTTGTTTTATAACATCACCTTATTTATACGACCCAATTAGGACTGGATCCCATTATTCCAGCGCTAAGCCCAAGACATGTTATTTGGTAAAAATCCCAAATGGGACGGTAACTTGTCATGTGCCGGCTGGGTTTCGAACCCGCGAACACTGGATTAGCAGTCAGAGCTACCGGGACAGCCAATCATTGTGTTATAATATTGGTATTTTATATTAACAAATAAATTCAGGATTCTAATACCAAGTACGATTGAGAAAAGGCAGTGTGTTGAGTGATTTAGTGATATAAGGAGATTGTACATTATGTACAAATGTACATACATAAATATCCTTCCCCGGTAGCTGAGTGATCAATGAGTCGCGCGTTGGTCTAGTTATCCAGAGGTCACGGGTTCGAAACCCAGCCGGGACCCATATTCATAATACTCAATTGACTGATAATTTTTGGCCCTAATGAGCTTTTCACCATTATAATGGGCTAGTGGCTTATTTTCTAATTTGTAACTTTTTACATTTTTTCATTTTATATACTAGTTTTGCACGCACGGTGACCTGGGTTCGATCTATAGGAGCGTAGATTTTTTTCTGCTCTATAATCAGATGTCTGGGGTCAACTTATACCTTGTGAGGAAAAATGAGTGGCTGCTTTGAGGTGAGCTGCGACCAGTGGCGGAATTGTGGGAAAAATTAGATACATCTTAAGATATTTATTTTAATATACGAAAAGTCCTATGTTTCTGCGCTAACTAGAAAAATATGATATCATGTCATAAGAAAACACATTTATTTATTTCTTATTACTTCCGATAATTTTTAATATTAGAAAGTGGAAGTATTGTGTTCGAAAAAAAAAATTTGCTCCGATTTCAATTTTTTATATTTCGAGACGTCATCCGACCTCAGTAGCTTGATTGATAAGGCGACGGACTTGTAACCTGGAGGTCAGTGGATCAAGTCCCGGTTTCAGCGTATATTTAGTAAAGCGGGTTTGAGTAGTTGTTATATCGCATAACCTCCTGGGCGATCAGCTAGTGCATTATTTTGTGGGGACAGTCGCGAGTTGCAACCTTTAAGGGGCGGATGATATAACAGGATTAGATTGAAGATAATTCAGATTGAAAAATAGTAGGGCTAAGTGCACCATGGTTTGAAAATTGATGATGAACCATTTTCAATTGCCTAGGTCTGTCCCGGTAGCTCAATGCTCAATGGTACAGGCGGCACTCTGTGAATCCAAAGATTCCAGAGTTTGAGGGTTCGAAACCCAGCCAGGACATGATAAGTTATCCTCCCATTCGGGATTTTTACCAAATAATAATATGTCTTGGGCTTACTGCTGGAATAATGAGACTTTAATAGTCCTAATCGGGCAGTATAAATAAGGCGATAATATTATTTTATTATTATTATTATTATTGTTTTCAAAACTGAAGCTAAATAATCATTTTTTTATTATAGGATAATATAAAACAGAATGTCATTTATTATAATACTCACCATTCAGTAGATCACATCACAGAGATGTTCAACTTGATGCAGAGTGCATGAATTCAAAGGTCAGAGGTTCTCTCATGTTACACATCGTGTTTACCAACAATCAACATGTAGCATGTAGGTATTCGGGGATAGCATTGATTTAGCATCTTTCAGGTTGTTCACGCCATGTGACTCCAGTTTGAATTGCCTCCAAACTTTCCCCGCGCATATCAATCGATCTCTACGCCCCTAACTGTTAGAGATAACACTTCGATATCAGATGATAGGCATATCATATGTTCTTACAAAGAAAGCCACAGAAATTCGGTACGATAGATTGGGAACGACGATGCCTCGTGCAGATTGTTACAAACAGTGGTCAGGCAGGGTACGTCTTCGCTCCTTCCTCAATCTACCCCCTTTGATCCACTTCTAAAGGCGTACGTAAGTACTTGGTACAAGTACTCAAGGTAAGACCATCCAATCTCATTTCGTAGTAGTAGCTTGTTTCTTCCTTTTATCTTTCCGTGTAAATTTAATACTCTTTAGTACCTTATAATACACCCCTTTGTAGTAGCGTTATTGAACCAGCGGCCTTTTCTTCGTCAAACCCCAGTAACTGGGAAACTTAGGTCTTTCGGCTTCAAAGCCCCAGTTACTACATTAATTCATGGTCCTTCAAACCGTGGATGTTTTCCTTTTTCGTAGTAGTAAAACTATACCTATAGTAATTTGCATTGTCGTGAAGGCGTGCACCTTCAACCATTCAGCTAGGCTAGGTAGCTTGTAAGGGAGATTAGGCTTCATAGTGCATCTTCCATGCTTTAAGTGACAGCTTTATCTGCTTATTAATTATTAAAATAGTATAATTAAAGTGCCTTTCGCTTCATTTAGCGTAAAATTGAACAAATTACCACTGCTTTTTGAGCGGAAGCCTTTGACCACGTTTTTCATAGTGCCTTGTTTACCTTTGTCTTGAGCACATTTTATTAAAATGGCTGAAGGCAAGCTCACAGTTCTTATTGCCAAAAGAGATTCCCTCTTTAAAGTACTGCAAGAAGCAAATGACTTCGCTCAAAGCATGACTCAGGCAAATGAGAACACATTAAAAGGTCTCAGGCGCAAAATCAACATGCTAGACAGTGTGTATACATCGTTTTGTCAGGTAGTTGATGATATCAATATGCTTCAAATTGAGATCAAGCCAGATTCCAAACCGAACTACCAAATGCTAGAGTCCTTCACAACCATCTATGGTTATGTAAAAGATAAGTTCGATGAAGTAAACGGAAAATTGAAAAAATCCGATAGTAGTCAGGCTAATATTTCAACTGTTAATGCTAGTTCCGAGGTCAAAGTAAAGTTACCCGCACTTGAGTTGCCTTCATTCAACGGAGAGTCATTTGCCGACTGGGTAATCTTTTACGAGTCCTTTAAATCTATGATTCATGTTCGAACTGATCTTTCTAACGCCCAGAAAGTTCAATACCTAATATCCAGACTCTCTGGAAGGGCTCTTAGTTCTTGTGCCGGCATTCCTGCCACGCCTGAGAATTATAATATTATTTTTGATAATCTCGTTAAGAAATATAATGATAAAAGATGTCTTTCGAGCTCTTACTTAGATTCAATCATAAATTTCAAACCTCTCAAAATTGAGTCAGGGAATAGCCTTAGCATGTTTACTGACAAGTTCTGTGCTACTGTGTTGGCCCTTAAGGCCTTGAACATTAAAAATCTAGATGATTATATCTTTGTTCATTTAGCTTGTAATAAACTTTGCCCAGAAACTGTAAAAACCTTCGAAATGTCACTTAAAAAAGATGAGTTGCCTACCTTTGACAAGTTACTTTCTTTTCTTCAAGAGCATGCCAAAATTCTGAACAGAGTTTCACCTAGCACTAGTAGTAGTAGTAGTAGTATAAATAATAATAGTGGTGGTCTGGGTACCTCAGGCGTTAAGTCGGGTTTCCCACCAGTAAAATCAAAGGGTCCGCATACCTTTGTTGTAAATAGCACTTCTAGTGCATCTTGTGAGCTATGTCACAATGACCATCCCATATTCAAATGCTCCAAGTTTTTAAAACTTTCTCCTCAAGATAGGTTCTGTAAAATTAAGCAATATTCTCTCTGTGTCAATTGTCTCTCAGGTGCCCATAAGGTTAATGAGTGTAAAAATAATTCCACGTGCTTTAATTGCAAAATCAAGCATAACACTTTGCTTTGCTTTAAAGATCATAAGTCTGACTGTACCAAATCAGGACCTCGGGAGTTAAAGGCTAAAGCTTCAGCAAATTCTCGTAATAGTCAACACCTTGGTAATGTGGAGAATCATAATTCTCCCCCCTCTTCCTCGGTAGACAATACACCTTACGTTAATGCTCTGTGTTCTGATAACAATCAGATACCTATTGGTAACGGAGGTACAATTCTCTTGTCTACAGTTCAGGTTCGAATCCCGGATAGACACGGTGTTTACCATTCTTTTCGTTTTATATTAGACTCAGGTAGTCAAAGTAATTTGATATTGGAATCAGCTCGTAAGAAGTTAGGATTACCTCTAAACAAAGATGCTACAAAAACTATCAAGGGTTTAGGTATGAGTTCGAATCCCGTTCACGGGCAGGTGAATTTTACTTTCGCCTCTAGGTTGGATAACAGAGTTAAATATTCGATTCATGCACTCGTAGTAGATAAAATAGTAGACAGGTTACCATCTCAACCTGTAGATATGTCTAACTTGCATTATTTGGAACAATTGCCTCTCGCTGATGATTTCATGAAACCAGACGTTGTGTCTGGCATTCTCGGTGCTCAAATTTTCCCTTCTCTGATATTAGGTCACCGTGTCACCAGTCCTAGTAATAGTGTTGTCGCTTTGAATACTGTACTAGGTTATGTGGTTATGGGTCAAGTACCTGTGAATTCTATAGATATAGAGGACAGTACATCTAATTCATTCTGTGCATTCCAGGAGCCCCACATTGACAGTCTAATTAAACGTTTTTGGGAAGTCTAATTAAACGTTCCAAATCAAGAATACAAGAAATCAATGCTATCCCCTAAGATATTTCTGTAAAGTTCGTGCAGAGCTTGAGAAAATGTCTGAATGCATGCATTTTGCATCATCTACATTATGATTTAAGAGATCATAAAAACGTTAATTTCATAAGAAAAAAATATTTTGAAGCTTCAGTTCTGAAAATATAGGCATTTCAAAATGGTTCATGATCAATTGCGGGACCCTGCATAGAACCAGAACCATAAAGCTCACGTCAGCCCAACATTTTTGAGCTTCATGGCTAACTAGCAGGCTGTCGCCCGAGGCATGGCCCACAAAGCAAAAAATCCTTTTTCGCCAATGGCAAGTTTTGTATGGGAATTTCGAAAAATCCCGTCTTATTGCACATCTAGACTATAAGACAAAGCTACCTACCAAATTTCAGCTCGCTAGGTATTATGGTTTGGGCTGTAGAGTGATGATCAGTCAGTCAGTCAGTGACTTTGATATTTATATATTCAGATTGGAACTATTAGACAGACCCTTGCAGCCTCTTCATTTTGGCCATCTGTCTATACTTGCATGTATACATATAGCATAAGATGATGATGTACTATACATTTTACCATTGGCAGTCCAGATTATTTATTTTTTAAAGTCATTTTATCGGAATTAAAATAAATTCATAGATTTCATTTATGGTTAAATTTCAATATGCCTAGTCGAACTTTTAGTACCATCAAAGTACAATTCTTTTTCAACATTTTATTAATGAATTTTTGCTTTGAAAAAAAAAAACATGAACTTACCTTCTGTGTCAATCACCACCTGTGTCTTCATATGCCAAACACAACTGTAAAAAGAAAGTTACAATTCCTTATTAAAAATAATTAAAACGTTTTCATTTTGAACTAAAATATTTCGTCGACAAAAATGAATAACTCAACTCGACCGTGTAGCTCGCTCCACCACAGAAAACTGAACCTCACCACTCTTTCTTCATTTTCAAAAGCAAAACACAAACTTGTGACAAGAGCGTTTTCTCCTCTGGCTTTTCCACAGTTTCCCCTAACTTTGTTTTCTCCGAATTTTCCCCTCTGCTTATCTATTGAAATGTTGTTTTCTTTTTTTCACCAACAAATTCATTTATTTGTCTTTTTATCGCTTCCTCCACTATTTTGTCGTTCGCGTTTCCATTCTCATCAATAACTCTTTAAGAGTATCTACATACTCAGACGAGGATTGTCTGAGAATGTACAAGGATTGATGATGAGCAAATCATAGTTACTACGAGTTACGTGAGAGTGTTAATGAGACTATATCAATATTTTATGGAACATTGAATACTGCATTCTCACTCAATATACCTTATTTTCCTTCTAATAAAGCTATAAAATTTAAATTTCCTAGATTTTGGACAAGAGAAACCAAATCACTCACAATGGTAAAGAGAGGCTGAGAGATATAAATCCAAGAGGCAAGAAGATGAATACCTTACACTGTAAAATAAAAAATCAATCAAAGACCAGCAAAATCATACTATCCACATCACAATTAAGAAGGGGAATAGCCGTTCCCTCTGGAATCTGAATAAACAACTGATGGTTCTACACTAAGGGTTGTATGCAGAGTCCTCACTGTAGGGATGCCTGGGTCATTTGTCCCTTCAGCTGATTTTCTTATTCAGAGACGTTTGTTTAAAGCGTCTGTGCGCATGTGCATTCAGATGTTTCTTTAATAAATAACTTTCAAGGTCGAAGTATTCCCTATAGCAAGCTCGGGACCACCTTACAGTGAACCCTATAGGGATTACTAAATCGTCTCTGCATACCAGCCTAAGATACACAACACCTGATAGATCCAGAACAGGCGCGGTCGGTGCTAAGAAGCTGCGGAACTGCAGCACCCCCAGACGAAAAATAATAAAGAGAGGATTTTCTCAAGTCCTAGCTCGTCCACAATGAAAATCATTACACATTTCTAGAATAATTAATGGATAATTATTATGATTGGTTTGGTAAAGAAATTCAAACTCTTTAGATACTGAAAAAGTGACTCTATTAATCCAGTTTCAGTCCGGTATATTTGGCAGCACCCCCAAAATATTTTCCCACCGGCCGCGCCTGATCCAGAAGATAAAAGTCATTACTTTTGCCGACCATCTTGTAGACGCATATAACCAGATCCCCTCCCTTCACTCAACTGACACATCCAACTATATTGAATCTTTCACATAGAACATGTTTCTCAGGTATATATAGCGCACAAATAGCTCAGCAATAACACTTCGAAAGTCCCGGGTTCGAACCCCCGCGCCGATAAAAATTTGTATTCAAAATTTGGTTACAGTTGTTTGTAAGGGATACCTGCCGGTGCGCTCGTGTTGACCCAGCACCTAAATGGAAAGTATTGTGTTACTTCTCGCCCATCAGAGGGGTGGAACACTACGGGATGGGCAGGCTACAACACAGACCACAAGCGTCTCCAGTAGCTCCTGTTTCATGGCTAAGAAATAAAAAAAGGCTGTTAAACACTCATCTTTTTTTTAAAAAAAATCTAGCTATCTAAAATGCCCACCAACAAACCAGCAGGTCCTGATGGTATACCACTAATTTGTTCCCAGTGTGTGGATCATATTAAAATTCCAATCACAATTATTAATTTATTATCAACCTTGCCCTTAAAACTCAACAGTTCCCGTCTCTATTGAAAGGGTCTATTGTTACACCTGTAGACCTGTACCCAGGACAAGACGTATCAAGATCTCGTCCTATTAGCAATCTTAATGTAGCTGGTTTTATACAACAAAATATCATCATTAACTTTTAACAATATCTCACCTCAGAAACATGGGTTTGTAATTCCACAGTAGGTAATCTGGTTTTTGTGATTTCACTGCTAGATTTCACAACCTGTGATTTCAATGGACAAGTTCTATCGGCCCTCTATCACGAAAAACACCACTTCTATCATGAAGTGGTGTTTCTGGGGTTTTCATGTACATAAAGATCATTAGCATCAAAGAGATATCATAATGAAAACCTAAAATTTAAAATGGTTTTATATTTCATTTAATTATCAATATGAGTGAAGCATTCAATGTACCACTGTGGTGTTTATAGGATATTGATGGTATTATGAGTAAGATATTGTGTATTTCATATCGATAATGAAAAAACACAAAAGTACTTTTAAAAAAAGTATTAGTGATATTTGCTCATAATTATAAATTCTGGTATTGTCCTATGCACTGTGTTGTCTTGTGGTTTTCTCTTGTACTTTTCACGACCGATCTTTGCGAGCCCTAGTGCCCTACCCTCTCTATTGGTATTGTTCGCTGTTTAATCTGCTTTGCATTATTCATGCGCTGCCTGCATGTTTTATTAAAACATTATCTGCTTTTATCTCTCTTCTCCTACTCTTCCATCTCTGTCCTCAATAACAGAAACGTGATAAACCATATCATTTTCTCCCTCCTTCTCTCCCTTTTCATTCTCGCCTCGCTCTTTACCACAAATTTTCACGTTTTCTCTATTTCATTTTGTTTTTCATTCATTTACTCTTGTTTTCCGCTGGGCATCTTCCATATGGTGTGAAAGGAATAACCTCATCCAAGCACCTAGCTGTGGTGGCGAAGGCTAAGTAGTTTATTTTTAATAAAATGACGCACAAAATCTGGATTTTGTATTACCTTATCAGCTCTAATGTTTTAATTTTACTGTATTTTGACATACAAGCGTGCAATAGATTGGAACTTTCTGAAGTTGTCTCTTGACCAAGTTTTTCAACAAAAATTAAAAAAAAAAACTCAAAAAGTTGGTACTTTTTTCATCGCTCATTTCAGGGCCAGAGAGAAATGCTGTGAAAGCCGCCTTCCTGCCCTCTAGCAGGTTGCCAAGATGACAAAGGGTACCATATGTCTGTGTTGAAATATCATTGAAGATGAAGATGAGAACCAAGATAAAAGAGAAATAACTTATATTATATTATCAAGAATTTGGCTTTTATAAACTGATAATGGAGAAGGATATGTAGTTATGATATTAGATGCCATAAATATGATTTCGAAGGATCTGTATAGAGGCTTGTATAACTGATTGAGATATATTTTTGAGGCATGATTCAGGGATGTTAAATTCAGTAGAGAAATTTTTAACTTGAGATGTAATGGTTCCCCTTGCTCCTATTAATAGTCCTCGAACATCAATATCTATCAAATCATATTTTTCTTTGTAATATGGAACTGTAGGAACATATATACAGTCGAACCTGGATAAACAGGAATTGAAGGGACCGCCAATCTATTCCTCTTTATAGAGGTTTCCTCTTTAAAAAGGTTTCCTCTTTAGGGAGGTTCCAAATTTCGTTTTCCTGCTTCTAGAGGTTCATTAAAATACAGGTCGAGAGGAATATTGTCCTACGGTTAGTGGTTTACATGGTTGTTTTTTAAATCACAGTGCTGGGGTTCGATTCTTCAAGCTGCGAAATTTTAATAAGAAAATAAATTTACTGACCATAATGTAAGGTTTCATGGGGTTGTTTATTTTTTAAGTACTTCTGCGAAGAATGTACCTAGGTAAACAAAAAAATGTTAGCATAAATGTATACATGAGATTAGTGAGGGACAAAGAAACTGTCGAGTGTAGTTTGTTTCCAGGTTGATTTAGTGCATGAGAAAACTATAGTCTCTCAAGTAACAAATAAGAACTGAAGGTAGGTACTGAAACTGAAACTGACTGATACAAAAAGGAGTGAGAATTAATTTCATAAGCGACACATTGTGTGCAAGATTAAACAAGTCACAACAAAGTCCTGTTTAAAGAAGTTTGGCGAAATGGTTTTCCTGTTTATAGAGGCTCGCTCGATCCAAATTCCTCTTTACAGAGGTTCAGATGAAACAGTTTTCCTCTTTATAGAGGCTCCCAACCGCGGGGCGACGAGTTTCCGAAAAAAACATACTATTCCTCTTTATAGAGGCTCGAATTTCCTGTTTAACCAGGTTTTTGGTCAAAAAATGAAGGGGCCACGATTTCCTTCCTTTTTATAGGGGTTTCCTCTTTATCCAAGTTCTCTTTATCCAGGTTCGACTGTATTTCTCTTCTCCTCATTTACTTCATCAGGTTGGTTCGGATTCATTTCAAATCTTATAGTAGGGTCTATGATAGTTGCCTTCTTCTCTTTTCTATCAATGGCAATGATGTCTATTCTACGAGAAGACCCATCTGTTGCAATGCCCGTCACCTCCTCATGGACTTCATATTGTTTTTTGAGTTCACTGGCAATCAAGGAACGAACAGTATTGTGTCGGTTAATGCGGGTGAGATGACCGAAGGGACATGATCCTAATACATGGGCCAGTGTTTCAATTGGTTTATTCTCGCCATGGCATCGGCGGCACTGGTTACCATCTTGGGAACGCCCTAATTTCTAATGGAAAAAGACTTATGACCCCAACCTCAAAAACTCAATAATCACATTCTACTGATAGGTCACAATTGGTTGACGAGGAGAACTAAAGCCGGTATCCCACATGGAATTTTAGACCAAAGTGTTGCAAAGCGTTGCGAAGTCAGTGGGGTTCGATTTCTATCGATCATAAAGTTATTAAGAGTGGAGGATGAAAAGTTGCTAGAATGCTGAACTCAGTGGGATCCCGTCTTAAGTCCACCTGAAAGTCGAACAAAAGTGCTGTTTTTATTACTAAATAATTCATGAAACTGATCAGAACTCACGTCAGAGTTGGGTAAATCCGAGACTAAGCTAATTGTTCTGTCATTTGTCATTGATTTTGTCATTGATTGATAGAACCGATCACTAAATATTATTTTTATAATGTGTTACAAGAATATAGTTTTGGGTGTACGGAACTGAATATACATATACACATACTCGTAGATATAGAATTTCTATCAGCGACAAATAATTAAGTAATTATGCAATGTACAACACAAGTATGTAGATAATATGTTGGAATGGAGTTGGTTTATGATGGTCATAGTTACGAAAAGGATAAGTATAATGTAGATATAAAATTAACTAGGTACCTACCTACCAAATATTTTTATTTTTTACCGCTCCGCAGGCCTGAGCCGCTAGTTACTTATAAAATAATTTAAATTTCAAGTTAAAGTTACTATATTATTATTTCGATAGCCTCCGATCGATCATTGTGATTTTTTTCAAATTTGATTTAATGTTTTTTTTCAACTGCATGGTAATATCACAATGGGGGTGTTACTCTCCATTCCAGGAAACTCACAAAACAGCTACCCACATTAACCTCACCCAGTCTCGGTTGGGCCGGAATGCTAGCATCAAGAAGTCTTCACATAGCTGGACGTTGCTTACCGTTGGTGATCCTACGAGAACCGGTGTTTCGAAGCGCCATCGACGCTGGCACTGTAAAATTTTGTAGCGTCTATGGTCGTCTGACCCTCTTATTAGTTGCAGCGCTCTCTATGGGTTTATAATGTAATCAATACGCCTGTTTCCCGCGACACTTTTTTGAATTTTTGAATATTCCATCCCAAGATTCACAAGAACATTAATCTATTTTTATAAAATTGAATAAATAATTGACTAACAATTAATTCATCAAACTTTAAACAATATTAAACAAATTTCAAAAGTCATTCTTCTATTAATTACAGGCACATTGTCTGGAAGATTGCATGGTTGTGTGTCAAGACCTACGTTGAAAGCTCTAAGCTCATCTTCAGGAAAAATGTTTTGATAAAATTTGATCTGATAACTTATTTAGAAATTTAAACTAAAACAATACAATGGAACTGGAGGAGAGTAAGAGTTTGAGGACCTTGATTGGAGATCTCTGCTCTAATGTATGGTCCACTGAGTACGATAGTTCCGAGAGGTCAAATGAACCCAACAGAGAACAACCAGAAAAAGTTAAAAAGAAAATGCTGAGTTCTTGTTTCAATGTCCTTCTGAAGCAAAAGCATCTCTGGACAGGTTAGTTTACACATAGCTATTTTCACAACCGTGCACTGGTAGTCAAGTGGTTAATTCACTAGTCTGGTAATCCAGGCAACATAGGGATCTGTTGGTTTAAATCCCACCCAGTTCATGAATTATTTAAATTAATTTGAGTTTGTGACCACATAATAATAAGACTCTGAGATTTAGGTAGTAGAAAATGCTTTGAGAATTAACATTCCACTTTCAAACATTGAAAGAAAGAAGAGAAGGACAAAGACTATTACACCTACATAAACTTTTCAATAATGAGAAAATTATAATTTCAGTGTCATAAATGAAGTAAGTGATTCTTATAAGAAACATTCATAGAATGCATGTAATGATATTAGGAAATCATTTAGCCCTGAAAAACCATAATATATGTTTCACTATCTAAATAACTGAAAATATTATTTCATTTTTGCTCTGTCCTTAAATATTTCAATGTAGGGGAACCTGTTGTGAGGAAATACTTAAGCTCTGAGATAATGAAACCACATAATAATAATATCCTAAAATAAAGTTTAATATATCTTTTAAGTGAAATTAGAAAAAAAAATGTAATATTTGCCTGTGTAGGTATACTTTTTCTTTCCTTTAAATTTGTAGAGTAACTAAAAAAACACTACAAATGGCATTAAAATAATATTTAACACGTTTGTTACCAAGCCAATTTTTTCAAGTTTTACGTAGGGACCAGGCGGTAAAGTTGCTGTTGCATCCTGGGTACCAAACTTATTGTTTTTGAATATTTGGCATCGTATTTGTACAAGAATCAATCCTATATCTGTTCTAATACTAACAACCTACCTCAAAAAGGCCATATATGGATGTCTGGTCCCTCATTTAAATTTTGATAACAGCCACATGTGTGTTTTTGGTCCCAAAGAAAAACACAAAAACATCCACATATGGCCGTTTGGTAATGAACGTGTTAAAAACTAAATTGCTATTTCTATCCCTATTCCAGATAAACAACAGTCTAATGGTGAAATTACAATATCATACCGCCTATTCTTATATTTCTACAAAAAAGGTCATTGCAATGAAAATGATAAAGTATTACTTAATGACTACTGCCACAGAGTAGAAAATCTAGTAAAGAAGTATGAAGCTGCAGAGGCAGTATTTACCTTTCTAGCCACCATGAGTGAATCAAAACCCAGGAAAAAAATCAAAGTAAGAAACTCATCAAAAACCCCTTGATGTTGAGCAAACAATGAGAAAACAACACTTTCTAATCCTATCCAGGGAGGTTCCCACCTATAAAAACTTCATTTAAATTACTACAGAGAGCAGCAAATGATGGGAGTTGATTTCATGGCATGTGCCAGCTTCTCTTCTATTCAAATGTAAACAAAAAACACCTTTTTGTTGATTTTTCTCAATGCGATTTCAATTGTCTGTATCAAAATTAGGTTTTCAAATTAAGATAATTAATTGAATTATCAGCTTCAAGATAAGAAAGTGTATTGAATATTGTTTGTAGTATTTTCAAAAATAATTAGAAACTTTTATTTCCTTTGTAAATTTTTGTTTCTTATTTTCTCAAAAATTTGAGTCCTGCCCCTGAAAGGGTTAATGCATAATTCAGTATACCTTAGTAATTTATTGTATTCTAATTAAATTGTGTAACATAATTTAGAAGGCTACTGGAAAAAGAGCAAACAAGAGGAAAACAAAGTTTGGGTTAATGCAATTTTAAAAGTTGAATAACTCATTTAATGATGTTTGATACTCAAGTTGCACATATACATTTCTCTTTTTAAAAAACCTTTAACCTTGTGAAAAAAGGCCAAAGTTTATGACAAGCAAACATTACAATTAAAAAAAAGAAAAGATTTAAGAAGACAAAAAAACATTTAAAACTATATACCTAGCCCCCCTCCTCCAATTAAAAAAAAAAGAAAAAAACATTTTTATTGCTGGAATTTTTTAAAAAAGGTAAAGTATACAAATTATGAAATTAGGGCCTCTGTATTAGGACCTCTCGGAAAATTCACAAATCTTTTACCATTTAACTCAAAATATCACACCACAGAAAATGAAATTTTTAAAATGTTGACATTGAGCATAAAAAATACTAGGTATATAGCACATAAAGAGTACTATTCTAATAAATTACAAATTTCATTTTCTTAATTTCAATTTTCAGCCAAATGAAATGTTAAGCTGTTTTCATTTTGGAACCCTCAAGCATTGTGTCCCCCCGCACCAAAGATCCCAGACAATCCAGGACCAGTTTGAGATGTTAAGATCTGAAGAAAATGACACCAGTGTCTTTCCAACCACATCTCAAACTAATCTCAATCCTTTCAGAGTTCAGAGACATTTTGAGTGAGTTGTGTCAACTACTATATCAATTTTCAATATATAGATTTTTGTTTTTCCATCTCTATTAAATAAAGAGAAATCTAACAAAATCGAGATCTTAAGTCATGACATGACATTAGTTTTCCCCATCTAAGACAATCCACAAATTCTCCATTGAGGTATCACATTCGGCCTAATTTGGACGAAAATTTTTTAAGGACCCCAATGAACATGTATACTAAATTTCAACAATTTTGAAGAATCCGGTCGATGTACAGAAAAACAAAAGCCAAATTGTCCAGTACCCAAGTTAAAATAGAACCTCACTGTGTTCGGTTAGATACATTATACAATTTACATAAAGCACCATTTTTATAGTCTGGGGCTCCTTAATGCACCATTTTTATAGTCTGGGGCTCCTTAATGCACCATTTTTATAGTCTGGAGCTCCTTTATTAATTTTTTTCTATTAATTAGCGTTTCAATTTTTTACTTTCCTTATCCTATAATAAGGAAAGTATTGTATTCGTCGAAAATTTGACCTACCCAGTTTTTCACATTTCTGGACGAATCATAGCCTCAGGATACCAAAAAAGTTGTTTTCAGCCATTGGTCCGTGCGTCTGTCTGTCTGTGTGTCTGTGTGTGTGTGTGTGTGTGTGTGAACAGGATATCTCGAGAACGGTAAGAGCTAGAGACTTGAAATTTGGTATGGAAATTAATTTTATACACCAGACGAACCACGAAACTTTTGGTTGCAATCGGCCGCAGAATGCGGCCGCAGGGCCGCAAATATTGGCCGCAAGCGCCGTTTCTATGAATTGGTTAAAGATACAAAAAAAGTTAGAGAACAACATTTTCTTAGATTAAAAAAATAATAGGAGTCTATTCTGATCATTTTTTTGATATCTTGAACTTTTTTGAACTCGGCCCCAATTTACCGGTATTTTGTGGGGGACCCGCTTGGACTAACTTTTTTAGTATTCATCCTAGATGGGAGTTGTGACATATCAAATCCAATGATTTTAAGGTGCTGATTACGAATTTGATGTTAATTTTTAGATAAATGTTACCTTTAAGTCACCAGGGGCTTTTGGTCCCGTTTCCATTCCTAATATGATAAGGAAAGTCGTGTGATGTTTACACCAGATTTTTTTCTTTTAATTAGTATTGTTTTTTTTTTTCAGTTTCAATGTAACGCCCATTTTAATTCAAGCCCCTGCTCTCAACAGCAATGTACCCAGGTTTTTAAACATAGCGAAGTCTACCTCTCAGCCTGTACAGCAGGTAAGATCTTTAGTCAGTTTAATTAATTCTATGTATTTACTAGCTGTAACCCAGCACTTTGTCTTCGTTGAAGTTTTTGTCCAGAGCTGGCGTCCTATTAGAATTTTTGTAAATTCTTTCTTAGTACGTAACTACAAAAGGAGACTCAGGGTCAAATTTTGAGTCATTTAACCCTCCGTTTCAGAGCTGCGTTAATTTTGCATTAATTAATGTAGATAGATTTGAAATAATATTAATAAGATTATTATAAATTAAATGTGAATGTTCAATTACATGAATAGTTTGTATATTGTTTTCCTAGGTTTTTTTTTTTTTTGATTGGATTTATGTATGTACATAATTATAATCAAATGTTATTTATTATACATTTTGAAACGAAACAGAGCGAACAGTCTTCATAAAATGCACTGTTTATCGACTGTTTTTCTCAAAAAGTAAACAAACAGACAAACATCCGTTTGTCCAAAAATAACCAAGTCCCAAACAGATAGTTCTAGCTTCTGATTGGTTCTCATTCTGCGTTCTTTTGATGAATGGAATATTAAATGAGAGCGCCAAGTTTTGAATCTGCGTTTTAAATTTATTTTTGAAATGATATGACCTAAGAACCAATCAGAGAAGACCAACACAATACAGCTGATAATAGAAATTTCATCTGTTGTTGATCACTGAAATGACCTTGTCATATTTTCTTTATCTTCAACCAATCAAATGTCCCAGATATGCAAATATTTTCGTGCTGTTACGGTTAAAAATTTATAATAAAATTCAACTTATGTAGGTAATGAATTTGCCTGGGTTTACAGTATACAACATCCAGATAACCTATAATTTAGTTTCAACAGTAACTACATAACTTTCATAAATATTATGGTCGTTTTATACTGACCACTAGATGGTATTCAATTTTTTAAGTGTCCAGAACTCGAATTTCAATCTCCCGAAGTCCATTATGGTAATATTTTTTATCAACTTCAGTTTATATGGATGTAGAATTTAACAAAAAAATCGCGGTTTCCAGGATGAAGGATATGGTACCCCTGACTGTGCTAATGTTCTTGAAGAAGCTGGCGGCCAAAGTGATGATCATAGGAAGCACTGGCCGCAGTTTCCTGAGGTTGAACGACCCTGCCCTCCCTGTTGGAACACTCTAGGCAATGCCAATGCTCCCGAGGAGAAAAGCTTTGCTCTGGATTTCGACCTAGCAACTAACAGTGATCGCACTGGGAAGCACTTGATGCAAGTGATACAGTCAGGTGATAATAAATCTAGGCCGGTAGGCTGGCGCTGCTTGACGAGCGCTCGCCTCCCGGTGAGCTTGATACCTTTTTTTTTCTTTTTTTTTTTTACCAATCATCTAAATTTTAAACTTATACTCGTAAGGACGAATTCGACTCCCACAGTGATGATTGTAAAAGATTATTCTGTCAAGTCATCTTTGTGCTAGAATT
The DNA here is from genome assembly GCA_024516035.1 of Bactericera cockerelli. Taxonomy (NCBI): domain Eukaryota; kingdom Metazoa; phylum Arthropoda; class Insecta; order Hemiptera; family Triozidae; genus Bactericera; species Bactericera cockerelli. The sequence goes on along the minus strand of CM044958.1, from coordinate 8,837,581 downwards.
TCGAATATTTTGGAGTGGCCCAAGGTTTGTGTTTTCACAGACCAAAACATAGAAATTTCCCTTATTCCTCAGAGGTAATAATAACAGATTTTTAATATTTCTATCTCTGACCTGTGAGCGTGATTTACACTCAAACCTTTCAGAGTGAATATGTTCACAGTGTTTTGATAAATCACAACAAAAACTCAAGATAAATTTAAACAGCGAAATAAGAAACATGGAGTTATTACCTATATGGAAAATGCCAAGTGGTTGAAATTTATATCTAGCCAGTATTGTGAAAAAAAAGCTTGAAACCAATCATTGGCTTGGTTCTGGGGGCCCTTGTCAATTATGAGCCTCCTTGTAAAGACAGTGGTAGAAGTGCTGAGTCATTCCTCCACTGTCTGGCTACCATCGTTCACGATGACGCCACCCTATGATGATGATGATCTGAATAGAAAATACAACAATATTTTTCAGAATATTAAAGTCTCAGCCGGAACCCCTAAATTACAAATTCTCTGATAATAAACCCGAACGAATACTCTGTATTGTTTCTATTTATTTTATTTCCTGTGAGAGTAAAGGGATTCTTTGGGTCTCAATCTTGCAGGATAAACAGAGTATTGTATTGTATTGCATTGTATTGTATTTCCAGGCAAGGATGCTCCTGACCCATCCAACACGAGGCTGTTCACTCATGAGAGAGGGAGGGAGGAGTTCACTAGGGATCTCAAATATTTACTAGTAGGAACACCGAGTCAGTGCTTTCCCTTTCATGAGGTTGGTATTTGTACCAGCTCTAGCTATTGTATTCAATCTCAAATATTTGCTAGTAGGAACACCGAGTCAGTGCTTTCCTTTTCATGAGGTTGGTATTTGTACCAGCTCTAGCTATTGTATTCAATCTCAAATATTTGCTAGTAGGAACACCGAGTCAGTGCTTTCCTTTTCATGAGGTTGGTATTTGTACCAGCTCTAGCTATTGTATTCAATCTCAAATATTTGCTAGTAGGAACACCGAGTCAGTGTTTTCCCTTTCATGAGGTTGGTATTAGTACCAGCTCTAGCTATTGTATTTTTCTCGCATTTTGTTTAACCAGCCTGGGTTGGTACGGAAATAGTCAGCTACATCTTGGCCATCCTCTCTTTTTTATTTTTGGATTTTTTCTTTCTTTCATTAAAATCCTTTGAAGTTACTGGAGGTCTTATTAATTACTTAAAGTAAGAGTGTCTGAGAATCTATGAAAAAATTAAACATAAACTTTATTTTATTTATAAAATAATACACAAAAAATTAACAATAGAATACTGGCATTCCACCTATAAATTGACTTGAAACTATAATACCACACTTTTGACTTTACGAGTGTACACTTGTACAGGTTATTACACTTAGATAACTTTTGAACAAAAATACAGAAAAATAAACAAATTTAAATAGGCAGTATATTTCATGGAGATTTTATTTCCAATAAATATCTAATACAGAAATCGGAAGTATTGTGTTCTTTTTTGTGAAAAAAAAATAAATATTTTTTTGTTCCGATTTCAATTTTTTTCTTATTTATAGACGTTTCATAACCTCCTTTTTTACATTATTTTGAACTTTTACTTGGAAAATCTATAATGTCTCTACTTCATTCTTTCTTTAAAATCAATTGGAAGTATAATTTTTTGAGGTTTTAATTGTGCCTATCTAAAAATTTAAATAAGTGATTAAAATTATTTCTTGTTTTTCTGGCTGGGGGACTATAAACAGGCAGTAGACCAGCATTAGCTTGGTTCTGGGGGCCCTTGTCAATTATTAGCCTCCTTGTAAAGACAGTGGTAGAAGTGCTGAGTCATTCCTCCACTGTCTGGGGCTACCATCGTTCACGATGACGCCACCCAATGATGATGATAATTATTTTGTGATTTCAGGATAAGAAACAGTTCACTTGTGCGTATGGAATCTACACGGCGCATGTATCTCCCGATTTCCTCTTCAAATTTTTAGAGCCCGCACTGCAATGTGGTAACTACGCCTATATGCTAAAGCATCTGCCGCGGGACAAGAAGAAGGGATACATTTACCTGGTAATTCTGGTTTTATCTCAGTAGCATGTTACATCAATTAACTAAACAGACCATTTTCATAAATAATTAGGTTTATATTATTTTATTGTTTGTGTTATGTGATTACTGTGTATTTGTATTTAAATGTTTTTATCAAAATACTTTAAAATGTTGAATTTTACTTTAAGAGAGGAAGTCACTACATTAGCCCGGATTTTTCTTCTTATTTGACAAGCGTTCCGATCTTTTTCACTGAGTAAGTTTTTTACTGTCTGTCTGTAATTCTATATTTTAAACAACAGTGATAAAATTTTAATAGACCCAAAATGACCATGAAACACATTCTCGACATTCAATCTTGGACCCTAAACCAATAAAAATGAAAGCGAATTAATTTGTATATCAATTGCTTATCAAGCATTAAGCGTCTTTGTCAAGCATTAAACTTGTTGTCAAATATTATACTTTTGTCGTCAAATATTATACTTGATGATCTCCTAGTTATTTTTTGTACACCTAAGTCCAACTAGTTATGCCTAGTAAAGTCAGGAAGCACTATTTTTTTTTTTTTTTTTTTTTTTTTAAGTTACCATTTATTTATTATTTTTTACATTATCATCTTTAACAAACTATGAGGGTATACCCACCTTCAATAGATAAAAATCTTGTGCTGAAGGTGGGGAAAAGTTGTTCCTATATGATTTAAAATTCCAATCAGGAACTTGTGGAAATTCCTGCGAATGGGAAGTTTCTGTAACATATCCAAAATATAAATTTATATGTATATGTACGAGGTCTGTCCGGAAAGTTCGTATAAAAATGAGATAAAATTTTTATTTTACAATGAATCGGGCAATTCAATTTTGTCTCCTTCAAAATACTCTCGCTGGGACACAATGCACTTCTGCCATAGCCATTTCCACTGTTTGAAGGCTCCTTAAAAGTCCTCAGTTTGAAGGCTTCTCAGCTGACTCGTCGTTGCTGTTTTAATGGCCTCAAACGTCCCCCAAATGCTGCCCCTGAAGCACCAATTTTGTTTTTGGGAATTAAAAGAAGTCACAAGGTGCCAAATCCGGTGAATTAGGGGGGTGTTCAGTCGCTATGATCGAATTGTCAGCCAGAAACTCATGCACAACGAGGGGGTGTGAGCGGGGGCATTGTCGTGGTGGAGGATCCACCGCCCTTCTCGCGCAAAATAGTTGTTTTGCTCAAAGAAAGCTCTTCAGAAACACAGATGGGCAGTTCAGAACAGCAATTACGAGAGACGAGCTAACGTGTACATAACGGCAGATAAGATTGGCTACCGTGATGATGCAGTTATTACCGCTTTAAGGGGAAACCTAGGTGCGGGGCGTCGCTTGCGACGAACATATTATGCTGCCCATATTTATTTATGGCTCTGAACCGTTCTTATCCCTACCTCTATTCCACAGAGTTTTCTCAACTGCGTGCGAGAGTACCTGCGCAGGTACGACACCCAAGTACTATCCCATCTGAGCGAGCACACGTCCTGGGCGTACATCGAGCTGCAGGACTTCGTCACCGCTCAATGCCACCGGTTGAGCTGCCTGGCTCACCTGTGGCAGCCGACCACTCACCTGCTCAACCACATCTATGCGCAGACGCTGGCCGCGTGTGTGACGAGTCAGAGCCCGGAGCTCGTGGTGATGGTGGCCAGGATATTCGAGACCTGCACCAACACGCACTTCGAGTAAGTCAAAACCGACCAACACTCACTTCGAGTAAGTCAAAACCGACCAATACTCACTTTGAGTAAGTCAAAACCGACCAACACTCACCTTGAGTAAGTCAAAACCGACCAACACTCACTTTGAGTAAGTCAAAACCGACCAACACTCACTTTGAATAAGTCCAAACCGACCAACACTCACTTTGAGTAAGTCAAAACCGACCAACACTCACTTCGAGTAAGTCAAACCCCGAGCTCAGTGGCTCGATTGTAGAGAACTCACAACCGAGAGATCATTGGTTCGAGTCACAAGCATGGTAGATTTTAGATATCACTACTATGATCATTACAAATGTCATCCCTTGACCACCCTTGATCAGGCTTTGTTTATATTTATTTCTAACTTGTTACCATGTTCATTGTATATAAAAGACTAGCAGTTAACCCGTGCTTCGCCACGATGGTTGAGTGGGAAGTGCACTTTTAGGGCTCTATCTATGGAACGGTTTGGACTTTTGCAAAATCCTTTCTTATTGCACGTATTCAGTATGCAAGGAATGTTGTGTCAAAATTTCAGCTCGCTAGGTATTACGGTTTGGGCTGTAAAGCGATGATCAGTCAGTCAGTCGGTGACTTTGACATTTATATATTAAGATATTGTTTTTTTCATTTTTTCACTGTTAAAATTATTATTTATATGTACACAATGTCCTTTTGTATTTCATAAAGAATTGTATAATAATAATAATTGATCTTCGGATCCGCTCCTGAAGTTACAACACCAGGAGACTTGATCATATGATCCGCTCCTGGTGTAATATCCTTTGAAAGGTAATAATTACCTTCCAAAGGAGAGAAAGTGGAAGAAATAATAATAAGTCTACAAAATCCAGAAATCCGTCCTCCGGAAAAACTGTCGCCTGCTCAGAAGATTCCTCTCTCACTCATCCTCTTCATAATATCTCATATCCTCAAATCTCCTTAACACATTGGACGCCGCGTGACCCACATAAGGGTCACAGTGCCTTGAAGTCTGGTACCATGTGACCCCTATAAGGATCACAGGAGTATGTTGTATTTCTGTTCATGTGACTCCTATTGATGTCACGCTTCAGTGTATTTCTTATGGGGAATCGTTTGTCGTGGTACCAGCGAACAACTCGGTTGAAAAAAAAATTAAAAATCATTTTTCCCGACATTTCGGCAATAGAGAGTTTGCCTGTGGTACCCAGGTACACACCCATAAAATTGGGCCGGCGTCCAACGTGTTAACAACATTGTTATCCTTCTATGTTTGCTATATCCTAGCCCATAGATGATGTTAATTGTTACCATGTAGTACATGAGAAATAAAACATAATAATAATCCCCTTAGGCTGCTGGAGAAGTGGCTGTTCCAGGGGGCGTGCCACGAGCTCCTAGTCTCCCAGTCCTCCTGCCACAGCCTCAAGTCCCGCCTCTTCTGGGCCCGAGGGTTCCGCTTCAACCAGGCACAGAGTCCTCAGTTCCTGGGGGACTACGAGGAGAAGATATTCGCCTGCGGGAAGAACATTTGTCTCCTCAAGCTGACCAATCTCGAGGTGCGTACGTGTTCCAGAGAAATTTAAAAGATGTGGCCTTTTTTGATTTTTTAATAATAATAGTTTATTTATTTTCTTTATAAAGAAACATTTATACAAAGTTACTTCTCCTAAGCTTTGAAGAGCTTCTAAGAGAAGTGTGTTACTTGCAAGATTGAATGACACATAGTGTTTAAGTGTCTACTCAATCAAGCATTACATATACTAAAGGTACATAATTATTAAAGGTACATAATATTAAAATTGTTAAATAGTAGTGTGCAGTTAGAGCCTTATGGTCTCACATTATTATTTTTTTACCAACTAACTAACTAAGCTCCCGAGCGTTTGACATTAAATTTGCGTTTTTTGTAAAAAAAAAAGTTAAAGTTATCATATTTGTGTTAATCACTTTCGTGATATCACAACTACTCAAACTCGCTTTTACTAAATCTACGCTGAAACCGGGACTTGAACCACCGACCTCCAGGTTACAAGTCCACTGCCGATCAAGCCACTGAGGTCGATGCGTTTTATACATAGTTGTTATTATTATTATAGTATGCTTTATTAGGTAAGACAAAAATATATACAGTGTAATACAATGAAATTATAAAGAAAAAAATAATAGATTGAAAAAAGAAACAAGAAAAAAAAAAAAAAATAATAATAATAATAAAGCTAATGTCCTACCTAAAAGGCGGGATTATTGCCTTTGACAATCTCTAATAGTTCAATCAATAGTTGAAACAATTATAATTGGTCCTTCATTGTTGGTCGGATCAACTTTAATGTCAAAATTAAAATTTAAACATCTGATTCTAGAATCTCGTTCGCCAGCTTTCTTTTTGTGTTCCATTTACCTATCAGGGAGCTCGTAATATTAAAGCAATCAACATTTTACTAGTGTGAAACTAGCACTTAAATTTAAAACAATATTAGCACTATGCACTGGACAAATCAGTTAATTTCTCCATTAGGCTTAAAGGATCTCTAGTTAACACTCGGATTATCGTTTCACTTTGCTCCACCCTACCGCATAATATCTTGTATTAATACGTAACTAGCACACACGGAAGAGGCAGTAGAACAAATTCAGTAATTCAACTTAATGTCATTAGTAAATTAAATCATAGATCAATGTGTTTCTTTGTGTTATTATATCACAATTTTTAGTGGGTAGCGCAGAATAATAGGACTTAGTGTAGGTCCAGGGTCTTCGTTGTGTCCCGGGTCTTCGCTTATACCCAGGTTCGACTGTATGCCTACAGCACTCTCATTAACACGTGTACCTGTTCCTTTTTCAACTCCTCTTGCTCGCAGAAACTACCTTGTTTAACGCACCACTTCAACGACTTCAAAACATTGCGAATGATCTATCTGATGATATCGATTTATTTTTTACATCTGTGCCACAACTAAAATCGTACTTCCATCAAAAATATCTTCAATCTGATAGCTTTATCAATATTTTCTTTATAAAAATTTCCCACTTTTTGTTGTTTTTTTTTTAATTGAAATTAGTATGTTTTTTTTGTCATGTCTTTAGTTAGAGAAAATGTATTAGTTAGTACAGGGTCCGCCCGTTTAAGTGTGTGTAAATAAATAAATAAAATAAACAGTAGTCACTGTGGCAGAGCGAGTTAGCGCGCTAGGCATTGCACACATGGTGACCTGGGTTCGATTCCCAGCGGGGGAGGATTTTTTCTGCTCTGTACTTGGATGTTCGGGGTCCACTCATACCTCGTGAGGAAAAATGAGTAGCTGCTTTAAAGTGAAGCAGCGACCAGTGGCAGAATCTTAGGCAAAAAAATAATACAAGATATTGTAAATTAAAGTGGTAAAGTCCTATGATTCTGCGCTACCCACTAAAATTGTGACATAATAACACAAAGAAAAAGCATTATTTATTAAATAAAATAAACTGATCCCAAGTCGCCTCCCCCAGGATCCCCTGTTCTCGGTGGACTTCCGTCTGGTGCCCCGACTCCGCTGCTACCTCACCAAGGAGAGCCTGGCGGGGTTCCACGCCCGCTGCAGACAGTACGAGTCTGCGGTGGTGGCCGCAAGTGGCGGGGAGCCGCAGCTAGGACAGCTGCTGGTGCCGCGGGAGTATAGCCAGGCGCAGCTGCGGCAGTGGCAGGAACAGGCCCGGGCCCAGCGGGAGCTTCACATCCAGAGACTGCAAGGTGAGGGGGCGGGGTGTTCTTTACTAATAACAGATACTGCAAGGTGAGATGTTGTTTTATTTTTTATTTATTTAGAAACTCTTTATTACTAGGTAGAACATATCGTCGTCCCAAACACGAAGTGGCGTATCTCAAAAAATGGACATTTGAAAATTTTGGCGTATCTAGTTCTAATCATGGTTTTTATCACCTCACGAAGTGGTGTATCTCTATCTCAAAGCGTTCCAATTTTATGAGTATATTTAATTTCGGCGTATATTGTTTCGAATATTTCTTTCAAAGAACGAGCTGACGTATCTTGATTTACGTTACTAAAGTTTGTATTTTGAAAATACGCCACTTCGTGTTTGGGACGACGATATATACAGACAAATAATGGTAAAAATTAAATATAAAATTTACAATATTAATATTATAAACAAGGAGAAAAAAAAACACAAAATATATACATAATGTCCTAACTAAAGGGCGGGGTTATTGCCTATGGCAATCTCTTCCACCCAACTTGAGGTTGTTGTTGTTGTTGTAGCCAGCTTGGCTACAGCTGAAGGGGTGATTGATGGTCTCCAACCAACTTAATTTCAAAGTTGGCTTGTCCTGAACGACATATATTTCTATGTGCGATCAACCATCATGAGGACTTGGACTTTTCTTTATAAGCCATTAAACCCTTAGGTAACTGCAAGCTAGCCTGGCTTGTAAGTGTTGGCTAGTCTGTTCTCTGTTTATAGTCCTCTAGCGAGGTGAGGTGGCGAGGTTTTCTTTAGTAATAATCATCACACACTTGAAGAATTGGGAATGAAGAAAAAAGTTCTATGAGCCACATTATAAAACATGATTGTTAAGCTTTTCTCTCTCTCTCTCTCTCTCCTCTGTTATTTTTGTGTAAAAGTATTTTAATTTTAATAATTATGTATTTTGTTTATAATTTTGTAACATACAAACAATTTCAATAAATTGAAGTATTATATTTAAAAAATGAAAAAAAGCTAAGCCAGACCCTTCCTCGATTCGGAATTTTCAAGAGAGAGTCCACTTAGATTAAATGTAATCTGTTTCTATATACAATTTATGTTCCTCTAGAAAGCATTCATCATTAACACCTAAAGAATTGTACAAAAATTTCTGAGTCAGTCGATTTGAACCACAGATGAGCGTCTGAAGAAACGAGAGTTGCAAGGGTGTTCTTGAAGAAGTGTTTCATGTATTTTAAATGTATTTTTTTTTAATGTCACAGTTCTCACTCTAATATTCATAATGAACCACAGATGAGCGTCTGAAGAAGCGAGAGTTGCAAGCGGAACAGCGGCGGAAAATGCGACTCGAGATAGAAACCATTGAGCAGAGGAAGAGGGAGGAGAGGGAGAGGGAGGTGGAGGCGGACCTGAGGATCATGGCGGAGGCGAGACGGATGGACGAGGCGCACTGGAGGGTGAAGGAGGAGGAGAAAAGGAAGATAGAGGAGTACTACAGAAGCCTGATGAGGATGATAGAGAAGAGACACGAGCACGTGAAGAGCAAGACCCAGAGTCTGGAGGAGATGAAGACCCTGCTGCGGAGGAAAGTCAGTCGAGACAGACAGAGTGGAGACACCACAGACGGGAAGCTAGGTGAGTTGTGAAATAGTCAAGACAGACAGAGTGGAGACACCACAGACGGGAAGCTAGGTGAGTTGTGAAATAGTCAAGACAGAGTGGAGACACCACAGACGAGAAGCTAGGTGAGTTGTGAAATAGTCAAGACAGAGTGGAGACACCACAGACGGGAAGCTAGGTGAGTTGTGAAATAGTCAAGACAGAGTGGAGACACCACAGACGGGAAGCTAGGTGAGTTGTGAAATAGTCAAGACAGAGTGGAGACACCACAGACGGGAAGCTAGGTGAGTTGTGAAATAGTCAAGACAGACAGAGTGGAGACACCACAGACGGGAAGCTAGGTGAGTTGTGAAATAGTCAAGACAGACAGAGTGGAGACACCACAGACGGGAAGCTAGGTGAGTTGTGAAATAGTCAAGACAGAGTGGAGACACCACAGACGGGAAGCTAGGTGAGTTGTGAAATAGTCAAGACAGACAGAGTGGAGACACCACAGACGGGAAGCTAGGTGAGTTGTGAAATAGTCAAGACAGACAGAGTGGAGACACCACAGACGGGAAGCTAGGTGAGTTGTGAAATAGTCAAGACAGACAGAGTGGAGACACCACAGACGGGAAGCTAGGTGAGTTGTGAAATAGTCAAGACAGACAGAGACGGGAAGCTAGGTGAGTTGTGAAATAGTCAAGACAGACAGAGTGGAGACACCACAGACGGGAAGCTAGGTGAGTTGTGAAATAGTCAAGACAGAGTGGAGACACCACAGACGGGAAGCTAGGTGAGTTGTGAAATAGTCAAGACAGACAGAGTGGAGACACCACAGACGGGAAGCTAGGTGAGTTGTGAAATAGTCAAGACAGACAGAGTGGAGACACCACAGACGGGAAGCTAGGTGAGTTGTGAAATAGTCAAGACAGACAGAGTGGAGACACCACAGACGGGAAGCTAGGTGAGTTGTGAAATAGTCAAGACAGAGTGGAGACACCACAGACGAGAAGCTAGGTGAGTTGTGAAATAGTCAAGACAGAGTGGAGACACCACAGACGGGAAGCTAGGTGAGTTGTGAAATAGTCAAGACAGAGTGGAGACACCACAGACGGGAAGCTAGGTGAGTTGTGAAATAGTCAAGACAGAGTGGAGACACCACAGACGGGAAGCTAGGTGAGTTGTGAAATAGTCAAGACAGACAGAGTGGAGACACCACAGACGGGAAGCTAGGTGAGTTGTGAAATAGTCAAGACAGACAGAGAGTCAAGACGACAGAGTGGAGACACCACAGACGGGAAGCTAGGTGAGTTGTGAAATAGTCAAGACAGACAGAGTGGAGACACCACAGACGGGAAGCTAGGTGAGTTGTGAAATAGTCAAGACAGACAAGTGGAGACACCACAGACGGGAAGCTAGGTGAGTTGTGAAATAGTCAAGACAGACAGAGTGGAGACACCACAGACGGGAAGCTAGGTGAGTTGTGAAATAGTCAAGACAGAGTGGAGACACCACAGACGGGAAGCTAGGTGAGTTGTGAAATAGTCAAGACAGACAGAGTGGAGACACCACAGACGGGAAGCTAGGTGAGTTGTGAAATAGTCAAGACAGAGTGGAGACACCACAGACGGGAAGCTAGGTGAGTTGTGAAATAGTCAAGACAGACAGAGTGGAGACACCACAGACGGGAAGCTAGGTGAGGTTGTGAAATAGTCAAGACAGAGTGGAGACACCACAGACGGGAAGCTAGGTGAGTTGTGAAATAGTCAAGACAGACAGAGTGGAGACACCACAGACGGGAAGCTAGGTGAGTTGTGAAATAGTCAAGACAGACAGAGTGGAGACACCACAGACGGGAAGCTAGGTGAGTTGTGAAATAGTCAAGACAGACAGAGTGGAGACACCACAGACGGGAAGCTAGGTGAGTTGTGAAATAGTCAAGACAGACAGAGTGGAGACACCACAGACGGGAAGCTAGGTGAGTTGTGAAATAGTCAAGACAGAGTGGAGACACCACAGACGGGAAGCTAGGTGAGTTGTGAAATAGTCAAGAGACAGAGTGGAGACACCACAGACGGGAAGCTAGGTGAGTTGTGAAATAGTCAAGACAGCAGTGGAGACACCACAGACGGGAAGCTAGGTGAGTTGTGAAATAGTCAAGACAGACAGAGTGGAGACACCACAGACGGGAAGCTAGGTGAGTTGTGAAATAGTCAAGACAGACAGAGTGGAGACACCACAGACGGGAAGCTAGGTGAGTTGTGAAATAGTCAAGACAGACAGAGTGGAGACACCACAGACGGAAGCTAGGTGAGTTGTGAAATAGTCAAGACAGACAGAGTGGAGACACCACAGACGGGAAGCTAGGTGAGTTGTGAAATAGTCAACAGACAGAGTGGAGACACCACAGACGGGAAGCTAGGTGAGTTGTGAAATAGTCAAGACGAGAGTGGAGACACCACAGACGGGAAGCTAGTAGTGTAAATGTCAAGACGATAGACGAAGCAGTGATTTGAAAGTCAAGACAGACAGAGTGGAGACACCACAGACGGGAAGCTAGGTGAGTTGTGAAATAGTCAAGACAGACAGAGTGGAGACACCACAGACGGGAAGCTAGGTGAGTTGTGAAATAGTCAAGACAGACAGAGTGGAGACACCACAGACGGGAAGCTAGGTGAGTTGTGAAATAGTCAAGACAGACAGAGTGGAGACACCACAGACGGGAAGCTAGGTGAGTTGTGAAATAGTCAAGGAACACACAGACGGGAAGCTAGGTGAGTTGTGAAATAGTCAAGACAGACAGAGTGGAGACACCACAGACGGGAAGCTAGGTGAGTTGTGAAAAGTCAAGACAGACAGAGTGGAGACACCACAGACGGGAAGCTAGGTGAGTTGTGAAATAGTCAAGACAGACACAGACGGGAAGCTAGGTGAGTTGTGAAATAGTCAAGACAGACAGAGACGGGAAGCTAGGTGAGTTGTGAAATAGTCAAGACAGACAGAGTGGAGACACCACAGACGGGAAGCTAGGTGAGTTGTGAAATAGTCAAGACAGAGTGGAGACACCACAGACGGGAAGCTAGGTGAGTTGTGAAATAGTCAGACAGACAGAGAGGAGACACCACAGACGGGAAGCTAGGTGAGTTGTGAAATAGTCAAGACAGACAGAGTGGAGACACCACAGACGGGAAGCTAGGTGAGTTGTGAAATAGTCAAGACAGACAGTGGAGACAGGGAAGCTAGGTGAGTTGTGAAATAGTCAAGACAGACAGAGTGGAGACACCACAGACGGGAAGCTAGGTGAGTTGTGAAATAGTCAGACACAAGAACAGAGACGGGAAGCTAGGTGAGTTGTGAAATAGTCAAGACAGACAGAGAACGGGAAGCTAGGTGAGTTGTGAAATAGTCAAGACAGACAGAGTGGAGACACCACAGATGGGAAGCTAGGTGAGTTGTGAAATAGTCAAGACAGACAGAGTGGAGACACCACAGACGGGAAGCTAGGTGAGTTGTGAAATAGTCAAGACAGACAGAGACGGGAAGCTAGGTGAGTTGTGAAATAGTCAAGACAGACAGAGACGGGAAGCTAGGTGAGTTGTGAAATAGTCAAGACAGACAGAGTGGAGACACCACAGACGGGAAGCTAGGTGAGTTGTGAAATAGTCAAGACAGACAGAGAGGAGACACCACAGACGGGAAGCTAGGTGAGTTGTGAAATAGTCAAGACAGAGTGGAGACACCACAGACGGGAAGCTAGGTGAGTTGTGAAATAGTCAAGACAGACAGAGTGGAGACACCACAGACGGGAAGCTAGGTGAGTTGTGAAATAGTCAAGACAGACGAGACGGGAAGCTAGGTGAGTTGTGAAATAGTGAAGACAGACAGAGTGGAGACACCACAGACGGGAAGCTAGGTGAGTTGTGAAATAGTCGAGGTTGGGTGGTGAAAATTACGGTCTGGTTTCCTTATATCGAGATTTTTCTCAATCATGATCCAGGTTTGAGTGTATTATTAATAATAATAAAACTCTTTAGTGGAAGGTAACCACCAGGCGAGGTTAATGCTCAAAGCATTTCTACCACCTAACCCTCAGAATCTTATTATTATGTGGTCACAAACTCAAATTGATGAGGAAAAATTCATGAACTGGGTGGGGGGATTCGAACCAACAGATCTTTACGCTACCTGGATTACCAGACTAGAGCGTTAACCACTTGACTACCAATGCACTTAACGTACTTGTACAATTAATGAACATTCATGTGAAATTCATACTGAATTTCGTCTATTTTATGTAAATTTAAAGAACACTAAAACACACTTCATGCTCTACATTTTTTTTTTTTTTTTTTTTTTTTTATAAACATGGTTTTTTCATATGTTATATGTAAAATATTTATCCCATAAAATCGCCGCTAGAAAGTCAAAGAGGCGTAAGTGATTTTATCAAAGTTTTCAGGAGCGCAATTAAGCCTGTGTGTGCTGCAACTTTTCCCGCAAATATCACATACGCCCAAACATAAGAAAATCAACATCTTCACAAGGGTTTAGAAATCACATACGCCTGTTCGTGCTACCAAGAGTATCTTTCAAGAGCAGTATGCCTGTGTGATAGTATCGATTTTCGTTTTTTGTCACTTATGCCTCTTTGATTTTCTAGCAGCGAATATATAAGACCTGTTTCACTGCTGGAGTAAAGGGACTTTTCAGTCTACCTCGGCAGTATAAAACAAGGTAATTCTATTCTATTCCATTCCTCCCCAGAGTCAAAATCCTCCTCCACCACCAGCTGCTCCCCCCCGCACAGCGAGACCTCCCTGCCTGACACCCCCTCCCTCCCCTCCCCCTCCTCCTCTGCCTCTTCAGTCCCCTCTGCCTCTTCAATCCCCTCCTCCTCCGAGGCGGCTTGCGACCCCGACCTCTTCACTCTGGACATTCCCGAGCCTCCCAACGTGGAGCTGCTCATCCAGAAGATCGAGGAGGAAGAGGAAGCCATCCTGCTGACCCGCGAGACACAGAAGAGGCTGGACCACTTGAAGTGCAACCGGTTGCAAGCGAGAGCCAACCGGAACAAAGTTCTCTCGTGCGAGTACGATATTTGCACAGGTTGGTGTGAATATTTTTTTATTTATTTACAAATTAACGGATTAATAATAATCTATTTATTTTATTTATTTACACTTTATAACCGACCTCAGTAGCTTGATCGATAAGGCGGCGGACTTGTAATCTGGAGGTCGGTGGTTCAAGTCCCGGTTTCAGCGTAAATTTAGTAAAGTTTGAGTAGTTGTGATATCACGAAACTGATTAGCACAAGTATGATAACTTATTTACACTTTATAAATTGGACATATTATATACAACACAGATCATTACAAATAAATATACAATATAAGTGAAGAAAAAAATAAATAAATATATAGGTACATAGTATAATGTCCTAACTAAAGGGCGGGGTTATTGCCTTTGGCAATCTCTTCCACCCAACCCTTATAAAATAATAAACCCAATAATTATAATATCGCCTTTAATTCAATTCAATTCAAGCTTTATTTGTGTTATTTTAACATGAAACAAATAGTGAAATTTGTGTGTTTCTTTATCACTAATATTGCCTGATGGTTTACATAAAAAAGACCACTTCATATCCTCCCACAGCTAACGGGACACATCACATCTTTAATGTGTGAATTTAAAAATAAGTTTGTAAGTTAGATTTCTCGTTTGAATGGTGGCCAACTGGCCATATTGCCCATTGGGACTAATGAGTCCCATTATTTTAGCAATAAGCCAAAGACGTTTGAGATAACGTGTCATGTCCCGGCTGGGTTTCGAACCCGGGACCTCTTGATTACCAGACAGGCTCGTTGAACACTGAGCTACCGGGACACACATGTTATTATTATCTGTATGTGTATTTGAGTCCTTCCAAGTAATGTAATTTATCAGTTATAGCTCGATGGACGAGGTGAATTTGAATTGAATTGAATTTTTTTTATTGTTATTTTACCTTTCGGTCTGAACAATTTCCTTACTGCTAGATTAAAACTAATTTAGATAAGGTGCTGATATAGACTATGTTTAGTATATTTTGAAAATACCTACATTCTTTTTTTACTGATCATAATTCTTCACTGGCTTACACGTCATAAAGATGGGATGAACGTCCTGATTTCAGGTGAAGCCATGGCCAAACCCGGCGAGCCCTTCGACCTGAAGGAGAAATACATGGAAGGCAACAGTGCGCATGCGCACGAAGAAGCTATGGACAACAAAGCCAGAGCCCAGGGCGCTGAAATGAGTGATTGCTTCAGGGGTTCCCCTCCCGGCACAAGCTCAGGAACCGTCGAGCTTGAAAAAAACAGAAACCAAGGCCGAAAAAAGTCACGGAGAGATAAAACCGAGGTACAATGTTCGACTGAAAAATCAAAGACTGAAGAGATGAGCAAAGGAACGAATGTCTTGGACGCACGGCAGTCAGCCTTGCTTATCAAACAGAAAATCCTGAGTGCTGAATTCGATATCGATATGAACCGTTCTACTCGCGATACGAAAGATAGCACAACTTGCGATATCGCGGATGGCACAACTCGCGAAACCAAGGATAGCACAACTCGCGATACCACGGACAGCGCAACGCGCGGTGATGCGTGTAGAACACGTGAGTCATCAGAAGGTAGAACGCGCAAGGGCTCCAGTCCCACGAAGAAAGTTCTCACAGCTCACGAGGAAGCCATGAGAAACAAAACCAAAGTCATGTCCGCCGAGTTTCATATGAAGACGAGCCTCCACAAAGCCGGCACCGATGACGCTGGAAAATCAGGTTCTTTTCGTACTTATTATTAGTTTTATTTTAATCCATACTAAGAGGACACAATATATACAGTATAAAATTAGGTAAAAACAATATTTACAGTATAAAATTAAGAAAAAAATACGTAAAAGATAAAATAGTATAAAAATAAATTAAGAAGAAAATGTGTGGAAGGTAACCACCAGGCGAGGTTAATGCTCAAAGAATTGTCTACCACCTAACCCTCAGAGTCTTATTATTATGTGGTGAAAAATTCAAATTAATGAGGAAAAATTCATGCACTAGGTGGAATTCAAACCAACGGATCCCTACGCTACCTGGATTACTAGACTAGCGCGTTAACCACTAGACTATCAGTGGACTAAAGATGTTTTACTATCATGAACGACTCAAAAATAAATTAATTTTTTGATCTCCTATATTTCAGACCCTTCGAGCTCTAATCAAGAGGCTAAAAGAAATAGACAGAGATCCTGCAGTGGTAGTGATATGGGTTATTGCTTGAGGAATGATGGGAGACCAGAACTAAGTCATGACGAAGGTAACCATACATTTCTAGTCGATATGTCTGAATGCTAATACGGTAATTCAGATTAATTCTCTTTTATTTTAGATCATGACTTTCAAAATTGCTAGATCAAATTCATATTAATAATAATTTATCTATATTTATAAAAGAGAGGTTCACTGACTGACTGACTGACTGACTCACTCACTCACTGATTCATCACTGTTTCTCCGAACTGGTAAGTCCTAGGAAGCTGAAATTTGGTAGGTAGCTTTGTCTTATAGTCTAGATGTGCAATAAGACGGGATTTTTCGAAATTCCCACTACAACACCTGCCATTGGCGAAAAAGGATTTTTTGCTTTCACCGCTATTTCTCCGCACGGCCATGCCTCGGCCCGCAAAGCGGGCGACAGCCCGCTAGTTATTCATATTAATAAGTCGCATTATTGTTATGAATAAAATTTCCCCGTCGATCATTTGATTCTATTTCAGTTAGAACACCCATTGCATAATTGCATAAGTCCCATTGTTTGTAAGTTATGATGTGTTAATCACAATCGTGATATCTTGAAAACAAAACCGCCACCTTATCGATCAAGCTACTGAGGTCAGTCACATGCTCGGTTGTGAAATACAATCGAACCTGGATATAAGAGAACAATTTCCAGGTTCAATTCACCTCTCTATAAGGGAAACTTATCTCTTTATAAGAAAAAAAAAATCTTCCCCCCCTGGAACTATCCAGGTTCGCCTGAATTTAGACAAGTTTTGCTCGTTTTTTTTAATACTTTCGTCACCTTTTGTTGATTGTTCTATTTATTCCAGAGAGTACCACGGGTTTGAATGAGGAGGCCAGACAGAACAGAGACAGATCCCGCGCTGGTAGAGATATGGAACACTGTATGAGGAATGATGGTAGAGCTGCAACCTACACTGAAGGTACTTTTAACTTTTCTTTAATTGGATATCAGGATTCACTCAAGTCAGGATCCCACTGAGTGCAACATTTCGTTTCGTAATATTTCATCCTCCACTCTTTATAATAATAAGAAATTATTCAAGTAGTCACCGTTGCCGAGTGAGATAGCGCGCTAGGCATTGCACGCATGGTGACCTGGGTTCGATCCCCAGCGGGGCAGGAATTTTTCTGCTCTGTACTTGGATGTTGTCCACTGATACCTCGTGATGAAAAATAAGTAGTTACCTACTTGTATGAGTAACGACCAGTGGCGGCATTACCAGAGTAAAAAAATAATGTAATAGAATTTGAAAAGTGAAGGAGACTCTTGGTAATACTGCGCTACCACACAAAAATGGTGAAGAGGCCTTGTGCTCCACCACAAATAAAACCATACATACATAATAAATTACTCATCTACTCCGACTTTACCTAGCTTGGAGACGGGTTACTCGCAGCAAAAAATAATGTTGACCACAAATGAATTCATATCAGTTTGGGCAATACTCGATTTACAATCTATGCTCCACTTCACTTGTCCTCCTCGATAAGTAAATATTCTCTTCGAGAATATCAAGTGATTGGTTTGTGGTTTGGAAGTAGAGGGTCTGTATCAAAGTTCCTGATGAATGCACTAAAACAGTTCATGATAACAACAAAACAAATCCAAGAAATGTGTGAGTAGCCCAGGCAAATTAGTGCTAAAATGGGGTCTAGCGTCAAAAAATTGCTCAATAGCTGGAAATCGTTTTTAAACCCTTAAAGGGGTCCTGAATAATGGGTATATGAGTTTGCGACGGATTTTAGGTTGTGCTTCCGAGTTTAGGGCCTAAATAGTGCAAATTTTTTGCACTTTTTTTAAAATTGCGCTTATAACTCAAAATGTATTTATTCTACAGAAAATTTTACTCAGTTCTCATCTAAGGAAGATAAAATTATGCGTCTAATGACGTTTGAATCATTAAAAAAAGTTTAGCCGTTCAGCCACAATCGCTCCTCAAAGATGGGTGGTTTTTTCAAACATAGCTCAAATTTTGAAAATTCTCAACTTTTAACGCCTGTAAGTCAAAAAGGACTGCACCAATTAAATTTTTTAATAGAATTGAACTTGTAGAAAATGTAATTTTAAGTAAAATACTGTTTGAAATTTGAAATTTGCTCACTCCAGTGCTGAGATATGGTTTTTCGTCCCTAGCGCCAAATATCCGCTGAGGCAGTGCAACGCAAGAAACTTCATCTGAACTCTAAAATTCTCATATTCTTACAACTTTTCAAGCAAAACTGAACGTAATCTATTGAATTCAGTCGAATAGGTAATTTAAAATTTTGAGAAACTTGCACTGAATTTTACTAAGATCTTCACTGAACATGTTGTGATTTCAAGACAGCTGGCACACTATGGAGGATGCAACTTGTTTTATATGCGGGAACATTGTGCAAGAAGGAATATTAATAATAATATAATAATAAAAATGCATTTTCTTTGTGTTGTTATGTCACAGTTATAGTGGGTAGCGCAGAATCATAGAACTTTGCCAGTTTAATTTACAATATCTTGTATTATTTGTGTGCCTATGATTCAGCCACTGGTCGCTGCTTCATATCAAAGCAGCTACTCTTTTTTCCTCACGACTCACGAAGTATGAGTGGACCCCGAACATCCAAGTACAGAGCTACAGAGCAGAAAAAATCCTATCCCGCTGGTAATTGAACCCAGGTCACCATGCGTGCAATGCCTAGCGCGCTAACTCACTCGGCTACAGAGGCTACAACATATTAAAGGCAAAGATAGAGGAATATTAAAGGAAAAGTCACTTCGAATGTTCATTGAGGACAGCTGGAGGAGAAATGATGTGCATCACACGTGGTTACAGACTCAAAGATCTGTTATACTTCACGAGAAGTGTCGCAAAGGTGTCTACACGAAGGAGTCAAACACTGTAAAGGCCGAAAAAGAAGCAAGAAACGGAAGCCGTGTGACAAGAGGCCATGAGGAAATACCAAAATTCAACTTCAAGGAGCTCTGCTTCTACTGTGGAAAAGATATGGAGGTTCTGGACCCACTAACGACTTCTTAGGAGTGAACCACTTTTCATGGCCATCAATGGTATCCATGTTTATATCGGCGTTGTCATATACGAATTGAGTTAATGAATTTTTAGTGATGATAAGGCCATTATACGTTCCATGCTACGGGGGTACGGGGGGGTATTCAGTGCTTCACTCCTAAGAAGTCGTTAGTACCTAGAATCTCCATACTGAAGGTGAAATCAATCCCACTAGTGACCAGTTTGAGCGAACTCTCCCTGTTCACGCCATGTGACTCCAGTTTGAATTGACTCCAAACTTACCCCGCGCATATCACTCGATCTCTACGCCCCTAACTGTTAGAGATAACACTTCGATATCAGATGATAGGCATATCATATGATCTTACAAAGAAAGCCAGAGATTCGGTACGATAGATTGGGAACGACGATGCCTCGTTCAGATTGTAACAACCAGTGGTCAGGGTACGTCTTCTCTCCTTCCTCGATCTACCACCTTTGATCCCCTTCTAAAGGCGTAAGTACTTGGTACAAGTACTCAAGGTAAGATCATCCAATCTCATTTCATAGTAGTAGTTTATTTCTTCCTTTTATCTTTCCGTGTAAATTTAATACTCTTTAATACACCTACACCTTTTGTAGTAGCGTTATTGAACCAGCGGCCTTTTCTTCGTTAAACTCCAGTAACTGGGAAACTTAGGTCTTTCGGCTTCAAAGCCCCAGTTACTACATTAATTCACTCCCCTCGTCCAGATATACCTTGAGCTGCATCAGGATCCATAGATGGGCGTGAATTAAAGAACATACCACGACAAGAATCGTACTTGCCTTCAGCGGCTACGAGGTCTGATTCAGTTGCCATCTTACGCAAAACCACCGCCGCCATTTCATCTCTTCTGGCAATTGCAGAACCTTTAATTTTTTGCATTATTTCTTGTGTCTGAATTTCACGTCTATGAAGAGGAAGCTTTTTCTGTTTAACCTTGAAGCTTTCAGAGGCATCTTTTCCACAGTAGAAGCAGAGCTCCTTAAAGTTGAATTTTGGTATTTCCTCACGGCCTCTTGTCACACGGCTTCCGTTTCCTGCTTCTTTTTCGGCCTTTACAATGTTTGACTCCTTCGTGTAGACACCTTTGCGACACTTCTCATGAAGTATAACAGATTTCTGAGTCTGTAACCACTTGTGATGCCCATCATTCCTCCTCCTGCTGGTCTCAATAAACGTTCGAAGTGACTTTTCCTTTAATATTCCTCTATCCGCTCCTTCTTGCACAATGTTCCCGCATATAAAACAAGTTACATCCTCCATAGTGTGCCTGCTGTCTTGAAATCACATGTTCAGTAAACAGATCTTAGTAAAATTCAGTGCAAGTTTCTCAATATTTTAAACTACCTATTCGACTGAATTCAGTAGATAACGTTCAGTTTTGCTTGAAAAGTTGTAAGAATATGAGAATTTTAGAGTTCAGATGAAGTTTCTTGCGTTGCACTGCCTCAGCGGAAATTTGGCGCTAGGGACGAAAAATCATATCTCAGCACTGGAGTGAGCAAATTTCAAACAGTATTTTACTTAAAATTACATTTTCTACAAGTTCGATTCTATTAAATTTTTCAATTGGTGCAGTCCTTTTTGACTTACAGGCGTTAAAAGTTGAGAATTTTCAAAATTTGAGCTATGTTTGAAAAAACCACCCATCTTTGAGGAGCGATTGTGGCTGAACGGCTAAACCTTTTTTAATGATTCAAACGTCATTAGACGCATAATTTTATGTTCCTTAGATGAGAACTGAGAAAAATTTTCTGTAGAATAAAAAAAATTTGAGTTATAAGCGCAATTTTAAAAAAAGTGCAAAAAAATTACACTATTTAGGCCCTAAACTCGAAAGCACAACCTATAATCCGTCGCAAACTCATATACCCGTTATTCAGGACCCCTTTAAGGGTTTAAAACGATTTCCAGCTATTGAGCAATTTTTTGACGCTAGAGCACTAATTTGCCTGGGCTAGAGACAGTTCTGAAAGATACAATTCACATCATTCATAACCACATCCATGGAGTATGAAAAAAAAAAAATATGCGAAAAAAAAACAGAAAAAAAAGAAAGAAAAAAAAAATGTATTAACTGATGGATATGCTGTGTACTGGCAATCAGCAAAAATGCTGACAGCATCTTTGTTATATTTTTTTATAATAAATATAACATTTGTTTCTCTACTATGTTATATCAATAATAATTATAACAATAATACGCTACTCTTTAGTGGAAGGTAACCACCAGGCGAGGTTAATGCTCAAAGCATTTTCTACCACCTAACCCTCAGAATCTTAGAGGTCATAAACTCAAATTCTTGAGGAAAAATTCATGCATTGGATGGAATTCGAACCAACGGATCCCTACGCTTCCTAGATTACCAGACTAGCGCGTTAACCACTTGCCTACCAGTACACTTTTTCTTTAGGATCAAATGAGATCACACCCTACTGACTTCGCAACGCTTTGCAACACTTTCCATTTGAAATTTTGAGACAAATCTTAGCGTAACAAAATGTGAGATCCCGGATTTAGATTTGTAGAAAAGGCTACCATGTATAATGTAAAAAGTCACAATTGATGGTATGTATTATTCGAGCGAGAAGAACCCCAAAGTTGTAAAGTAATATATACAAGGTTATTAATTTCTCCTATATTCCAGAGAGTACCACGGGTTTGAATGAGGAGGCCAGGCAGAACAGAGATAGATCCCGCGCTGGTAGAGATATGGAACACTGTATGAGGAATGATGGTAAAGCAGTAACCTACATTGAAGGTACTTTCAATATTCTTATTATGTAATACTTTATTGGCAAACTACATGTTATTATTATATAAATCTTTATTAGGAGGACAAAGTAATGTACAATATTTACAGTATAAAATTAAGACAAAATAAATAAATGATAAAATAGTTTGAAAAATAAATAAACACAGTACCGAAATATAATAGAATTCAATAGAATATGTAGTGAACCAAGGGGCGAGGTTAAAACCTGTGGCTTTCTCTTCCTACAAACTCCAACATTTTTAATGTTTATGTACTTGGAAATCAGGATTATTTCTATAAATACATATATTACATCTGAGCTACTTAACTGAAGAAAAAAAAATATTCCTCTCAAACCGTCCAAGGAATCTCGGACTAAATTGATCTAGGTTCTTAAGCTTTGCTGAACAAATCTAGAGCTGACTTTGGTAATTTGTTTGAACAAATTGCAAGTATCACCATTGAAATGTTGGAACGTGTTAACATAAAATTTCCAAAATCGTCTGCAGCAATGGGACCATGGCGGGCATTGTCTTCAAGATACTGTGTTCAAACCTTGAAAATAAATTCTGACATTTGTTTTTCTACTGAAAAAAGATTTTTTCCTAGACCTATAGTACTTTCTTGTTTATTTAGCGTTTCAAAACTAATCTGTCCGCGCCGCTTCCCCTAATAAGATATTAGAGATCGTTGTGGATGTGATTTAAATTGTAAAATTGCGCTATAAAATAACAAAAATAACACATTTTCTTCTTCTTTTCTATATTCCAGAGAGTAACTCCTCGGGTGTGAATCAGGAGGCCAGACAGAACAGAGATAGATCTCGTGGTGGTAGAGATGTAGGTCACTGTATGAGGAATGATGGTAAAGCAGAAGCAACTTCGACCCAAGGTACTTTTGGATATCGACATTTCTTTTTCTTTATCCGAAAATTTGAATCACGTCAAGTATGGATGATCTTTATTTAGAGCTAGACAAT
Source organism: Bactericera cockerelli (assembly GCA_024516035.1). NCBI lineage: Eukaryota > Metazoa > Arthropoda > Insecta > Hemiptera > Triozidae > Bactericera > Bactericera cockerelli. Next base: position 8,814,416 of record CM044958.1, on the reverse strand, counting down.
AATTAAATAATAATAAATACTCCATGAGAGTTTGTTTCCCAAATAAATGGAATATGATTAGTTTACCTAGATTCAGAAAAAGTTTATTTTATTGTTTAGTTTAATATAAAATATTGAATTCATATTAATGATTCTAGAATACTGTTATGATAGTTTTATGTATTAGAATGGGCAATAAGATAAATTTAAAAGCTACCTCATATACTTTCCTACTGGTATATTCATGCAAAATAACAATATCTTTTGTAATAGGAAGTAAGTAGTCATGATGGCTAGCGCTTTAAGATTGCACACACGGTGACCTGGGTTCGATCCACAGCAGGGCAGAATTTTTTTGCTCTGTACTTGGGTGTCCAGGTTTCGTTCACTCATGGAAAAATCTCGTGAAGAAAACTGAGTAGCTGCTTTAATGTGAGCAGCCACCAGTGGGGAAATTATGGGCACAAGGAACATAAAAAAAAACGAAAAGTCCTATAATTCATACTAAAAGTGTGATGTAATAACACAAAGTACACACATTTATTTATTCTAATCTAATAAGAAGTTGTTTTCCAGAGATGTGGAAAGCGCAAGTTATAGTTCTAAATTATTATTATTATTCAACAATTTAGTTAGATCAATCTTTATTTACAATTTTTTATATACAGGTACAGTCAAAAGGTATAATTAATTAAATATAAACAAAGTTCGATCAAGGGTGGTGATAATGCCTTTGGCATTCTCTTCCGCACCACCCTTGATAACAGGACATAAAAAAAGTTGGAACGTATAATACAAAATGTTTACAATAGTGTATCCTTGTTCACAGTCCCAGTGACAGCTACTCGGAGCGACCTCACTGAAGCTCTGCAGGAAGAGGACCCCACGACAGAGCCCACAGACGACGTGACCTCCTCTCATTCCATGACGTCATCCTCTGAGAATCTCGTCACGGTCATTTCCAGACCAAACGGCGGCGACGACGCAAGTCAGGCCAGCGATTCCAAGCCGGGGGGACGTTTGTGTTCGAGTGACATCGTTTTTACTCGGACAATTAGATCAGTAAATTCCGAGTACAACATCAACCCGGCGTGGTCTTTCGATTCTTTGGTCGAAGAAAACCAAGAGCTCGATGTGACGCTTGTGCAGAAGTATCTGGAGCAATCGATCAGTGTTCCGCTCTGCATCCAGTACAGACTCACCAACCAGGCGGTGCTCCGGCTATTCCTTCACAAGCACCACCTCGCCTCTCACCTCATCACTCTGCGGAACTATTTCTTTCTCCTGGACGGGGCCTTTGCCCGCAGTCTCACGCGAGACCTCTCCCGCCAGATTCGAAGCAACCTGCTGTTGCTGCTCAACCCGTTCAAACTGAACAGCATCCTGAGGAAAGCGGTCAGCTACGGGACGTGCGACACCAAGATGCAGAACAATCTGACGTTCGTGGTGCGAAACATCGACACGATTTCCAGTCTGCAAGAGTCCAATGTGAGTAATATAATAATAATAATAATATCGTCTTATTTATACTGCCCGATTAGGACTATTAAGTCCCATTATTCCAGCAGTAAGCTCAAGACGTATTATTATGTGCGTCAAGACGTACAAGACAAATATAAGCGTATTCTCAAAAGTTTTTGAGAGTTGCATATTTAAACGCATATCAAGCTTTGTATATAAAAAAATCTCTCCAGCTCAACATGGATTTATTAGGCACAGGTCTACTGTATCCAACTTGGTAGAATTTTATTCTTATGTTACCAGGGCTTTGGGTGATGGCAGCCCACAGATAGACACTATATATACCGACATCCATCGTGCGTGTATGCGTGATTCAGGGATCCAAATTGTCAGGAATATTCTTTGCAATATTAATGGATGGCATAGGAGAGGTAGTAAACCATTCTCAATACCTTTTGTATGCGGACGACTTCAAACTCTTTAGAGTAATCTCCAATGAGAATGATTGTCGTCTGTTGCAGGAGGATCTGGATGCGGTCGTAAAATGGCTTGGAAAAAAGAAATTGGAATTCAGTATTAAGAAGTGTCATGTCATGAGTCTTACTCGAAGGAGGACTTTCTGCATGTACCAATATAAAATAAATAACTTGCCCCTTGAAAACGTGACAACCAAAAAAGACCTGGGTGTCACCTTTCAAGCCAATCTGAAATTTGAGCAACATATAATTGAGACATGCAAAAAGGCTTTCCAAACATTGGGTATGATTCTTAGACATGGCAACTTTTTCCAAAACACTGACACACTAAGACTTCTGTACACATCCCTTGTTAGAAGTAAAATAGAATATGCCACTGTCATCTGGGCTCCTAAAACAAAGTCCTATGTGTCAATGTTGGAGAATATACAGGCTAAATTTTTGCGATCTGCGTTTAGAAAGGAGAATGGTTTCTACCCGACATATCCTAATGCCATATCACATAAACTATTAGCCGAAAATTTGGATCTCCAGAGTCTAGAGGATCGCAGAAAATATAATTATATAATGTTGTTATATAACATCCTAAATAACAATATTGATATACCATCTGCGATGGAACATATATCTTTCAAGGTTCCATTGTTGGGTCTGAGACAGAGAAAACAGTCCCCCTTTTTCTCCTCTGGAGGTCCTAGTCTAAGCCCGGTATACAGTGACTCAACACTGCCCACAGCCATGGATACTTATAACATATATTCCTCAAATCTGGACTTTGCAGACCTACCTAGTGTTTTTAAAGAGAACACAAAAATTTTAACTTGTGAAATCAAATCATAGTTTATAATTTATAATAGATAAGATAGATTTAGACATTTTACTTAGTAATTGCTCTCGTTTGCAGGGCGTTAAGTAAAATTAAAAAAAAAAAAAAAAAAAAAAAAAAAAAAAATGTGGTAAAACTCCCAAATGGGAGGATAACTTGTCATGTCCCGGCTGGGTTTCGAACCCACGACCTCTGGACTCTCTGGATTCACAGAGTGCCGCCTTTACCACTGAGCTACCGGGACATGACAAGGACATGAGTAGAGCTCTTCTTCTTCATCTGTACTTGAAAACGTGGAGGTCGCGATGTTATGAAATCCATGAACTAAATACTTCTTAACACATAGACGACCGGCATGTTTTTAGTCAGTTCTCCCGTGGGACCGGCGATGTTTAGGCTATTCACAGGCGTAGTACATGCATGTACCACCGGTGGTACACTCGGTCCATTCCGTACAGACACGCGTGTACCACCCGTGGTACACCCGGTCGTCCAAGTGTTAATAGCGCACGATTAGCTCAGTAGTAAGATACTCGCTTTCCTAACGGAAGTTCTCTTGTTCGAATCCCAGAGCCGACAAAATATTTGTTTTGAAATTTTGTTTACAGTTGTTTCGAACGGTGCTCTCGTTTTGACCCAGCACCTAAATGGAAAGTATTCACTTCTTGGCCTTCAGACAGAAGGCATACTATGGGATAAGCAAGCTACAACAACAAAAATATTCTGAATAGTTGTACTTGACCAACCTCTCTGAATCGCAAGATACATGGTTCATTTATTGAATCAATTGGTTAAATTAACCCTCTTGGACCATGGCATTTTTCTTTTCATGGGGATGCCCTTAGCCCATAGATTTAAGCGATTTTCTTTTATTAAAATTTAAAATACCTTCAATTCAACAGGTAGAAACTAAAAAGACCTTCATTTTTTCTCTCTAGGTATTCCAATACATCAGCCTCAGCTACAAAGTAGATTGGCCCCTCAACATTGTTCTTACACCCGAAGCGCTCGCTAATTACGACAAGGTGTTCGTGTTTCTCATGCAAGTGCAACAGGTGTCTCACACGCTGCAGCAAGTGTTCGTTTATCTTAAACTCCGAAGGCATTTGGAGGTGAACAACCTCTATATATATCGACAGGTGAGGATTTTAGTAGTCAATAGAATTCAACGACCATAAGTACAAGTACAAATAATATGCACCTATTATACAGGGTGGGGCAAAAGTCTGGAAACCCCTTAATAACTTTCGAATGGCTTCTTCGGCAAAAAGGAGCCAGTAAAAAAAATTGGTCCAATTCTAATATAAGGTCTAATTACCAAGGATTACCGTACACAATTTTAAATTTACTGAGAAAGTCCTTTCGAAAGATATTCAGGGGTTTCCAGACTTTACTGCATACACAAAGTTGGACGCCATTTGCAAACAAATAATATTAAAAAAATAAAATTTGCACCAATGTATTTCTTATTTGAAGACCTTTCCAAAAATGTATCGCAAGGTGGGGGTTCGTATTTTAAAAAATAAAGTTGGTCCCCCTGGCCCCGACATGGGAGCCGGTAGCAAAAATCGACCCCACTCTAAAAGAAGGTCTAATTAGCCCGGTTTACTGTACAAAATTTTAAGTTTGCCGAAGAAGGCATTCGAAAGTTATTCAGGGGTTTCCAGACTTTTGCCCCACCCTGTATAAGACTTTAATTAAACTGAATCAGGAATGCTGTGATGATAACAAAAACTTCGAACTTGAAGAGGGTTTATGAATTCTGCTCTTGGTCCGAACTGACTAACACTAATGAAATGCCTATCTAATTCCACCATTACGCTAAGAATGATAATGATTAGCGCAATGAAACTCCATGTCTTGAGCCGACAGTAGATTCGGCAATCCGATGTCCTTGGTCTCATCATTTCAATTCTATTCACGTCGGCTTTAAAAAAAAAGACAAAAGACATGTTTTAAGAATAGACAATCCTATCCTGTCTTTAAAACATGTATCACTAATTTTCTTAAAAAGGAGGCTTTTTATTCCTTAGAAGAATTTTTGAGTTGCAGCTTGAGTGATATGGTCTAACTTACAAATTACTTAGTTTGTTACTTCTTAAATTCTATTATGTCTTTTCCTTCCTCTACCCCATTTCTGTATCTGTATTTGACTTGTGTAAACAAATTGTAAAATACACTAATAAATAAATCTTATCCTGTCTTATGTTGGCTAGATCAATCTGTTTCGTCACGTGATGATGCAAGTGCTGAGCGCAGTTCAGAACTACATCCACTGCTCTGTGCTGGAGCTGCCCTGGCAGGAGATGGTGGAGGACTTCAAGAAACATGTCACCCTGGACTCTGTGTACTACCGCCATGTGGAGTACGTCAAGCAGATCAGATTCAGGTGAGACATGTTTTATACTCTGTGGAGTACGTCAAGCAGATAAGATTCAGGTGAGAGATGTTTTATACTCTCTGTACTACCGCCATGTGGAGTACGTCAAGCAGATAAGATTCAGGTGAGACATGTTTTATACTCTGTGGAGTACGTCAAGCAGATAAGATTCAGGTGAGAGATGTTTTATACTCTGTGGAGTACGTCAAGCAGATAAGATTCAGGTGAGAGATGTTTTATACTCTGTGGAGTACGTCAAGCAGATAAGATTCAGGTGAGACATGTTTTATACTCTGTGGAGTACGTCAAGCAGATAAGATTCAGGTGAGAGATGTTTTATACTCTGTGGAGTACGTCAAGCAGATAAGATTCAGGTGAGACATGTTTTATACTCTGTGGAGTACGTCAAGCAGATAAGATTCAGGTGAGAGATGTTTTATACTCTGTGGAGTACGTCAAGCAGATAAGATTCAGGTGAGAGATGTTTTATACTCTGTGGAGTACGTCAAGCAGATAAGATTCAGGTGAGAGATGTTTTATACTCTGTGGAGTACGTCAAGCAGATAAGATTCAGGTGAGACATGTTTTATACTCTGTGGAGTACGTCAAGCAGATAAGATTCAGGTGAGACATGTTTTATACTCTGTGGAGTACGTCAAGCAGATAAGATTCAGGTGAGAGATGTTTTATACTCTGTGGAGTACGTCAAGCAGATAAGATTCACGTGAGAGATGTTTTATACTCTCTGTACTACCGCCATGTGGAGTACGTCAAGCAGATAAGATTCAGGTGAGACATGTTTTATACTCTCTGTACTACCGACATGTGGAGTACGTCAAGCAGATAAGATTCAGGTGAGAGATGTTTTATACTCTCTGTACTACCGACATGTGGAGTACGTCAAGCAGATAAGATTCAGGTGAGAGATGTTTTATACTCTCTGTACTACCGACATGTGGAGTACGTCAAGCAGATAAGATTCAGGTGAGAGATGTTTTATACTCTCTGTACTACCGACATGTGGAGTACGTCAAGCAGATAAGATTCAGGTGAGAGATGTTTTGTTTTATTACTAGCTCAATTTCGCCTGAAGTCATTATTATTATATATATATTTTCTCATTTATTTAAATGGTACATACATTATCTATGGTACCTAATCCAGGACGTTAAATCAAATAGAATCGTTGGCGTTAGGAAGGGCATCCAGCCGTAAAAAATGTGCCAAAACCAATCAACCTCAACCATGAGGTTGAACAACGTCGACCCTGCTTGAGCGGGATAAGACAGAGTAAAAAAAAAAAGAAGATACATTATCTATGGGCTAACATAGCAAACATAGATATGATCATAATAATTTGAGGTTTCTGAAACATCTTCATAAGCTGCAGAGAGGACAGACATAGCTTCGTGATGTTTGTAGTGAGCATAAGATGAGGCTGGGCTTTCTTTTCTAAGTGCTTAGAACTTATTATTATTATACAACACTTTATTAGATATTAAAGGATATTATGTACATACAAATAATTATTTTAACAATGAAAAAAAATGGAAACAATATAGACAATAAAAATAAAAAAGAATAGAAAATATATAAAAACATATGTCCTAACTAAAGGGCGGGGTTATTGCCTATGGCAATCTCTTCCACCCAACCCTTGCGTGGAAGTCATACGAAAGCGGACATAAACATGTTTTGATTGTATTGAACTTCCAGGTGTTTGCTGAACAACAGATCGAGACCTCTCACTGAAGCTCTCGCTGCTCTCTTCAGGACAATACTTGATTTCTACGAAGAACTGAAGAGACGATCTCCCGAGAGGAACTACGAGAATCTTCTCGCCATTTTCCAGAGGTTCTTGAAGATTTCCCTCTACTTCCATGACTACTGCAAACGAATGGTTGTGAAAGGATACCAGGAACAGAATCTAGACTACTTGTTGCATATGCTATCTCTGAATGATTACTTTTCCCGCGCAATTCAGTAAAATGTGGATGTCAAATATTTGACGGAAGGACGAAACGATTTTTCGAGATTCTCAAAAGCAAAATTTGTAAAATGTCCATATCAATCGAGGGCTAAATGTTACCAAAATCCAGTTTATTTGAGATAGCCACTATTAAAAAAAAATCAAGACCGAATTTGACAAAGTGAGAAAATACTTGAAATAAGAAGCAATAGAAATCTTGCTATTTATTGCATGTAAAAGTTTATTGTTATATTAGGTTACATAGCTTTTTTCTAGGTCTATCTACGTAATACAATACTTTTTTGTTGGTTATATTTTAATTTTATGTTAAAATTTTGTTAAATCAAGTTGTATTCATGTATGTAAATCGCAATCAAAGGTTTCTCTCTTCTTAAGACAATTGATAACGTGTATTGTACATTCCTCAGTTGGATCTTGTTATTTTGTGATATTATTTCCTTTTTTTTTTAAGTGGGGTTTTAACGTCGCTTTCAACTGCCATGGTCATATCACGACGGGGGTTTTACCCTCTATTCGCAGGAAACTCACAAACCTGCTACTCACATTGACCTCACCCAGCCTGAGTGGGGCCGGGAAAAGCCAGCGTCACGAGAATTAGAATTTGAATGGTCACCCATCCAAGTCTTAACCTCGCTGGATGTCGCTTAACTTCGGTGTTCTGAAGGGAACCGGTGTATTCAACATGCCATCGACGCTGGCTATTATTTCCTTGTAGTTAAAGTAATGTTTAAATGTTGATGTTGGTAGATCATAGTAAAGATTTGTTGTAATATGCTTTCATCATTAAAAAATAAAATATTTTGTATTTTAAATATCAATTAGTTACTTGTTGCTTTCAAAATTAGACCATCATTATCATATCAGAACACTTCATTCAGTAGAGCATTATCACGTTGTAGTATAAATGTCTGTGACAACTGATAGTAAGATCAGTTTAAACTGTGTCATTTGATTGCAAATACCACATGTAGAAAGAGCTAAATTTTAATAGATAATACATATTATTTTAATAATAAAAGAGATGTTGCTATTTATTATTTAAAAATACATGTAATAGGACCTATGGATTAAGGCAGTACCATTTTAATGACTATGCACTTGCACATAGTTGCTATCCTCACTTTCTATGTTAGTTAAATACAGGGTGGGGCAAAAGTCTGGAAACCCTTGAATAACTTTCGAATGGCTTCTTCGGTAAAATTAAAATTTTGTAGGGTAAACTGGGCTAATAAGACTTTCTTTTAGAGTGAGGTCGATTTTTGTTACCGGTCTCCATGTCAAGGCCAGGGGTGCCAACTTCATTTTTTTTAATACGAACCCCCACCTTGCGATACATTTCTGGAAAGGTATTGAAATAAGAAATACATTAGTGCAAATTTTATTTTTTTAATATTAACTGTTTGCAAATGGCGTCCAACTTTGTGTATGCAGCAAAGTCTGGAAACCCCTGAATATCTTTTGAAAGGGCTTTCTCAGTAAATTTAAAATTGTGTACGGTAATCCGTGGTAATTAGACCTTTCCAAAATTGTAACGCAAGGTGGGGTTTTTGTATTTAAAAAATAAAGTTGGCCTCCCTGGCCCCGACATGGGGGCCGGTAAAAAAAAACCGGTCCCATTCTAATATAAGGTCTAATTACCAAGGATTACCGTACACAATTTTAAATTTACTGAGAAAGCCCTTTCAAAAGATATTCAGGGGTTTCCAGACTTTACTGCATACACAAAGTTGGACGCCATTTGCAAACAGTTAATATTTAAAAAATAAAATTTGCACCAATGTATTTGTTATTTAAAGACCTTTTCAAAAATGTATCGCAAGGTGGGGGTTCGTATTAAAAAAAAATGAAGTTGGCCCCCCTGGCCCCGACATGGGGGCCGGTAACAAAAATCGACCCGACTCTATTGTAACAAAATTTGATTTTAATATAAATAAAATTTATCTATCTATCTATCTACTGAGAAAACCCTTTCGAAAGATATTCAGGGATTTCCAGACTACTGCATACACAAAGTTGGACGCCATTTGCAAACAGTTAATATTTAAAAAATAAAATTTGCACCAATGTATTTGTTATTTAAAGACCTTTTCAAAAATGTATCGCAAGGTGGGGGTTCGTATTAAAAAAAAATGAAGTTGGCCCCCCTGGCACCGACATGGGGGCCAGTAACAAAAATCGACCCGACTCTAAAAGAAGGTCTTATTAGCCCGGTTTACCGTACAAAATTTTAATTTTACCGAAGAAGCCATTCGAAAGTTATTCAGGGGTTTCCTGACTTTTGCCCCACCCTGTATAACTGGTAGTGGTACCTCACAAAAATATTAACTTATCAAACTTGTTGATCTTTGTTAGAATACATTTTAATATACACCTGGAATAGTTTTTAGCTTTTTAAATTACAACGAGGTTATTAATTCAGACTCCCAATCTGTATGTCAGTCAGCTTAGTCTGTTATTGAGTGAATGGCACTTCACATTCAATCTGAATGCCATGCCTTGTGTGCTAGTCTAAGTCTCAGATAACTACCTACATTAAAATTAATAAATCATGGCAAAAGATGTTTCTCTGTTGGGTTGAGTCTGGATTCTGATGATGTATCTCTGACTTAACATGAATATAATTTTACAACTAGCAATCCAAAGTAAGCATCAACATAATATTCTCCATTATGAGCATGGGCATCATGTGACTAGTTTCAAACATGTATGAGATGAGCATAGGCTCTCATTGCCTGTCAAATGTCCATGGGGGCACCCTCTCTTCTCTGTGCTTTGGTCATAGATCTCATTTTCTTTTCCACAAGTCTTTCTCGATTTTGTTTTTCTTGTCTGAAAGAAAATTATATAATGAAAAAATAAAACAAATGTACCACCAGTACCTACATTTCTTTTACTATAATTATGATTCATATTAATTTTTCAGTAACTTCTACCATGCCATCTGGAACACTATTGGTATGTCTTTTTGTGGGTGAATACTCTTTGGTAATCTATTTGTTGATCTTTTTGTGAGTGAATACTCTCTCAAATGAACTTTGATTTCTGCATCATAAGTTAGACAAAGCAAGTTTATAATTTTACAATAAAATTCATACATCTCTACAAAATTGAACAAGATTCACTCACCTCAGCCGAATTTTGTCAATAGTTTCTGCACTGATTTCTGTTGCCGGCTTAGCAGCTTTCCAAATCATGTTCCTCAATGTGGTCATTGCATCTGCTAGGTTCAGTTGTTGAGATCTGGTCCTGTCTGACTTGATGATGAGGTAACCATCTTTGTTTAGTCTGGTTTTATTCTAAAAATAAGGACCAGAGAAAATTAGTAGTTAGCAGCTGTAATAGCAGAGGTATTACAAAATAAATTAAAAAAATGCACAGTACTTCATTTGGTTACCTGAGGTCCAGACATCCCAGGACAGCTGTTTTGGCCTAGATAGCACAATTACAGAACAATTTTTGTTTTTGATGGTAAAGTATGTTACAATTGTTACATATAATATTATATGAAAAAGATTAACCCAATACAAGAATAGTACATGTCTAGCAGGATTATTTTTTATTCATGAATGTTAATAATTGTTTTATTAGCTTACCAATTCTATTAATTGCTTCTTAATATCCTCATTCAGCCAGGTGGCAGAGCTCACTTGAAATCGGAGATCAACTTTTGTGTTCACACAGTTCACATGTTGACCACCAGGTCCTGAACTTCTACTGTAAGTGATGTCAAGCTTATCTGTGTTCAATAAATGGTATCATTTTTAGTATCAAAGAATAATGGAAAGGCAATCAAAATATGCAGAGGTATAATAATAATTATCTTTGTATTGTATAATTACATGGACAAACACAGATTAAAGATAAAGATTACCTAAAATGTTAAATTTCATTAATAAAATAGGCAAGTTTTAATTGATATTGGGTATCTTCTCAAAGATTAATATGAGTTATCTATGGCTGATTTACTCCTCAGGATGTAAAACCTGAAGAATTGTAGTAGTCACACAACCTGTCTTTACATATGATTGATCACTTAGTTATTGGAACAAACCTAATTATAAGATATAGGTATGTTAAGTATATGTACTGACAAATAAACTTGATAAAAAAATCTCTTACCAATTGGTATAAAACCATTGAATTTGAGTCCCTCAGGGTATTTAATCTGTAACACACAACAAACAAGGCAATTTTTTAAAGTACTGACCAATAGTCTTTAGAAGACAAAAAAATTATGAAACATTTTTCAATGTGACAAAAACAAAGTCTGGAGAGCACATAAAACTTTGTTTTTTAAAGGAACATCAAAGGTATTATCAATTTTTAACCTCAGTCCAGAGGTGCAGAGTCTGGAATATTCCTGGGAAGGACTTAATTATTGGGAATATTCCCAAATTATTAAAATCCTAGTAAAAAACAGAAATTGTTGGTTCTATATAGCAGAAAATGGGTATAGGTTCCATAAAAGGTGTGTAAAAAATATATTCCCAAGAAATTTAAATAAATTCCTAGACCAGCATTGACTTGGTTCTGAGGGCCCAAGTCAATTATTATCCTCCTTGTAAAGACAGTGGTAGAAGTGCTGGGTCATTTGTACACTGTCTGACTACCATCATTCACAATGATGGCATCCTATGATGACATTCACAGGAATTTACTATCCTTGCCTCGGTCAACATTATTTTCAGTGACATGGAAATTTATGAAAGTTCACTACAGTAGAAACCATGGAAAACATTAATAGTTGAAATGAACAATAGGAATCATCACTAGTCATACTGCTTCACACTTACTTGATCTGGTGATGGTGTTTTGAGTTGTAAGGAACTGTTGGGATAGAGCTTATCCAATGAAATGGAGCTCTTGTAGAATCTCTTTATGATATTCCTTTGAGCAAAGAATATCTTGTGGAATGATATTAATTTATTCATTCTTTTTAGAAAACAGTATTTTCAGCTTTTACTCTTGTCACAAGAAGGCTCTTCCCTTATCAACACAAAAAATTATTTGGAGGGTGCCTTAGGTATTAGATAAAGGACCTTTCTATTTTGGCATTTTCAACTGATAGTACCTAGGAGGATTAAGTAAGGAAAGTAATTACTGATACCATTAATGCAATATTTATTTTTTGGAAAATTTCAACAAAAAATCATTTTTCAAAAAATTTAAATTTTAAAATAATCCGCGCTTTTATCATTTACGTGAACACTGCCTTGCCTCATTTTACTCATGTACAGTGGTTACCAAACTATGGTCACCGATTCCATCTCTGTGTCTTCGCTCCGTGGTGTACCTAACCTGAGCCTAACCCCAAACAGGTGTTATTATTGCTTACAGGCCGGAGGTGAGTTCAAACCTCTGGTTTGGCAGAATTTTCCATAAAAAATTCTGTCACCCCCAAATAAAACATGAGGTTGGTATTTCTGGACCAACCCGGGCTGGGTGAGTTTAATGGGGTAGCTGGTGAGATTCTCAGTAAGTGGTGGGTAAAAGATCCACCCTGAGCGCCCTGATGAATAATAATAATAACTTGCTTCAGTTTCTCGATTGATTAGGCTGGGCGCCGAGCGGCGGACGGAACGATTTTTGACATCACATCGTGACTAATTTTGTCACCCCTGGGTTACTATTTGTATACGCTTGAAGATAGCACTCAATTTAACATAAGTATATTTTTTAATTTTGTGAAGGAAAAGGAAGAGGAAAATTGAAAGTTGGAAGGAAGGAAATTTAGGAATTAAAGTAAAGAAAAATATTTTTTTTTGCTGGTAATTAGGAAGAACTAGAGCTTCTCATTCTTTTATTCGTGATTACTAATTTATTTTCAAGAATCCTTTTATTTGCCAGTTTGTTTTTTATGAATGTCTGGAACCTCATCAAATGAGATCAATGAATCAACTTCTTTGATCTCCAGAACAAACCTCCCTGTAGAAGACTCCAGTCAGTTTAGAAAGAGATATGTTATCCCTGATGTTAGTATAATAAATTCTGAATCTAGAAGATCTCAGAGAAACATAATGGTAAGTTGGTGAGACAACTTGAATTTTTATATAAGGAATGAAAGTTTTAGGACATGAGTAAATTATTTCAAATCTTGGCTCATTAGTTATTGTTCTTACCACAATAACTTATACAGTAGTTCACAACTTCAAACATGCTGTAGGCATTGACCGATCGACAGATCTGCTACTTGATCCATATTTTTTCATTGTAAATCCCATTTGGAAGATCAGTAGCCTGTTCCAGAAACACTTCACTCTTGAAATCTCCATTGCAACCAGCACACATCACAGTCTGATTGGTTAGTTTGAATACAATAACCAATCAGTGTGTTGTGTGAGTTCAATCAGGGATTTCGAGAGTGTTTCCGGAACAGGCTACCGTGCCTTGTTCCAGAAAGCACTCTCACTCTCATAATCCCCAAATCTCCCTTTCAATCATCACAAATACACTCTGATTGTTTATTGCAGTAAAATTGGTGTGCGTTGTGTGATGGTTGAAAGGGAGATTTGGGGATTACGAGAGTGAGAGTATAGACTACTCTCTGAAACAAGGGCCAGTTCTTTGTAGAAATCAAAAAGACTGTCTTGAACATTGACATGGGATTTTATTATTATAAACTGATTGGGGTCCCGCAAGAGAAGCCCCAATTCTCACACCCACCTCTATCAGATCTATTGTGACCTCTCTATTGGTCACAATAGATCTATTGACATGGGATACCAGTAACTGATTTCTAGGGTAAAATTAATAGATATATTTGCTACTCCTCTGTTGACTTGAGTCTTGAATTTAAATGAGAAATGTAAGTTATGAATTTTATGACCAGTCATTCATAATTATATCTCAAGACCATATTTGTCAAATAAATTAAAATATGACTCAAACTTGTGATCTTGATTCTGTCTATTAATTTTGCCCCTAGTGTTTCAATAACATAACATCATTATTAGACATAATTCTACAAGGTTTCTTGAAACTCAGAAAACTTCATTGGAATGATGATTCTTTACTATTAGTGTTTTCTATTTTCAGGGTGAGAGACAGCAGCAACAGAATGTGGATGAAAACAATTATGTAACAGAGGAGGTAGAAGAAGAATTGAAGTATGGAGCAGAGCATGTTATCAAGCTATTTATTCCTGTGTCACTATGTATGTTGGTTGTGGTGTACACTATCAACATTGTCAAATACTATACTGTCAAGGATATGTATTTGTAAGTATTTGCAGAGCCAGACTTGTGTCACATAGCGCGATTAGATATTGTTCATATCCCACCAACTACCACTCACTCACCATTATAAAATAAACCAAGTGATCTGTAGAATATTGAAACATAATTGAGGATTCTATTGAAATTGAAAATATATAATTTGGATTTATTGTTGAGACTAAAAAATGCCATTATTGAATTTTGTAAAACAAAATAAATACTTATTAACAGTAAAATACAGTAAAAATCATGACAGCAATTTGAAATTCACATGCTGGTGATGATGTCAAGGACATCCCACTTGAGAATTAGGTGATGCATGCATATTTGCACACTCTCTATCCTCATAGCATTGTGAGACTTATCTTTGACATCATCACCTTGAAAATGGAACATTTCAGACATGCTGACTTTGAACACTTCAAATCTAAAATAAAATTTTTGGCTGATTTCAAGTTAAATAAGAATTTTTATTGCTTAAAATGTTTCTTCTACATTAGTATTAAGGACTGACAGTATGTGACAAAAACACACTTCAGTAATTTTGATCATTTACTTTCCCACAATGGGAAAGTAAGAAAGTAATCAAAATATGAATCAAAGAAATATAGAAGTATTTCAATAACAAGAAATAAATGTATGCAATTTTTATCCATATTCTTAATCATTTTGTTCTAGTTGTTGCTAATTTTCTTACAAAAAAATAATCTAGGTCACATTAATTCCTTGATTTTATTGTACCTACAACCATAACCAAGACTGAGAAGTTATCAGTAATTTATTTTTTCCCATCCCCAGACCATACACTCCATTTCATGAAACCAGCAGTGAAACTGAAGTGAGACTCTGGAATGCTATTGGAAACTCTGCTATTCTCATTGTCATAGTGATCCTCATGACTTGTGTACTCATAGCATTGTACAAGTATAGATTTTATAAGGTTAGTATCTTTAAGAAAAGCTATGGGTGCTTGTCTTCTCTTCAATATGGTCTTTGAACTTGCTCACGCTCACAGCCTGCTGTCCAGCTATAGTTCCTCAGTATGAGCCAGACATTAGTCCTATTTTTTATAAATTAGTTGCACTATTTGCTGGTCTACACCATACTCAGATATTACGTTTCTGGTAAACTCTTTAACTGCTTTCTCTTTATTGTGGACTTAATGGTATTTTTGTTATTGCTAAAATAGTTAAGGAGGGGTATTTTGATATTTTAGTATTTCAAGAAATGGCTTACCTTACAAATCTTATAATTAAAATCTTCTCCCTGATTGCTTTGTCTATTACCACTAGTAAAGCCACAACTAATAATTTATCTTTGACTTTCCATGTTGTTTACATTAGGTGAATGTATTCATTTTGAACAATTTTTGTTCAGCTACTTTATATATTATATTATAATTCTTTGGAATATCTTCAAATTTTCAGGTGATCCATGGTTGGCTGATCTTATCATCTCTACTTCTTCTGTTTGTTTTCTCCGGGGTTTACTTTAATGAGCTCCTCATAGCTTACAATGTAGCAATAGACATTTACACTATGAACCTGATCATCTGGAACTTTGGAGTTGTTGGTATGGTGTGCATACATTGGAAAGGTGAAAATATATATTATTTTTATTTTAACATTAACTATAGGACAAACATTTCATTCAGAGAATTTGTGAAAGGGAATGAGCTCGCAATGCTGGCTGCATTCCCCCTCTGAATGGCTGCAAATAATTGGAAAAGTTAGTGTTTAGAAATGAGTCATCAAATTAGTAACCAAATAATAATAATATTAAAGTTAATTAGACTTTAGAGCAAATCTACAAAGCTATTCAACATTTTATGTAAAATAAATTGTGAATTTGGCATTTTTTTTATTTTAAAAAGGTGAAACCTTTGAATCTGATTTTGTCTGAGAATTTTGCCCTATAGGGTCAAAGTGCAGAGACAAAGTAAAAATTAATAGCTTCAGTTTTGTCTTGCCTGGAGAAATTAAACAGGTATGGTACCAGTTTCATCTGGCCAAAAGACAATAACACAAATCATTACACTTATAGGGATGATGTGAGGGAGGGCATCCAGCTGTGAAAAGTGCAAGTAAGAGTGCCAGAAGTAAAAAAAAGTGCCAGAATCAAACAACCTCAACTATAAAGAAGAGGTTGAAAAAAAGGGGAAGTGAAAGAAGCAGAGAATACTTCAGTTGAACTTCAGTCTTGTTTTTGTATAATTTTATACGAGAAAAATTCAAATTTGAAATTATAATTGCTTCGAGAGACCTTTTGGCTAGTCTTCCCAGCAGCTTTGGGCTTCACCGTGCATTGGTAGTTGAGTGGTTAAGGTGCTACTCTGGTAATCCAGATTGCGTAGGGATCCATTGGTTCGACTCCTACCCAATGCATGATTTTTTCCTCATTTCTTCGAGTTTTTGTCCACATATTAAAAAGACACTGAGAGTCAGGTGGTAGAAAATACTTTGAGAATATTAACCTTCCACTTTCAAACATTGGAAGAAAGAAGAGAAGGACAAAGACTATGATACCTACATAAACTTTTCAATAATGAGAAAATCATAATTCCAGTTTCATAAAAGAAGTGATTCTTATAAGAAACATTCATAGAATGCCTGTAATGATATCCACTAGAGAGTAATATGATCAACCTAAGATAAGATAAGATAAGAATAACTTTTATTTGGTATTTTCGCCACGAAGGCATTCCAATGGTCAGTACAATACAATAAAATACAATAATACAAATAAAAAAAATAAAAATTACAGAACATCATTTTACCCTCTTCCTCTGCAGCTCCCCTCGTCCTCCAGCAAGGCTACCTGATCTTCATAGCCGCTCAGATGGCCCTGGTGTTCATCAAGTACCTGCCGGAGTGGACGCTGTGGGGGGTCCTCATGGTGATCTCCTGCTGGGATCTGGTGGCTGTGCTCGCTCCCAATGGACCCCTCCGCATCCTGGTGGAGACAGCCCAGCAGAGGAACGAGCAGATCTTCCCGGCACTCATCTACTCATGTGAGGGGTTTTTTTAACACTTTGTACGCCAAACCCAAAATCGTGATTTTCCCCTGAGGCCACGATACAAAGGATTTTCTCGATATGTGCGACGTGGCCCCCAGCAAGTTTGTTTTTCATGGGGGGCCACATCGCTCATATTCAGAGACACTTTGTTACCTCTGTGGCCCATACTGAGAGACAATGCTTCAAAGTGAGGTCTAGTGTCTCTCAAAATGAGAGACATGGCCCCAGCGGGAAGTCGCTGTCGCTCATATTGAGCGACGTGGCGTACAAAGTGTTCACGTTTAGCGTCAAGCCTATATTAGAGATTCGTTGTGAGGGACTAAAGCTCATTTATCATTTCAAGTCTCTCGCACCAATTTTCAAGTGTCTCGGACCGAAAAACTCAGTGGGACCAGAGCTATCAGATTCACATAAGAAATACATTGTATTGAGTCACATAGAGGTACCTCATGTCTTGAAAGAGCAACATAGGGTCGGATACAAATACATACTTACTTAATGTCATGAATAATAAAATACTTGAGGTACACATACGTACCTCATGTCGTGAAGAAAAGTTAGCTGTGGTACATATATGTACCTCGTGGCGCTGAACGTGTTAATGAGTGCTTCGCCACCTTTTTAATTTCGTAGCCATGAAACAGGAGCTACTGTAGACGCTTGTGGTCTGTGTTGTTGCCTGCCTCCCTCCTGATGGGCGAGAAGTGACACAATACTTCCCATTTAGGTGCTGGGCCAACACGAGCGCACCAAAAGTATCCCTTACAAACAACTGTAACCAAATTTTAAATACAATTTTTTGTCGGCGCGGGGGTTCGAACCCTGGACCTTCCGCATGGCAAGCAAGTGCTTAACCACTGAGCTATTCGTGCGCTAATTTTCAGAAAACATTGACATCTACTAGGAAAGAGCCATAGTACTTTTTGTACAGGCCTCGTTTTTATTTTCCTCACGTGTTTAATGCTGCATTGGTGGTCAGGTCAAGTCGTTTAGGTGCTAGAGATTGTAGAGAGCCATTGCCGTTGCTTTGAATCCCATCTACCCAATGAGATGTTTGCCCCCAAACCCCCCCCCCCTGGCTACGCCACTGATTGTTTTTTATTTTGCTGTTCCGGGACCCCAGTGGTCAAGGTCTGGTAATCCAGAAGTCGCGGGTTCGAAACCCAGCCGGAACATTTCTTTTTTCTAGAAAGATAATAAGAGTGTTTCACGGCCTTTTTTTATTACGTAACCATTAAACAGCAGTTGTTACTGTAGCTGCTTGTGGTCTGTGATATGGCACCAAACAAATGCTGGAATAATGGGACTCTAGTCCTAATCAAGCAGTATTAATTAGTTAGTGTTTATTATTATTACCATGACAAAAAAGCATTCTCTTTTCGTCGAATTATATTCAAAATTTGGTTACAGTTATTTGTAAGGGATACATACTTTCCGGTGAGCTTGTGTTGACCTGTTGACCCTAATTTGAAAATAGTGTGTCTCTTCTCACCCTTCAAAAGGAAGTCATACTATGGAATGTGCAAGCTACAACACAGACCTCAAATATTACACAGTAGCTGCTGTTTCATGGCTATGCAATATAAAAAGGCTGTGAAACAATACTAATCTTTACAAAAAAAAATATTTGAAAAGGAACTTGCTTTAACACCAGTAATTCATACTAACTACCTAAAGAACATCAAGGGCGGAAATAATAAACATTTTTGAAGCACCTTGGTGGGTATTGTTTTAAATGGGGAAGTGCAAGTTCTGACTTAATAATAATAACACTCTTTAGTGGATGGTGTAACCACTAGGCGAGGTTAATGCACAAAGCATTTTCTACCACCTAACCCTTAGATTATTATTATTTTGTGGTCACAAACTCAAATTAATGGAGAAAAAAATTCATTCACTGGGTGTGATTCAAACCAACGGATCCCTACGCTACGAATTTCCAGACTACCAGTGCACTGGTAGTCAAGTGACTTGAATTCGTGATCCCGATTTTGACTTCGCGCTAAAACTATGTCTGTTCCACAGCCACCGTGATCTACCAAATAGTGAGCATGGCACTGCCGCAGGATGAGCCAGAGCCCCCTCCCCCCTCCACCACTAGCCCCGGGGATACAGAGAGTGGCTTCACCCGGGAGTGGCAGTCCCAGTCTACAGAGCGGGTGAGGGCTTCAGCCTTCTGTCACTCAACACTAATACCATCAGATACCCCATTCATAATAATAATAATAATATCGCCTTATTTATACTGCCCGATAAGGACTATGAAAGTCCCATTATTCCAGCAGTAAGCCCAAGACATATTATTATGTGGTAAAAATCCCAAATGGGAGGATAACTTGTCATGTCCCGGCTGGGTTTCGAACCCACGACCTCTGGAGTCTTTGGATTCACAGAGAGCCGCCTTTACCACTGAGCTACCGGGACATGTACTCTATTCAATTTGGGTTTAACATTGGTCATATCAAAATGGGCCATTGATTTTATTTTCTTCTATCCTTAGATAGCTTCATGGGATGTTTCAATTTGTAAAGCTGATGTACATACAGGGTTCCTTCCTACTTTCTAGTTTTAGTATAGGATTTTATGTGAGATTTTAGATACATGACTGACATACCCTCCCAGTAGGTTAGGGGAACAAAGTGATGGTTGTTTCTTGTGTACTTTTCAACAGGGAATCCAATTGTATGGTTTTCAGGACAATCAGATTTACGGTTGTAGACTTATGTAATATGTATGGTCCATAGAATAAACAAGATAATAACGAATATTTATTTAAAAAGGAACTATTTCAATAAAAAAATATTGCCATACTGGGAATCGAACCTGCGACCTCGTGTTTCGAAGGTGATTTTCTTGTAATTAACAGTTATTTAATAATTATTGAAATTTCGATGATGTTTTCATATTCTTTTTAATATGGAGCATTTGTAGCTTGACTTAAATTAATGAAGAATGTTCATTTGTTCATGGACTGACTGCCAATATTTCATGGATACGTCTAGAATTGTTTGTAAGGGATACCTTCCGGTGCGCTCGTGTTGACCCAGCACCTAAATGGGAAGTATTGTGTCACTTCTCGCCCATCAGAGAGGAGGCATATTACGGGATGGGCAGGCTACAACACAGACCACAAGCGTCTACAGTAGCTCCTATTTCATGGCTACGAAATAAAAAAGGCTGTGAAACACTCATCTTTAAAAAATATATATATACATATATATAATAATCTATTTTCAATCCAGGTGAGGCGCCGAAACCAAGCCCTCCAGCCCGAGCAGGGGGCCTCTCGTCCCAGGAGGGCGCCCAACACGCTACCCGTAGACACTGAGCTGCCCCATCCTGCTTACATGAGCGAAGATGATCGGGGCGTCAAGTTGGGCCTTGGGGACTTTATCTTCTACAGCGTACTGGTGGGCAAGGTCTCCTCCTACGGAGACTGGAACACTACTCTGGCCTGTTTTGTGGCCATTCTCATTGTAAGTTGAAATATTTTCGTTTTCTTTATTTTTATAAACATTTGGATCAAGCTTTATTTACATCTTTTATATACAATGAACATAGTAACAAGTTAGAAATAAATATAAACAAAGCCTGATCAAGGGTGGTGATAATGCCTTCGGCATTCTTTGTTGTCATTTTGAACTTATTCTTTTAAATTAAATTTCATGCCTCCCATCAGGTTACTGAGAAAAGTAATGTTAATAAATAAATAAATATAATATGAGTAGCTGCTTTAATGTGAGCAGCGACCAGTGGTGGAATTATAGGCAAAAACAAGATATTAAGATAACAAAGATATGGAAAAGTCCTGTAATTCTGCGCTACCCACTAAAACTGTGATATAATAACACAAAAAAACTGATTTATTTATCTATTATATTATTTTTAATAAATAAAATAGATGAGTGTTTCAGTTTTATTATTTTTTTTATTTCATACTGTAGATACTTGTGGTCTGCATTGTAGCTTACCTATTCCGTATTATGCCTCCTCTCTGATGGGTGAGAAGTGACACAATACTTGTAATAAGGTGCAGAATCATCACGGGCCCACCCGAAGGTATCCCTTACAAACAACTGTAACCAAATTTTTAGTACAATTTTTTTGTTGGTTCAGGAACTCATACCCGGAATATTTGGCATATGACAAGTGAGTATCTTACCACTGAGCTAAGTGCATACAAAAAAAGAGCACCATGAGCTAAATGCACATTGCACACATATCTGTACCAAGGTCATTTTATTTGTACAAGAGAATTGTTTCGAATCTAGTGTATTATTTCAATTCAAAGGCAACACGTGTATTTTTAGTGTGTGTACTTCTATTGCCATCAGTTGCCTCAAATAATTGAATATAATTATTATTATTATCATACAACGCTTTATTAGGTATAAATGGACATTATGTACATACAAATAATTAATTTAACAATGAAAAAAATGGAAACAATATATGCAGTGAAAATAAAAAAGAATAGAAAATATAAAACAAAAACATAAGTCCTAACTAAAGGGCGGGGTTATTGCGTATGGCAATCTCTTCCACCCAACCCTTGGAGTTCCCTGTCTAGATATTTCAATAATAATATAAAATGATAAAAATTCAAGTAACACTTACCTAAAAAATTGTTTTAAAATATGACCATGCAGTTGAAAGCGATGTTAAATTTTTGTTTAAAAAAAACGCTTGCATACGAGTCTGCAACCATTGGGACATTTTCATCTTTACTATTCAAGGTCCAAAACCCAACTGACCAAATTTCGTATTGTGCGCATGACACATACCTTCTCTCTTCTCTCCCTCTACAATTCAATACTTCGCCATTGTGCGCATGACACACACTTTCCCTCTTCTCTCCCTTTACAATTCAATATTTCGTTACATAATATCGTTACATAATTTCGTCACATAATTTTGGTTATGTGCCAGAGCAAAGACATGAAAATGTCAAAAAGAAGCTAAATAAAAATAATAATGTGTTCATGTTCTGTCCTGTGTCAGGGTCTGTGTCTTACTCTGCTGCTGCTCGCGATCTTCAAGACTGCCCTCCCTGCCTTGCCCATCTCCATAGGATTCGGCCTGATCTTTTACTTTGGCACCGACAACTTCGTCAAGCCATTTGTTGACACTCTGGCAACGCAGCAAATATTCATCTAGTCTGGCAACACTGTGGGTGTACTAAACTTACCAAACAAGGTTTTTTTAATGAGTTCAAATTAGAAAGGTCAAAAGATTATCAACAACACAATCGTACTCACGAGATCGCGAAATCTCTCTATTGGGTATTGTAATATTATATAAAACTAGGATTCTTTTAAATGATATCTAAATAAAAGAATGATATTTAAATAAAAGAATCCTAGTTTTATATAATATTACAATACCTAACAATTTGGATTTCTAATATGAACCTTATAACAAATAACTCTCTCTATTGGGAACAAATTAAAACATTCAAAAAAAAAAAAAAAAAATTAACAGGCTGTCTATTGTAGTTGACGAAAGTCTATTAGTTTTGTCCCAAGTCTTGTCTCATGGTGTAGCGTGACAGTATGGCTTAAAATTAGGTATTAGTCTTGGCAGATTATTCTTGTCAGCGATTAGCTGAATACCATTTACTTTACAGAGGGTCGGAATATCAGCAGAACAAAGATTATCATAAATTTATACCATCTATGGAGTCATAAACAAGACAGTTACCTATTTATCTTCTCTGCATACTTAATGTTGCTTAACTTCCCTATTCTTAAAAATTTACTTTGGTAATAGAAATGTGACCGTCTGACTATATGTAAGCCATGTATTAAGATTAAAATAGTATAATATTATAGTGATGTCCATTCCACTACACTTAAGTACCTACAGCCCTGTGTGCTAGTTGAATTCCTGTATACTACCTCGGGTCAGGATCTCTTTCTCCTGCTAACAATAATAATTATGAGTTCAACTAGACGGTACACCAAGTTGGTACACAACCAACTATTCTCCCCTCAATACGTCCTTCATTTTCTCTCTAATGATTATTTTTTGATAGTCTCAACTAATTTTTTTTTACTTGCATCTGTGTTAATAGTCCTAAAAGTTGTAATTTTAATTCAATAATATGATGTTGGTTGCATTTTTTTAACATTTTTTTCCTTTATATGTATTATTCTCATACTATTCATTACAAGTTCTATACATACTATTTATTTGGTATTTTTATTTGTAATATTGTTTACATGTCTCATTTCGCCAATAATAATAATGGCGCCCTAATAAGAAGGTTGACCTTGAGAAAAACATGCAGGTGTAAAATGTGAAAGTAGGAGTGCCTGAGAACCAACCTTAACCAGGAGGAAGAGGAAAAGCCAAAGAAGAAGAATAAAAGATTGTGTTAATACCCACGTGAAGGTTGGTGACTTGGAAAAATATATTTTGAAACAAGGCTGCGTTGAGAAAAAAAATATCTTGGGATGTGCTTTTAGCCAGCGTCAATGGCACGTTGAATACACCAGTTCTTTTACTATCACTGAAGTTAAGCAACATCCAAAGTGTTTAAGACATGGATGAGCAAACATTCAAAGTCGAACCTTTGTGATGTTAGCTATTTCCGGACCCACTCATGTGAGGGTAATTTTAACATCCGTCATGATGTGACCATGCAGTTGACAGCAACGTTAATTCAAACTATAACAAAGGATGTGCTTTTATTTTATTTTTTCCAAATAATTTCAACAGGGAAAAAATAAATTTAGAAGTTTCTTCAGGATTGTTCTTGGAATTTTTATTTTGTAGTTGAATTTCGGTTCATTTGTATAAGAGTTTCATGATTATTTTATTATTCAGAGTAAATTATTGGTTAAAATTGAAAGTAGCCGAATTATAGGGATAGGTTGAGGTCCTATAATTATTAAAGGATTTCTAAAAAGTTAAACAAAAAAATATACATGAAAAAAAAAAAAAAAAAAAAACATGTTCAAATTTCAACAAGAGAAACAATTACTTGAATTGTTTTTATTATGGAAAATGAATTGATCTATTTTACTATTGAAAACATTACCGAACCATAATATTACAGATATTAATTCTAAAGTAAAGTTATTATTTTAGATTTCGTTTATCAATTGTCACACTAATCCGTTGATTATTTAAATTTTAGTAAATAGTTAGCTTCCGTAAGTATTCATCAGTTTGGTCAAAATGCCATTGATAAACACATCTGCACCACTAATAAGCTGATTAGCCCTAACTTTACTATCCTGTTTAATGTGATTGATAAACAAAACCTTAGTTCAGGAACTATGCATAGGATCTTACAATCCTTACATCGATCTCCTATTCAATAGAAGATGTTTCAGATATTGGCCCGTGTATTCAGAAAAAGAAGCAAAATGATTTCCTAGTGAAATTTGAATTGATTCAGTCGGTATTCATAAAGCTTTGAGTGCAATGGCTTTTGCCTCTAAGCAAAACCTTTTTTTCTTTAAATGGTACTTGGATATTCATAATGCTGACGTTTTCTTTTTATTAATAGCTCCTCTAACTGTAACATGGAGCAGTTACTCGTGAGCAAAACGAAATTCCTACCTTCCCGGTAGCTCAGTCGTAAAGACTCTGTCAATCCAGAAGTACCAGGTCGCGGGTTCGAAACCCAGCCGGGACATGACATTCCCATTTGGGATTTTTACCACATAAGAATATGTCTTGGGCTTACTGCTAAAATAATGGGACTTAATTGTCCTAATCCGGCAGTATAAATAAGGCGATATTATTATTATTACATTCCTACAATCAAAAAGAAAGTGTTATGAATACGAAAACGAGAAATTGCTTTTTCTTCTACCTTTGCCTTCAGATCTTTTGCTTTTACTTCTTGCTTTTGCTCACCACAAGCAATTACTTCTTTTTTATGAATACGGTCCATTAATACTTAAGTTTCCTTGTAATACTTAACTATCCCGATGATTTTATTGTTTGACAATAATAATAAATCATGGAGCACCATGTTTTTCAGTGCGGCTAATACTAAATAAAGTTGTACGGCCTTGATTAATGTTATTGAATACGCTATAGTGATTCCAAGTTATTGAGAATTGATAGGTGGGCACTGATGAAAATGGGGCTTTGAACGTTGCATGTACATTGTCTATGAGTTTTCTTTCATGTTACTCTCAAACAATGAGCCCGAAATGAAATTCAAAAGGGGAAAGTTAATTGCTCATACATTATTTTTTTATCAACAATGAAGGTTTCTCTATTTTTGAGAGCTCAACTCATTTTTAAAATACAATATGCAAAGCATTTGCTATTTCCAGCGCAAAACTCGTTCAACAATGAAAAATTGCCTTGGTCGATACTTGAAGGATCAATAGGTTAAACAGGTAACATTTTGTTTAAAAAAATGCAACTCAATACAATATAGAAAGTGTGATCATTGTTCAAGGCTGTACGAGCGAGATACCCGCGATACTATAAAAATAGAAGATTAAAATATACATAATAATATCCTAATAATACATAATAATAACCTAATCAGCAAAATTAAAATAATGTAACCATAATGCACAAAGTTTCTTTTGTTTATCACAAATTCTAAGTACTTAAAAGTTGGAATATAATATTTAATACCTATAGTTAAAGTTAATACAATTAATACATACATCTATCTGGTCCTTCTTCGGTATTGGTCTAAACCTCAAAACAGCTTTGCTAAGCACCGGTAGTACAAATAAAGTAAAAAGATCGATAAACTATCCAGTATACATACACACCATATTAAATTTATGTTAGGTAGGTTGTGGCATATTTTTCTGTCTTTTACTTCAAGATAGAAAAATACTTACAACCAACCAATCACGGATAGATGAACGTTTTGACGTTGAAGGAATACAAAGTCTGATATCTTCTATCTGTTACACAAAAGGACTACTCGTTTGATCTACAGGGTGGACCAAAAAAACGTTTACACCCGTTAATGGTAGATTACTGACGACATTTCCAGGCCGGATCTGGAATCCGTTTTTTCGGATTCGCCTTCGTAACTGCACAAAGTGATTTTTTGTAACTTTCCAAAAAAGTCCGACTTTGGCTTATTCTTCGGGTCAGTGCTTTGTTTCTGTTTAAGATGAGTTGATTCTGAACAGTTCTGCAGAAAGCCAACAAAATTTCGATGTTTTAAGCTACACTATTTTGTTTTTTACGGTTTGGTTTGTCATATTTTTTCACACCTGAACAGAAAAAAAACACACGAAAAAACTTTTTTACTAAATAAAACACTCGACATTTGTCCGAACAAATTTTGGCACAGACACGGGCAAGTTTGATAAAAGTTGGCGGCCGCCTCGAGGATGCTAAAAAATAATTTTACGATTTTTTATCACGTGATCTTCTGGGAAAAATTATTAGATGTTTGCCAAAAACTCTTCAAAATTCCTAAGAGTTTTCTAACTGTAGACTGTGTAAGGGCGTCTTGTATTGTTTACAAAATTTGTTTACATTGCTGTTTTTGAATACCGCGGTCTTACGTGTCTTCATCAGCCAGTTTAGGAAAATTCAAATGATAGTTTTCGTGCTTTTCAGATTGTCAGTGGTGTTAGCTAGATGTGCTAGTGCTAAGAGTAATAGTCGCATGACCGATGTTCAATTTTCGGCGATCAATATTTTTTTAATTATCAAAAAAAATCTGATGGAATATTTTATTCATACCTGTATCTGACTTGTTGTAACACCAACAACTTATGGTTTTTTTGGAGGTAATACCATATGTAAATTGAGTTATATCAGATACTATTGGTATCACAATTCACATAATTATTATTCATGTAAGACCCTGAGAGACTGCCTTGATAATGGATGGTTTTTCTTTATGCTTCCCTAAGAGAGAAAATAAACTGGTGAATTTTCCTAACGAAAGTAGAGGTCATAAAATAATGCCAGGTAAATATGTAGGTATGTTCTTCTATCATAAACAATACTAATTAAATAACAAATATTTACCGACTGCCAACTTCTAATAGAAATCCTGAAAAAAAAAACAAGATAATATTTTGTAAAATGAATAAAATTTTATTATGTTTTATACTATTTGGGTATAATCAAAAAGGTATTAAAAATAAACATTTTGTCTGAGTAGGTTCAATGAGAAACGATTAGAAGTGCACGATTAGCTCAGTGGTAAGCTAGTCACTTGCCATGCGGAAGATCCCACCCGGGTCCGAACGCCAGAGACAGCAAATCATGTTCCGTCTAATGTTGCGGAAGATTTCAGGTTTTTCTGTCAGGTCATCAAATGCCAACAGGATTCTTGCTACCAGATTCTGCTACTCTTGCGTCTCCACTGGTATTTCGTAAACTATGTTTTTCACGTGATCCCAAATGTTCCTGTTGGCAGCTCCATATTCTGCCAAATGCAAATCTGCCATTTCAGCATCCGAATAATAATTATTATGTAACTTGTACTAAAAAAACTCAAGAAGTTTAAAAATAATATTTCATAGAATGCAGAAAAATATGCTTGAAAACTATCATCGAGAAACAAACAATCATTCATTTGACTGGCCTTTAATTAATTCCAAGGAAAATAATTATCAGACATAAATAGCTAATTACTCTTTGAGTACAAGACGACCCTACACGGTCAATACTTTTAAGATTTTGAACATCATTTTTTGAGACTTACCTGGTTCGTTTTCCCAGAAGATCACGTGATAAAAAATCGTAAAATTATTTTTTAGCATCCTTGGGGTGGCCGCCAACTTTTATCAAACTTGCCCATGTCTGTGCCAAAATTTGCTCGGGAAAATCTTGAGTGTTTCAAAGTGTAAAAAACTTACATGAGAATTTTTTTTCTATTCAGGTGTCAAAAAAGATGCCAAACCAAATCGTAAAAAACAAAGTAGTGTAGCTAGAAACATCGAAATTTTGTTGGCTTTCTGCAGAAATGTTCAGAATCAACTCATCTTAAATAGGAAAAAAGTTCTGACCTGAAGAATAAGCCAAAGTCGGACTTTTTCAGAAAGTTGCAAAAAATCACTTTGTGCAGTTATAAAGGCGAATCGGAAAAAACGGATTGCAGATCCGGCCTGGAAATGTCGTCAGTAATCTACCATTAACGGGTGTAAACGTTTTTTTGGTCCACCCTGTAGATTCTAGAATGTCTAGATCGTTGAAACAATCTACCAGTAGAAACTCTCGTGGAGTATATCTGGTATTGTGGGAATTTACAACATTTTTTAATGTGAATGAAATTTAACGACCAAACGCTGGTTTTAAGATGAAAAAAAAACTATGCAAGCTTTTCTGATGATAGTAATCTTAACATATAAATATAAAATCCATTTACATTACTTTATAATGAACAGAGCTCCAAAACGGCTCCAAATAATTCCCAATTATTAGGCACAAAGTCTTTTTTTTTTGGGATTTAGGTAGGATTTTTAAAAAATCGAAAAAAGACCTCGGCCACGGGGAAAAAACATAACGGCGATAAAGTGCAAGGATTTAGCCAGTACATAGTACATAATTTAAAACGTCTACAATTCAAAATTCATAAGGAAATAAATTATTTCTGTTTAAACTGATACTGAAAAAATTATACATAACCTCCATCTAGAGAAGTTATGATTACTTATCAGAACACGAGCAATTTAAAACTGAATGTAAATTTCGCAAGCTTGTCCTAAAGAACAAGCCTCATGTAAACTAGGATACATGGTTACATACACACATAACATGGTCGATTGATGAACCATTTTGTAAGCTTAATATTAGGTCTTTAAGTGCTAATTTTATTATTATTTAATTCTCGCTAACGTATTCTATGAATAATAATGTTCTGTCTTGATTATGCACTCGTGTTCACTGTGCATTCTGTCTAACGTGAGATTTTATCATTTCCTACCTCAAAGGGTTTTAAAAAAATACCTACTTCCTCTTCGGTGAACACTTAACATTTAAAATAATTTATGTCTAATAAATAAAGCACCTTTTTTGTTCGTAGGATCACAAAAAAGGAAATAAAGATCATCGCTTAGAAAGCGAAAATTATTCGATATTTTGAGAAGGGGAAAAAAAGGTAATGTTTTCATTGCCTTGTAATTTTACTAAATTATATGCGATACAGGAACAAAAATGGATGAAAGCTTTTAAAGCTAGTTTAAAAATAATTCAATACTAAAATAAAGGCTTTCAAAAGCTATCATTGTTAGAAATATGTAAAGGTATAGAAAATAAAGAAGCTTATTTAGAGCATTTTTTATAGAACATGATAACATCAATTTTTATCGTTCCGTTGATTTTTATAAGCAAAAAATATAAATAAAAACTTATTGCTATCTCAAATATCTCAAAGAAATCCTTGCCCCCCAGTTTATATTGAAAATGTTGGATACAGACAGGCGTGGCCGGGTGCTACCACATAAACCGGAGTACAATATAATTATAGGATTTTTAGAGGAGTCACTCTTTCAGTCTCTAAAGAGTTTGAGTTTGTTTATCATGCTAATAATAATTATTATTCTAGAAATGAGTGATGATTTGTAAGAGCTAAGACTTGAGAAAATCGTATCTTTTTCGTCTGGGGGTGCTGCAGTTCCGCAGCTCCCTAGCACCGGCCGCGCCTGGATACAGATATCAATCACATCACAATCAAAACAAATTGAATAATAATCGAATTTATTCAAGAGCGAAAAAAAGAGAAACAAGTTACGATAATTACAACTACCCAATAACACCTCTAAGAGTTACTCCTGAATGTCAGAAATACTCAAAGAATATACGAATACGAATAACAAAGAAAAAAAATCATGTCAAAATCAACAAAGAAAAATAGGAAACAAAATAACAGATGTCAACAGATATAAAATTCCTACACGTTAATGGAATAAGGCTATAACCAACTAGTTTTAAAATTAATAATTTGAAATACAACACTTGTTTTTTCTTCTTTCGTTTTTTTATATTTTCATTTTCTATTTCACTAGCAGTAGCAGCATAGCTACCTGAAAAATTAAAAAAAAAAAAACAAAACAAAACAAAAAAAAAAAAAAACAAAACAAAGTGTCATACTTTCAAACTATTACATTACACACAAAAGATGGAGAGAGGAGCGGTTGCCGTGGATACACAAGGCCGCGGGCTTAATCTTCCCGGATGTATTTACAGTGAGAGGCGGTGGCCACAACATCTCCGCTCTCCTTGTGGTAGATCTTGCAGCTCAAGTAGGCCAGCGTGCGGCCAGCTTTGTCCGTGGTCCCCTCGATCACTAGGAGGTCCCCCAGCTTGGCTGGCTTCAAGTAGCTGAAAACAGAGGGAGATGAGAAGAAAAGGGTTGCGTGGAAGAGATTGCCTAAGGCAATAACCCCGCCCTTTACTTAGGACATATGTATATATTTATTTATTTTTTTCTTCTATTACATTGTATTTTCATTTGTAATTATTTGTATTGAATATGTCCTATTACCTAATAAAGTGTAAATAAATAAAAATAAAATGAGAGATGAGAGTGACACAACAGACACCGCGGGGAGAAACTTTTAGGACAGAATTAGTTATCATATCTGTGTTGATCACTTTCGTGATATCACAACTACTCAAACTCGCTTTACTAAATCTACGCTGAAACCGGGACTTGAACCACCGACCGCCAGGTTACAAGCCCGCCGCCTTATCGATCAAGCTACTGAGGTCGGTCGAATTTAGGACAGAATTATACAACAAGATTAAAGTTTTTTTTTAAAGCTTTATTAGGTAGAACAAAAAATATATACAGTAGAACACAATGAAATATAAAGAAAAACAAAAAGATTAAGCAAATATACAAGGAGGAAAAAAGAGAGAAATGTCCTACCTAAAGGGCGGGGTTTTTGCCTGTGGCAATCACTTCCACCCAACTCTTTAAGATAAGCCAGACTGTCCCTCAAGTCGGGCTATAGTGCGCTGTGATGGATTTAAAATATGACTTGAGGTCGTGTCTGGCTTATTAATCTTGGTCAAATATTTGGCTCTTAGGGCAAAATTAAGAAGCAGGATTATATTATTTAATCTACGTGGAAACTATCAGCTGCCTCAGGCTATAGTGCGCTGTGGCCGGTTGAAATTCCTACTAGAGAGCGTGTTAAGGGATAGTGCCCCTGGCTGTATGGAATGGCCTTGTCTACCAATGCCAAGAGAAGAAAAAAAAAAGGATAGTGTCCACTTAAATTAAATCTAATACTGTTTCATAATTCTGCCTTCAGAGTCGAAATTTTGTTAAAAATTCAGAGAAGTTAATTTATTTACAAAGTATTGACCGGAGGAGGGCAGGGGGGTAGAGTTGGCAAATATTACAGCGATAACTATCACATTGAATTCATAGAAACAGTATAAGAGCGCTTGTGGCAAAATTCTTTCAGTAGGTACACCAAACTCATAAACAGTACGTATGTATTAGATCACATCTATAGCCTGTTCCCGTAGCTCTGAGAAGACCATGTTGAGAGAGCAATTCCCTACATTATTGTTATCTTGGAGTTATGAAGCTGTACACGCGAATATGGTAGACTTATTCGAGTTAAAGTACATAATAAAAAGAAACTGGACAAAAATTGAGTAAGTGTTTCTTTTTAACATTTTTTTTTTTTCGTTTTTCTTCTAGCAAAAATTGAAATGCTAAGGTATATTTTATCTGCAAAAACTGTACATTGTACATACATATTTTTTAACAAGATGCGCTTATTGCTTGCGGATTTGTAAGTAAATTGGTGATATGAAACTCTTAACAGGTATTCACTTATGGCCTTCATCATCCTATACTAGAGGATTTAAAAATTACAAAATAAAGTCTACTGACCTCGTCTGGTGGTTACTTTCCACTGCAACATCTACTGTAAATACGTCTATGTGGAAATTATAAAACAACTATTTATACAAGTCAAGATAAGCACTTTCATACCTTGTGGCAATAAAATAATATTCCTGTTTGAGAAAGTATGGAATTGTGTAATACTAATACCTAAACCTACTTATGACGTCATGACATGTGTTCGGGTAGACTGTCTTTGAGACCTTGAAATGAATAATGAAACATCCGACGCTAATTCACAATCAAAATATCCACTTTTCGTGAACATTTCCTGTTGTGTTAAGATGCAAACAAAAAAATCTGGTGTAAACATCACACGACTTTCCTTATCATATTAGGAATGGAAACAGGACCAAAAGCCACTGGTGACTCAAAGGTAACAGTGAGCTAAAAATCAAAACCAAATTCGTAATCAGCACCTCAAAGTCATTGGATTTGATATGTCACAATCCCCATCTAGGATGAATAATAAAAAAGTTAGTCTGAGCGGGTCCCCCCCAAAATACCGGTAAATTGGGGCCGAGGTCCAAAAAGTTCAAGATATCAAAAAAATGATAAGAAGAGACCCCCATTATTTTTTTAATCTAAGAAAAGGTTGTTCTGTAAATTTTTTTTTATCTTTAACCAATTCATAGAAGCGGCGCTTGCGGCCAATATTTGCGGCCCTGCGGCCGCAATTTACGGCCGATTTCAACCAAAAGTTTCGTGGTTCGTCTGGTGTATAAAATTGATTTGCATACCAAATTTCAAGTCTCTAGCTCTTACCGTTCTTGAGATATCCTGTTTACAGACAGACAGACAGACAGACGCACGGACCAATGGCTGAAAACAACTTTTTTGGTATCCTGAGGCTATGATTCGTCCAGAAATGTGAAAAACTGGGTAGGTCAAATTTTCGACGAATACAATACTTTCCTTATTATAGGATAAGGAAAGTAAAAAGTATTCCCACGCTATTTATATCTTGCATCTACACTTAAAGGTATGAACTTCATTGGTACGTGGCACTGTTTCCAAGGAACCAAGGTTAAACAGTACAACATTAAGGAAAATTAACATAAATTAAATAAAAACGGATTTACCAAGTTTATAGGTAGCTCTTAATGATATTATCCATCAGATCCTGGGCATAACCTATCATCTCAAAATTGAAAAGATAATACGACAGTATGGAAGAAAGTCAGATAAAGTCGAGAAAAATTTGGCATAGAATGCTCAAGTCAATAACTTCGCGATGGAATACAAGAGAATCGATAAGGCAGCGGAATTATAAACTGTCGTTGATTCGAGTCCAAGGTTGAGCAAATATTTAATAAAGCGAGTTCTAGTGATTATCATTTCACAATTGTGATTGACATTTGATAACTTTTTTTACTACAAAATAATTGTAGGAAAAATATAAAACTACTACCTACTTTTGTTCTATACGAGTATATCTTTTTAGTATGCAATTTCAAGTTGTTTTTTTATATCATTAATTTTGTTTGATGATTGTCCTGTAAAAAAAATTGTACATCGGTAGATAAAAAATATTGTCCCAAATAACTGCCTCAGATGGGAATGGAGCACACGGGCGCGCTATAATAATATTAATAATAATAATAATTACGTGTCCGTGAGATATGGACAGATACCTAAATCACGGTGGTGAGAGAATTATATGGATCCCAGATCCAACGTCTAGGCTCCTTTCATGTCCATTGATTCTAATTGGTTTTAACGTTCTGACTTGAGGAAGACAGGACGGGGGTTTTACCCTCCATTCGCTGGGAATTGTACCAGCTACCCACATTAACCTCACCCAGCCTGGGTAGGGCCGGAAATGCCAGCCTCACGGTTTTGGAGGGAACAGAATTTTTTTCGAAAAGTCTGCTCCAACCGGGGATCGAACTCGGGATCTCTGGACTACGGGCAGTAGTCGCAACCATTACGCCACGGGCGCGCTAACCTCTGGATACTCACGAGACATTCAGGTTGACGGAGACGCCCTTGCCCTGGCGCGGGTGTGCGAACACAGCCAGGGAGGTGATGATGTCCACTAGGGTGGCGATGAGGCCTCCATGGAGGGTGCCGAATATGTTCACGTGCTCCTTCTCCACCGTGAGCTCTGCGATGCAGGTGCCATTCTCCTTCACCTCCACCACTTTCACCTGGCGGGAGACGTGACACGAGTTAGCAAGGGGAGTTTTTTAACACGTATGAGACGGCGTGCCCACCGGTGGGTCACGTTTTTATTCAATTTCCCTTGTAACGTGACCCACCGGTGGGCACAGATAATGCTATAAATAATATATTTTTGTACACGCCCGTCCCAATTTTTTTTTTTTGTTGTTGTCATATTTGGAACACATATCCTAATTTGAAGCCGTCCCAGCGTAAAAAATATAGAAAATAGGACTCGTCTCATACGTGTTAAGATAGGCAGAGATATCTAATATCATGATAATGAGAGGATTATATGGACGCTCAGATCTAATGTCTAGGCTCCTTTCGTGTACATTGATTCTATTTGGTTTTAGAGTCCTGATTTAATAATAATAACACTCTCGTGAAAGGTGACCACCAGGCGAGGTTAATGCTCAAAGCATTTTTTTTCCACCTAACCCTAAGAAGCTTATTATTATGTGGTCACAAACTCAAATTACTGAGAAAAAATTCATGCACTGGGTGTGATTCTAACCTACGGATCCCTAAGCGACCTGGATTACCAGACTAGCGCGTTAATCACTTGACCACCAGTGCACCATTTACAATAGCCAGGATGGAGGTTTTACCCTCCATTCGCTGGGAACTCACAAACCAGCTACTTGAAATAACTTCACCCAGCTTGAGTGGGGTCGGGAATAGCCAATTTCACGAGGGTTCGAAATTGAATGGTCACCCATTCAAGCCCGAACCTCGCTGGACGTTGCTTTACCTTAGTGACAGAACGAGAACTGGTGTATTCAAAGTTTCAAATTATTTTTACCGTGACGGCTGATAAAAAATTTAGCTACGAGATACACATTTTGCATATTTATAAAGCTCGGAATATTCTGGAGACAATCCAAAAGCTCCCTTGAACTTTAGTCTTCTTCCCCTCGTCCCCTCTTATCTTCTCGATATTAAAAACAGAAAGTGGGTCATCAGGGAGGGACCCTGTATTGTAACTCTCACTGAAATGAGTGACACATATATCTCTCATTTGTTCAAAATGTGATTATGTGTACGTGTGCTGGGGATATAAAATTGTTTTGCGAACTTTACTTGATTTCTCGAAAGTCAATTTTATTATAAGTAGAAATTCATATAGCTCCATGTTGCTATGGCTTTTGTTTTTTTGTTTATTTGGGTTTAACGTCGTAATATCACAAGATCATATCACGACGGGGGTTTTACCCAACATTCGTTTGACAAAGAACCTTAATTGCTACTCAAATTAACATGACCCAATTTACAATCCATATACATATCACCAATATATTTAGGGCAGTTGTGATATTGCAACCTGTAGTGCATTCTTACTAACAGGTAGCTTGCTATAACTACTACAAACTTTACCTACCTAGAGTAGGTACCTAATAGTTAGGTACTCTCCTAATACCAGTAGAGAGGAAATCAAGGTGTTAAGTAACTGGTTATGCTAAACGATTTCCGCAAAAATTCACTAAGCAAGTAGCATTAGATAAAAAATTGACTGTGTGAGGTTCTGTTTTTAATATATGTAGGTAGTAGGTAAAATACGATTTGGCTTTCGTTTGTCCGTCTGTTGTCGATATAGTTATACATGTTCATTGGAATCCTAGAATTTTACCCTGGTGGTTAATGCTCAAAGTATTTTCTACCACCTAACCCTCAGAGGCTTATTATTATGTAGTCACAAATTCAAATTAATGAGGAAAAATTCATGCACAGGGTGGGATTCGAACCAACGGACCCCTACGCTACCTGGATTTCCAGTCTAGCGCGTTAACCACTTGACTACCTGTGCACAGTGAAATATACTGAAGAATATTGTTTCTTACTTATTTCGTACTCAATTCAAAGAGGACCGTTGTCTTTTATATAATCAGCCAGTCTACATGTTTAATTTTCAACCTCGGAATGCTAGTTTTGAAGCAATTATTGTCATTATTAGGACAAAATAAAACATCCATTATGAATATTGGTCTACAAGTCAAGTATCATTAAGATCCGACAAATGGCTTCGGATCAACTGGAGTACATGGGTAGGTGGATTATTGAATTTAATTTTAAAATATATTAAATCGTTGCTCGGTAAACGCGTGTTTACCAACGGAACAAGTCCTATGTACAAAAGAGTCAATGTATGTTATAGCAACAACAACAATAATAATAATAATAATAATAAAAAAATTAAAAAAACAATAAATTAAACATTTAGCTTTTTCTTTATAGGCCATTAAATATTTGGAAAACTGCAAGCTAACCTGGCTTGTTAGGGTTAGCTAGTCCGTTCTTTGTCCCAAGACTAACGTCTCTGTTTGACGTCCCTCAGCTAGACTAAACTATTTGGTCTAAGGCCTTATTATAAGTCTGTCCCGGTAGCTCAGCGGTCTGATAATCTAGAGGTCGCGGGTTCGAAACCCAGCCGGGACATGACATTCCCATTTGGGATATTTACCACATAAGAATACGTCTTGGGCTTACTGCTGGAATAATGGGACTCAATAGTCAATAGTCTTAATCGGGCAGTATAAATAAGGCGATATTATTATACCACTGGCTTCAACCAATGCCAAAAAAAAAAAAAAAATAATAATAAATAGATAAAGGTGTAATGTTTTTTTTTTTCTATTTTGACTTACTTTTATCAAACTAACATTAATTTCTAGTAGTCATTAAGTATTGCCATAGGTAATTTAAAACGTGTACCTGAATGAAATGTAAAATCAATGTTAATTTATACAATGCTATTTTTTTCCAATTTATGCATCTCAGTTCATATTAAAAAATACATAAATTAAAACTCTTCGAAACACCTGGAACTCCTGGAAGTGAAACATATTCGATATTATTTTGTTTCGTATTATTGACGGTATACAGGTATACTGTATTAAAAAGAAAAAAAAAGTACATTGAAATGTCACATTCATTAGGAAGTCCATTAGTTTTATTAAGATTTAAAATTAGGAATAATAGCGACAGAAAGAAAAAAGAGCAACCAACCTTCTTCAGATTTACATCATGTCCACCATTGTCAATCATCTTCTGCAGAACCCCAGTTACTCCTTTGAGATCCATCTTATGGTCTGTGGATGTGTATGTTATATTCAAGTTCCTGGAATATTTAGAATAATTTTAAATAGGCATAACATATTCCATTATTTGTTATAAAGTTGATATTAGAAATTCAATTAGTATGTAAAGTATTATTTTACTACGATTAATAATTTATGAATCTTAAAGTTTTATATAAAATATTAGATTACATGACATGTTCATTAATTAATATGAGTAGTACTCATGTCATATTTATTTATTTTCTATTTGGGTTTAACGTCGCTTTCAACTGTATGGTCAAATCACAACGGGAGTGTTACTCTCCATTCGCAGGAAACTCACAAATCTGCTACCCACATTAACCTCAACAAGCCTCGGTTGGGCCGGAATGCCAGCATCACGAAGTCTTCACCTCGCTGGACGTTGTTTAACTTCGGTGATCCTCAGGAACTGGCTGTCATTACTTTAGTACCTGCTGATTAATATTTAAATAAACTGGTGTGACACCACATAAATTTCTTTATCTAACATTTTACACACTACTATGCAAACAACTAACGCGAAATATAACCAATACGTATAGCCCATATGTATGAGTTGTATGACCCACTTGGACGTCGTTATAGCCGAAGTTCACTGTATATCATTAAATACCATGACTATCATATCATCACACAACATTGTGAATTTTGAGCACAGAAAAAAATTACGAGATCTTAATTTCCTATTTAAATTAATGCATGATAAGATTAATTCTCCAGAGCTCCTTGCGAAATTGAATCTTCCGAGTCAATTTCAGAAATACGCGCTCTGACATTTAAACTCAAGAGAAGCCATTCTAACGTGGGCCAATTCTCCCCAATGCAAAGGATTAAGTTCATGGGGAACAGAGCTGATGGGCTTGATTTGTTTCATATTTTAAGCACTAACTTGCTAAATTCTAGGTAGATTTTAATTTGCTAAAATTTAGAGTTTAAGGTAAATTTTCAATTATTCATAGTTTTTTTTTTTTCCTTTTTCTCTCTCTCTCTCTCTCTCTCTTTTTAACATATGAAATCGCATTTTGTATAAATGGACATGAAATCCGTAATAAAAAAAGTACAGTTATTTATTATTTAAAAAACTCTCCTTGTACTTTTTCTCATGAGCTGCCACTGGTTTCGACCTATATCTTGACTCTGAACTACTGGGACATAGAAGACAAGGTATTTTTCTACTTTAAGTTATATACAGGTTATGACTACTGCCTGTAGTCCAGAGATCCCGAGTTCGATCCCCGGTTGGAGCAGACTTTGTGAAAAAATTCTCTTCCCTCCAAACACGTGAGGCTGGCATTTTCGGCCCTACCCAGGCTGAATGAAGTTAATGTGGGTAGCTGGTATGATTTATAGCAAATGGAGGGTAACAACCTCGTTTGTATCAGGACGTTCAAACCAATTAGACCCATTGGCGTTAGGAAGGGCATTCAGCCATAAAAACGTGCTCCACCCTACCAACCTAAACCATGAGGTTGAACAATGAACAGATTAAAAAAATTTAATGCTAAAACACATGAACCTAATAGTTTCCCTCTCGACATAATTATCAAGGGGGAAGGAAACCTTTCTACTAAGTTCTGTTTTTTATCATTACCAGGGGTGGCCCCAGGGGGTGTCAACTTTGGAATCTTAAATGGAACCACCCTAATTGTAATACATTTCTGAGAAGTAGTTAACCTTAAAAAAGGGCTGGAGATAAATTGAACAACATAAATCAGTGCATTTATTTTACGAAAATTATACTAAAAAAGGATGGTTTTTAATTATTTAGAAAATTGACTCCTTGACATTTCTACTGGTAAAGACATAAAAAAATTATATCAAAAGACATAAAAATTTCATTCCTTTCAAATGGAAAACATGTATTCAACATTAAAAAAAAATTTCTTATAAAATTATGAAACTGTGAATGAAATGTACAATATCTTGATTAAAATCTGGCCCTGTTTTGATTAAAATCTGAAACTTGTCTTAATACTTTTAATGTAATTATTTCAGAAATGTATTACAAATAGGGTGGTTCCATTTAAGATTCAAAGTTGACCCCCTGAGGCCACCCCTCAGGGGGAGGTAATGATAAAAAAAAAAAAACCAAAGTCTAGTAGAAAAGTTTCCCCCCTTGAGAGAAGGGTACACGTGTTTTAGCATTTTCAAAAAAAAAAAAAAAAATCTGTTCTCAATATCCCTTTGAGTGGCTCTTTTTTTTTGGCGGACCCTGTATATATAAAATACAATACTATGCAGAAGTAAACTTAGAAACTTTAGAGTGTAAAATACCTATATCTTTTCCGGGAAAACATTGAATAACAAGCATACAGTTGTAAACTAGACATTTCTACCAAATAAAAAAATATTTATAAATGAACACTACCTATATACAATAAACCACAACATATTAATTTTTATTTTTTAGATGTGACAAAAACACTGGTAGGACCCATAGGGACAGGGAATGAGAAATTTTAGATTGAAGTTCAGGTGAGGACTAAAAATTAAATTACCACTCATATTTTATATTGAGAAAAAATTACAAGGTTTTCTTTCAACCTACATATTTTGCAAAACCTTTGGTAATTTTTGAGAATCCATGTCAAGCTTTATACTGTGATTTCTGAGAACTTTTTTTATTTTTGTTACAGTATGCAAGATACATTACTAACATCAAGGTTCTAGGGGCCAAAAACTGAACAAAACCAACCAAGAAAAAGGGCTTTTGAAGGAATTTTATACATTTTGCGCTCTGATTAAGTCTCCTGAACACTTCAGAAAGTTCAGAAAAAGTGACACTACTCATCTAGGTATAATTGCAGTATAAAAGCTTGCCATGGATTCTCAAGAATTACAAACCTTCCCTTAATATAGCTCTGGTGAATTTGAATAGATACCAATAATTTGAGGCTCAAAAAAATATTATCTTTTAAACATTAAATATATTGTCATCCTGAAATTCTTACCTTTGTGTCTTGTATTTAAAACTAAATTTGTCTTGTTATTAAGTGCTGATAGCAAAATGGATCAATATCTATGAAAAATAAGATTTGCAGTACTACTGCCTTGATAAGAACTAATATTGGCTTAAAAAGTGAATGAAGAGAAATAAATGTACTAATTGACTAGAACAAGAACAGAACTCTTTTCTATCAATTAAACTCTCTGATAAAATGAATTAGATATGGAAATGATTACTGTAATACTTGGTAGGGGTTTAGTTATTCTACTATTCTGAGTAGATGTGTTAAGTACTAAGGGTGAGAGTGAGACACAGACAGCGGTAGTGAAGGTCTTTACTCTTGTCTGTTATCAAGTCTAGTTTTTCTATTCAAGCTGAGAGTGTCGAGAAAGCGGCTATTAGTAATGATTAAAATTTGTACATGTTCAAAATTCACAGAAAGAAAAGAATAATTAGAGATAAGAGAAAATTAATTCAAATGTCGCGCAAGAAATGAGCAAATCAGAAAATAACTGATTATCCAAAGAGGACATTAATCTCGAAAAAAATTAAAGGCTCCAAAAATGCGCTCAATTTTTTTAAATCCCAATATCCCATAGCCAAAGCCCTGAAAAAAATGTTTTTTGAATTTTAGTGCCAATTATATAGAGCTCAGATAAATTTTCGATCTATTATGAAAAAATATTCTGATAAATCTGTGTAAGCATCAATCAGCTGTTTTATATTTACATTTTTGGATTTTTCTTAACAAAATTATTTTTCCCAAGTTGAGGTCAGGCGAAATAATTTTCATCTTTCACATTTGCCAGAGCAAAGGTTTTGTAAATTTCATTCATTTTCTGGATAAGAAGTAACCCTCCAGTCAAAATGAACGGTCTTCTGTCTATTGCCCGTAAGTAATCATGAACCTGTATTGTCTTATCTGAGAGGATGGACCCTATCAGTTCTGCCAATTGTCAAATAATAGATAATTATGTGGGAATATTTTTCTCTTGTACTGATGGAAGATCCAGATAACATTTTCAGAGGCTCTCAGGTTTCCTCAGTGTATCCTAGAAAAGACCCAGCTTATGATATCTGGTTACTACCAGACAAGGTTAATGCTCAAAGTATTTTCTACCACCGAACCCTCAAAGTCTCATTATGTCATCACAAACTGAAATAAATGAAGAAAAATTCATGCATTGGGTAGGGATCAAACTAATAGATCCCTATGTTACATGGATTACCCACCAGACCAGCACCTTGACCACTTGACTACCAATGCACATCAGTTTTTAATAATAACATGCAACGAAAATTCTAATAAGGGCAAAGCTTAATGTATTTAATTATTACTTCTTCAAGGAACATCATACATATTTATATTACTAGTTATTTAAGTTCCAGATATTTAGCAAATGCTTCAGTGCCATTTTTCATCATTATGTGACTCATGCTTAATATATTGGTACCTTCTCTCTCTACAGGTTCACAAGTGACTCAACAAGTAAGAAGGTTTCAGTCTTACTCAAAGAAGGCACCAGTAACCATTGATGATCTGCCCGTACCAAAAGGATCATGGAAAGCTCACTATGACAAACAGAATGCAAAATACAATGCTCAACTTATTGGTGGAACCGCTCTGTTAACAGCTACTATTGGTTACTTAGCAGTTTCAGATGTGTTTGTGTGGAACTTCTTCCCCCCTGAACTTCCCAAGAAAAACTAAGTAACATATTTAATGTTTCAAAACAAATTTGGGGTTCAACCCATGTGTAGATCCTTTGTTTGCTGAATATTGTGTAACAATGCAGTTCCTTCAGGTCTGTTCATTAGCTATAATTGTGAAGCATTTGCATAAAGTATAATGGAATCAATATAGAAATAGGATCACAGTAAGCTGAGCCTGGAAAGATATAGAAATAGGAATCATTGTCTATCAAACATCAATGAGAATTATCTAAACACCAAAGTAAAATTAAAGTATACTAAACAACATTTTTATTAGAATTTTCAATGAAGATAGAAAAAATGTTGGGATAACTTTTCTTGTTTATTGAAGTAAATTTAATATCAAAATCACAAAATTTCAATAAATGCTGATAATAACATTTGTATATTAATCTTACCTAACTTCTTCTTTTTACTTTTTATCACTCTAACAAACCAAGGATTCTATTTATTAACCCAGATAGACCGGAGTTTTTTTTCGACTACTTTTTATTTAAAAACTAGCTAAAAGTGTTGTATATCATGTTTGTTGAAGGGCATTTCAAGTTTAATGAATAAAAAAGTTTTTGGTTTTTGAGATATGGCCATTTCCCTGAAATCCTTCTAGAAGAATTGCAGGTGAAATTCATAGACCTCCTAAAGGCCTGTTTTCAAATCCTTCCAGAAGGATTGTAGGCTCATCTGGGTTAAAGAACTGTGAAAAAAAACACAATGACAACTATATTTAAAATAATGAACATATTCATCAACAACATATTCATCAGGATTTACATTTGTGCTCGGTCTTAGTACTCTTCATATCCTAATAGACTTTCCCCAGAACGAAATCTGGTCCGGGCTCCTCTGATACACATACTGGATGCCCTGATGATTGCCATTTATTTATTAAAGTGTTGTACAAAATTTTAGAAAAGATTTTACTCAGATAAAATCTTTGTCTTGAATGATCAACCTCAAATGTCAAAAAAAAAAAAATTACCTATTGAACCATTTATCAAGATGAATTTTTGCTATGCTTACTGAAGAAATGTAGGAAACTTAACATTCAGGGTGAAATTAATAGACAAAATTACAAGTTTCTCAAAAACTGAAATTAACCTAGTGCACTACTTGATTTGGTCACTTCACACTTGATGTAATAGGAGGCTTGTAATTTTTGACTTGGACCCTAGAAACATAAAAATAGCTCTCTAGCTGTCATGTGTATTACTATGTGTTTATTTGAAATTCAAGGGACAGAAGCATCATCTTGAGTTAGGATTTTGAATAAAGAGTGAAGTTCAACAAAGGCCAAATAATTCTCTCAAGTTAACAAGATTTTGAGTTAGCAACAGTTAGTTTGAAATAGCTTTGATTGAAAATGCCAGGAAATAATGTTCTAATAAATAATTTCTGTGCTTTTTCAAAGGATGTTTTTTTTTTTTCATTCAAATAGTGAAACATACTAGAAATTAAAGTTGAAAGTGTTATATTTTTGGCTTGCACCATGTTTAGAAGGGTAAACTCTGAGAACTTTTTCAATCTTTGTTACAGTTTACAAGATAATTGACATTAGAAATTCTGAGAAAACAAGAAAATACCTAAAAATTGAACATATTGTATTATTTTACACTTTGCACACATGATTAAATCTCCTGAACCCAATAAAAGGTGAAATATACCTCATCTTGTCGGAAAATCACAGTATTAAGCTTGCCGTGTGACCTAGACATATACCATTTGGCCTATTTGCTGGAGACTTACAGCAAGGGGGTCAAGTCAGATGTCATTTAAAAAAATAGGAGTACCTATAGGAACAGAAAACTGTACACATATGTGACATATGCTAGTTTTTAATTTTTCCTATGAGATGCATTACCAAATCTCATGAAAGTAGAAAATCATATTTAGCCAGCGTCGAAGGCATGTTGAATACACCGGTTCCCTTCAGAACACCGAAGTTAAGCGACATCCAGCGAGGTTAAGACTTGGATGGGTGACCATTCAAATTCTAATTCTCGTGACACTGGCTTTTCCCGGCCCCACTCAGGCTAAGTGAGGTCAATGTGAGTAGCAGGTTTGTGAGTTTCCTGCGAATGGAGGGTAAAACCCCCGTCGTGATATGACCATGGCAGTTGAAAGCGACGTTAAACCCCACTTAAAAAAAAATCATAATTTGTTAATCTGACTAGTGAATGAATATTGATGCAGTATAGTCTCACTCAGAATCAGTGAACCAGAACAAAGCAATATATACACATTTAAAAATGGCACATTAATATGATAAAATAAAAAGTCTTGACAGCCATAATTTATTGAATGCTGAACACAAGCAGCTGACATTGGCAATCACTGCATCAATTT
This sequence comes from Bactericera cockerelli, assembly GCA_024516035.1. NCBI lineage: Eukaryota > Metazoa > Arthropoda > Insecta > Hemiptera > Triozidae > Bactericera > Bactericera cockerelli. Next base: position 8,769,986 of record CM044958.1, on the reverse strand, counting down.
ATATAATACACTTGAGAGCAGAAAAAGCGAATCAAACTTTTTCCTCCACCAAATCGGCGATATCTTCGAAATCACTTGTTTTATCAAGTCGTAAAGATGTCTCAAAATGTTGTAAATTTCGTTTTCTACAATTTTATAATTTGATTGTTGAAAAGCCAGAAGTCTTAAAAATGAAATTTTACTACAGGATGTCAAAAAATAAGAAAAATATGATTTTTGTATTTTTAGCAAAAGAAGTTATATAATAGCAATCAAAAAGATTCATTCGTAATAATGGTGAATCAGTATTTTGTGTTGCCTCCCCGAGCTCTTATCACAGCATTCATTTGATGTGGCATTGACTGGATCGAAGTAATCACATTTTCTTGGGGCAACCTCTCCCATTCTTCGGTGAGGGCGATTTTGAGCTCTGCTACAGTCTGGGGAGCCGGTATTCTGCCTCAAACACTTTGTTTGAGTTGGTCCCATAGATGCTTGATTGGGTTGAGGTCGGGGCTAAGAGAGGGCTAGTCCAAAGTGTCAATATTCTCCTCACCCAAGAACTCCCGAACACAGTTAGCCACATGTGGGTGAACATTGTCGTGCACGAGGAGGAACTGGTCGCCCATAATTTGAGCGAGAGGAACCTCATGGGTCTGCAGGATGTTATCAATGTATTGCTGACTCTTCAGGTCCCCTGCTGCACCGCATGCGATGAAAAGCAATTCAGTCTTTCTTTCAGTTAAAATCCCACCCCACACCATACAGGAACCACCGCCGAAATTGAGAGTTTCTGTGATGCAGCACTCAGCTAGCATATCTTTCTCCCGCTCTTCCATAGACTCTTTTCCTTCTGTCATTACCAAACAAACACACCCGGCATTCATCAGTGGAGATAACAGAGCGCAATTGCTCGGGTCTCTAATTCACGTATTCTCTGGCGAATCTTAATCTCTCTTCCCTGTTCAACCAAAGAGAGCTGCAACTGGACCCTGAGAGTTTGGGTCCAGTTGCAGCTCTCTTTGGTTGAATTCCAGCTTCTTGAATTCTTTTGCGCACTGTCGAACTACGCACATTCACTCCCCTGGTCTAGAGGAGCTCCTGCTTCAGCTGATTGGCGTTCAATATTGGGCTAACTGTGTTCGGGAGATCTTGGGTGAGGACAATATTGACACTTTGGACTGGCCCTCTCTTAGACCCGACCTCAACCCGATCGAGCATCTATTGGACCACCTCAAACAAAGCAGAATACCGGCTCCCCAGATTGTAGCAGAGCTCAAGATCGCCCTCACCGAAGAATGGGAGAGGTTGCCCCAAGAAAATGTGGTTACTTCGATCCAGTCAATGCCACATCAAATGAATGCTGTGATAAGAGCTCGGGGAGGCAACACAAAATACTGATTCACCATTTTTACGAATGAATCTTGTTGATTTCTCATGTAATAACTTCTTTTGTTAAAAATACAAAAATCGTGTTTTTCTTCTTTTTTGACATCCTGTAGTAAAATTTCATTTTCACGGCTTCTGGTAGATCTTTTTTAACAATCAAATTATAAAATCGTAGAAAACAAAATTTACAACATTTTGAGACATCTTACGACTCGATTAAAAAAGTACTTTCGAAGATATCGCAGATTTGGTGGAGGAAAAAGTTTGATTCGCTTTTTCTGCTCTCAAGTGTAGTAATAGGTTTTTTTACTGTTGAATAGTCTTTCAGAGTGAACAATGTTATGCTTAAAACTAAATTTTGTATTTAGTTTTAAAATACTAAATTTGTGATACAAATAATACTTTTCTAGTATTATTTTTAAGTATCACAAATTTAGTATTTTAAAGTGCACGAACAGCTCAGTGGTTAAGCACTCGCTCGCCATGTGGAAGGTCCCAGGTTCGAATCCCCGCGCTGACTTAAAGTTTGTTTTCAAAATTTGGTTACAGTTATTTGTAATGGATACACTCCGGAGCGCTCGTGTTGACCCAGCACCTAAATGGGAAGTAGGTATTGTGTCACTTCTTGCCTATCAGAGGGGAGATATACTACGGAATGGGTAGGCTACAACACAGAACGCATGCATCTACAGTAGCTCCTGTTTCATTGCTACAAATTAAAAGAGGCTGTGAAACACTCATCTTTAAATAAAAAAAATTGTACAGCTAGCGTCGCGTCGCAGGCAGGTTTAGTACACCAGTTCTTGTTCTGTAACTAAAGTTATAAGTAACGTCCAGCGAGGGTAGAACTTAGATGGATGGTAAGTTGGTAAGTATGGTTTTTTTTGTGGTGAAGCTCAAGGCCTCTTCACAATTTTTGTGGGTAGCGCAGCATTACTAAGAGCCTCCTGTACTTTTCGCATTATTCTACAACATTAATTTCTTTGTCCTCTGGTAATGCCGCCACTGGTCGATACTCAAATACTCATTCAAGTAACTACTCATTTTTCCTCACGAGGTATGAGTGGACCCCGAGCACCCAAGAACAGAGCAGGAAAAATTCTGCTCCGCTGGGAATTGAAGCCAGGTCACCGTGCGTGCAATGCCTAGTGCGCTAACTCACTCTGCCACGGTGACTTAGATGGATGGTCATTCAACTATGAACCCTACTGGCCCATACCGGCCACACTCAGGCTGGGTGACATTAATTTGAGTAACTGGTTTGCAAGTTTCCAGAGAATGGACGGTAAAACCCTCCTCCGCTCCGTCGTATTATGAGTTATGAGCACTCACTCCACTCAGGTGTCTTTTTCTGGGTTTAACGAAGAAGAAAAATAAGTTACATAAGTACGATTGGCAACACCGAATGAGTGAAAATCGCGTTTTGGGAAACCCTGTAAGGTAAATGAAAAAAAAAACGATAAAACAGATTTTTTTAATGAATATTATGTAGACCCTATAAATCTGTGGTAATGCAAACTGTTCTTTTTCCACACTGAGATAAAGATCAGTGTTTATCCAACAACGCTGGAGGAGAAGTTTTTGTACTTTACACATCTCTCATTTGATGTCACATTTTAAATTCTAGTAGGTACTTTTGATACTTTCCCAAATTGTAAATGTCCCTGAAGCTACCAACGTTGCTGAAAAATATTTCTAAAATTCTACAGGGTACGCAAAAATCTTGTACCTCGCGTTGCTGAAGTTAGCAACGAAAAGGGATTAATGTCACAATTAAGGGAATTTTTACTACGATTTTTTTTCTCTCTCAATGTTGTAATCCCACTTCTGCGTTCTAATGCTAGCGTCATATACAGCAATAAGTTATATATTTTTCCAATTTTTAGATAGTCTCGATGCTACATTTTAATTTCTAATTCAGCTTTCCTATTGTCCTAGTGACAGTGTAGGGTAAAATTAGTTGCTATAGTTAGACGGCAGGCGGCGAACTGGGCAATTTTTCGGCCTAAAATATACCATATTATATTCCTATGCAAGCCTCATGTCCAGCTCGTAGTTATATATTTTTCCAATTTTTCGAGAGCCTTGATGCTATATTTTTATTTGTGATTATGATGTCGCATGGTCTTAGGAACAAGAAAACGTAAAATTGATAGATATAACTTGGTCGGCCGGTGGTCATCGGGGCAATTTTTCGGCCTAAAGTATACCATATATTCCTATACTAGCCTCATGTCCAGCTGGTAGTTATATATTTTTCCAATTTTTCGAGAGCCTCGATGCTATAATTTTATTTCTGATTATGATGTCACATGGTCTTAGAAACACGAAAACGTATAATTGATAAATATAACTTGGTCGGCCGGTGGTCATCTAGGCAATTTTTTGTCCTAAACTATACAATATATTCCTATACTAGCCTCATGTCCAGCTCGTAGTTATATATTTTTCCAATTTTTCGAGAGCCTTGATGCTATATTTTTATTTGTGATTATGATGTCGCATGGTCTTAGGAACAAGAAAACGTAAAATTGATAGATATAACTTGGTCGGCCGGTGGTCATCGGGGCAATTTTTCGGCCTAAAGTATACCATATATTCCTATACTAGCCTCAAGTCCAGCTCGTAGTTATATATTTTTCCAATTTTTCGAGAGCCTCGATGCTATAATTTTATTTCTGATTATGATGTCACATGGTCTTAGAAACACGAAAACGTATAATTGATAGATATAACTTGGTCGGCCGGGGTCATCTAGGCAATTTTTTGTCCTAAACTATACAATATATTCCTATACTAGCCTCATGTCCAGCTCGTAGTTATATAATTTTCCAATTTTTCGACAGCCTTGATGCTAAATTTTTATTTCTGATTATGATGTCGCATGGTCTTAGAAACACGAAAACGTAAAATTCATAGATATAACTTGGTCGGCCGGTGGTCATTGGGGCAATTTTTTGGCCTAAAGTATACCATATATTCCTATACTAGCCTCATGTCCAGCTCGTAGTTATATATTTTTCCAATTTTTCGAGAGCCTTGATGCTATATTTTTATTTCTGATTATGATGTCGCATGGTCTTAGAAACACGAAAACGTAACATTCATAGATATAACTTGGTCGGCCGGTGGTCATCGGGGCAATTTTTCGGCCTAAGGTATACCATATATTTCCTATACTAGCCTCATGTCCAGCTCGTAGTTATTTATTTTTCCAATTTTTCGACAGCCTCGATGCTATATTTTCATTTCTGATTATGATGTCGCATGGTCTTCGAAACACACGAAAACTTAAAATTCATAGATATAACTTGGTCGGCCGGTGGTCATCGGGGCAATTTTTCGGCCTAAGGTATACCATATATTCCTATACTAGCCTCATGTCCAGCTCGTAGTTATATATTTTTCCAATTTTTCGAGAGCCTTGATGCTATATTTTTATTTCTGATTATGATGTCGCATGGTCTTAGAAACACGAAAACGTAACATTCATAGATATAACTTGGTCGGCCGGTGGTCATCGGGGCAATTTTTCGGCCTAAGGTATACCATATATTCCTATACTAGCCTCATGTCCAGCTCGTAGTTATATATTTTTCCAATATTTCGAGAGCCTCGATGCTATATTTTTATTTCTGATTATGATGTCGCATGGTCTAAGAGACAATAAAAAGTAAAATTGATAGATATAACTTGGTCGGCCGGTGGTCATCTAGGCAATTTTTCGGCCTAAAGTATACATTATATTCCTATACTAGCCTCATGTCCAGCTCGTAGTTATATATTTTTCCAATATTTCGAGAGCCTCGATGCTATATTTTTATTTCTGATTATGATGTCGCATGGTTTTAGAAACAAGAAAACGTAACATTTATAGATATAACTTGGTCGGCCGGTGGTTATCGGGGCAATTTTTCGGCCTAAGGTATACCATATATTCCTATACTAGCCTCAAGTCCAGCTCGTAGTTATATATTTTTCCAATTTTTCGACAGCCTTGATGCTATATTTTTATTTCTGTATATGATGTCGCATGGTCTTAGAAACACGAAAACGTAAAATTCATAGATATATCTTGGTCGGCCGGTGGTCATCGGGGCAATTTTTCGGCCTAAGGAATACCATATATTCCTATACTAGCCTCATGTCCAGCTCGTAGTTATTTATTTTTTCCAATTTTTCGAGAGCCTCGATGCTATATTTTTATTTCTGATTATTATGTTGCATGGTCTTAGAAAAACGAAAACGTAACATTCATAGATATAACTTGGTCGGCCGGTGGTCATCTAGGCAATTTTTCGGCCTAAAGTATACCATATATTCCTATACTAGCCTCATGTCCAGCTCGTAGTTATATATTTTTCCAATTTTTCGAGAGCCTCGATGCTATATTTTTATTTCTGATTATGATGTCGCATGGTCATCGAAACACGAAAACATAAAATTCATAGATATAACTTGGTCGGCCGGTGGTTATCTAGGCAATTTTTCGGCCTTAAGTATACCATATATTCCTATACTAGCCTCATGTCCAGCTCGTAGTTATATATTTTTCCAATATTTCGAGAGCCTCGTTGCTATATTTTTATTTCTGATTATGATGTGGCATGGACTTAGAGACAATAAAAAGTAAAATTGATAGATATTACTTGGTCGGCCGATGGTCATCGGGGCAATTTTTCGGCCTAAAGTATACCATATATTCCAATAATAGCCTCATGTCCAGCTCGTAGTTATATATTTTTCCAATTTTTTCGAGAGCCTCGATGCTATATTTTTATTTCTGATTATGATGTCGCATGGTCTTAGGAACACGAAAACGTAACATTCATAGATATAACTTGGTCGGCCGGTGGTCATCGGGGCAATTTTTCGGCCTAAAGTATACCATATATTCCTATACTAGCCTTATGTCCAGCTCGTAGTTATATACCATATATTCCTATACTAGCCTCAAGTCCAGCTCGTAGTTATATATATTTCCAATTTTTCGACAGCCTTGATGCTATATTTTTATTTCTGAATATGATGTCGCATGGTCTTAGAAACACAAAAACGTAAAATTCATATATATAACTTGGTCGGCCGGTGGTCATCGGGGCAATTTTTTGGCCTAAAGTATACCATATATTCCTATACTAGCCTCATGTCCAGCTCGTAGTTATATATTTTTCCAATTTTTCGAGAGCCTTGATGCTATATTTTTATTTCTGATTATGATGTCGCATGGTCTTAGAAACACGAAAACGTAACATTCATAGATATATCTTGGTCGGCCGGTGGTCATCGGGGCAATTTTTCGGCCTAAGGTATACCATATATTCCTATACTAGCCTCATGTCCAGCTCGTACTTATATATTTTTCCAATTTTTCGAGAGCCTCGATGCTATATTTTTATTTCTGATTATGATGTCGCATGGTCATCGAAACACGAAAACATAAAATTCATAGATATAACTTGGTCGGCCGGTGGTTATCTAGGCAATTTTTCGGCCTTAAGTATACCATATATTCCTATACTAGCCTCATGTCCAGCTCGTAGTTATATATTTTTCCAATATTTCGAGAGCCTCGATGCTATATTTTTATTTCTGATTATGATGTCGCATGGTCTTAGAGACAAGAAAACGTAACATTCATAGATATAACTTGGTCGGCCGGTGGTCATCTAGGCAATTTTTCGGCCTAAAGTATACAATATATTCCTATACTAGCCTCATGTCCAGCTCGTAGTTATATATTTTTCCAATATTTCGAGAGCTTTGATGGTATATTTTTATTTCTGATTATGATGTCGCATAATCTTAGAGAAAAGAAAAAGTAAAATTGATAGATATAACTTGGTCGGCCAGTGGTCATCGGGGCAATTTTTCGGCTTAAAGTATACCATATATTCTTATACTAGCCTCATGTCCAGCTCGTAGTTATATATTTTTCCAATATTTCGAGAGCCTTGATGCTATATTTTTATTTCTGATTATGATGTCGCATGGTCTTAGAAACACGAAAACGTAACATTCATAGATATATCTTGGTCGGCCGGTGGTCATCGGGGCAATTTTTTCGGCCTAAGGTATACCATATATTCCTATACTAGCCTCATGTCCAGCTCGTAGTTATTTATTTTTCCAATTTTTCGAGAGCCTCGATGCTATATTTTTATTTCTGATTATGATGTTGCATGGTATTAGAAACACGAAAACTTAAAATTCATAGATATAACTTGGTCGGCCGGTGGTCATCGGGGCAATTTTTCGGCCTAAGGTATACCATATATTCCTATACTAGCCTCATGTCCAGCTCGTAGTTATTTATTTTTCCAATTTTCCGAGAGCCTCGATGCTATATTTTTATTTGTGATTATGATGTCGCATGGTCTTAGCGACAAGAAAACGTAACATTCATAGATATAACTTGGTCGGCCGGTGGTCATCTAGGCAGTTTTTTCGGCCTAAAGTATACAATATATTCCTATACTAGCCTCATGTCCAGCTCGTAGTTATATATTTTTCCAATATTTCGAGAGCTTTGATGCTATATTTTTATTTCTGATTATGATGTCGCATGGTCTTAGAGACAAGAAAAAGTAAAATTGATAGATATAACTTGGTCGGCCGGTGGTCATCGGGGCATTTTTTCGGCCTAAAGTATACCATATATTCTTATACTAGCCTCATGTCCAGCTCGTAGTTATATATTTTTCCAATATTTCGAGAGCCTCGATGCCATATTTTTATTTCTGATTATGATGTCGCATGGTCTTAGAAACACGAAAACGTAAAATTTATAGATTTAACTTGGTCGGCCGGTGGTCATCGGGGCAATTTTTCGGCCTAAGGTATACTATATATTCCTATACTAGCCTCATGTCCAGCTCGTAGTTATATATTTTTCCAATTTTTCGAGAGCCTCGATGCTATATTTTTATTTCTTATTATGATGCCGCATTGTCTTAGAAACAAGAAAACGTAAAATTTATAGATATTACTTGGTCGGCCGGTGGTCATCGGGGCAATTTTTCGGCCTAAAGTATACCATATATTCCTATACTAGCCTCATGTCCAGCTCGTAGTTATATATTTTTCCAATATTTCGAGAGCCTCGATGCTATATTTTTATTACTGATTATGATGTCGCATGGTCTTAGAGACAAGAAAACTTAATATTCATAGAAATATCTTGATCGGCCGCTGGTCATCTAGGCAATTTTTTGGCTTAAAGTATACCATATATTTAAACTTTTGCTGCGCGTATGGCTGTACCAACCGATATAATAAGAATTCTGAAATATACTTCCACAAGTATGTAGTCTCAACATTCTAGTATTTTTTTTTATTCCCAAGGAAACACAATAAATTGAACTTAATTTGCCTTTCAATGTATTATAAGCATAGTTTGGGGTATCAAATAGTCATAAAACGATTTATAAGCATAATAATATCCAGAAGCTATCTTGTTAGAAGATTTTAAGCACCCTCTGGAGTGGTATGAACATCTTTTTCCATTGTGAAGGTCTCAGTTAGTATAATAATAGAGTAAACCTTCGTAAAAATATCTTGGACTGATAACGATAGCTGATAGTGATAAAAATAAAACGTGAAAATCAGTTTCAATTGCTATTATTTAAATTTTCCCGCGAAAAAAATATCGGAAAAGAGAGGCTTAAACATTTGGCAATATTTCGACAGTGAAAATATTAAACGACAAAAAAATAGGTACTGTAAAAGGCGTAGAAAAAACCACATAACCGAATCTGTTTCGAGAAGTTTTCATAAAATTGTATGGTTTGATCAGTAATCAAAGAAGAAAATCGCTGAAATTACATTGCAAGCATAGGGAATTTTGTTTTTTTGCCCTTACAGGTTTACGGCAACGCTGTAAACACAACTGAAGCCCGGCTTCAGATTTATTTACACAGGGAACATAGGGAGTTGTTTATCTATTTTTTAAATCTATGGTATGTACGCAGGGAACATAGGGAGTTGTTTATCTATTTTTTAAATCTATGGAAAAAACATCCCAGGGCAGTGTATTTATGCCTCGAATTGAGCGCCATTTCTGTTAAAATTCAGCCAAATTTTAATTTTTCATTTGGGCTATATTTTTTACTAGTGATACGAAAAATTGCAATTTGAAGATTTATCGAAATAAAGGAAAGGGAAAAATAGACTTAAAAAAAAAAAAAATTGAACTTATGATTAAATATCTCTCTCCTTCTCTCTCCTCTCTCTCTCTCTCTCTCTCTCCTCTCTCTCTCTCCCTCCCTCTGGTTTTTCAATATTTTTCGATGCAACCAACTGCATTTGAATGACATCCTTACACGGAGTCAAAATTTACTACTGGCTATCGTTTTTTTAAAAACGTCCATCGATTCAAGTGACCTCTAGACCTGTGAAGAACAGGGATTTGGCCATACCTGTTTAACGAAGCAAAATGCCTCACTGCAACTACCAACTGCCTATCATTTCTTTAAAAACGTGCATAGATCCAAGTGATCTATAGACTTGTGTGAAAGACAGGGATTTGAACTTATTATAGAACTACAGTTCTATAGTAAGAAGTAAACTGGAATACGCCTCAGCTATCTGGAATCCCCAAAATATTAAAGACATAAAACTAATAGAAAACGTACAATCCAAATTTGTTAGGTACCTATTTAGAAAATTTCATGGGTTCTACCCAACCTTCCCTAACAATATCTCTGCTTCACTCATTTGCGAGCAGCTCCAACTTCATTCCCTAAAAAACCGACGAGATATAAATATCCTTGTATACGACCCGTGTAATGGGTTAGTGCACTGTCCAAAAGCTAGAGAAGGCATAGCTTATAATGTCCCACAAATACATCTAAGATCAACAAGCAGAGAAAAAAATCTTTTCCACCTAAATCCTTTAAATAAAACTGTTTACTCTCCCTCAACGGTCCCACGCATTCTTAGCCTACATACAACACATTTGCACAAGAACTAGATATAGGGATAAATAGACTGGCATATATTAATTAATTGATCATTAATGATATTGATTTTTATATTTTTTTATTATTTTTATATTATTTTTTTAAACATAGATATATATTTATATTTTTCCCCCTTTGTAAATTTTCATGTAATTGCATCATAGATGATGCGTTAGAAAATAATTAGGAAAAAAAAATTCTTTAACGAAGCAAAATTCCCCACTGTCACTTTATTTTATATGATAGTCCACGTTTAAGGGAATTAACATACCCTTAAAATATATAAATCTGTACGCGGTAAATCCTGTATAATCCATTCTAAAAACATCTCCGAAGCATGAGCCAGTGTACCGAATTTGAAGTATCTAGTACTTTACACTTAATAGGGTTCATTTTTTTTTATACATAAATCCATCCATTATCTATCTTAGGTCTGTGTAACTTAGCATTAGAGACATGTGAGCTGTGTGTTTTAAATTTCTGACACTATCAGTTCCCACACTATTCATTTTTATGTAATCCATCCATATTCTATCCTAGCTTGACGTTAACTATGGGAAACAATTTTATAACCATCTCTGATACTTCACTGTTTTACCAAATTTTAAGTATCTCGCTCTTACGGTTTGATTGATACATAGTTTTTTTTATTGATACATGCTTGCTCAGAGATTAATGTGCTGGACCGAGGATAACAAGCTTTTCATGGAGGCACAGGCCGGATTTAGGCCAGGGCGTGGCTGCACGGATAACATTTTTTCCCTCTCCAGTATTGTCAGCTTACACTTAATAAAACAAAAAAAATTGTACGCAGCCTTCGTCGACTTCAAATCCGCGTTCTCAGAAGTAGATCACCAGCTTCTCTTCGAGAAAATGTTTGTCTTTGGAGTTTCTGGAAAGGTTATTTCTCTTTTAAAAACTTTCTACCAGCAGGCGACGGTGCAGATTCGAGTTGCGGACCAAGTTACACCAGCCCACAAGATTAACAAGGGCTTATTACAGGGTGACTCTCTATCCCCTTTAAGCTTCATCATATTTATTAATGATATAGAAGAGTACATGAGGAGGAATGGCGCGCAGGGTGTGAGTATAAATAGTACGACCGATATCATATTGTTGCTGTATTGCGACGATCTGATACTACTAGCAGAAAGTAAAGTTGACTTGCAGAGAAAACTTAATTTTCTACACTCGTACTGTGAGATAAACAAAATGATAGTTAATGAGACAAAATCAAAACAAATATTTCGCCGAGGAGGTAGAATTGCAAGAAGTGATGTTTTCCACTACAATGGAAAATCCGTAGAAGTCGTTAGTGACTATAACTATCTCGGAGTACTTTTCTCGTCACACGGTGTTTTCCATAAAGCTTCCTTGCAGGCCCTGTCAAAAGGTAGATCAGCTGTTGGCTGTGTAAAGAATGTCCTGGTCAACTCAAAAACTGACTCGTTTGAGTGCAGAATAAAAATGTTCGAGTCTATCGTAAAGACAAACCTCCTTTACGCAGCCGAGGTTTGGGCTCCTCGATACGAAGAAACCATAGAAAGATGTCAGCTCCAGTTCTTCAAGTCAGTTTATTGCCTTCCCAGGAACACTCCTAACTACATGGTCCGCCTGGAGATGGGTGTGGTGAGCTTGTCATTCACGGTATTCAAGCAGATGGTAGAATGGTGGATGAAGCTGCTGAGTATGGACGCAGACCGGTACCCGAAATTGTGCTACTTACAACTCAGAGAGATGGATCTTAGATCTCGAAATATAGAAAAATACAATTGGGTGTCTCTATTTAAAATAAGATTATTTCAACTAGGATTTAGCGAGGTGTGGGAAGCGTAATGTATTATTCGTTTAAAAGAAATTAAAGATACAATTTATGAATCCTACTATCGTAAACTAGTTGAGCAGGACAAAAACAGGGTGTACAATTCATCATATAATGTATTATATAGATCTCTCATTTCCTCCAATCAGTACTTGAAAAATAAAGTCCCAATTGATAGACAACGAGTACTCGCACAACTCAGATTATCAGGAAATAAAGTAAAGATCTATTTCAATAGAATAGTTTATGAGTGGGATCGATCTGAGGTATGTTCAATTTGTAATTTAAAGGAGCTGGAAACTCTGAAGCATTTTTTTATGGTTTGTCCACAGTACCAACACATTAGAGCGAAAATTCTGGGGGATGCTTTTACCTCTTGTCAAAATTTGGAGAATATTTTCGCATCAAAGAGTAGAAAGGAGATGAACAGTAATTACTATTATGTTACGGGTGCTCTACGTTTAAGAGCATTCATTAGAAATGAATGAATTAAAAAAGAAATGAAGGCTATTAGTTCAAGAAACCAATAGGTAATATAGAAATCACATATTATTAATTTGTAATTTTTACCATTTAATTTTTATTTTTAAATTATGTCAACCATTGTAACAAAAATTTAATTTTTACTACAAATAAATAAATATCTTATCTTATCTTAGTTTTTTTATTACATGAACTATTATTACCTAGATCTGCAGTGCTTGACATTACTATTAGTTACATTTGACCAGAACCATAACCATCATGAATATCAAGTAACTAAGATGTGTGCATGAGACTATCATAAGACATCATACGAGTAATCAGAAATAAAAATATAGCATCGAGGCTCTCGAAAAATTGGACAAATATATAACTACGAGCTGGACATGAGGCTAGTAAAGGAATATATGGTATACTTTAGGCCGAAAAATTGCCCCAATGACCACCGGCCGACCAAGTTATATCTATAACTTTTACTTTTTCTTGTCTCTAAGACCATGCGACATCATAATCAGAAATAAAAATATAGCATCGAGGCTCTCGAAAAATTGGAAAAATATATAACTACGAGCTGGACATGAGGCTAGTATAGGAATATATGGTATACTTTAGGCCGAAAAATTGCCCCGATGACCACCGGCCGACCAAGTTATATCTATCAATTTTACTTTTTATTGTCTCTAAGACCATGCCACATTATAATCAGAAATAAAAATATAGCATCGAGGCTCTCGAAAAATTGGAAAAATATATAACTACGAGCTGGACATGAGGCTAGTATAGGAATATATGGTATACTTTAGGCCGAAAAATTGCCCCGATGACCACCGGCCGACCAAGTTATATCTATCAATTTTACTTTTCATTGTCTCTAAGACCACGCCACATCATAATCAGAAATAAAAATATAGCATCGAGGCTCTCGAAAAATTGGAAAAATATATAACTACGAGCTGGACATGAGGCTAGTATAGGAATATATGGTATACTTTAGGCCAAAAAATTGCCTAGATGACCATCGGCCGACCAAGTTATATCTATGAATGTTACGTTTTCGTGTTTCTTAGAACATACGACATCATAATCAGAAATAAAAATATAGCATCGAGGCTCTCGAAAAATTGGAAAAATATATAACTACGAGCTGGACATGAGGCTAGTATAGGAATATATGGTATACTTTAGGCCGAAAAATTGCCCCGATGACCACCGGCCGACCAAGTTATATCTATCAATTTTACTTTTCATTGTCTCTAAGACCACGCCACATCATAATCGGAAATAAAAATATAGCATCGAGGCTCTCGAAAAATTGGAAAAATATATAACTACGAGCTGGACATGAGGCTAGTATAGGAATATATGGTATACTTTAGGCCAAAAAATTGCCTAGATGACCACCGGCCGACCAAGTTATATCTATCAATTTTACTTTATATTGTCTCTAAGACCATGCCACATCATAATCAGAAATAAAAATATAGCATCGAGGCTCTCGAAAAATTGGAAAAATATATAACTACGAGCTGGACATGAGGCTAGTATAGGAATATATGGTATACTTTAGGCCGAAAAATTGCCCCGATGACCACCGGCCGACCAAGTTATATCTATCAATTTTACATTTTATTGTCTCTTAGACCATGCCACATCATAATCAGAAATAAAAATATAGCATCAAGGCTCTCGAAAAATTGGAAAAATATATAACTACGAGCTGGACATGAGGCTATTATAGGAATATATGGTATACTTTAGGCCAAAAAATTGCCTAGATGACCACCGGCCGACCAAGTTATATCTATGAATGTTACGTTTTCGTGTTTCTAAGACCATGCGACATCATAATCAGAAATAAAAATATAGCATCGAGGCTCTCGAAAAATTGGAAAAATATATAACTACGAGCTGGACATGAGGCTAGTATAGGAATATATGGTATACTTTAGGCCGAAAAATTGCCCCGATGACCACCGGCCGACCAAGTTATATCTATCAATTTTACTTTATATTGTCTCTAAGACCATGCCACATCATAATCAGAAATAAAAATATAGCATCGAGGCTCTCGAAAAATTGGAAAAATATATAACTACGAGCTGGACATGAGGCTAGTATAGGAATATATGGTATACTTTAGGGCCGAAAAATTGCCCGATGACCACCGGCCGACCAAGTTATATCTATCAATTTTACTTTTATTGTCTCTAAGACCATGCCACATCATAATCAGAAATAAAAATATAGCATCGAGGCTCTCGAAAAATTGGAAAAATATATAATTACGAGCTGGACATGAGGCTAGTATAGGAATATATGGTATACTTTAGGCCAGAAAAATTGCCCAATGACCACCGGCCGACCAAGTTAATCTATGAATGTTACGTTTTCGTGTTTCTAAGACCAGGCGACATCATAATCAGAAATAAAAATATAGCATCGAGGCTCTCGAAAAATTGGAAAAATATATAACTACGAGCTGGACATGAGGCTAGTATAGGAATATATGGTATACTTTAGGCCGAAAAATTGCCTAGATGACCACCGGCCGACCAAGTTATATCTATAATGTTACGTTTTCGTGTTTCTAAGACCATGCGACATCATAATCAGAAATAAAAATATAGCATCGAGGCTCTCGAAAAATTGGAAAAATATATAACTACGAGCTGGACATGAGGCTAGTATAGGAATATATGGTATACTTTAGGCCGAAAAATTGCCCCGATGACCACCGGCCGACCAAGTTATATCTATCAATTTTACTTTTATTGTCTCTAAGACCATGCCACATCATAATCAGAAATAAAAATATAGCATCGAGGCTCTCGAAAAATTGGAAAAATATATAACTACGAGCTGGACATGAGGCTAGTATAGGAATATATGGTATATTTTTTAGATATGGCCAAAAATTGCCTCGATGACCACGGCCGACCAAGTTATATCTATCAATTTTACTTTTTATTGTCTCTAAGACCATGCCACATCATAATCAGAAATAAAAATATAGCATCGAGGCTCTCGAAAATTGGAAAAATATATAACTACGAGCTGGACATGAGGCTAGTATAGGAATATATGGTATACTTTAGGCCGAAAAAATTGCCCAATGACCACCGGCCGACCAAGTTATATCTATGAATGTTACGTTTTCGTGTTTCTAAGACCATGCGACATCATAATCAGAAATAAAAATATAGCATCGAGGCTCTCGAAAAATTGGAAAAATATATAACTACGAGCTGGACATGAGGCTAGTATAGGAATATATGGTATACTTTAGGCCGAAAAAATTGCCCAGATGACCACCGGCCGACCAAGTTATATCTATGAATGTTACGTTTTCGTGTTTCTAAGACCATGCGACATCATAATCAGAAATAAAAATATAGCATCGAGGCTCTCGAAAAATTGGAAAAATATATAACTACGAGCTGGACATGAGGCTAGTATAGGAATATATGGTATACTTTAGGCCGAAAAATTGCCCCGATGACCACCGGCCGACCAAGTTATATCTATAATTTTTACGTTTTCGTGTTTCTAAGACATGCACATCATAATCAGAAATAAAAATATAGCATCGAGGCTCTCGAAAAATTGGAAAAATATATAACTACGAGCTGGACATGAGGCTAGTATAGGAATTTTATGGTAAAACTTTAGGCCGAAAAATTGCCCGATGACCACCGGCCGACCAAGTTATATCTATCAATTTTACTTTATATTGTCTCTAAGACCATGCCACATCATAATAAAGAAATAAAATATAGCATCGAGGCTCTCGAAAAATTGAAAAATATATAACTACGAGCTGGACATGAGGCTAGTATAGGAATATATGGTATACTTTAGGCCGAAAAAATTGCCCCGATGACCACCGGCCGACCAAGTTATATCTATCAATTTTACTTTATTGTCTCTAAAAACCATGCCACATCATAATCAGAAATAAAAATATAGCATCGAGGCTCTCGAAAAATTGGAAAAAATATATAACTACGAGCTGGACATGAGGCTAGTATAGGAATATATGGTATACTTTAGGCCAAAAAATTGCCTAATGACCACCGGCCGACCAAGTTATATCTATGAATGTTACGTTTTCGTGTTTCTAAGACCATGCGACATCATAATCAGAAATAAAAATATAGCATCGAGGCTCTCGAAAAATTGGAAAAATATATAAACTACGAGCTGGACATGAGGCTAGTATAGGAATATATGGTATACTTTAGGCCGAAAAATTGCCCCGATGACCACCGGCCGACCAAGTTATATCTATCAATTTTACTTTTATTGTCTCTAAGACCATGCCACATCATAATCAGAAATAAAAATATAGCATCGAGGCTCTCGAAAAATTGGAAAAATATATAACTACGAGCTGGACATGAGGCTAGTATAGGAATATATGGTATACTTTAGGCCGAAAAATTGCCCCGATGACCACCGGCCGACCAAGTTATATCTATCAATTTTACTTTTTATTGTCTCTAAGACCAGCCACATCATAATCAGAAATAAAAATATAGCATCGAGGCTCTCGAAAAATTGGAAAAATATATAACTACGAGCTGGACATGAGGCTAGTATAGGAATATTGGTATACTTTAGGCCGAAAAATTGCCCCAAATGACCACCGGCCGACCAAGTTTAATCTATCAATTTTACTTTATATTGTCTAAGACCATGCCACATCATAATCAGAAATAAAAATATAGCATCGAGGCTCTCGAAAAATTGGAAAATATATTAACTACGACTGGACATGAGGCTAGTATAGGAATATATGGTATACTTTAGGCCGAAAAATTGCCCCAATGACCACCGGCCGACCAAGTTATATCTATGAATGTTACTTTTCGTGTTTCTAAGACCATGCGACATCATAATCAGAAATAAAAATATAGCATCGAGGCTCTCGAAAAATTGGAAAAATATATAACTACGAGCTGGACATGAGGCTAGTATAGGAATATATGGTATACTTTAGGCCGAAAAAATTGCCTAGATGACCACCGGCCGACCAAGTTATATCTATGAATGTTACGTTTTCGTGTTTCTAAGACATGCGACATCATAATCAGAAATAAAAATATAGCATCGAGGCTCTCGAAAAATTGGAAAAATATATAACTACGAGCTGGACATGAGGCTAGTATAGGAATATACTGGTATACTTTAGTAGGCCGAAAAAATTGCCCGATGACCACCGGCCGACCAAGTTATATCTATCAATTTTACTTTATATTGTCTCTAAGACCATGCCACATCATAATCAGAAATAAAAATATAGCATCGAGGCTCTCGAAAAATTGGAAAAATATATAACTACGAGCTGGACATGAGGCTAGTATAGGAATATATGGTATACTTTAGGCCGAAAAATTGCCCCATGACCACCGGCCGACCAAGTTATATCTATGAATGTTACGTTTGTTTTTCTAAGAACATACGACATCATAATCAGAAATAAAAATATAGCATCGAGGCTCTCGAAAAATTGGAAAAATATATAATACGAGCTGGACATGAGGCTAGTATAAGGAATATATGGTATACTTTAGGCCAAAAAATTGCCTAATGACCACCGGTCGACCAAGTTATATCTATGAATGTTACGTTTTCGTGTTTCTAAGACCATGGCGACATCATAATCAGAAATAAAAATATAGCATCGAGGCTCTCGAAAAATTGGAAAAATATATAACTACGAGCTGGACATGAGGCTAGTATAGGAATATATGGTATACTTTAGGCCGAAAAATTGCCGATGACCACCGGCCGACCAAGTTATATCTATCAATTTTACGTTTTTGTTCTAAGACCATGCCACATCATAATCAGAAATAAAAATATAGCATCGAGGCCTCGAAAAATTGGAAAAATATATAACTACGAGCTGGACATGAGGCTAGTATAGGAATATATGGTATACTTTAGGCCGAAAAATTGCCCCGATGACCACCGGCCGACCAAGTTATATCTATCAATTTTACTTTTTATTGTCTCTAAGACCACGCCACATCATAATCAGAAATAAAAATATAGCATCGAGGCTCTCGAAAAATTGGAAAAAATATATAACTACGAGCTGGACATGAGGCTAGTATAGGAATATATGGTATACTTTAGGCCAAAAAATTGCCTAGATGACCACCGGCCGACCAAGTTATATCTATGAATGTTACGTTTTCGTGTTTCTAAGACCAGGCGACATCATAATCAGAAATAAAAATATAGCATCGAGGCTCTCGAAAAATTGGAAAAATATATAACTACGAGCTGGACATGAGGCTAGTATAGGAATATATGGTATACTTTAGGCCGAAAAATTGCCCGATGACCACCGGCCGACCAAGTTATATCTATCAATTTTACTTTTTATTGTCTCTAAGACCACGCCACATCATAATCAGAAATAAAAATATAGCATCGAGGCTCTCGAAAAATTGGAAAAATATATAAACTACGAGCTGGACATGAGGCTAGTATAGGAATATATGGTATACTTTAGGCCAAAAAATTGCCTAGATGACCACCGGCCGACCAAGTTATATCTATGAATGTTACGTTTTCGTGTTTCTAAGACCAGGCGACATCATAATCAGAAATAAAAATATAGCATCGAGGCTCTCGAAAAATTGGAAAAATATATAACTACGAGCTGGACATGAGGCTAGTATAGGAATATATGGTATACTTTAGGCCGAAAAATTGCCCCGATGACCACCGGCCGACCAAGTTATATCTATCAATTTTACTTTTTATTGTCTCAAAGACCATGCCACATCATAATCAGAAATAAAAATATAGCATCGAGGCTCTCGAAAAATTGGAAAAATATATAACTACGAGCTGGACATGAGGCTAGTATAGGAATATATGGTATACTTTAGGCCGAAAAATTGCCCCGATGACCACCGGCCGACCAAGTTATATCTATCAATTTTACTTTTTATTGTCTCTAAGACCATGCCACATCATAATCAGAAATAAAAATATAGCATCGAGGCTCTCGAAAATTGGAAAAATATATATTTACGAGCTGGACATGAGGCTAGTATAGGAATATATGGTATACTTTAGGCCGAAAAATTGCCCCGATGACCACCGGCCGACCAAGTTATATCTATCAATTTTACTTTTTATTGTCTCTAAGACCATGCCACATCATAATCAGAAATAAAAATATAGCATCGAGGCTCTCGAAAAATTGGAAAAATATATAACTACGAGCTGGACATGAGGCTAGTATAGGAATATATGGTATACTTTAGGCCGAAAAATTGCCCCGATGACCACCGGCCGACCAAGTTATATCTATCAATTTTACTTTATATTGTCTCTAAGACCATGCCACATCATAATCAGAAATAAAAATATAGCATCGAGGCTCTCGAAAAATTGGAAAAATATATAACTACGAGCTGGACATGAGGCTAGTATAGGAATATATGGTATACTTTAGGCCGAAAAATTGCCCCAATGACCACCGGTCGACCAAGTTATATCTATGAATGTTACGTTTTCGTGTTTCTAAGACCATGCGACATCATAATCAGAAATAAAAATATAGCATCGAGGCTCTCGAAAAATTGGAAAAATATATAACTACGAGCTGGACATGAGGCTAGTATAGGAATATATGGTATACTTTAGGCCGAAAAATTGCCCCGATGACCACCGGCCGACCAAGTTATATCTATCAATTTTACTTTTTATTGTCTCTAAGACCATGCTACATCATAATCAGAAATAAAAATATAGCATCGAGGCTCTTGAAAAATTGGAAAAATATATAACTACGAGCTGGACATGAGGCTAGTATAGGAATATATGGTATACTTTAGGCCGAAAAATTGCCCCGATGACCACCGGCCGACCAAGTTATATCTATCAATTTTAAGTTTTCGTGTTTCTAAGACCATGCAACATAATAATCAGAAATAAAAATATAGCATCGAGGCTCTCGAAAAATTGGAAAAATATATAACTACGAGCTGGACATGAGGCTAGTTTGGGAATATATGGTATGCTTTAGTCCAAAAAATTGCCTAGATGACCACCGGCCGACCAAGTTATATCTATGAATGTTACGTTTTCGTGTTTCTAAGACCATGCGACATCATAATCAGAAATAAAAATATAGCATCGAGGCTCTCGAAAAATTGGAAAAATATATAACTACGAGCTGGACATGAGGCTAGTATAGGAATATATGGTATACTTTAGGCCGAAAAATTGCCCCGATGACCACCGGCCGACCAAGTTATATCTATCAATTTTACTTTTATTTGTCTCTAAGACCATGCCACATCATAATCAGAAATAAAAATATAGCATCGAGGCTCTCGAAAAATTGGAAAAATATATAACTACGAGCTGGACATGAGTCTAGTATAGGAATATATGGTATACTTTAGGCCAAAAAATTGCCTAGATGACCACCGGCCGACCAAGTTATTTCTACGACATTTACTTAAAATAGTTTAATGGCGATATGATTTTAATAAAAAAAAAAAAAAAAAAAATCGAATACCAAAAACAAAACTTTGTTACATCTGGATCAATTGCAGTAGATAATTAAATAATAGAATTCTATTGCGATAACGTCTAGGTCAAGAGACCGATACAAATGAGAAGCGAAATAAGAAATATATAAAATGAAGAAAAAATGGCAGTAAATAGTTCATGGGATGGGAAAAAGGGATTTTTTAATGAGTATTAAAAATAAAATAATCGTGGGATTTTTTCCTAACGAATGTTTATGGTCTTTTGTTGAACCCTGTTGAAAAATCAAATTCGTTGCTACAAATCGTTGTTTATTTCCTTGAAATAAATTGTAAAATTTCCACCAATTCGAATTAACGGACCAAGATTCCATACAGTTCAGTACTCAATCATACTAATATCATCTACTTCAAAGAAACATCTTTATTGTCAAGCTTTCAATAGAAGATTTTTACACAAGAGACCCACTCTCCGGCTTCAATTTCACTATTAGTAAGTGCTTACATAGTCCCTAGTTTTTAAGCTTCTCACATGTGTGAGAGGTAAGGTTGAAGATATTACCTTGCTAGGCTCTCCATCAAAATATTTGTCTAGTATGAATAGTTTAAACAACTCAATGGATGTGGATCAGAGCTCCAGTCAATCATCTGCAGCCCAGGTCACTCAACTAATCAATCTGCCCTCTTCTACGCCCAATGATCAAATACTTGGAAAAGACAAACTAGATGAGTTAATGAGACAAGTTGACTCTTCTCTTCAGATTGATGAAGAAGTTTATGATACTTTCAGTGAGATAGCAAATGATTTTGTGGACAATATTGTTCACAAAGCATGTCAACTGGCAAAGCATCGGGGCTCATCAACATTAGATCCCAAAGATATTCAATTTGTGCTTTCTAAAGACTGGAACATCAGTATTCCTGGCTATGGAACAGAAGAGTTGAAACCTTATAAGAGACCAATGGCCACTGAGGCTCACAAGCAACGTTTGGCATTGATTAGAAAACACCTGAAAAAGTATTAGAAGTTTAAAACCACACTCTTATATTAAATGCTTACATTGCCAAATTGTGAGGTATCTAGTATCGGCAGGTATTTGGGTATCTATCCAAGCTGTACATACACAAGAAAGTTTTACTACTATCATTATTGTAGTTTCTAATGATTTTAATATTTTAACACTATTGATCAGCATACCAAATTTTGTAATACACTTTGCAATTGCTAGAGTATGTTCTCCAAACATTTGCTCAACATAAGAAGTAATCAGATTTGCAGAGATAATCCAAGTTATATATATGTTATTGTTCTCTAACTTTCAAAATCTGCAGACAGCCCAATCACTGTAAACTTTTCTTTTTACCCTTTTAATTTTGATGACAAATGAAGGTCATGTATTGTCAACTATAAAATAAAATTATTGCCTCTATAATCTTTGCTAAGCAATACATAACTTATTGTGGAAATGAGCTGAATAACTGATAATAATCTTTGTGCAGCCTTGAAAAATAAAATATATGTAGATGTTTGAAAACACTCTTTGTAGATTTAACCCATCACATTTGTATTTTCAAATAAATAAAAAATAGGTACCTTCCATATAGGTACCTAATTTGTTTCAAAGTATAATTTTACTATTCCAAGAAGAAAATATTTCTGATTACACAAAATCAATTTTTTTGACATTATTGGTATTAACTTTTGTATAACTTTTTCAGCAATATTAATAAAAAATGTTCATGTCATCTTATCAATCATCATCACCATGGAATATGTTCTCAATCTCATGTTTCTCACATCTTGTGTTACCTTCTACTGCTTTATCTAGAAGCTTACACAATATTAACAGTATACAGATTTACAACATGATCATCTAATACTGTTTATGACATCAGCTAGACCCAATCTGAAAGGCGTTATTATGGTATGATTTCAGGAGCTCTACTAAGGACATTAAGAGCAATGTCTGAAATGGAAAATAAACTGGAGAAAAAGAGACCACTGAAAATGAAGAAAGACAAAAATCATCCCAGTAAGAAGCAGAAGACATTGGTAACAAAAAGTAAAGATTTTAATGAAAACAATTCAGCATCTGAGAGTCTTCCAAAGAAAAAGAAGAAGAAATCCAAGGTAACAACAGGTGGAGAAGAATCAACAGAAAATAATTCTGTGTTTGCTGTCACAGAAAAACTTTTGAAGAAAAAAAAGAAGAAATCAAATGGAACAGAAAGTAAAGAGACCTCTGAAAACAATACAATACCTATGGGTACAGGCAAAAAATTAAAGAAGAAGAAGAAGAACCTGAATAAATCAAAAGTATCAGAAAGTAAAGAATCAACTGAAGACAATTCAGTATTTTCCGTAACTGAAAAGCTTTTAAAAAAGAAAAAGGAAAAGAAAGAAAAGAAACAGCAGGAGGGACAGAGCAAAAAGAAAGCAGGATTAGAAAAGATATTAGAAGAGCGTTTGGTAGAAATATCCCAATTCTTTCAAGACAGCAGTGACATTCATGATGTAAAAGGTAAAGTAAAACCCAATTGGTTTGATGGAAAAATAAAAAAGGTTGTTAAAACTTATCTGATATCAGTAGAAAAAAGTGAAAAAGAACCTACACCTCAGAATCTTTTGATCAGAACTCAAAATGAAAAGAAGCTTTACAGATTCTTTGACAAGTTATCCAAACACTTGGGAGAAGAATTAGTAGTGATAAAACATTGGTTCTCTACGACTAAGAAAGGTATTTCAAAATCAGGATTGAATTCTAAAGAAGATGCTAAGGAGTCAAGTCTTCTAAAGACTGCACTTCTCAATAAAAAATTAAAAGCAATATTGAAAGAAGCCACTGTTTCTCCTGTCATCAAATCAGATGAGTCAAAAACTCCTGTGTGGTTTGATGATCATTTTGCTGAGCTGGTTAAAATCAGGAATAAAGCAAAGAGACTGATGAAATCACAGCCTACTGAAGAAAACACATTAGCATACAGACTTGCATTTAAAAAAGTAAAATCTGAAAGAACAAAAAGAAAGAAATCTGGATTTGTAGCTTCTAATGGAACTCAGATAAACCAAAAACAGGCAAAAGATAAAAAACCTTTCACTAAAAAAGCAAAACCAACTAGACAATCCGGTGCCCCTTTTGTGAAATCTAATGGAACTTATCCTTCAAATTCTAGGTTTCCAAAAAAATTTCCTGTATCAAATTTGAAATCTCAGAGTTTTGACTCCCCTAATGCTTCTAGATTCAAGCAATTTCCTGTGTCAAATGTAAAATCTTCTCCAAGCTTTGGTACATCAACTTTTGGATCCACAACACCCAATAAGTCTAACAAGCACACTAAGTTTGATGATTGAACTATAATGCAGCAGTAGTATTTAGATCAGAATTGTGTTTCATAGGGTAGGCAATACAGTGTGTACGTGACATCCATTCAATTTATCATTAATTTTAAACTTGAATATTTTTTATCCTCTGGCTTGACACCAGTTTTTTAATGGTACCTACATAATGGTCTTAATAATATTTTAGCCTCTTATTTTTGTATGTTCTCTTCATTTTGATTATAATTTTGTAAATAAAATACTACTGTACTGTAAAAACAATTTCTTTTCATAAAGTCTGAGTTTTTCTTTTGATTCTTCACATATCAAACTACTATCACATGAGGGTCAAGGTTTGCCATCTAAACCATGGATGGATTTTAAACAAAGATGGCCACCCATCTATGTCCTCTTCATAGTAAAAGTTGTCGAGAGCACTCATTGTTTTAGGAATGCATAAAGAAGCATCACTTTTTTTCTTCTAAAAAGAGGGAAACAACCTTTTTTTAAATTTGAATGTTGCTTTCAATTCAACTACTATGTACAATTATTGTACACATATAAAAAGTATTGAAAACCTAAAAATATTTGAGGTATCCCTTGGGCATTGGCATTAACACACTTATCCATACATAACTTGAAGGCCCCCTGGTAGGCAGATCCTTGAGAGCAAGCATGTGCAAGCCTCTTTTGTGTCATTCAAGATCCTATGGCGGTGTCCTTTGAGGGAGAATTTTACTTTATGAAATAAAAAATAGACTATTGGGGCTGTTGGAAGCTTGAGGGATGTTTGTGACTATTTCTTTCAAACAAGTATGGCTGGGAGTGTTAAGATAGTGGAATGACTGGTCTCACCCAGTTGACCCTACTTTAGTCATTTTTGCACTATTAGGTAAAAATTGCAGAAAATCACAAACAACTGATATCCTGATGTTTTCAAAAGCTGAGCGAACTAGCTTTCACACTTGTTCGAGTTTGCTCATGCATACTGTTGCATCACAGTAAAATCATTCTTGATACTTATTGTACAAAACATGTACGTATGTAATTTCTTTGTGATACATCAAAAACTAATGTGGGTAGTAGAGCATCACAAGACTCCTAATACCATCATACTTTTTTTCAAGTCCCTCATTGCTTGCTCATAATATTGCCATTGATTGTTACTCCTACAAGTAAGTACTGATTTTTCTCAAGGTATGAGTACAGAGTAGAATTTTTTCTCCACCCAGTCCACCCTAACCCACGCCTTGTCTCCATGCTCAACTGTGAAACAAAAAATAGATATCAAAGAGGCAGCTTTGCATTTTGAAATTCATACTTTTATTACTTTCTATCTTAAAAGTGAAAAAGTAAATATAAAAAATCTTTAATTTTAAATCTTTGTACAAAAGTCAAATATATAAAAATGAATCTAAACTAAAGTATAATGATAATAAAATAAATTAATGTGCCCTTCACCAAATTTGCAATTACATTCCGAATAATAAGATTAGTTTGTGTGTTCTTTTAAGTAAGTATGTTTGTTTCTTGGTATGCTGTGAAAACTTTTATGCATGTCTCGAATGAGGTTAGAACTCTCAAGCATTGGCTGGAATCATAACTCACGGATATCCAAACGAACTGCTCCCAAGACAGTGTACCAACTGAACCATTTATACAAATACAAAGGAAATCACTATCAGAAACAGAACATTTGAAAACCACCTATGAAAAAATCTCTTCTCTAATAAAAATTCATGTTTCTGCGTGTTAATAGCTCGGGTTATAAGGGGCTTTAATTTTAGGTGGTGTGGTGCTCCAAACTCAAGTCAAGCCCGCCTTTAAGTTAAAATTGTAATAATATTATTAATTTTCATTTTTGAATTAAAGTAGAACAATACTTTAAAATAGAAATACTGAATGATTTTCAACGCATGCTTAAAAGAACACAGTGTTCATGTTGGAAAATAAAAGTGCAAATCTATATACATGAAATAGCTGAAGAGGAAATGAAATCTGAAATGAAATTATCACAATAGAGGACTAAAAATTTAAATTCATACAAAACACGGTGGAGGGTATAGACCAGGAAAATCTCCATGTATTAAAAAAGACATAACTATCAACTTGGTTAATATGATCCTTTTTTTGTTATTGAGAAAATTAATTTTGTAGATAATTATATGTACCAGCAATTTTTTTTGTATAGATGTCTTTAGCGAAGGTAAAAATAGGTTATCATGAGTAAAATTACGCTTTGAAAAGCTAAAAACTAAAGTCACTATCAGCCTTCTCGGGTAGGTAGCCATCTAGAAAAATAATCAAAAAATAAGTTCGAATACTTGAAAATAGGGCGTAATTATATTCAATCGACGTAGTAAAAAAAAACAATTTTAAATTAAATACAGCAGAGCAATACACACAAAGACAGTCACACACACGCGGGAAAAACCAACAAAAAACTATTTTTACTAGATTTACCGACCATCTCTCATGAGCCTACTAGTTGGTACTAAGCAGACTTAAACATGGCTTTAACCATTTTCATGAATTTGCACATGAGTCAATGTTCGTGTATTTCTTTTATCTATCTCAAATCTAGCTGAAGAAATTTGTTGTATTAAGTTCTTCAAAAATAATATTTAAAATTAGACACATTAGGACCCAAATACATACACAACTAAAACTCAATATCATTCCAAATGGTTAGTGAAATATTTGCTTGTACAGAAAGATTTTTGGATTATAATTGTTTGACGTGAAAAACACTGTAACTGTCGAATAGTTTTATACACTGGGGATATCTACAAGCCAAAAAAACCAAAATCCTATGGCATGATTTTCTAAAGTGATCCCTCTCAAGATTGTGCGATTTAAACTTAACACTACGTACGGTCATTAACAGAGCTCAGTTAATGTGGGTGAAACTTCTGTTCAGCATCTCACCAGGCAAAATATTTTGAAAAAGGTCATCAATAAAAGCTATGTTCTTTAGGTTACAGGTGGGTTTAAAGCATATGGTTAAAATATTACTAAGAAAACTAGTACGAGCACTTAGAACAAGTTTCAGCGCATCGTTTCAGTCACGAATAGGTAAATGACTACCTAAGAGATCCATTCAGCTCGGGAGCTGATCACACGAGCCCATTCATTCCCGGTAGCTCAGTGAATCCAAAGCTTCCGGAGTTCGTGGGTTCGAAACCCAGCCTGGACATGACAAGTTATCCTCCCATTCGGGATTTCTATCACATAATAATATGTCGAACTTACTGCGGGAATAATGGGACTTTTAATAGTCCAATAGTCCTAATCAAGCAGTATAAATAAGGCGATATTATTATTATCATTCATTATTTCACTCATGTATTTCTTGACGCGGCGCGGGGTCAAGAGTATAAATAGGATTCTGTTCAAAGTTCGTTTGGTATGAATTACCAAAATCCAGTTTTTGCATCATCTGTATTTAGTTGCAGAAATCTCAACATATTGCGTACCACGTCGCACTGAAGCGTACGACTGCACTTTTCTTCGTTAAAGCAGAGTTACACAACAGTGTGCGACATCTTATACGCTAGCGTGCGACGTAGTCTCACAGAGTGTCACACACTAAAATGCGACACGGTTTCCAAGGAAACTTTAGAACGCTACGGTGTGACTGAGGAACTTGAAAAGATGTGTGCTCCTTGAGTAAACTTTGGTGAATAGGCCTCAGCACGCTAATAGAGGGTAATTTTCGCCAACCTGATTAAAAGTGTTTTGCTAGCCCAATACGCACTCTTGTTCCTGAGAGGTGCTCTGTGCGGAACAACTTTTAGATGCTCGGTCCTTTTTATCTAATCGCCGCTAGAAAGTCAAAGAGGCATAAGTGATTTTATCAAAGTTTTCAGAAGCGCACTTAAGCCTGTGTGTGCTGCAATTTTTCCCGCAAATATCAGATACGTCCAAACATAAAAAATCAATATCTTCACAAGGGTTTAGAAATCACATACGCCTGTTCGTGCTACCAAGAGTATCTTTCAAGAGCAGTATGAAAGTGTGATAGTATCGATTTTCGTTTTTTCTCACTTACGCCTCTTTGACTTTCTAGCGGCGTAATTATCCATCCATGACCTTTGCACGACCGCCAGGCTGAACAGTAACATCTGGATAGGAGTTTCAGATTGGCATGAGGACTTCACAGCTACATCAGAGCGGCACCCTTGCAATCCGAGAGCTAGGGTTTGACTTCTCGTCATGACACAAAAACTGGACGTGATCTGTGACACGATGTGCGATAGTATTTTCTAACAGTTTTATTTGTGTTTAGCACAATCCTGATGTCATAATCAATCCTTATGTCATAATCAATACTGATATCACAATCCTGATGTCATAATCAATCCTGATGTCACAATCCTGATGTCATAATCAATCCTGATGTCACAATCCCGATGTCATAATCAATCCTGATGTCATAATCAATCCTGATGTCACAATCCCGATGTCATAATCAATCCTGATGTCACAATCCTGATGTCATAATCAATCCTGATGTCACAATCCTGATGTCATAATCGCCTCGCATACTTGGGACTCGAACCACCGACCTTCAGGATCGTTGCCTTATCGATCGAGCTACTGAGCTCGGTTAGTAGCAGTAAGATCTCCTGGCCACACCATACTGGATCTCCTAGCCACACCATACTGGATCTCCTAGCCACACCATACTGGATCTCCTGGCCACACCATACTGGGGTGTCGAATCGAAGGTGACTTGGGCGATAGGACGCGAATGTGAAAGACAGGTGAGCGTGGACCAGCCGCTCAGTTGACGCTGACAGAGGCGATCAGGATCCCTCTCCGGCTCAGCCACATCCTGGAAAACACAGAGAAAATTCATGATTAAATTTTGATTTCTATTTTTTCAATGAAACTCGACTTTGAAATTAAGAAGTCTCAAATAGGGCCGCCAAGGCTTTCCTCTTTCAGAGGATTTCTTTGGCGATCGAACGAGGTAATGCTACCTGCATGTTAGGTACATTGCCTCATGCAAGTGGGATGGATCAAGTCTATATCCTGTGATTTTAAAATTGATCAATTTAATAAATAAATAAACTATTAGAAGTCTAAATAAAAAAAAAAAAAAACTTATAGTTATATCCTGGTAAAGTAAGTAAATTGATTCTCTTGGTGAAACAAATAAAAATCTTAATAATTTGAAGATCACTTGGCTTTTTTTGTCTCATTTGTTTGATTTTACGAACTGATTAGTTTTCTATTGAATTTATTCAATAATAAAGTTTGGTTGCTCGTGACGCTGGCTTTTCCCGGCCCCACTCAGGCTGGGTGAGGTCAATGTGAGTAGCAGGTTTGTGAGTTTCCTGCGAATGGAGGGTTAAACCCCCGTCGTGATATGACCATGGCAGTTGAAAGCGACGTTAAACCCCCACTTAAAAAAAAAAAAAGTTTGGTTGAAAATGTTTAAAAATAACAATAAACTGGGAAAGTGGGACTTTTTAGCCCTAACCGGGTACTAGTGAACAAGGATCTTTTTCTAACTTCAACGTTAGGATCGCCGCTAAAACTGTTGGCATAATGGGACCACCTGTTTTGTGCTGTCAGTCTACTTAAACTCACCCGACGCCACATAATGGGACTACCTGTTTTGTGCTGTCAGTCTACTTATACTCACCCGACGCCACATAATGGGACTACCTGTTTTGTGCTGTCAGTCTACTTATACTCACCCGACGCCACATAATGGGACCACCTGTTTTGTGCTGTCAGTCTACTTAAACTCACCCGACGCCACATAATGGGACTACCTGTTTTGTGCTGTCAGTCTACTTATACTCACCCGACGCCACATAATGGGACTACCTGTTTTGTGCTGTCAGTCTACTTATACTCACCCGACGCCACATAATGGGACTACCTGTTTTGTGCTGTCAGTCTACTTATACTCACCCGACGCCACATAATGGGACCACCTGTTTTGTGCTGTCAGTCTACTTATACTCACCCGACGCCACATAATGGGACCACCTGTTTTGTGCTGTCAGTCTACTTATACTCACCCGACGCCACATAATGGGACCACCTGTTTTGTGCTGTCAGTCTACTTTTCTCACCCGACGCCAGTTCCCAGCAGAATGGATAATAATGGGACTACCTGAGGTCTAAACAAGAGACCTTGTTTAGACTGCTGGAATAAAGGGACTTTTCAGTCTCACCTCGGCAGTATAAACAAGGTAATTTCTATTCTATTCTATTCTATACCTGTTTTGTGCTGTCAGTCTACTTATACTCACCCGACGCAGATTTGTTTTTTTGTTTTGTATATTATCGTGCCAACCATTGTAACAAATTTTCTAAAAATTTAATACAAATATACATCATCATATCATCATAGGGTGGCGTCATCGTGAACGATGGTAGCCAGACAGTGGAGGAATGACTCAGCGCTTCTACCACTGTCTTTACAAGGAGGCTAATAATTGACAAGGTCCCCCAGAACCAAGCCCATGCTGGTCTACTCCCTGTTTATAGTCCCCCAGCCAGACTGCTGGTCTACTCCCTGTTTATAGTCCCCCAGTCAGACTGCTGGTCTACTCCCTGTTTATAGTCCCCCAGTCAGGCTGCTGGTCTACTCCCTGTTTATAGTCCCCCAGTCAGACTGCTGGTCTACTCCCTGTTTATAGTCCCCCAGTCAGACTGCTGGTCTACTCCCTGTTTATAGTCCCCCAGCCAGACTGCTGGTCTACTCCCTGTTTATAGTCCCCCAGTCAGACTGCTGGTCTACTCCCTGTTTATAGTCCCCCAGCAAGGCTGCTGGTCGACTCCCTGTTTATAGTCCCCCAGCAAGGCTCAAATATACATAAATTCTACTCACCCGACGCCAGTGCCCAGCAGAATGGATATGATGTTGGACACGAACAGAGTATACATGACTTCCTTGGAGAAGAGGCTGTTCTTGCCCACCTTGGCATATCGCATGCTGTAGGACTTGCTCTTGGGGTGGCGGAACTTCCAGTCCCTGAGAATAGAAAAATATTCAAGTTATTTTCATGCGCTTGACGTGTAAAATATTTATTATTCAACAGTTTCGAATTTTAGATCAATCTTTATTTACAATTTTTTATATACAGGTACAGTCAAAAGGTATAATTAATTCAATATAAACAAAGTTTGATCAAGGGTGGTGATAATGCCTTCGGCAATATTTAACAATGGATTATCATCTATTCGCTATTAAGTATTTAATTATTTTTAATAAATAAATGAATGTGTTTCTTTGTGTTATTATATCACAATTTTGTATTATATGTATTTATGTAATGTATCTATAAAAACAAAATAAAACCCCAAAAAGGGAGGCCCGTGCTCTGTACAGAGTGTCAGAGGGCTTATTATTATATTATATTATTATCACAATTTTTAGTGGGTAGCGCAGAATTATAGGACTTTTTCATATCTTTCAATGTCGTAATATCTTATTTTTGCCTACAATTCCGCCACTGGTCGCTGCTCAGTTGCTCACATTAAAGCAGCTACTCATTTTTCCTCACGAGATATGAGTGGACCCCGTCGAGGTATTGAGGTATGAGTTTTTAATTAAAAATATTAATTTCTTTCATGAAAAAGCATGTCTGTGCAAAATTTCACGTTTCTATTTCTATTCAATGAGGAGATATGAAGATAAGATAAGATAAATTGTTTTATTTAGAATCAATATACATATAGTTTACAAAGCAACACTTTCCCTAAGCTAATACAAAAAATGTGGGCTCCTAAGACTACTTAAAAAATAGTAAATCAGACCTCAAGAGTACCCAATCGAGCTCAACTTATCTCTCGCGCTGTCGCCTAAATCGCCTCTGACAACACAAAGAGGCGTAAACAACATTTTCGAAATTTTACAGGAGAGCCAAAATGAGTTTTCTTGTGCATAAATTTTCTGTTCACGGTAGGAATATTATCACTTCCCTGTACCCGTGAATGACCCTACGAACTTTTTCTGTTGCCAAATTCGATTATTTAACTGTAACTATCGATTTACGCCTATTTGATTTGTCTGAAAAAGAGAAAATGAGGGATACGCCTGATTTTAATTTTTGTTGTATCTTTTTTTTGGATAATTGGATTACGTCTATTTGTGAGAACAAAATATAGCACAAGTAGACTCAATCCAAGCAATAAAACCGATTTCAAAAATTTGTGGTTTACACCTCTTTGTGTTGTCAGAGGCGAAATGGTCCTGACTAAATATCAATTTCGGTTCTATAGCAAGAATCGTTCAAGATTATTATGACTTCTGACAAACGGCGTACTCAAAAGGGCTTGTTAATGGGGTCTTTCTTTATAATTATGAACAATACCCTAATACGAAAAGGAAAAAAGCCAGAATAACACCCGACCCTTGTAATCCTTAGGCACGGATATGCGTGAACGAATAACTTACAAAGATGTTAGGTATGTTTGTTTATGTGTAACTATAAGGTAAAGTGAAACCTGAGAGGTAAAACACATGGAGCTTTTATTGAGGATAGGAAGAGACTGGAAAATAGGTGGGTAATATCCTTGGCATGACAAGATTTGATAAGATTGAGCCGTATTCATAGAAAGAAGCAAAAGCTGTTCCTTGCGAACTTTGAAGTACATTGCTACAATCGGTATTCATATTCGAGAGTAAAAGCTTTCACTTCAAAGCAAAAGCAAAAGCCTTTCCTTCTTTCTAAGTTAAACATACTTGGATATTCATAAAGTTGAACTTTTCCTTTAATTAGTAGCTCCTCTAACGAAAACATGGAGCAATTGCTTGTGAAAAGCAAATGCTTGCGAGTTAAAGCGCAAATGGTTATGAAAACGAAAAAGAGCTTTTGCCTTTCTTTCATACCTTTTGCTTAAACTTCCAGCTTTTGCTCACGAGTAATTGATTATTATTTATGAGTATACGGTCCAATCTCTATATATAAAACAGAAAAAAGGACTACCTACCTACCTATGTTTGTTTGTCCGGAGTTGTTTAGCCAAAACAGTAAGAGATAGCGAAAAATGTCTCAGAATTGACCCCCCCAAAACCATTATCGCTTTGTCCATTATAAAAAGTTCAAAAAGGCATTGCTGTCCAGCAGTACGGCCATGCCTTAGTAAATTTGAAATTTAGTCCCGTTGCAAAGCACGGGCAAACGGCTAGTAAATACATAAATACACAATAGCTTTCAGTTCCCACACTTACTTAGGAGGTGCTTGGTCGGGACGACTGCTCCAGTCCCAAATCCAGTCTGTACTCTTGTCAAAATTCGCCACCAACTCATCCTGTGGGAACAAATAATAAATAAAACATTACAGTTCTGTTTATTTGCTTCTTTTTTTACAATATTCACACGCAATTTGTGATACTGCATTTACGTGTATATTTTGATTACTTTAATTTACGATATATTACGATAGTAGTCACTGTGGCAGAGCGAGTTAGCGCGCTATGCATTGCACACATGGTGACCTGGGTTCGATTCCCAGCGGGGGAGGATTTTTTCTGCTCTGTACTTGGATGTTCGGGGTCCACTCATACCTCGTGAAGAAAAATGAGTAGCTGCTTTAATGTGAAGCAGCGACCAGTGGCAGAATCTTAGGCAAAAAAAAAAATACAAGATATTGTAAATTAAAGTGGTAAAGTCCTATGATTTTGCGCTACCCACTAAAATTGTGACATAATAACACAAAGAAAAAGCATTATTATTATTATTTACGATATATTACTTTAAATTTTGATTACCTATATTGTTTCAATTTAGATTTAGTATTTTCTTACAACTTTCTTTGTATTTATGAATACTCATATCAAGATCTAGATCAGGGGTCTTCAACCTGTGTCCCGCGGGCCACTTGTGGCCCGCCGAATCATTTTTGGTGGCCCGCGAGCTCATTCATGTTATTTCCTATTTCTTCCAGCACTAGCTGACCAAGATTTTTTTTTATTTTTTTTTAATGCAAAAGTTACGAGCAGTGACAAATCCGATGGGATTCGAACCCAGGTTTCCCACCTATAGGACAAATGCATTGACCAACACTCCCTCCGGATTGCTACAACAAAACTTCAACCCAATATTGTCAAATCGGTGGATGCCATGCAATGCCAACCATCCCATGGAAGACCTAGGTTCGATCCCTCACAGAGTTGATTTTTTTCTAAACAGAAACTGATCAGAGACTCCTGTACAATTTTTTTTTCTTCTACTTTTTGTATAAAAAAAAAATGAGTGAAACAATTTTCTTTTTAATTTTATTTGTAAAATAAAAATACCAACACTTGTTCCTGAAATTAAAAATAGTTTTCTGAATTAGAATTGTTAGAAAAGATTCGTTTCATGTTGGCCAAATTATATGTATAGTTATTTTAATTGGCCACATAAAGAATTCAAATTTTTCATTCAAAGTTATTTTAACTCCAACAAACATCACAACACAACAAAATTAAGAGTATACCCAAGAACTACATTAATAAGTTACACTGATTGTCAAAATTTTCGTTGCTGACACTGCTGTTCAAAATTTTCCTTGCTGATGTTCAAAATTCTACTTGCTGATCAAAATTTTCCTTGCTGATGTTCAAAATTCTACTTGCTGATCAAAATTTTCCTTGCTGATGTTCAAAATTCTACTTGCTAATCAAAATTTTCCTTGCTGATGTTCAAAATTCTATTTGCTGATGATGAAAATTCTTCTTGTGATGTTCCAAATTCAACTTGCTGATGTTCTAAATTCAACTTGCTGATCAAAATTTTCCTTGCTGATGTTCAAAATTCTACGTGCTGATACTCTAAATTCTACTTGCTCATGTTCGAAATTCTACGTGTTGATGTTCAAAATTCCACGTGCTGATGTTCAAAATTCTACGTGCTGATGCTCAAAATTCTCCTTGCTGATGTTCAAATTCTACGTGCAGATGTTCAAAATTCTATTTGCTGATGATCAAAATTCTTCGTGCTGATGTTCAAAATTCAACTTGCTGATGTTCAAAATTCAACTTGCTAATGTTCAAAATTCTACTTGCTGATACTCAAAATTCCACGTGCCGATGTTCAAAATTCTACTTGCTGATACCCAAAATTCTACGTCCTGATGCTCAAAATTCTACTTGCTGATACTCAAAATTCTACTTGCTGATACTCAAAATTCTACGTACTGATGTTCAAAATTCTACTTGCTGATACTCAAAATTCTACGTGCTGATGTTCAAAATTCTAATTGCTGATACCCAAAATTCTACGTCCTGATGCTCAAAATTCTACTTGCTGATACTCAAAATTCTACGTGCTGATGCTCAAAATTCTACTTGCTGATACTCAAAATTCTACTTGCTCATGTTCAAAATTCTACTTGCTGAAGTTCAAAATTCCACGTGCTGATGTTCAAAATTCCACGTGCTGATGTTCAAAATTCCACGTGCTGATGTTCAAAATTCCACGTGCTGATGTTCAAAATTTCACGTGCTGGTGTTCAAAATTCCAAGTTTTCAAAATTAGATGTTATGATGACACTGCTTGCCAAACACCACAACACTAGTATCAAAATTCACAGCAAACAAGAAATTTATGAGAAAGAAGATTCCACAAAGATCCCCTGGTTCCCCAACACCCAGAAACATCATTCCAGATGGCGGCATTTGCTTCTGGTGGAAATGTGGTGAAGGATGGGAAGCAATCTAGAATCTCCTGGACGCATACCTTTCCAGTACTCTCACCCACCCCACTCTTCCTGATGGAAAGTGAAGTCAAGAAAATAATGGCGTACCTAGCCCAAAGAATCCAAACTTTGCTGAAAACAAAGTCTTCTGAGAGCTGTAGTTCCAATCCCGGCAGATTCTTTGACTCGTAATTGGCATTTGTCAACTAAATAAAACATCCTAGGTACAGAAATCCTTGTGTTTTTATTATTTCTTAACAGATCGATCTTAGCCTCATACTCCTTTCTTTTTTTTCAATATGTCTTATACTTTATTTTGTACAATATATGTAAACTTAACCCAAAAAATTAACATATATACCCCTCGTCGAAAGTTTTAGACACCTGGTCTAAAACTTGTGTTGACTGAGGGGGACTTGTGTTGATTGAGAGGGTGTGTTGACTGAGGGGGTATTTCTTACATGCATATCTCGAAACGTTCCATCTAGGTATATTACGGGTCGATTCATAAAATCTCTCCACTATTGTCTGTCTTTGAAAGCATCTTCCCGTTCGACATCTTGCCAGTGGAAACTTACAAGTGTAATGCCAATTTTTTTTTCTTCTATTATGTTTCCAATAGTGGCCCGCGGACTTTTCCGGAAAAGAAATATGGCGCAGAGACTGAAAAAGGTTGAAGACCCCTGATCTAGATGTTGTGAATATTGGTGGTAAGTTTGTAGTGTTGATAAGAGGGTCGAATTTCTATATACATATTTCAAAGTATTCATTAGATGTTCTGTTTTTTAGTCTAGTATTAGGTACTGTTCTATAGTTATTGTTCTATTTCTTCTGACTTGTTAACGTAATAATAATATTTAACAGTCCCACAATGGTTTGGTTAACATTGATGAGGAGCCGCGGGTTTTAGTTAGGGTAGGCAGACATGGATACCGGGTGGTCCATGTCTAAGTTCCACACTTTCTAGTATGAGTTTTCCCCTTCTCAATCTGATGACTCTTGCGCATCACACAGGGGGTAACATGACTGATGACTCTTGCACATCACACAGGGGGTAACATGACTGATGACTCTTGCACATCACACAGGGGGTAACATGAAGCCCATAACGCTGGACCATCAAACCAGCAACCTAGTTCCGAATTATAAAACATTAGATTAGATTAATTTAATCCTGTTTTTCCCTTAACACACCCTGAAGTGGGAATTTCAACCAATCACAGCGCATTTATATCAGCTGGTAAGTGATAATGGCTTGGATTCAAATCATAGATATTTTTTTTTTTTTCACAAGTTGGCCCTTACTCGCCTGGGAGAAAATATAAGTATAGCCACTGAAGCCACATGACGGGTGCAAATTCAGTTACCATCCATGCTTTGATGAGAATGATGAGATCCACCCGGACTTGTACTCAAAGTTATTTCACCGCTGCGCTGCGCTGATTACTACAATTTTCACGAGTACTTTTTTTTGGTTTCACGCGAGCTATTTTGTTGGTTTCACGAGTACTGAATTCAAATTTTGTAATATTTTTGCCACGACTCCTCGCAAATTCTACGCGAGATCTCAACACGGGGTCTCCCATACACGACCTCACGTGCCACCCTCCCTAATCTAAATTCAATATTGCACATGATAATCCTAATCTAAATGGTCACGCGGGTAGCAATGAACCTAATCCTACGACTCCTGACAAGGGGGCCTTTTTTTTAGAATTATAATAATCATGAAAAGAAAAGAAAAAAAATATAGGATAAGGAAAGTAACAATAATAATATCAAATCCTAATGAACAGTTCCTTGCCCATTTCTTACGGTGGTCATTATGAAAACATGAATTAAATTTTAATAATAACAATTTCTTTTCTCCTTTTTTTTTATTACGTCGTAGAAAAATCAGTTCCTTATCATTGGTTCGCGTGTATATTTGCTCAGATTTTTATTTGTCTTCTTCTGTCTAAATAAGTCAGTATAGCGGTAAGTAGTTAAATAAGTCAGTATAGCGGTAAGTAGTTAAATAAGTCAGTATAGCGGTAAGTAGTAAGGACACGCGGAATTTAATAAGCGAGTGACTCTTGAGTTCAGAGCCTACCCAACACCGATGTCTAGTCATAAAGAATTGGGTGGAACAATTGCCGAAGGCAATAACCCCGCCCTTAAGTTAGGACATATATTATGTATATATTTATTTATTTCTTCTTCATTTTCTTATTACTTCTCCTTACATTGTATATTAAACTAGCCGTTTGCCCGTGCTTTGCAACGGGACTAAATTTCAAATTTACTAAGGCATGGCCGTACTGCTGGACAGCAATGCCTTTTTGAACTTTTTATAATTTTTCTGGACAAAGCGATAATGGTTTTAGGGGGGTCAATTCTGAGACATTTTTCGCTATATCTTACCGTTTTGGCTAAACAACTCCGGACAAACAAACAAACAAAGATAGGTAGGTAGGTAGTCCTTTTTTCTGTTTTATATATAGAGATTGTAATTATCTGTGTTGTAGGTATATATGTCCATATTAATAGAGTGTTAATAATAATAATTATAAAAGGTCACAGCTTACAGTGGTATTACTGAGTTGTGTACTGGATGAATTCTGTGTTTAAATATGTTCAATTTTTTCATCTGCATTATACATGAAATATCTGAAGAGGAAATGAAATCTGAAATTAAATTATTACAATAGAGGACTAAAAATTTAAATTCATACAAAACACGGTGGAGGGCAGACCAGGGAAATCTCCATGTATTGAAAAAGGCATAACTATATCGACTTGGTTAATCTCTCCCTATTTCATTTCCTTATCCTACAATAAGGAATGAAATGGAATCACTCAATAACAAAAAAATGTTATTGAGAAAACTAATTTTGTAGATAGTTATATCTACCGGCTTTATCTCCATTCGCTGGAAAACCACAAACCAGCTACTCAAATAAGGTTTATATGAGTAGCTGGGTTATTAATCCTTTCCCCACCCTAATTGGGGCGGGGATAGGGTTGAATTTTAAAGGTCACCCATCCAAATCCTAGTCTCGCTGAACGTTACTTAACTTCAGTGACAGAACGTGAACTGGTGTATTCAACGTGCAATTATTCAGCTAAATGCTAAAGTCAACCAAAAATTCCAAGAGAGGACAAAAGTTGTAGAAATAGAAAAAAAACGAGTCAAGATTTTTAATACATGCCGAATGAATTGATGGTACCTACCTATAATAATGTAAATTTATACTACACAGTAGGTACACTCAATTGTTTTAATGCGTAATAATCCTAAATTTCGTTTGAAAGAAAGAAACTTGAATTTCTTGTTGTGATGGATGTTTCAGCAAAAATAAGAGAATCCTCAGCTTGTATTTCTAGTTCTTACATTGCTCTACTGCTTTTTACTATATCCACACGCTCTGTCAGTCAAGTGATGCTTTTTCTTTCTCCTTCCGTCTCCAATACATATTACAAGTAGAGACCGACCTCAGTAGCTTGATCGATAAGGTGGCGGGCGGACTTGTAACCTGGAGGTCGATGGTTCGAGTCCCAAGTTGGGAATTTTTTTAATGAGACGAGTTCGAATAGTTGTGATATCACGATTGTGATTAACACAAATATTGTATCTTTTTCCTACTTCCAAGTAGAGGTCCCACCTCAGTAGCTTGATCGAAAAGGAGGCAGATTTGTAACCTGAAAGTCAATGGTTCAAGTTCCTGTGTCAG
Organism: Bactericera cockerelli; assembly: GCA_024516035.1. NCBI lineage: Eukaryota > Metazoa > Arthropoda > Insecta > Hemiptera > Triozidae > Bactericera > Bactericera cockerelli. The sequence continues at coordinate 8,730,153 of CM044958.1, read as the reverse complement.
CGTAGATTTAGTCAAGCGAGTTTGAGGTATTGTGATAACATGAAAGTAATTAATACAAATATGATAACTTACATGTACTAGTAAGAAAAAATGGCACGGAAGAGGATGCGAACTTTTGAGTGGCAGACGAGGAAAAAAAAATGCAATTCAACGCTAGCTGTTCTACTTGATTAAACTATTTATTGTTTCATCATCAGAGTGAATCATGGCGGGATCCCGTAAGCTAATAGAGAGCTGATAAGATAAGTTCTGTGTGCCTGAGCCCATCGCCCTGAGGTTAACTACACAGATATTGGAAGAACAGAATCAGCATAATTATAATAAACAATTAACGATAAACCTGTACTTCTCAATAGAAAATTATCCTTCCTTGGTAGTAAATTTCGAGTACTATTATACAAGGTATCGAAAACAGTCGGACCTGGTTTTACGAGAACTGGATATGAAAAAACATTTTCCAGGTCAAATTTACCTTTTTATAAGGGAACTAGCAGTTAACCCGTGCTTCGCCACGATGGTTGAGTGGGATTTACCCACAAAAATGGAACGGTTTGGACTTTTGCAAAATCCTTTCTTATTGCACGTACCTATTCAGTATGCAAGGAATGCTGTGTCAAAATTTCAGCTCGCTAGGTATTACGGTTTGGGTTGTAGAGCGATGATCAGTCAGTCAGTCAGTCAGTGACTTTGACATTTATATATTAAGATATAACCTCTTAATAAGAGACATATATGGATAAAAGAGAGATAGAGAAAAAAAAAAAAAAAATTCCGGTCCCATGGTCGTCTATATTTTGTGATTTTTCTGGTGTATAAAATAAATTTGTAACCGGTGGGCTCGGGTACAATAATTGGGGAATAATAATTGCAATATTTGTTAGTTTGGTCATCAATGTCACCATCAAGGTCAATAAAAATACCGTTTGTCATTGACTCTCAAGGACATTCGATAACATGATGTAAGTTTATCAACAAAGAAAATATTGCTAATGAGAGATTACAAACATCACGGTAGATATTGAAAGGCTGAAGAGCAGGTGATATGATAACATTGCTATCACTTTGTTTCCTTCCTTGTACTTTTTTTCTAAATATTTACATTACTACAAAACCTCTCTCTCTCAATTATTGATCAATCCCATCTTCATATCCCACCGATAGAATAACTTTTCTTTCATTTAATAGATAACCTTTCAGTGTATTCACAAAGGCTATTTACATTGGAAATTGGTAAAGCTATAATCATGTAGGTACATATGTGTAGTGTATAAAATAAATGCACTTTGCATAAATGCATCAATTGAACAGAATATATTCAGTATTTATTCTACTTACATATGTACTCATTTTAATTGCACATAACATCTCGTATTTATTTAGGACAGGAAACTGCCGAGAGGTGCATACGTGCCTGCTATATATTCCGACGCTTTCCACCGAGGGTTACGTAACATTTATACTCAAGGAGATGATATCAAGTGTTGCATGGAGAGATGCACCGACGCTCTTGTGGTCGTGACACACCACAAGGTCAATGCAAATCATTGCAAATCTTATCATCTTTTGTTTCCGTGTCCATTGAACAATGGGATTAAACAGATTTAGGGTGATTCTGTTGCGATGAGTTTGAGAAGAGAATGCCGTAGGCATTAAGCACCGCCTTTGATCAAGTTTTGTTTAATAATTTCAACTTTGTTTCTTGTATATTTTTTATTTTGTAAATAAAACTTGATTAAATCTGTTGAACAATTAATGCTTCGCTCCAGAAATACTATCTACTCTCAAAATCCTCGCATCCCCGTTTCAAACGTCACACAACGCACTCTGATTAGTTATTTCGTTCAAATTACCCAATGTAGGCGCACACTTGTCCGGAGTGTACAGATCTTAGTTTCTAGTAAACAACATAGTTTTCAATGTATCTGCGCACACTTGTCCGGAGTGTACGGATCTTAGTTTCTAGTAAACAACATAGTTTTCAATGTATCTGCGCACACTTGTCCGGAGTGTACGGATCTTAGTTTCTAGTAAACAACATAGTTTTCAATGTATCTGCGCACACTTGTCGGGAGTGTACGGATCTTAGTTTCTAGTAAACAACATAGTTTTCAATGTGTCTGCGCACACTTGTCCGGAGTGTACGGATCTTAGTTTCTAGTAAACAACATATTTTTCAATGTGTCTGCGCACACTTGTCCGGAGTGTACGGATCTTAGGGCGGAATTAATAGACAAACATCAATAACTTAAGTCGTTGGTAAGTGTCGGTTTTCCCTATCTTACACAGTCCGTGACTTAGCGCCACAGAGCTATTACAAAAACATCTATTAATTCCGCCCTTAGTTTCTAGTAAACAACATAGTTTTCAATGTGTGCACACTTGTCAGGAGTGTATACGGATCTTAGTTTCTAGTAAACAACATAGTTTTCAATGTGTCTGCGCACACTTGTTCGGAGTGTACGGATCTTAGTTTCTAGTAAACAACATTCAGTGACTAGGTCAGCTCTGGTTTGCTTTGTTCAAAAAAAAAAAAAAAACCGCTTAAGGCTATCAAATGTCAAACCGCTCACTTTGGCGAGTTATCATTTTCACAATAGTAATAATATCACTCTTTAGTGGAAGGTATCCACCAGGCGAGGTTAATGCTTAAAACATTTTCTACCACCTAACCTTCAGAGTCTTATTATCATGTTGTCACAAACTTAAATTATTGAGGAAAAATTCATGCACTTGGTATAGGATTCGAACCAACGGATTCCTACGCTACCTGGATTACCAGACTATATCTAATAAATAATTCAATAATAATAATAATGCCTGCAATGGGTACCACTGAAGTATCACCCCATAGGTTTTAATTTAGCAACCGATTCGTTCTCTGTTTAAAAAAATGTGGTTATTCATTGTACCGATATTGTCGAGGACCCCTGGTCCCCCCCCCTCCCCCCCTGCCGTTTAATCAACAGACAAGTACTGCGAGCAATTAGACAAGTACTGAATAATTTATTTCTCACAAATTGTTTGAAAGCACTTGGAAAATAGAAAATGTTGAAAATTTTATGGAGATACCTACTCCATACCACTCGAACAAGTTACTTTATCCCCTTTCCATTTATGATTGTTCATAAATATATTAAATGTAATATTTTGTATAAAATCAAAAATTATACGTACATACATAAAAAAAAGACCTGACATTGTAGTAAGACAGCAGCTACAACGTACTTCTGGATAGTGCAATGTGCTCCTTCCGGACCAGGGGGTTCGCATCTTGGTCATGTCAATTAATCCAGATCACCTATTCATAATTTTACTGTGTAAAAACACAATAAAATTCCATTCTAATTGACAGATATTTTTGAACTAAATGAAATCCAGCTCTCTTTTCAAATAAATTGACAGTCTTTCAGATGAATCTGCAATATTATTTCAAATAGAAATCCCACAGAAACTTAATCCAACCTTGAGAGAAGGACGCAACTGCAGGGTATCCATTTCAATGCTGCACGATTTTTTTTAAACATTTAATATGGATGCAAAATATCAAATATCATTATAATAAAACAGATGATTGTAAAATATCTAACATCAAAATCACTAACGTCTGCAAGTCTCGAGAATTGTAATTGCAAATACGGCAGTACCAGATGTAGGGCAACGCAATGTGCTAAATTCGTTGCTAAATTCACTCCACACCTTTCGAGTGCAACGGTTTTCTGTTTTGGCGAAACATGGTTGTTCTGTGTCACAACTGTCACACATGGGGGGCGGGGGTGGAGGGGGGGGTCATATTTTAGCGCACCAGTGCGGCGCACTTGATTTCCTGTGTCCCACTATACAAAGTGGGACACAGGAAATGGAACACCTGTTGGAGAATTTCACCTGTACACGAGTTTAATTAATGACCTGTGCTGGGAGGGAAAGGTGGGATCATGTAGATGTTCTGAATTTTTCCCTATTCCCTTTTTAGTTTTCTTTTTCTAATAGGTTAGCGAATAAAAAAAATCTACCCATCAGCCGTGTGGGAGAGAAATGTGGGATTATGAAGATGTTGTGAATTTTTCCCTATTTCTTTTTCATTTTTTTTTTTCTGGTAAGTCGGTGTGTAAAATAAATCTTCCCAACCGTGAGATTTGAACCAAGGAACTGCGAATAGAGAGGAGGAGTCACAAAAAGTAATCTAACGGTGCTTGGCACATTTAACAGATGTATTTGAGACATTCAGTGGTCGTTATAAACAGTGTGAAGGGAGTAAACAGGTCAAGGCTTATGTCGGTTTGGCAATCCACAGGTCGCGGGTACGAAACTCAGCCGGGAAATGAACAGTTATTTTTGAATTTGGGAAATGACCACACAGTAATAATATTCCGTCTTGATCTTACTGCTGGAATAATGGGACTTATTAGTCTTAGTCAGGCAGTATACATGAGAGGATTATTATTATTTTCTTTCAACAATTTCATTGATTCATGTGTGTCAACAGTACGCTTGTTGTAAAAGCAGGGTCTTTGCAATCAGTTGACACAAAAAAATATGCACCAATCAGAACAGAACACGTAAACAAGTTATAACATTACACAAGACCTTGATCATGACAAACACTTTGCACACCAGAATATTTAACTGTTTGCCAAAAACTCACAAGCATTAAAAAAAAAAAAAAAAAATTGAGTCCAAATTGACGGAAAATTGAAATACTCTTACATACGAGAGAGTTACATCAAAGAGATAATAAAACTCGGTGGAAATTTCGACAGTTTATTGCATTTTAATTTACGCTCACTTAAGCCTATAGAGTCAACAGAGGAGATGGGAGGGGGAGGGAGGGAGCCAGCGTCAACACAGGAGAAAAAAAGAGAGGGGGGATGGAAGGAGGGAGGGAGATGGAAATAGAGAGGGAGAGAGGAGGGAGGGAGAGGGAGGGAGAGAGAGAGAAAGAGAGAGGAGAGAGGGAGGGAGAGAGAGAGAGGAAGGCGGGGGAGAGGAGGGAGAGTGGATTGAGCGGAAACAGTTTGAGATACTGAGATAGTGTGTAGAAGAGATGTGGGAAATTTTGGCACTGTGTCCAGGAAACACGTGTTTTTTGAGCATTTTTTTATGTTGCCGATTATGCACTGGTCTTTGGCTGTCACTAAGAATACGTATGAGAGACTTGTGAGATATCAGGGAACCAAAGTATATAAACACAACTACGGTTTGGATATCAGGGAACCAAAGTATATAAACGCAACTACGGTTTGGATATCAGGGAACCAAAGTATATAAACACAACTACGGTTTGCATAAAATACATGTTGCCATGATAAATTTGGTAGTCCAGTCGTCAGAGTGTCAATCTGGTAGTACGAGGGTGTGTGAGTTTGAATCCAAACCACAACATGCATTTTTTCCATTTTATTTGAGAATTTTACCCCATGGTGACCAAAAACCAAAAGCTGATAGATCAAAGGGACTTGCAAGTCCTATTGAAAATGCTATCATATTTGAGTTACCTCTTCACAAGAGTGAAGTTAGCCTTACTAAAAACCTCGCTGGACGTTGCTTGACTTCGGTGACAGAAAAAGAACTGGTTTTTTCAACGTGTAATCGACGCTGGCTTAGCATTATTATTTTTACTCTTTATTAATAAGGACATATACAGGGTCTTCATAAAGTCTCACCCAGGCCTAGGTTTCTCGAAAACGACTCATAATATCAAAAAACGCAAAAACCCGTATTCCATTATATTTAGGGGGATTGATTTTCAGCAAAAAAAAAAAATTTGCCTACACGGCCCCAGTCAGGCTGGGCATGGACCAACTTTAAAATCTTAAATAGAATGGTATGTCTTGTGGCATATTGTTTTAAAGGTCTTATTGAGAGAAGTTCATTACAATAAATTTCAGTGTGCTACGACTTACCGTTCTTGAGATACAGGGTCGGACGTCCTGCGTAATATCCATATATTTTGACCTATAACTCGTTAACCGTAAATTATGGAGAAATTTTTTCTTGTTAATAATAACTCCTTATGACAAGACCTTTCGAACAAGTTATAACTCGACATACTCTGTTGATGTTAGTTTCTGGTCGGTTTCGTCAGCCAGCCGGACGAACAGTCGAAAAAATTTTAACGAAAAAACAAATCAAATTTTAACTTTTTCGAAAGTTCTTGCCATAAGGAGTTATTATTAACGAGAAAAATTTTCTCCATAATTTACGGTTAACGAGTTATAAGGTCAAAATATATGGATATTACGCAGGACGTCCGACCCTGTATCTCAAGAACGGTAAGTCGTAGCACACTGAAATTTATTGTTATGAACTTTTCTCAATAAGACCTTTGAAACAATATGCCACAAGACATACCATTCTATTTAAGATTTTAAAGTTGGTCCATGCCCAGCCTGACTGGGGCCGTGTAGGCAAAATTTTTTTTGCTGAAAATCAATCCCCTTAAATATAAAGGAATACGGGTTTTTGCGTTTTTTTGATATTCTGGGTCGTTTTCGAGAAACCTAGGCCTGGGTGAGACTTTATGAAGACCCTGTATATCTACACAACACAGATAATTACAAATTAGTATACAATACAAGAAGAATTAAAAACAGAAAACATGAAGAAGAAAAAAAAATATACAGGGTGTCCCGTAAACAGATGCAAATATTTTGAGGGTAGACTCAGCCCACCGTGGACTATCATATGAGCGAAACTTGCAGTGGGGCATTTTGCTTTTGAAAAACAGGGATTTGGCCATAACTCTTTAACGAAGCAAAATGCCCCACTGCAAGTTTCGCTCATATGATAGTCCACGGTAGGCTGAACCTAATACCCTCAAAATATTTGCATCTGTATACGGGACACTCTGTATATACCTACACAACACAGATAATTACAAATTAATATACAATACAAGAAGAATTAAAAACAGAAAACATGAAGAAAAAAAATAAAATATATATACATATGTCCTAAGTAAAGGGCGGGGTTATTGCCTTTGGCAATCTCTTCCACCCAACCGACTTACCTTGTTGCTGTAGTTGATGAAGACACCCTTGAGGAGGTCTTCTCCTGTGGAGAGCTCTGTGTTGGGACTGTTGGGCGGGGACTTGGGACTCACGCTGAAAGCAACAGAGAAAGCGAAACTCTTTATTTAATTTAAAATTTATTTGTTTTTCTATTTAAACATTTAAGGAAGCAACGCACTTGCAAGAGATATTTTGACATTTTCATGTCTTTGCTCTGGCACATAACCAAAATTATGTGACGAAATTATGTAACGATATTATGTAACGAAATATTGAATTGTAAAGGGAGAGAAGAGGGAAAGTGTGTGTCATGCGCACAATGGCGAAGTATTGAATTGTAGAGGGAGAGAAGAGAGAAGGTATGTGTCATGCGCACAATACGAAATTTGGTCAGTTGGGTTTTGGACCTTGAATAGTAAAGATGAAAATGTCCCAATGGTTGCAGACTCGTATGCAAGCGTTTTTTTAAACAAAAATTTAACATCGCTTTCAAATGCATGGTCATATCAGTAGTCACCGTGGCAGAGTGAGTTAGCGCGCTAGGCATTGTACGCATGGTGACCTGGGTTCGATTCCCAGCGGGGCAGGAATTTTTTCTACAGTCTTGATTCTACAAAAAAAATTCTGTAGGTATCGGCAAGTTGAATACCTTATTTTATTAGAAGAAGGTGAGGGCAGGAGATTGCCAGGCCGGCCTAGGTTAAGATGGATTGACTCAATCAAGAAGAATAATATGCAAGTACTGGGATGTGGAGATAATGATTGGGAGGACCGTTACATATGGAGGCAGAAGATTGGCGAGGCAATGGATCGGCTACGGTTCGCGATGCCACGGCAGTAAGTAAGTAAGTAAGTAAGTAAGTATTTAAATAATTAAAATTGAAAGGCCACTCCCCAATATAATACAGTCGAACATGGATATAAGAGAAACTTGGATATAAGAGAACATTCCAGATACAATTTACCTCCTCTCTGCCATTCAAATTCTAATTCTCGTGACGCTGGCTTTTCCCGGCCCCACTCAGGCTGGGTGAGGTCAATGTGAGTAGCAGGTTTGTGAGTTTCCTGCGAATGGAGGGTAAAACCCCCGTCGTGATATGACCATGGCAGTTGAAAGCGACGTTAAACCCCACTTAAAAAAAAACCTCCTCTCTTCAAGGGAAAATAACCCCTTTATAAGAGGAACCTGGATATAAGATAAGAAAATTCAAAGTTTTGTAACTTACAAGCCAAATTATTAAATTCATTATTATTTTACTAGAAACTAGAATAAATGGAAACTTGACAGAAAAAAGTTTCGTAATAATTGCTCGGCTGATCATCTTCATTTTGCCTTTTTCTAATCCTACTTGGGCTAGTTATTGTTCAACCCCAGCATGCTTGAGGTTGGTTGGTTGTGGCATATTTTTACGCCTAGATGCCCTTCCTAACGCCAACGATTCTATTTGATTTAATGTCCTGATTAGGACCGGGGTTTACCGTCCATTTCCTAGGAATCATATCGGCTACACACATTAACCTAACCAAGCCAGGGTAGGGCAGTACGTAAATGCCAGCCTAACTTGTTTGGAGGGAACAGAATTTTCTGTGGAAAGTCTGCTCCTGCCGGGGAATCGAAAAGAGGAAATGATTCACTTTCTAACAATTGAACAAAAAAGCCCTCTCGAATAACCTCGCGTGCAATGTTGGACAATAAAAACCCCTGTAGAGCCCCTCGTCCGAACTGAAACATCTTTTTCTTTTTAGATGACTTCATTCTGACCTATATCGCGGTTTGATTTTAACCAACTACGGAAAATACCAATGACGCAGACACACGATTTAATTTGAAAGTTATCTGATCACCAAAAATAAAACATTAGGTCCCTACGTCAGTAAGTTATCTGATCACCAAAAATAAAACATTAGGTCCCTACGTCAGTTATCCGATCACCAAAAATAGAAGACGAAGTTCCTACGTCATTTTTTAATTGTTTTAAAAATCAGAAAATAGTATTATTACTATATTATGAGCTTTCTATCAATTAAAAATGATATAGTAAAAATTAAAAAAAAAAACATCAAGACCCTTAGAAAAAGTCCCAAAGCACAACTTTGGCCTTTTGAGATAAGCTTGTAACATCATGTAGATAAATTTTAATATAGTTTGGGAAAATTTTGAAACAACTATAATAATCAGGTGGTGTACGTAAGTGATACTTAACTAGTTAGTTACCTAGTGAAATTCATGAAGTACCTCTTCAGTGGGTTGCAAATTTTCTATATTACGTAAATAGAGATTAAATTTGAACGTATTATGTACGCATTGCGTTTGCGTAACCAAGCTCAGGTCATAGCGCAGGGAGGACAAATGCATCATGTACTTAATGGCAGTAATGGCAATCTGGCAAAGAAGTAGACGGTCTGCTCATATTTGGGAGTTGGCAAAATTATCTGAGGCATCCAAGGATTCAGATGAATGTATTACCAGACCGACGCTTTGACAACTGAGCTACCGGGATAGGTGCGAAAAACGACCGGCATAGGTGCGAAAAACGAATAATCATATAACTCAGTGAACTGAGGTAGTCCAAACTACGCTGACGTAAGTTTTAACCGTCTCGTAAAATCCACGATGAAATTGTGTATTTAATGGCAAATTAGAGATAAGAGCATTAGCATTGAGATCAAGCCCGTGCTGGTGGTTTACACGGGCAGTGATGCAACGCACGCATCATGGGTGAGAGAAAGAGAAAGGTCAGATAAACTCCGGCGAAATAGAAAAATTTAAAGCTTAGGGCGGAATTAATAGACGTTCTTTTATAAAGACAGGTACAGTATATAACTAATAAGTTGAAAAACACCACTTTAATATAATAGAAAAGTTATAAAGACAAATTTATCTTCCTACGATTCCATACTTTCAGCAAAAATATCATATCACACATTCGGATGTTGTTGGACTCTGGTTTGATGCATGAGGCAGTGTATCACCATTTCTACTTGAATTTTTCAAGAAGCATAACATCAAGAAGAACAAATTAAAAGAACTTGCCCGCCCTTATCATTTTGAAAGATACGCTTCACATAACACATCGCCATCTATATACAGCTCTCCAGTATAGAAATAAAAGAAGAAAAACAAAGGAAAAAAAATGTAACATTTTAAAATATGTTTGATCATGTCAGTGTGTCGGTTTGTTAACCCAGGTTCTGGGCAGTTATAAACTATTCATTGTTTCTCTCTATACCTCTGTGGATTTTTCGTATTGTGTTTGATGGGGAAAAACTATTGATTTGTCACGACATAATATCTCGATTTTGTCCATGAATTTCGTCTTTAGGATGCAATAAGACTTTGACAAGATCTTAATTGTAATTTGTAATTTTGTAAATATTTGGCATCTTTATTTTTAAATAATACATAGACAGCAAACACGTAGACACATAGAAATATAGACAGTATGGGTTCCAAGTTCTAACTTATGAAAATAATATACGATAAAAGATTGAACAAATATAAATGAAGATTAGGACCTGAATTAATGTAGTAACTGGGGCTTTGAAGCCGAAAGACCTAAGTTTCCCAGTTACTGGGGTTTGACGAAGAAAAGGCCGCTGGTTCAATAACGCTACTACGAAGGGTGTATTAAAAGGTATTAAATTTACACGGAAAGATAAAAGGAAGAAACAAGCTACTACTACGAAATGAGATTGGATGGTCTTACCTTGAGTACTTGTACCAAGTACTTACGTACGCCTTTAGAAGTGGATCAAAGGGGGTAGATTGAGGAAGGAGCGAAGACGTACCCTGCCTGACCACTGTTTGTAACAATCTGAACGAGGCATCGTCGTTCTCAATCTATCGTACCGAATTTCTGTGGCTTTCTTTGTAAGAACATATGATATGCCTATCATCTGATATCGAAGTGTTATCTCTAACAGTTAGGGGCGTAGAGATCGATTGATATGCGCGGGGAAAGTTTGGAGGCAATTCAAACTGGAGTCACATGGCGTGAACATCCCCCCAGCCTTGAAAGAGTGCACTTTCAACCATTCAAAAACAATGCAAATAATAAATGAAAATGGTTAAAAGCAAATAATGCAAAATATCAAGAACAAAGAAAGTTACAGTAAATTAGCAACAATAGATAACTACAACTACAAGATTATATGTATATAAAAAAAAAGGGAAATTGCATGAGCAAAACTACAAAATAAAATAAAAATCGAACTTATCAAAACTACAAATAAATCAAAATTGCCTTAGCAAAGTACTCTTAAGAAAAATAGAAATTTGCCTGAACAAATCACCAGTGCTACCACTGTGAAGTAAAATAAAATTTATTTACAAGTCTCATCATATTATAATGTGAAACATGACAATAAGTAGGTAAGTACCTACTGCGAAGGTAAGGGGCACAGTTTATTAACTGGCCGCTTCAATTGACCCTTTTGGGTTTTAACTAAAGCTACGCGAGCAACACCGTCCTTCCCAGGATAAGTCTCTACTACTTTAGCAAGTGACCAATGTAAGGGTGGCACATTGTCCTGCCTTATTAAAACTATTTGTCCTGGACTAAGAGGCGAGGAACTAGTGTTCCATTTTTCACGCGACTGTAAGTCATGAAGATATTCGGAGTTCCAACGTTTCCAAAATGTTTGGATAATTTGGTCCAATAACTTATATCGAGTAAGTCGATTTGGATTTTCATCTACTACGTCAGAGGCCGGTAGGCTTTCTAATGGAATTTGGGTCAAAAAATGTGCAGGAGTGAGAACACTCGGTTCTGAAGGGTCTGAACTCAAGACACATAATGGACGAGAATTCAAAAGAGCTTCTATTTGTGCTGAAATAGTACACAGCTCTTCAAGTGAAAGTATTTGAGTGCCTACACACCTATACAAATGTGATTTGACAGCCTTTACATTAGCCTCCGAGATACCATTGAAGTGAGCTCCAGTGGGAGGAGTAAACTGCCAGGTTATCCTATGAACAGATAACTCCTCACTGAATCGAAGTTTATATTCGCGAGAATTTAATAATGAGTATAGTTCATCAAGTGCGTTTTTTGCACCAACGAAATTCGTACCGTGGTCTGACAAGACACTTTGGCAAGGACCACGTCGGGCCAAGAAACGCTTGAATGCGTCTAAGAAAGTGGGAGTAGATAGATCAGAAGCGACCTCTAAATGAATAGCTTTTGTTGCCAAACATACGAAGATACAAATGTAGGCCTTCTGACTCTTCTGCCCACGTCTACGAGAAATAGTGATATAGAAGGGTCCCATGAAGTCTAGTGCTATGTTAAGAAATGCTTTAGCCTGCTTAAGAACCCTTTCTTTTGGTAAGTCTGACATAAATGGATTTTGTGACTTGGGGGACAATCTAAAACAAGTATTGCAATCTTGCACGATTTTTCTGACGAAGTTTCTGCCCCCTAAAATCCAATATTTTCTACGAAGTATAGAGAGTAATAAGTGAGGGCCGGTATGAAGATTAGTACGATGGTAATATTGAATTATTAGTTTTACAACATGTACCTTGGCAGGAAGAACAACTGGATGTTGCTGCTCATAACCCAGATCTGAGTTTCTAAGACGACCGCCCACACGAATAACTCCATTGTCCAAGAATGGACTTAATTTGACGAGACCTTTACTACAAGGTAAATTATTTTTCAATTTTTCGATATCAACTGAGAAGTGTTCATTTTGAATTATTTTTATTATTTCTATCTCTGCCTGATTTAAATCTGAAGATTCCAACAAACCATCACTCCTCCTGGGAAGTCTCTTTAAGAACCGAAGTACGAAAGCAACTACTCGTAGTAATCTAAGCCAAGATGAGCACCTGAGAAATAATTGTTTTAAAGGATGTTCTGCGACTAAGTTTTCAGTCTCTACCAGCACAACACATTTCCTTTCTGGTACAGAGGTGTCGATCTCTTGACTGAAATGAATTATAGGCCAATCCGCATCAGATTTGATTAACCACGGAGGCCCCTGGAACCAAATAGAAGTAGCACAGAATTCGGAGGGTTTTAAGCCCCGCGATAAACAATCTGCTGGATTTTCAGAACCCAATATTTTACACCAGACAGTGATATCCACATTCTCTTGTATTTTGCTGACTCGATTAGCTACGAAGGTCTCCCATAAATGAGGGGAAGCATGAATCCAAGACAAAACTACCGTTGAATCTGAGAAGCACATTACTTTCTCAATAGTGAATCTAAGTTTATAACTATCTACGACTGTCTGCATTAACTGAGAGAGCAGTAACGCAGCACATAATTCTAAACGAGGAATAGATTGGGACTTAACCGGTGCCACTTTTGATTTAGCACAAATCAAATTTATTTTGATTTCTCCACTAGGATAAGTCACTCTGCTGAAGATCACGCCCCCATACCCCTTGATGCTTGCATCGGCGAATCCGAATAATTGCAGCGTGCATTTTTCTACTACGAATAGGTGTCGAGGGAATGACAAGTTAGCTAGCATAGGCAACTGATCTTGGAAGGTGTCCCAACTTTCTACGATATTAACAGGAGGAGTTTCGTCCCACGATAAATCTAAACACCACAACTGTTGAATGAGCTGCTTAGCCCACAAGATGACAGGAGCAAGAAGGCCCAGAGGATCAAATAAACGACTAACAAGTGACAACATGTTGCGTTTGGTGCACGGTTTCTTGTCAATGTTTATTTTAAAATAAAAAATATCCTGGTCGGAACTCCACTGCAAACCTAATATTTTTACAGAAGAGTCGCCATCCCACTGAATAATTTCTGATAATCTATCCGCAACTGGTACCTTCTGCAAAACCTCCTCTGAATTGGACGCCCACTTAGTGAGAGTGAACCCCCCAGCCTTGAACAAACCCACCATTTGTTCAAAAAGATCACACGCCTGGCGAGAGTTCAGTAAGCTCGTCACTAAATCGTCCATGTACAGGTCGGTCTGAACCCTTCTAGCTGCAAAAGGAAAGTTATGCGCCTCGTCCTCAGCTAACTGTCGCACCGTACGTAAAGCAAGGAACGGTGAACAAGTTAAACCGAAGGTAACCGTGGTCATCATGTAAGTCAACAACTCATCGTGTGGATGAAACCTCCAGAGAATCTTCTGATATTTCCAATCATCAGGATTCAATTTAATTTGCAAAAACATTTTTCTTATGTCCGCTATCATAACAATAGGAAAAAGACGAAAATTTAATAAAACTACAAATAGATCCGTGTACAGCTTGGGACCTGCATACAATAAATCATTTAATGATTTAGTACTTGAAGATTGCATTGAAGCATCGTAGACACATCTAAACTTGGAACTTGCCTTATCAGGCCGGGCTACCATGTGGTGAGGAATGAAAAATCCTGAACGATCAGATTGATCAGGTGCGACGCACAAATAACCTTCATCTAGGTGCTCCTTGATGACGTCATTATAAGATGACCGCAACTCTGCATGAGACTCGAGCTTTCTCTCCTGGCTGAAAAACCTATTGCGGGCAAGATGATAAGAGTCGCCTAACTCATCTGGGCTGCTCTTGAACGGAAGAGAAACGGTATACGAACCGTTGTCATTTCTGTAAACGGAAGATGTGTATAGTTCCTCACACTTTTTATCATCACTATTTAACATGACCGGCGCTGAAACATTCTCTAATTCCCAAAAACGTTTAATTAAACTGTCAACGTGGGGCTCCTGGAATGCACAGAATGAATTAGATGTACTGTCCTCTATATCTATAGAATTCACAGGTACCTGACCCATAACCACATAACCTAGTACAGTATTCAAAGCAACAACACTATTACTAGGACTGGTGACACGGTGACCTAATATCAATGAAGGGAAAATTTGAGCACCGAGAATGCCAGACACAACGTCTGGTTTCATGAAATCATCAGCGAGAGGCAATTGTTCCAAATAATGCAAGTTAGACATATCTACAGGTTGAGATGGTAACCTGTCTACTATTTTATCTACTACGAGTGCATGGATCGAATATTTAACTCTGTTATCCAACCTAGAGGCGAAAGTAAAATTCACCTGCCCGTGAACGGGATTCGAACCCATACCTAAACCCTTGATAGTTTTGGTAGCATCTTTGTTTAGAGGTAATCCTAACTTCTTACGAGCTGATTCCAATATCAAATTACTTTGACTACCTGAGTCTAGTATAAAACGAAACGAATGGTAAACACCGTGTCTATCCGGGATTCGAACCTGAACTGTAGACAAGAGAATTGTACCTCCGTTACCAATAGGTATCTGATTGTTATCAGAGCACAGAGCATTAACGTAAGGTGTATTGTCTACCGAGGAAGAGGGGGGAGAATTATGATTCTCCACATTACCAAGGTGTTGACTATTACGAGAATTTGATGAAGCTTTAGCCTTTAACTCCCGAGGTCCTGATTTGGTACAGTCAGACTTATGATCTTTGAAACAAAGCAACGTGTTATGCTTGATTTTACAATTAAAGCACGTGGAATTATTTTTACACTCATGAACCTTATGGGCACCTGAGAGACAATTGACACAGAGAGAATATTGCTTAATTTTACAGAACCTATCTTGAGGAGAAAGTTTTAAAAACTTCGAGCATTTGAATATGGGATGGTCATTGTGACATATCTCACAAGTTGCACTAGAAGTGCTATTTACAACAAAGGTGTGTGGACCCTTTGATTTTACTGGTGGGAAACCTGACTTAACGCCTGAGTTACCCAGACCACCACTACTATTATTTATACTACTACTACTACTACTACTAGTGCTAGGTGAAACTCTGTTCAGAATTTTGGCATGCTCTTGAAGAAAAGAAAGTAACTTGTCAAAAGTAGGCAACTCATCTTTTTTAAGTGACATTTCGAAGGTTTTTACAGTTTCTGGGCAAAGTTTAGTACAAGCTAAATGAACAAAGATATAATCATCTAGATTTTCAATTTTCAAGGCCTTAAGGGCCAACACAGTAGCACAGAACTTGTCAGTAAACATGCTAAGGCTATTCCCTGACTCAATTTTGAGAGGTTTGAAATTTATGATTGAATCTAAGTAAGAGCTCGAAAGACATCTTTTATCATTATATTTCTTAACGAGATTATCAAAAATAATATTATAATTCTCAGGCGTGGCAGGAATGCCGGCACAAGAACTAAGAGCCCTTCCAGAGAGTCTGGATATTAGGTATTGAACTTTCTGGGCGTTAGAAAGATCAGTTCGAACATGAATCATAGATTTAAAGGACTCGTAAAAGATTACCCAGTCGGCAAATGACTCTCCGTTGAATGAAGGCAACTCAAGTGCGGGTAACTTTACTTTGATCTCGGAACTAGCATTAACAGTTGAAATATTAGCCTGACTACTATCGGATTTTTTCAATTTTCCGTTTACTTCATCGAACTTATCTTTTACATAACCATAGATGGTTGTGAAGGACTCTAGCATTTGGTAGTTCGGTTTGGAATCTGGCTTGATCTCAATTTGAAGCATATTGATATCATCAACTACCTGACAAAACGATGTATACACACTGTCTAGCATGTTGATTTTGCGCCTGAGACCTTTTAATGTGTTCTCATTTGCCTGAGTCATGCTTTGAGCGAAGTCATTTGCTTCTTGCAGTACTTTAAAGAGGGAATCTCTTTTGGCAATAAGAACTGTGAGCTTGCCTTCAGCCATTTTAATAAAATGTGCTCAAGACAAAGGGAAACAAGGCACTATGAAAAACGTGGTCAAAGGCTTCCGCTCAAAAAGCAGTGGTAATTTGTTCAATTTTACGCTAAATGAAGCGAAAGGCACTTTAATTATACTATTTTAATAATTAATAAGCAGATAAAGCTGTCACTTAAAGCATGGAAGATGCACTATGAAGCCTAATCTCCCTTACAAGCTACCTAGCCTAGCTGAATGGTTGAAGGTGCACGCCCTCACGACAATGCAAATAACTATAGGTATAGTTTTACTACTACGAAAAAAGAAAACATCCGGCCCGAAGGACCATGAATTAATGTAGTAACTGGGGCTTTGAAGCCGAAAGACCTAAGTTTCCCAGTTACTGGGGTTTGACGAAGAAAAGGCCGCTGGTTCAATAACGCTACTACGAAGGGTGTATTAAAAGGTATTAAATTTACACGGAAAGATAAAAGGAAGAAACAAGCTACTACTACGAAATGAGATTGGATGGTCTTACCTTGAGTACTTGTACCAAGTACTTACGTACGCCTTTAGAAGTGGATCAAAGGGGGTAGATTGAGGAAGGAGCGAAGACGTACCCTGCCTGACCACTGTTTGTAACAATCTGAACGAGGCATCGTCGTTCTCAATCTATCGTACCGAATTTCTGTGGCTTTCTTTGTAAGAACATATGATATGCCTATCATCTGATATCGAAGTGTTATCTCTAACAGTTAGGGGCGTAGAGATCGATTGATATGCGCGGGGAAAGTTTGGAGGCAATTCAAACTGGAGTCACATGGCGTGAACAGGACCTATTTATTATTATGTGCCTATAATGTAGCCAATGATGGAATTGCCTTCTACTCACACTAAGAGATTAGAATCTCTTGTTTTGTGAGTAAGTAAGGGTTGATCTCATCTATTGTTTTAAACAGTTTTAAACAGTTGTTGCCTGAAGTTACAGTTGTCTGAAGGGATACCTTCTGATGCGCTCGTGTTGACTCAGATACTAAAAGGAAAGTACTATGTCACTTCTCGCCCATCAGAGGAAAGGCCCGAGGAGGATAAGCTACAACAAGGACCACAAGAGTCTACACGTCTACAGTAGGTAATTAGCTGCTGTTTCATTGCTACAAAACAAAAAAGGCTGCAGAACAGTCATCTAAATATTCCACAGAAGATGGGGCTACGTGCAAGGTGTTGTCGATGTTGCTCTTTCAGTCCAACACAGAGCTAATGAATGCTACGTGCAGGCACACACACAAGAGCAAGTCGTCCCAGCCAACAACACTGGTCTTCCCTTGTCTCATTTCGCCCTAAATCCTCCTTCTTCTTCACAACGGAACAGTGCAAGTGAAGCTATTAATAAACAAAAATCATCACAACGGAGATAAAATACAACAAGTCACACACTGACGTAACACAGTGTTTACACAATTCCTTATCAAGAAGAAAAAAAGTGGTGAAAAATAGCAGGCTTATCAGCCACACTTTCTCACGTAATCAAACTGCGTGTTTTCAACACACACACTATTTTGTTTTCAGTTTTTAGCTCAAGAGTGTTGATGGGTGGATATTCGAAATGCTCAATGTTGATCTTCTAATTATTATTATTAAACATATTTGATCAAGTTTTATTTACAAGTAACATGGAATATATACAAACAGAATCACTGATCCAATGCAAAAATGTATTCCTTTGATTTCATCTTAAATAACGTACGACTTTCCAAGACTCTGAGTTCCTCTGGAAGCTGATTCACAATCTGGCAGCATTTACAGTGAAACTTTTACTCATGAAGTCTGTGGATGAAGTGGAATGTTGAGGAGGTGTTGTGAACGTGTATTGTGTGAATGAAAACTTTGCAGAGGTTGAAATGTGGAGTGTAAGTATGAAGGTGTTGTTTCTTCGTTCATGATTTTCCACAAAAGACATAATGTCTGATGCTCCAGTCTTCTCGTAATAGTCAACCACGTCAGCGATCTTCTAAGGTTAGAAAACATGGTCATATTTCCTTAACCCGAAGATATAACAAATGCAAGCATTTTGGTAAGTCTGAAGTTTATTCATGTTTTAATCCATTCATATTGCTAAAAAACTATTCCTCCGTACTCTATAGTTGGGAATATGAGAGACGTGCTTAAAAGTTTTTTTGTCTTTAGAGGTAAAAACTTTTTCATGCGATTTAAAGAATGGAATTTTCTGAAGACTCTTTTCCAACATTAATAACTTGTGAATTCCATGAAAGATTCGAATCAAAGAGAAGGCTCAAGTTTTTAACTGTGTCAGAAAAGGAATAGTAGTGGAGTTGAAACTGATGGGATGGACTGTGATTCTTGATAACCTATCTAGAAGGGGTGAGGATCCTATTATGATACATTGAAATTGTACAACTTTCTCCAAGGACTTTGGAAAATACAGGTAAAAGTGAAATGGGACGAAAATCGTTCGATCCCTTAGGTTTAGATATCTTGGGCAGAGGAACAATGCGACCAATTTTCCATTGTTGTGGAAATACGCCTGTTGATAGTGAGGAATTAATAATATGCGTCAAAGGAGAAACAATGGAATCTAAAATCAGCTTGAGGAAACGGATGTATAAACCATCAGTACCAGTTGCATTGGATCTAATAGTTAAAAACGCCTGCCTCACATCTGCACAAGAAACATCTTGGAAGCAAAACTCAGGATGTGTTGGATTAGGTTGAGCAAGTATGCTATCGATAATATTTAGCTTATGTGTTGGGTCTAAACTCACAGGTGGCGTTACAAATTGTTTATTAAGATCATCTAAGCTGAATTGAGGGTCAATACGTTTAGTTGAATCATTCACATTTATATCAAGACTCCTTAAAAACTGCCAAAGTGATTTTTCATTTTCACAGGATGCTATACCCTGAGATATATAAATTTCTTTAGCATCACGAACAGATCGGTTACATAAACTTCTAAGATGTTTATATTTTGCATGTTGAAGCTCTGATTGAGTTCTTCGAAATTTGTTGTAGGCTCGATCTCTTCGTTTCATAAGATTTAAAATTTCAGGAGTAAGCCATGGAGTAGGAGGATATTTCACTTTGGCGTTTTTTAAAGGAGCATGTTTATCAAGAAGCCTTGTAGTAATATTGGTGAATAATTCAACTTGAGCATTTGAATCACTCAATTCAGTTACGAGACTCCATTCAGTGCTTTCAGCATCACTAATCAGATTGTCAAGGTCCATATTACGGAAATCCCTGAACCTAATTTTTCTCAAAGAATATTTAATATTACCAAGTTGATAAGCCATGAAAATTAAATCATGGTGAGAAAAGCCAGGTGCAGAAATCTGCTCATAATATTGGACTTTATTAGGTGATTTTACAATTGTGAGATCTAACAAGCTGTTTTTTTTTTTTTTTTTTTTTTTTTTTTTTTCTCAATGTTCATGTGTTCAACACAAAATAGAGTTTATTACTTTGTTATATTATTATTTCTGATACACATAGATCATAGTGTTTAATCAGACTTCATTCTCCAGAATTTTACTCGGGTTCCAATGCAACGGGAGTTGTTGGTCCTTCGTTCCACGGTTGTATTTTAGCGGAGCCCGCAAAGATAAACACAAAATTTGTGGCTATGAGAATGATGAAAGTGATCCAGAATATGAGTCGCCACTGATTCATTGTGTCGTCAGGGGCTATGACACCCACAATAATGGGCGCAATGATTCCACTGACAGAGCCCAACCCATTGACTATACCCATCAGTGTCCCAGAATAGTTGGGTGAAAGATCCAGACTATTGACCCGTAAGGAGGGATAGGAGAAGCCCATGAATCCCATTCCCAGGGTGAACATGATGATGACGATAACCTTGTTGCAACCAGCATAGGAAGCTAGGAGAAGGCCAATAGCAGGACCCACAGAAGCAATGGTATTGAAAAGCTTCCGATTGTTGGTTAGAGATAATTTGCCTTTTGCGTGCATCCTGTCACTCATCCAGCCAGAGCCCATAGCAAAAATGAACATGGCCAAGAAGGGTAGAGATGAGAGGAAACCGTTACTTCCAATAGAGAACTTCAGCACACTTGCCATGTACTTGGGTAAGTCTGTGTTGATAGTGAACAGGCCCCAGTCATGTCCCATCTCTGATATGATCAGGGCTAACACAGGCGGAGAGGTGAAGATGGCTTTCCAAGGGGTACCCGGGAGATCCGTCCTTCGTGAAAGACTCCCAACGGTCGCGGTCAGGTAATCCTTCTCTTTTTGGGTAATGAAACGATTCGAACCCGGGTCATTGGAGCAGATGAAATACCACACAATGAACCATATAATGCCCATAGTTCCGTAGACGTAGAATACTGCCGGCCAGTAGTTATTAGTGAACTGAAGTAGATAGCCTGTCAATAGAAGACCGACCACGCTTCCACCTTGTACACCTGCAAAACAAAAGGATCCTACTTTGCCTCGTTCATTCAGCGGGATCCACGCGGCCAAGAGCTGGTTAAGCCCCGGGAACATGGTGCCCTCGCAGGCTCCCATCAATGCTCGCACTATAGAAAGAAGAATAGGTCCGTGGTACGCCACCAGAGGGGTGATTAACGTGAGGAAGGCGGTGAACAGAATACCATAACCGAGGACACGTTTACCCCCATACTTCTGGGAAAGTACCCCCGCAGGAACATGCGTGAGAAGATAGCCAACGTAGAAGGAACTGAGGATGATGCCTTGGGTGCGTTCGTCCCAATTGAACTCATGTTTCGTGTGGTCGTTCGTGGTAAGGTTCCCTGGGCATCCGTTGGGGTCTAGTTTGGTGGCATGGTGAGGAGCCATCACCACCATAGCCAAGTTGAAGCTTATGCGCATGAGGTACCCGATAACCACCGCGAGGAAGCCCATGAGGGCCAACACGTAGCGCTGCGCGATGTACACCATTTTCTTTCTTTGTGAATCCCAATGGCGTCATCAAACAGCATTCAATTTTCTACGAACTTCCAATTAGACGGAAAATTTTGAAAAGGTGTTGGATGATTTTTTCTCACAAACTTAAATTAAAAACATAGAAAATGCGTGCGCATTTTTTCTTCTTCTTTTGGCAGTGAATTGGCTGCTTTCAATACAATAATATTCTTCGAAGTGAAGGATATATTAGCCAGCGTCGATGGCATGTTGAATACACCGGTTCCCTTCAGAACACCGAAGTTAAGCGACATCCAGCGAGGTTAAGACTTGGATGGGTGACCATTCAAATTCTAATTCTCGTGACGCTGGCTTTTCCCGGCCCCACTCAGGCTGGGTGAGGTTCATGTGAGTTTCCTGCGAATGGAGGGTAAAACCCCGTCGTGATATGACCATGGCAGTTGAAAGCGACGTTAAACTCCACTTAAAAAAAAGAAGGATATATTATTTTCTAGATCTAGATAACCAAGACAATGAAAAAAAAACAACAATAAAAGCTAGGCGTATACTGCTCGGTGTATTTTTCATCATAGGGTATATTTCATGTATGTGTAAATATATATGGAGAATATGTATTATTAGTCATTTTATAATTATCTATTTCCTGTTCATAAATTAAATTCAAAATTAGGGATAAATTAATTTAATCTTCTTCTTTTACTCTGTCTTATCCCGCTGAAGCAGGGTCGACGTTGTTCAACCTCATGGTTGAGGTTGATTGGTTTTAGCACATTTTTTTACAGCTGGATGCCCTTCCTAACGCCAACGATTCTTTTTGATTTAACGTCCTGGATTAGGACGGGGGTTTTACCCTTCATTCGCTGGGAATCGTAACAGCTACCCACATTAACCTCACCCAGCCTGGGTAGGGCTGGGTAGGGATGAATTAATTTAATAGCACCCAAAAAGGAATAGGTAAGATTCAAAAAAAATTCTCAGATCTATCTTATTTATTATTATTATTAGATGAGTGTTTCATAGCCTTTTTTATTTCGTAGCCATGAAACAGGAGCTACTGTGGACGTTTGTGGTCTGTGTTGTAGCCTGCCCATCGTAGTATGCCTCCCCTCTGATGAGCGAGAAGTATGTATTTGGACAGTTATAGGAGTAAGTAAATAAGGTTTATTATTATGATGGGACTGAAAAAAAAAAAAAAAAAAACAAAAAAAAAAAAACAAAACCACATGCGTCGACATCATGTAATGAAATTTGTGATAGCTTAACTGTCATAGCAAATAGTGTTATCACCACACTACTAGTAGAGGAGAAAAACAAACAAATAGGTGCAGGTAAGGATTAGAGCGAGCGTGATGAGTATATTCATTGACAGAATAATGAAACTCAACAGAGAGACTTGAAGCAAAACAAACAGATAATAACTGTCAAACAAGATGCAATTTGCCTACTTAATGAAGAGATCTATGACAAACAACGGTAAATACGCGAGAAACAAACAGATTGAACTGTCAAGGAAGATGTGATACTTGCCACCGCCACCAGATGAAATAATATCAATGGAATAAATTTTCTATATTACGTAGAGATTAAAATTTGCACGAACACGCATTGCGTATACGTAACCAAGCTCAGGTCATAGCGCTGGGAAGGCAAATGCATCATGTTATGGCAGTCATGGCAATTTGGCAAAGAAGTAGACGGCCTGCTCATATTTGGGAGTTGGCAAAATTATCCGAGGCATCCAAGCATTCAGATGAATGGAGAGCACAGAACTGGGCATGACAGTAAACACACCACGAATAATTTACGCAAAACGCAACTTAGTACTTACTTATAACCAACGTAAAATAATATCTATAATAATAATATCGCCTTACATATACTGCTTGATTAGGACTAATGAGTCCCGTTATTCCAGCAGTAAACCTAAGACACATTAATATCTTATCAAAATCCCAAATGGGAGGACAACTTGTCATGTCTTGGCTGGGTTTCGAACTTGCGATCTGAATAGCAAGCTATGACCACTGAGCTACGGGGACAATGCAAATAAGTGAAGTAGATAGAGAGAAAAACGATAGTGAGATCCTCACGAATTGCTACGGTCGAAAAAAAAGGGAGCAAAAAAATATTATTTACAAAAACGAACACAATACTTCCGATTTCTAATACATATTATATAGAAATTTATCGGAAGTAAAATGGGTGGGGACCTACACGAAGTAATACCATAGTATGAATCGTGTGATAAATGTCACAAGATAAATAAATTAATTGGTCGTAATTTTAGCTAACTTTCTTTTTTTATTCTATTTTAAATTATAAGTTCGTAGGTGAAGATATCATTTTTTTATAATTAAAAAATAAATAAATGATATACAATATTGTACTACTATACTGGATTTATCCATCAGCTAGATGAAGTGCTGTAAAAATGAGAGAATACTCGAACATATTTCTACTTTCGAAAAAAATCTATAGGCTTCAAATATTCCCAGGAGGTAGCAGGGAGCAATATGAAACTTGCAGCATGTCTGTGGCAGATATTACTTATCTCTGGGTATTGAGTAACAGAAATCGTGAAAATCTAGTTCATGTTTTGCAACAGATGTAGCAAAACAAAATGTATCGTAAACAGTGGAGCAGATGTATTGAACACAACAGTATCTGATTCTATATCATGTTCCAAACACTATGGTAAGTATATATGCAATGTGAAACACCTGTATTAGTGATAGTGATGACGTCATCATGTGCGACAAGGTGATGCGGGTATGCGGGACTTAACACGAAGTTTTATAATACTAAAACTCTTTAGTGGAAGGTAACCACCAGGCGAGATTAATGCTTAAAGCATTTTCTGCCACTTAACCCTCAGAGTCTTAAAAAGTATTGTGTGGTCACAAACTCAAATTTACGAGGAAAAATTCATGCGCACTGGTTGAGATTCGAACCAAGGGATCCCTACGCTACCTGGTTTACCAAACTAGCGCGTTAATCACATGACTACGAGTTTTCACCATTGAAAAAAAAAGGTTTTGTTTTTCCCAAGGCTTATCAATAAGTCTGTGTATTACGGTAGACAGAACTTCTCACTTTTTATTACACTTTACTCTGATACGAAGAAACTAAGAATACCATTCCGAATTTGTACTATCTGCTTAATGCAATTTTCTCTCGCACGGATCGGTGGCATAACTGTCGCTGATTCAATAATTATATATATCTCCCATATTAGCTTATGTTGCATTTGGGGTCGGCATTGTTCAACCTCATGGCTAAGGTTAGTAGGGTGGAGCACGTTTTTTTATGGCTGGATGCCCTCCCTAACGCCAACGATGCTATTTGGTTTTAACGTCCTGATCTGGACGGGGGTGTTACCCTCCATTCGCTGGGTAGAGTACCAGCTACCCACATTAAAATCTCACCCAGCCTGGGTAGGTTCGCTGATTCAATAAATAATGAAATAATATTTACTTTGCTATTATTAATAACAAACTGAAATTAAACATTAATTATATAATTATTTTAAGCCAGAAACCCCACATTCATAATCCCCTTTTCAACTGTCACACAACGTATACTCTGATTGGTTAAACCAATCAGAGTGCGGTTGAAATGGAGATTCGAGGATTTGAGAGTGGAGAGTGTTTCTGGAACGGACTACAGATCACCATAAATCAATAAATTCATATTTCATTTAGTAGCCAAATATCTCATTCGCGCTTTCTGCAATTTCAAAAGAACTGCTACTCTTCGCTTTACCTTGGCCAGGTAAAAGAGGTTTGGCCATCAAAGACGCGCAATGGCTATGACAGAAAAAAGTTCACGTCTCAGAAGTCAGTACAAAAAAATTGTACATCACTGGGATCACTTTGAAGTTTCAAGTGTGAAAAATTGGAAAAATTATTGAAAACAGATGTAAAAATTGTCTGCATTATATAGCTCTAAATATGCAAAAGTTATTGAAAAAAAAAACCTATTTAAATCCGAAATTTCACCTCAGTCTAGATCAAGATTAAATTTCAAAAATTACACTGTGAAAAAGACCTTTTTATCCTTTTTCCATCACAGTAAACTGCTATTTCCATTTAGGAAATCTATTTTCGTCCTTCTTTCATTAAAAGAGATGTCAATTTAAAGAGCTGCCATGTTCTCCGCCCACTCCTGGGTGATATCACCACTGATAACAGTGATAGCATAACATGAGGTTTCTCATAAGGGACGAGTCAATAGGAGTTAGAGATAACGACGTCCACAAGAATTTGTGTTAACCGATGAGCTGTGAAAATGTTGATACTGACGGCTGTAAATAAAAGATAACTGAAATATATATTTTAGAGCTTCTGAATATGAACTTGTCGGTTTTTTTTTCGAGTCACTGATTCGAGTTCCAAGAACTTCAATAACAAGGATAGTTTGAATCATACAGTCAAACTCTAGGGGAAAAAAACGCTAAGGGACCGGAATTTTTTTCTCTTATATCCAGGTTTTTCTTAGGAAGAGGTTAAAATATATATTTTAGAGCTTCTGAATACGAACTTGTCGGTTTTTGTTTCGAGTCACTGGTTCGAGTTCCAAGAACCAATAGCAAGGATAGTTTGAATCATACAGTCAAACTCTAGGAAAAAAAACTCTAAGGGACCGGAATTTTTTTCTCTTATATCCAGGTTTCTCTTAGGAAGAGGTTATTTTCCCTTAGAGAGAGTTAAATTTGACCTGGAAATTGTTCTCTAATATAAAATATTAGAATTGAATATACCTTAATTATACCGCCGAGGTAAGACTGAAAAGTCCCTTTACTCCAGCAGGCAAAAAGGTCTTATATATTTTATAGGATAAATATTTTTACAATGTATTTCATAAAAAAAATATGTTTACTTTAAAGTAAAGCTGAAAAGGTATAAAATAATAAAAAAATTAATTACAAGAAAAAGAATTTTATCACACAAATACGCACACGTACACACATACATATAAAGACACAATATATCCAGTTCTCTTATATCCGCAGGTTCGACTGTAGTTTTACGCCAAACTATCTTTCTCTGACCACTGACCACATTAAAAATCTGCATATGCGGTGTCATAGGCTTCTCAGCGTAATTATTGAAGATAAACAGAAATTACCTCTTCAGAAGCCATTTCTACTTCTTAACGTTGCTTTGGTCGAAAATTTAGAATATTATGTTGTTTGGTGCCCTCATCATCAAATGGTGACCGAATTGGACTTCAAAATACCTTTACAGCGGCTATTGGTTTCGGTTTTCCCTCTTCAAAAGTCATTTCTACTTCTTAAAGGTGCTTTGGTCCAAAGTCTTCTACAATATGTATTGTGTCCTCATCATCAAATGGTGACTTTTACAGCAGCTGTTGGTTTTGGTTATTCCACTATGATATCTCAATTTAATAAGTAAACCATGCACCGATTGGGATACGAACTCGCCGGGGTTTCCTGATGCCTGTTTTCCCGTACGAGCGCCTTAACAAAGGGTGGTGTGGAAGAGAATGCCGAAGGCATTATCACCACCCTTGATCAGGCTTTGTTTATATTTATTTCTAACTTGTTACTATGTTCATTGTATGTAAAAGATGTAAATAAAGCTTGATCCAAATGTTTATAAATAAAATAAATAAATAAGCACCAAAGTGCAGGTATACTACGCAGTGATGGTCCCAAACCAGTCACGAGGAATGCAAGCAGGCAGTAGAGCAAGAACATGATGGTAAACAATATAATGGACTGAGCTATGGATCAGTGGGATGTAAACAAACACAGAAATAGATCGCATGAAGCTCGTTGGCCGGAGTTGATGCCTGAGTAAGGCCACGGGTCACAACAACAATGCCAATTCGGTATTGAGAGAAAGGATGCTGTTCTTGTGTCGAGAGAAGAGGTAGGTGGAACTGAATAAAAACACGCGGGTTGCTGAATGTCATTATCATCATGGGCAGAGAGAAGGGTTTTTTTTTTTTTTTTTTAAACATATTTTTTTATTTATTTATTACAGATAGTGTATTTCTGCCATTTGCAATCCAGAGGGCAAAGTACTCAGAATACTTGAGCAATTACCTCTCTGGATTACAAGTGACATTTTTTGGAATAGGTATGCTCGTGCCTTTGGTTCTCCTGTATTTTGTTTACAAGTGTTGTCAACTTTGTTTATGAATCCCATTGTTTCTTCGGCCCAAAGTCCGAGCGTTTCTACAGAGACAGCCACGAAGATGAAATTATTCTTGATCTGGGAATATACTCGATGTTTCTTTTTTACAGCCTTCTCAGAAGCAAAACCAGGACCGGCGTTCTCGTTTATATTACTTGGAGCAAGAGAGTCAGCGCAAGTGGTATCCCATACTAAGGCACGGCCCCGCTCCCAAGCCGTATTTGTTATGCCGTCGGGCCTTTTGCCATCTTCTCTAGAAAGTCCTGTTGGCTCAAGTTGCTTTTATAATATGTTTATAATATCAAGAAGGGTTTATAATATGCGGTATACAGTCGTCTTTATAAGAGACCAATTTCCAGCTCCAATTCACCTCTCTCTATGAGGGAAAATAACATTTGTATAGGAGAAAATTAGATGTAAGAAAAAAAAATCTGGTCCCTCGAGGTTCTCTTGTATCCGTTGAAAACTGTTGTATTCGACCCTGGCTTAGTAAATGATTAGTTCGAATATTTCTACTAGAAGTTACTAAATAATACATCAAGATTATTACGAGAACACATTGACTTCGAGAACCCATAATAATAGAATTTATGCTGTCCGATTAGGACTAGTATAGTCCCGTCCACTCTAAATATTTGCACTTGAGTTATAATAATAGAATTTATACTGCCCCATTAGGACTACTATAGTCCCGTCCACTCTAAATATTTGTACTTGAGTTATAATAATAGAATTTATACTGCCCCATTACTCCCATTAGGACTACTTTAGTCCCGTCCACTCTAAATATTTGTACTTGAGTTATAATAATAGAATTTATACTGCCCCATTACTCCCATTAGGACTACTTTAGTCCCGTCCACTCTAAATATTTGTACTCGAGTTATAATAATAGAATTTATACTGCCCCATTAGGACTAATATAGTCCGCTCCGATAGTTCCGGCAGTTGTTTTTTATGCCATTATTATGTGGTCACGGTCTCAAACCAATGAGGAAAATTTCTTATATTTGGTCAGATTCGAATAACAACAAATTCCTGTGCCATCTCGATTATCAGACTTGCGCCTTAAACACTTGACCATCAATACATGAGTAACGCCTTAAACACTTGACCATCAATGCATGAGATCACCTAGGTTAGTTACACATACTTTAATTATTATTATTATAATTTTAATAACCAAAGCTTGATTTTTAAATATAAAAAATCCCCGAACCACTTTTCCTTCAATTAATTCACTCGCGTCCCTCATGTATTTTTTTGTGGTATCAATGGATTTAAATTGCGAAAAAGCTCCCCGCCCAACCTATAAAACTTGGTAGAACATAAAATGCATTCACCGCAGTTTCAGTTGCAACGCAAAAAGTTTAGTGCATAGGCCAGGATGTTTTCCAGCTGGTTAATTCCAACATTTGCAACACCGTGCATCCTTGCACTTGGCTCGAGTATTCATCAGACACGGTGAATAATCACGCGTAATATACGTAGACTCGCGTGGATAGGTCGGTACTTCAGAATAAACATGGATATGTACTTAATACAGTAGAAGTCCGATAAATAATTCCGTGTCCGTGAGATAGGTATTGGTATCTCTCGGTGGTGAGAGGATTATATGGACGCCCAGATCCAATGTCTATTAGGCTCCTTTCATGTCCATTGATTCTATTTTTGGTTTTAACGTCCTAACTTGAGGTAGACAGGACGGGGGTTTTACCCTCCATTCGCTGGGAATCGTACCAGCTACCCACATTAACCTCACCCAGCCTGGGTAGGGCCGGAATTGCCAGCCTCACATCATGTTCGGAGGGAACAGAATTTTCTTTGCGAAAAGTCTCCTCCAACCAGGAATCGAACTCAGGATCTCTGGACTACGGACAGTATTAGTCACAACCGTTACGCCACGGAGGCTGGCTCAAGATTAGAAGTCCGATAATCCGGCACGTTCTGGGCGGCTTGGTGCCAGACTACCAAAAAATTCCAGTCTATCGGGTCTTTGCCGTCAGTCTTTACCGTATACAACAAATCAAAGATGTTACGTTAGGTGGGAGCAGAGAAGCAACAATATTTTCCAGAAACTATAACCGATCTACTGGTGGGTGGGATTTGCAACTATCCAAAAGAAGGATGATGGCTTTAGTATCTTCTGGTAGACCAAGGCTTTTGAAGGACTGCACCTGTATTTGTTGTGACAGCTGAGACTAGCCGGCCGGTTTCCGAACAATATCGAGCACTTCCGAATGATCCCGAACCACCCCAATAACTTCCGAATAGCTCTCGAGCGTTTCTATTTGCTTTAAAGAACTCTTTGGAGAAAACCAATTTTTTTTTTTAATTTTCCGGAGCGATGCCGGGTTACATAAGATAACGTAAATGGGTTACATAACATATTTATCCTTGAACTTTCCTGACAAACAAACAGCTAGTCATAAACACCCGTTAAAAAATAGCGTATCGGTTTTTTCCCGACATCCTTCGAATCATGTAACTACACTCAATAAATACATCAAAGTTGATTAGAGTGTAATATGTTAATTTACTATAATAAAAAAAAAATTGTGTTCATCTGCAGTGATATCTACTTAAACTTGCTTTACTAAATCTACGCTGAACTCGGGAATTGAATCACCGACCTCAACTACTCAAACTAGCTTTACTAAATCTACGCTGAAACCGGGACGTGAACCACTGACCTCCAGGTTACAAGTGCGCCGCCTTATCGATCAAGCTACTGAGGTCGGCATGTAAATTCATTATATAATTATTTATGTACAAGAAGGGTGTGAGAAGCTGTAAACAAGGTTTCGAATGTTGTTGTTGCAAAGTGCGTATTTTCAAGAATTGGCCAGGTGAAGAATGTGTTGAAAAAGTTGTTGGTAAACATCAAGTCTGGCGTTTAATAAGAACTATTAATAGTATCGATCGGGCAGAACGTGTCTTTCACCGCGTAAACAAGAGATTTATCATTGCACCATACATCGTGTAATCTTGAGTAGATATGTATGTTATTAAATGAGGAATTGGCGGTCGTGTGCACTAGTGGAGTAAAGGGACGCAGTCCTACTTCATCACATTGGGTGGCGTCATCGTGAACCATGGCAGCCAGACAGTGGAGGAATGACTCAGCACTTCTACCACTGTCTTTACAAAGAGTCTAATAACTGACAAGGACCCCCAGAACCAAGCCAATTCTGGTCTACTCCCTGTTTATAGTCCCCCAGCCAGACTGCTGGTCTACTCCCCGTTTATAGTCCAACAGCTAGTCCTACTTAGGGAACAGCATACAGGATTAATACAGTTGAACCTGGATATAAGAGAACGATTTAAAGTCAAAATACTTCTCTGCAAGGGAATATAACCTCTTTAAAAGAGAGACATGGATTTAAGAGAAACCTGGATATAAGAGAAAAAAATACATCTCTGTAAGGGAAAATACCTAACTTCTTTATAAGAGAAACCTAATGGATTTAAGAGAAAATATCCAGGTTTCAGTGTTTGACTGTGTTATTATAGTATTAGTTATACGAAGTGAGGTCTATAGATCTATTTTGGTGCTTTTTAAAAAATATTAGTATTATTATTATTTAACACTTTATTAGATATAAAAAGACATATGTACAGTACAAATAATTATTAAAACAACTAAAAAATGGAAACAATAATATATACAATAAAAAGGAAAAAGAATAGAAAAAAATATAATTATAAACATATGTCCTAACTAAAGGGTGGGGTTATTGCCTATGGCAATCTCTTCCACCCAAACCTTTTACTAAAGTTTTGTAGTAAAACTATACCCAAATAGTATAGTTTTATTCAGCTCTCAAAAGTTACTACAGTAAATAGAGTAAACCAATATATAATGAATTTTTTTCTCTGATATACAGGTTTCTCTTAGAGGTTATCGACCCTTATACATACATAGAGGTAAATTTGACCTGGAAATCTTTCTCTTATATCCCGGATCTACTGTAATAACACTAATAACAATATATAATAATAATGATGATGTCACCATCATCAATTCTCATCCGTTTGAGCTTCGGAAATGTAATTGATACCCACATACGCCTTTTGAGATTTAAATAAGAGATTATTGACTATACAGAATAAATTTACTATGCTCATTATCAGAATTTGCTTTCGGAAGAGAGAAGAAAAAACTGTGCATAATATCTATTTATGTATGTGAAATATGTACTGTACAATATACATTTATATTCTAGGCACGTGTGATTTGATGCACGTTTCTTTCATTGTTAATTAATTACGATGTAGTAATTAATGAATCGGTAGACAAATAACAGGCAAGAAATCATAAGAGGAGCCAAAAGACGCAGCTCAATTTCGAACTTTCGACAGCATCAAATTTGTCACATCAGCCGCTGTATTGTACTGAATTTGTGATCGAGTGGAGAAAGCGCTATCTCACCATTCTCAACCCCATGCGTGAATTTTCCAATTTTCCATGAGAAGTTGGCGTTATAATAACGACATCAGAAGAGCTGCTATACCACATACTTGAAACATTAGCTAGTCCTATGCGGTAGAAACTACCAAGCCAGAGCTACACACATTAACCCTTTGGTAGGGCCAGCGCGCGATATAACTTCAGAATTCACCATCTTTTTGGGCTTAAATTAACTTTTCTTATTAACACTTGTTCAGTTTTTTTTGTTGTTGTTATTGTTGTATTATTGTATAGTATTTTTTTTTTGTTTTTGTATTGTTGTATAGTAAACACAATATTATTGTATCCGATCTGTTAGTGATCATCATCAGTTCAATGTATGAAAGAAGGCCCTTTCCGACCCTGATAGCGCGTATTTCAATGTCTCTGCCAACCACAACACAATCGGATGACACACGGAAAATTCTATACATTATGCGCTCATGCATATAAATCTACGCATTTGGCCAGCTGTCATCCTAATCATTATTAGGGCAGCCATAGAGTCATTATCCCGAGCCCAGACGGTGAGAATGCCTAACATTCCACATACTTCCCCTACGATCATTGTGGAGACGAGTTCACATATAGTAAGTCACGGGTGCCACTGCCAAGTCTAGTAAATTTGCAACACATGATTGCAATTTTTAGTAAGAAAACACATGAGAGTAATTTTCGCGAACACAAGCCATGCGGTATTCAATTTTTTGGACAGCGTGTGTGCGAGTTCAGAGATGATAAACAACACATGTGGATTCGGGGAAATCTCGTCATCGGCACACGAGTTTTCGCCACAACACTGATGTTAAGCAACGTTGTGCATTGATACTGTATTGGAGAGCAGATGGCTTTTCCAATAGTTAATGGAAAATGAGCTTACGGTTGTCGTTCGTCTATCTTCTTCTGCTCTACGCTGGGGCCGCTGATCAAGATGGTAAGTCGCCAGGCCTGGCGAAAGCGGCTAGCGGAGCAAGATGATACGGTGGATAGTTGCGATGTGTGCTGGTCAAGAGTTGATTAAGGTAAGAAAAGAACTTTTCTCACGAAGAGTCCGACGTGAGATTTTCCATCGAGTTGGAGACAACCAATTGCGCACGCAATCGCTCATGGAGGTAGATATAAGTGGTCATTCATAGCAATAAAAGTGAAGCCCTAACAGATACTGATTTAGTCTTAACAAGAACATTAGATCAATTGATCGTACAAGGCTTTTATGAGCATTACACGTCTGAATGAAACGGGGTATTTGATTTGTAATCTTGATTACACGGCAGTAAAAGAAGCAAATTAGCTCGCCGATTTATCGCGTAGAATATTAATCCTATCTCTAAAATATGGAAACATAATAACTGCAATTTTACAGTCAAAACAGAGGTTTTCAAGGCTAGCATGACAAGTCATTTAGAATATTCAAATGAGGATTTTTAGTGGACAATTGGACATTCATGTTCATTTGACGTTGTTTTAACTCTCATTTTGTGAAGTCAACACGCACAAAAGCATGGCTAAGTGACCATGCCTTTGTCTGAGTCTCAACGTGAGTTTTTATTTATTTAATGCGAGACAAAGGCGAAACAGAGCAAACAAATTACTCAGAACTTCAACATCGCTCGAGTGGAGTGAATGAAACAAAGAGGTGACTCACGGGGTTGCCACTGAATGTTCAATGTATTTTCACCGCATACACAGACGTCATGGCACTCAACTGCCTAGGACTCAGCGAAACGTGAAATGCTTAGTGATAATAAATTATTAAACATGGTTCATAACTTCATTGTCAGATTTTCTCTTACTACCATGTGACTACCAAAATCTCACGATTGCCTATAATCAACATGGCTGATGTCATGCGTATGCTTGTGCTCAGGCAGTGAGTGCAGTTAAGTTTTTGTTCGGAATTCGATCTGCAAACCTAGAGATTACGGATATCGTTTAGAGTATTTACTCTTTTCACTCTTTAAAATCGAAAGGCACAATAAGTAACTTGGTAAAAAAGTAAAAAGTTCTACTAACAAGCACACAAAGAGAAAGAGACAGGTCTGACGATGAAAATACATTACATTCGGTTGTGCACCCAAGATAATAATAATAGCTCTCTTTAGTGGAAGGTAACTACCAGACAAGGTTAATACTCAAAGAATTTTCTATCACCTGATCCTCAGAGTATTATTGATATTATTATTATGTGGTCACAAACTCATATTAATGAGGAAAAATGAATGCAATGGGTGGGATTTGAACCAACGGATCCCTACGCTACCTGGATTACAAGATTGGCGCGTTCACCACTTGTTAACCAGACTAGACACGTACCAGGATAACATAGAAAACTATTCAGGAAGCAGGAAATCAGAGGCAGATGGAATCAACCACGATGGTTCCATTCTGTGGAATCAATTTTGGCAGTCATGCATAATATGTAGTAGTTGATACCACCGCCAGCCTCCGTGACGTAACGGTTTTGACTATACTGCATGCCGGTAGTCTAGAGATCCTGAGTTCGATTCTCGATTGGAGCAGACTTTTCGCACAGAAAATTCTGTTTCCTCCGAACTGTGAGGCTAGCAATTCCGGCCCTACCCAGGCTGGGTGAGGTTGATGTGGGTAACTGGTAAGATTACTAGCGAATGGAGGACGTTAAAACCAAATAGAACCAATGGACGTGAAAGGAGCCTAAGACATGGGATTTGGGCGTCCACATAATCCGCCCACCACCGTGATTTATAGGTATCAATATCTATCTCACAGACACGGAATTATTATTTATAGTAGTTGATGTAACTGGAGCAGCCTAACTTTCATCGTAAATGAACAGGGCATAGGAACAAATTAACGTAACTCACAACTCACTATGTTAATTAAGATCAAGTACCTACTGTGTACTGAACCATAATAGTTATGACACTTATGACAAATGTGGCAGTCCATAATATACGTATACAACTACATAGCACACATATTATAACATACGTATATTACGTATACATATATACACAGGTCTGGCTATAAGATTAACACAAGTTCAGATTTTAACGTAAAAACAGACATCAGGGTCAGTCTTAGTTTTCAAAAGGTAAGACTCGTCCACAACATGGGACAGTGATGGTGAAGGGATGAAACAGGGAAGAGAATTAGCAAACATAGTTGCAATTAGACTATCCATGCTTATTTTTATTTGCGTATCTGAAAATATAAAATCCATTTACATTCATTCATAATCATAATCAATGCTGCAGCTCCGAAAGAGTAGGCTAAGGTCGGGTTCTACGAAAAACACCTAACCTGAAAAACACGAAAAACGTTAGTTCTAAAGGATTCGTCAAGATAGCGCCAGTAGAGTTTGGAGCAAAACTCTACTGGCGCTATCTTGACGAATCTTTAGGAACTAATGTTGTTCGTGTTTTTTAGGTTAGGTGTTTTTCGTAGAACCCGACCTAAATGACGCCAAATTTGGCACAGAGTCTACTCTAAGAAAGGATTTTTAAAGATTCCAAAAAGAACGCCAGCCATGGACAAAAACTTTTACGGCCACATAGTGCCGGGTTGCTGAAGCAGAGGCCGGGTTATACAGTGGAACTGGATATAAGAGAACAAGGTCTCTGCGAACTTTTTCTATTACATATATAACTAGCCGTTTGCCCGTGCTTTGCAACGGGACTAAATTTCAAATTTACTAAGGCATGGCCGTACTGCTGGACAGCAATGCCTTTTTGAACTTTTTATAATTTTTCTGGACAAAGCGATAATGGTTCTGGGGGGGGTCAATTCTGAGACATTTTTCGCTATCTCTTACCGTTTTGGCTAAACAACTCCGGACAAACAAACGGGAGGCACCGTTTTCCGTCCCATTTACCTTTTTTTCACTTTATTCCGTCCCGTCGATTCCGTCCCGTCAATATTTTAACACCTGATTCCGTCCGGTCATCGTAAGGGTTCAATACCCGATTCCGTCCCATATGTTCCGTCCTATATATGTACACAAGCAGGCTGTCGCCCGCTTTGCGGGCCGAGGCATGGCCGTGAAAGCAAAAAATCCTTTTTCGCCAATGGCAGGTGTTGTAGTGGGAATTTCGAAAAATCCCGTCTTATTGCACATCTAGACTGTAAGACAAAGCTACCTACCAAATTTCAGCTTCCTAGGACTTACGGTTTGGGCTGTAGAGCGATGATCAGTCAGTGGTCAGTGGTCAGTGGTCAGTGAGTGTCTTTGACATTTATATATGTACATAAATAAATACATAAATTATAAATTCAACATTTTTCATCAGTTTATTTTCAATCACGTAAAATAAAAAAATAAAGGCCATACCTAGGGTTCATAGTATGGTTAGGTAAAATACAATGAAGGCCATGCCTTGAGTTTATAGTAGGGTTAGGTAAAATACAATGACGGCCATGCCTTGGGTTTATAGTAGGGTTAGTTAAAATACAATGAAGGCCATGCCTTGAGTTTATAGTAGGGTTAGGTAAAATACAATGACGGCCATGCCTTGGGTTTATAGTAGGGTTAGGTAAAATACAATGAAGGCCATGCCTTGGGTTTATAGTAGGGTTAGGTAAAATACAATGACGGCCATGCCTTGGGTTTATAGTAGGGTTAGGTAAAATACAATGAAGGCCATGCCTTGGGTTTATAGTAGGGTTAGGTAAAATACAATATAGGCCATGCCTCGCACCGAACTTGTACATAGCCTAATACATAATATCAGGTACTTATGTACATAGTACATAGGTGCATAAGATAAGTGACGGGACGGAATTCAGTGATTGATCTGAGAGGTTCGGGACGTAATTGAGTATCGACTACCTGAGAGAAAAAACTCGCGGGACGGAATCAGGTGTCGTCCCAAACAAACAAACAAACATAGGTAGGTAGTCCTTTTTTCTGTTTTATATATAGAGATAATAGGTTTCTCTTATACAGTTATTGTCCATTGTAGACCTTTAAATGACTTGAAAATTGTTCTCTTATATCCAGGTTTCTCTTATATTAAGTTCTCTTTAATCCATGCAGCTCCGAGTGTACAATATTATTCACCGGGTTTATTATTTACTGGTTGGGTTTGAATGAAAGTAATGAGACTATAGCTACTCGACAATCAGTCTCGTTACAGCGCCTATTAATAACATTTCATAGACCGTGTTAATGATTGATAATGAAGTAGTAATGGTCTTTGCAGCGTTTTATTTCGGTCCAACTGTCTATTTTTAAACGCAGAGGAAAGCTTCACTCTGATTTACATTCATCATTTATTCCATAATTATTAGTACAGAGTACGAACGATAACTTGGGGAAAATTTGCAATAGACTCTGAGTCTAACATCGATGATTAACCCTTTCATACAGACTAACATTTTTTTTGTTCTTATCATTTTTGTAATTTTGTTTGTATCCGTAGATTTATTGTTCTTTTTTGTAGAATGGTCAAATGGTCATGTACCGTAAAAAATGAGTAGCTGCATGCTTTAATGTGAGCAGTGACCAGTGGCGGGATTATAGCAAAAATCAGATATTGGGATATTAAAGATACGGAAAAGTCCTATGATTCTGCGCTACCCACTAAAATTGTGATATAACACAAAAAAACATTTTTTTTTTTAAGTTATCATATTTGTGTTAATCACTTTCGAGATGTCACAACTACTCAAACTCGCTTTACTAAATCTACGCTGGAACCGGGACTTGAACCACCGACCTCCACAGGTTACAAGTCTGCCGCCTTATCGATCAAGCTACTGAGGTCGGTCGGTCAACATTTATTTATTTATATTCTCCCCTACCTGTCTCGGGGCGTGTCGATGCGACTGGAGGCCTTGGAAATCTGCGCAGACGAGTGACCACTCTCCCTCTGCGCCTCCTTGAGTAGGC
Organism: Bactericera cockerelli; assembly: GCA_024516035.1. Lineage (NCBI taxonomy): Eukaryota > Metazoa > Arthropoda > Insecta > Hemiptera > Triozidae > Bactericera > Bactericera cockerelli. Next base: position 8,692,095 of record CM044958.1, on the reverse strand, counting down.
GCAGGTATTCCTCACTGGAGGCGAAGGGGAGGGGCGTGGTGCGATCGGGAGGCGTGGTGCAGGACGACGCGTTAAGCTCCACCCACGATTCTGAAACAGAGGAGAGGGAAGGGTGGATAGAACAAAACACGTGTAAGATAATTAAACCAAAGATTTGTTATTTCCAAAATTTCTCAACGTTCCTTAACACGTAGACGACCGGGTGTACCACCGGTGGTACACGAACGTTCGTACGGAATGGACCGGGTGTACCACCGGTGGTACATTATTAAACATGTTGGATCAAGTTTTATTTACAATAAAGTAGGTACATAGAATATTTACATAGAAATTGAAATAAAACAAAACTTGATCAAGGGCGGTGCTAATGCCAACGGCATTCTCTTCCGTACACCCGGTCGGATAGCCGTATTATCGCTGGTCCCACAAGAGAATTCACGAAAAACTATGCCGGTCGTCTAAGTGTTAAAAACAGAAAATTCTACCTTGCTTCACGAGTAGGGCAATCGAAGTGCGAAATTAAAAGACCAAATTACGATATTAAATTTGGCCTTACGCATTAGTTTCCCAATTTAAAACAATACGTAAAATCCAGACTTATAAATTTACAGACATATAATAACAAAAGCATCAATTAATATCACCCTAAGTAAATTTATTTGGAATAAGAATAAATCGAGGACAATATTTGTGTATTTTTTTTTGAATGGCTTGTAACTATTGTATGATTCTATCTGTGGGGAAGCAAAAGGCCTCTTTAATGGTAGCGCAGCATTACTAAGAGCCTCCTTCACTTTTCCAATTCTATTAGATTAATTTCTTTTTACTCTGGTAATGCCGCCATTGGTCGTTACTCATACAAGTAACTACTGGTTTTTCCTCACGAAATATGAGTGGACCCGAACATTCAAGTACAGAGCAGAAAAATTCCTGCCCCGCAGGGGATCGAACTCAGGTCACCATGCGTGCAATGCCTAGCGCGCTAACTCACTCGGCAACGGTGACTATAATGGCTGGTAACTACCAGCCGTAGAAGAACCTCTATTCAAGAAATCTAAGAGAATATTAACTCTAAAGAGAAGGTTTAAGTTACATTGGACATTTAAACTGTCACATTTACCTTTTTAGCTAAGAACTTCACACATAACAATCTCATAAGGTTGTAGTAGTATTCAATTAAACCATTTTTAGAATTTATAAAACTTGAAATGATACCGTTGTGGTGCAATTATGATACAACAGTGCATATGGAAAAGATCTGAAAGAGGTCGCACTCTCATCTTAACCTGCCTTACATAAGTCCAAGTTTAGGTCTAAAGTGGTCTGAGAGCCTACTTGAGCGGAATCACGTAGACACAGTGACTCACTTATTAATATATACCAGGGACCTTCAGTTATCTCTACAGATATTGTTCTTGATCCTTAATTATTAAAGATACTGCAGATACTTTGTAAACACTTGAATATCATAAAAAAAATAAATTAAGTACTTTCTTTCTTTTTTTCCAGGAATGATAATTTATAACTGTATATTTACACTGCAATGAAAAAACATAGGTTAAGTAAGAGATATAAAACAATTAGTGATTAGATAAAAAAAAAATTGAAATCGGAGCAAAAAAATATTTTCCTTAGCAAAAACGAACATATTAATAATAATAAACATTGGTAACAGGTAGTAATACTATCATAATATATTATATTGTTTGCCGCACGCATATTTCGTTTGATAGGGCATAAAATAAATAATTTGTCTCACATTTTTCAATATTCATGCGGTTCTTGTGTCAATCACTTTCTGACAGATGGGAAAACCGATGCTAAGCAATGACTTAAGTTATCGATTCTGTTTATTAATTTTCGTCCTAATTGTTTCTTCCAGATAATAATAATACTCTTTAGTGGAAGGTAACCACCAAGCGAGATTAATGCTCAAAGCATTTTCTACCACCTAACCCTCAGAGTCTTATTATTACGTGGTTACAAACTCAATTTAATGAGGAAAACTACATGTATGCATTGGATGGAATTCAAACCAACGTGCAGCGGATCCCTACGCTACCTGAATTACGATTCCTACGCTACCACACGAGAGCTTTAACCGATCCCTACGCTACCACACGAAAGCTTTAACCACTACACTACCAGTGCACTTTGACGGATATAAAAAATCTATGAACTACATGGAACAATGGCTAATTGCTACATACTTACTCTTTCATTTGGAAAATTCGTCTCGCCTTCTTTTTAGAGGAGGAACTCTCGACTTTAGTTGAGATTTTCGCATGCAACAATGCAGCGCTTGCAGCAGGCAGCATAGTATGCAAATGGTGGGATTAATTATAAGGTAGGCACTTGCACCAGGCCAAGTGAAGAGTACTCGTGATGAGTCATAGGAGTACGTAGGACAGGAGTCAACACTTGAGCAATTACTTCGTCCTTAATTACTTTCCTTGTTAGCCAACCTCTCTGGCTCGATCGATAAGGCGGCAGACTCGTAAACCAGGAGGTCGGTGGTTCGAGTCCCATGCTCAGCAAAAATTTAGTAAAGCTAGTTTGAGTAGGTAGTTGTGATATCACATAATACCATAACTTTACATTGTTTATAAGAGTAATTTTAATTTAAAAAATACCAGGCACAGAGGTTAGGAGACCATAATGATTAATACCTATCTCATGGAGACACCAGGCAAAGATGTTGGAAGAACATAATGATTAATACCTATCTCTATGATATAGGTCTAAGTGTATGTATGTCGAGTAGATCATAAACGATAGTACATGAGAGGAAAATGAGCATGAAGGGTGGCCCAAATATTATTTCAGGATTTTTTGTGCTGACGACTTGGCGGGTAATTTTTATACCGCGAAGAGGTATTTTTTGGGGATTGTTTCTAGCGAATCAAGTGCCTCTTCAAATTTTTTGGGTTGTGGCACAACATTAGCATATAAGGTTCCCATACTTTCCTAAAGTCTGGATAAAGTGATTAATTGAGTCAACGTCGAGTCAATAGCACGATGAATAGAACACCTACACCAGTTTTCGTTCTGTCACTAAAGTCAAGCTACGTCTACCAAGGTTAGGAATTGAATGGGTGACCATTGAAAAGTCGAACCCTCGTGATCTACCTATTCCCGACCCAATCCAGGCTAGGTGAGGTTGATGTGGGTAGATTGTCGGTAACATTCCAGCGAGTGGAGGATAAAATTCCAGCCTTGATATGACATTGGCAGTTGAAAGAGACGTTAAAACCCAAAACATAACATTACGTTACACCTCTTGGCTAAAATGACACTTAACATAAAGAACAGATGAGTAGTGTAGCAGTTAGGGGGTGGCATTAAAAGTACTAAATTGGATTGTGTCAGGAATCAATAAAGTTAGGTACACTGCATGTCACAAAAATTCCACCCTTTCTCAAAAATAAAATACCGTAGGTTCAATGTTTCTTTCTAAAAACTTTTTTAATTATAAAAAAAAAATATTAATTTACTCCATTTTCTTACCTTAAGTCACAAACAAATGAATATCGACTTTTCCTCCCTAATACAAGAACTAGTAAAGTTTCATTTTAACCTGGCTCAGTTTTGACATTCTCTCACGAAGCAAGACTTGGTCCCCCCTGTCAATTTCTCGAGTGCCCCTTGACTAGAGTCTAGCAGCTTACGTGGGTACTGGTTATGCAAAATATAAATAGAGAGCTCTCTGAATACAGTGGTACTTCGTTATGACAATAGCAGGATGTCAATGTCGTAAAATGCAATATAATACCGGTATAAAAATACCTATTTGCATATGAAATGTTCATTTTTAAGGTCATAATATCAAGTATCTACTAGCACAGCTACCCTTTCAAAAAACAAACGCTTTTAAAAGGTTCTTATAATTTTGACTGTCAAATCATGACAAGCTGTCTCAAAAACAGTTTTCCTTTTACAGAAAAGAACAGTAATTTATAAATTTATAGCACTCAAATAAATTTGAGCGTTTTCAGTAGCTGTCATAGAGTTGAATGGCTTCCATAAACGGCAGCATATTACACAATACAAATGTTAAACAATAGCTAATGCACTACACTTATTTCTATGATTCTGCAATGAAATTATCCATTAGCAGAAGCAACAGGAAGGAATACAGCCCACAATGTGATTGTATCGAACAGGGAGGGTATTTATAGACGAGACAGTGTATTGTGCTCTCAATTTATCTAGATACAAAATACATGGAAAGAAGTGCAATAATAAGAATCAAAGAAGCGAATTAATATTGATAGAGGAGGAGGAGAGAGACTCATACATACATGGGAAGTAGAGGTAGAGGAGGCAGCTACGTAATATACCTACTCCCTACTCCGCGCTGCGTACCAACACAGGGAGTTCAGTCAACTCACGAGTGTAGTAGCTACATACGAGGAAAACAGAGTCGTCGCCTATGTTGGAGTAGAGTGGAGTAGCAAGCAAAGGGTATAGAGTTATAGAGCACTAGAGAGGTATAGTAAAAAATAAAAGGCTATAATAACACTGCCAAGGACATAGGGTCCGTAGAGAGTGAGAGAGAGTTTTAGTTAAGAAAAGAATAAAAACGTTGTCGAAGAAAAAAAAGCAGGTGGGGAGATGTTGAGGCTCAACACACAATTTTTTCTTCAAATAATCGGTATTCAAAATAAGTCAAACATCCTCACTAGTTTGATCAACATATGACGGAGGCAGAAGGATTCCCAATACAGAGTTCAGTGGTTCAAGTCTCGAGATCGGATGATTATAATAAAATGAGTTTTAGTGACATCATTCTTCTGATCAAAACAAATATGATGATCTTCAAATGGGTGGTTTTTTTCACATTAGACATTTCTACACAAGGACATGTCCAGGCCTATGCTTATAGAGATTTTATTTACTCCCTCTTTTGACCTCTTTTATCTGCAATGGTCTATTTAGTAACTGCAATCACAGTACTGTGTGCATACAAAGAATACTTTTACATGGAGTACACATACACATACACTAATAATGGAGGTCATTCAGGAACATTAATTTCACATGAATTCTGTAGAATGCAATCAAAAACAATGCATGCATCAAAATACTTCAGTGGGTAGCATCAAGCTATTTCAATCTAAATATCTAAATTAACCACTATACATGTATAGTGTTGGTCTTTTTTTATTGCAAGGTTGATAATACCCTACCAAAAGTTCAACCTCTTACTTTTTTAAAGAACTTGAAATAGATACATTTGTAATAATATTCTGAAAGATACCTATCCCAATATTTTATTTTTATGATTAGGTATATCTAAAACCATTATGTATTGCAATTTCAGCTTGAGGAATTGTAGAAGGTAAAAAACAAATTGAAGTTGGTTTTTTAGTTACCTACTACTCATCACCCTCCACAGGATAGTGAGGAGATAGATAACAAAGAACAATCTGTTTATCCTGCAAAAATGAGATTAAAAAGTCCCTTTAAGTCTCTGATGATTAGGTGAGGTACAATCTAAAACCATCTGTATTGCAAGGTCAGCTTGAGGAATTGTAGAAAGTAAAACACAAATTTAAGTTAATTTTTTTGTTACTTACTACCCATTTCCCTCCAGAGGAGTGTGAGGAGATAGATAACAAATCCTATTTATCCTGCAAAAATGAGACTAGAGTCCTTTAATTCTCACAGTCTCTGATAAGATTGTTATTGAAAGTGAGGATTTCAAGAATGATCTCATCATAAGAAAATAACCTTCAAGCCAATTTTAGCATAATTTTCTCAAAATTGAATACAATTGGACATTATTATAGATTTTACAAAGAAAAATATGAGTCAGCTCAGTGACAAAATTGAGAACAGAAGAAGAAAAATATATTGCAGAGAGAAACATTAATAAAGGGATTAAGGGTGAAATTAATAGACGTTTTTGTAATACCTCTGTGGCGCTAAGTCACGGATTGCGTACTGTGTAAGATAGGGAAAACCGACACTTACCAACGACTTAAGTTATTGCTGTTGTCTATTAATTCCGCCCTAAATGTAGTAATTCCTTTTAGTACCTAAGTCTAGATAATGCATTATGTTTTCATGGGAACTGTAAGCACTGACTTAAACTAGTGAATCAGCTTTAAATTTGTCCTTAATTTTGAATTTGAAATTGGGATATGCAATAACTAATAACAGACTTGAAACAAACCCTGACTAACAGTTCTGTAAGAAACTATTCATAATTATAATACAAAAACATTTATATTCAAACCAAAGTTGAACTTGGAAAAAAATAATTAGAAACCTAAAGAACAAAAAAACTTAGAATAAAATGTCCATGATTGATTTTAAAGCTGTGTTCAAAAGGCAACTACAATTTTGTAGCAGTTTGTTAAAATAATAAATTTTAATTGTTTCTCTCTTAGATAAGAAATAATTAGGGATTTATTTTATTTTTTGCTTCTTGTGGCAAACCAACCTTGGTAGCTTGATCAATAAGGCAGGAGACTTGTCACCTGGAGGTTGGTGGTTGAAGTCCCGGTTTCAGCATAAATATAGTAAACCAGTTTTGAGTACCTGGTTGTGATATCACAAAAGTGATTAACACAAAATCGATTAGTTTTATTAGTTCTGAACCATTAGACACAATTCTGATGAATTCTAACGCTAACGTATGCTAGACAGGGTTAAAATGATAACAGATGGCTGAAGCAATGTTTTGTTTACTATAAATCAACAGATAGATAGTTGGATTTACTATTTCTTGCAACAATGAGTGAAAATGGTTCAAACTTCAAATCAATGTGCTGATATTGAAGAAGCAACAATGATTTCTGAGGATTTATTCAAGTGTACTTACCACATAGAGAATCGTCCATAAACTTAGGTGGTGTTGAAGTCATTTTCTCTCTATTTGCTTGTTCAATTATTTATTGCGCACTTTTTAACACAACACTGATGAACAAACAATAACAAAGAAAAAAACCTTTAATTTTGACAAAATACAAGCTCAAATAAAAATGTCTTCATTAGATTAATAAGTGAACCAAACGCTACTTTACTCTATTTCATTTAAATAATAATTGAACAAGGATTTGTCGATGCTAAAATTCTAAATATTTCGGGAAAAAGAACTGAAATGACGACGACAACCCTCCTCCGCTGATGATCTCAGAAAACTGGTGAATAGGGATGACGATATTATATCGATAATATCGAATATCGATATTCTGCTTTCGATATATCGATATTTTTATATCGATATTAAGGTTCCGATATTATATCGATATATCGAAAAAAAAGACAATATCGAATAAAAATATCGCTATCGGGACTCGGGACATTTTTTTTTTTTAACAGTTAGTAGCCGGGAAATTTGAAATACTGAATTAGTTTGAACTAGTTTGATTAAGTTGAAGCTTTTATTTATTTATTTTTTTTTTCAATTTATTTTGTAGGATAAGGAAAGTCGTGTGATGCTCACACCAGATTTTTTAAATTTCTTTTTAATAAATAAATATACTTAATTTTATTTTGATGAAATTAATTTTTCTTTTTATTTAATTTTTTTTTATTGAAATAAAACATATATCAGACATATATAAAACATATATAAAATCTAAAATACAACTAACATGATGGTTCAAATAAAAAATAAAAAATAATGAAAACTGTTTGTTTTTATTGTTATTGTTATTTTATAGTTTAGATGTACCTACATGAACATAAAATATGAGTTTGAGCAATGGCTTCTAATAATAAACAAATGTATATTTTTTGTTCCCGTCGTACATCACAAAAGAGAAGAGAGACAGGAAAGGAGAGAAAGTCAATCATTCCGGGAACGAAAAATCTTTAGATAAATTTTTGCCCTGGCGGGAATTGAACTGCGCCTATGACTCAAAGTTAGATACACTAACACTGTGCCAACTTAGGCTGGCTTGAAGTCTTTAGACTCCTTTGCAGTTTGCCTGTTATTAATATGAGCCTTTTCATCAACATAACCGTAGTAAGCAGCATGTTTTATATCTCATGCGTTAGCGTTACCGATATTGAAAAATATCGATATTCCAATATCGATATTCGACCCATCGATAATATCGGATATCGATATATGGTTTCGATATACGATATACCTAATATCGATATTTTCGTTTCGATATTGCAACCCTACTGGTGAATAGAGAATTGAATTGTGATTTTTGTGAATTCGTGTTTTTGTTTTGAAAATGAACACAATCTCACGTAGGCAAAGATTCGTTTACATGAGCGCTATTGGCAAGACAATAACGCTTATTTTTAAAATACGCTAACCCTGCATTTTTTCAAATGCTTGGGAACCACTGAAAGAAAAAAAGAGGAGAAGACGACAGTCTTCACATCAATAGTTGATTCCTTCTTGCTTGTTTACATGAAATTAGGATTTGTATTTTGCAAGTAACGTTGATTTCATATAGCCGGAATTTGAGAAAAAGCTTCAAATTCCGTCTAAAGAAGCTTTGTTTCAAATCACTCTTCTACTATTCTCGTCTAGAATCTTTCTGCTTGATACAAAATGAGCTCCATCGGTGCTGGGGTAAGTCATAGCCATTGCATTTTCACTTGAGCACTGTGAGCAGTCCACATCAGGCTAACTTTTGTTTCTTAATTTTCTGGGTTGCTCTTATCTTCCTAAAATCTATATTTATTCATAAAGCTTCACTGAATTAAGTATCATAAAAGCATCACTTTGGGGAGCATGAAGGATGGTCAGTACCAACAAAGACGAAACATTGGACATGAGTAGTAGGTAACAAGTAGATTCATATATAATGAGGTATAATATCTAACGATATCTACAGTAACAATGATTTTCTATTATTGACTCCCAGGATGAGACTAAGGATATAAAGGAAAAAATTTAGTGCTTTTGTTTAAAACAACTGAGACTGTATTTCTTTTCTTACCTGGAAAGTTATTAAAAATATTATCAGGACTCTAGTGTAAAGTTGGGTGTAAACAAAATTATTTGATTTATTATGAGTATTTGTGATATTAAGTAATCAAAAATATATATCCTTCTGGAACTTCTGAATTTTGAACTCTGCAATCTAAAACCCTTTGAAAATAATTGCTCATAAGAACCTGTACAGTCTGCTGAGAATAATGGTACTTTTTTTTATAAAATAAAAATACATGATTTCATATTTTTTTAAATTTAATAAATTACAGGTTAGATTATTAGGGTCTACTAGGCTCAGAGTTCTGTTGTGTTAGTGCACTCAATATTAAGCACACCACTCTTATTACATTCCCAAGCCACATGTTCTTAAAATCATACACTGAGCATCTGTGATTCATTGACATCCTACATCTAGATACCTGCACCAGGTTAAAAAATAATAATAAAAATAATAATAAAAGAAAACAACAAAATATAGATGAAATTTTTCCAAGATTATATGGAAACAAATCCAGATTTTCCTATCACTTCAAACCAACCAATATATGTTTTGTAACAACAAAGCTGATTACATACCTCAAATAAGCCAGCATCTGTGGAGTAATGATTGTGACTACTACCTGTAGTTCAGAGATCCTAGTTTGATTCTGGTTGGGGCAGATTTTTTTAATAAAAAAATTCTGTTCCCTCAAAATATGTGAGGCTGCCATTGTGAAATCTATCAGGCTTGGTGAGGTTAATGTGGGTAGCTGGTACTATTATCAGTGAATAAAGGGTAAAACCACCATCCTGACTATCTCAAATTAAGACATAAAACCAAATAGAATCAACTGGTCACAATAGATCGAATGTATAGGTTGGTGTGATAGTTGGGAATTCTCTTGTTAATAATAATAATAATATGCTGGCTACACTAGTTCAGCATGCAAAGACTTACCAATCACAAGACTTCAAAACATATTTTACTTGAAAAGTCCTTTCTTGCTTTGAGGTAAGTAGTCTGTCTAATTGTCCTGATGTAACTATTTTTGATAAATTGCTGGCCCTCTAACAGTAAAAATGGGTCAGTTCCCACTTTTATTGTTGAAATACAAACTAACCGTATCGCTGACCTGTACCATCATACCTAACAATACCATATTGTCTTTTTTGCAGTATGATCTCTCAGCATCACAGTTCTCACCAGATGGAAGAGTATTTCAAGTGGAGTATGCACAGAAGGCAGTTGAAAATAGCAGTACAGCCATTGGTCTAAGAGGGAAAGATGGAGTTGTTATAGCTGTTGAAAAATTAGTTCTATCAAAGCTCTATGACCCTGGTGCCAACAAGAGAATATTCCACATTGACTCCCACATAGGAATGGTAATATTTTGTTTTTACCGGTTAAAGTTCTTATTAGGAACAATGCAATTCACCATGGATGTTCTTCTTCTTATATTTTAAAAAGGCAATTGTTTTTTATATACAAAAAAAAATGTACAATAATAATTTATCTCTTTGCAAGAACAAGAAATGCCATGAATTCTCAATTAAGGAGAAGAGCTTTTTAGAAGATCATTAAGATTACATGAATGACCCCTGAAGGGTCATGAATTCTCTTTGACTTGGAATATTTATGAAATCTTGACTATTGATTTTCCAGGGTATATCAGGCCTAATATCAGATGGTAGACAGTTGGCAGAAACAGCAAAAAATGAAGCTTCTGAGTACAGATCTAAATATGGTGGAAACATCCCATTAAATCTTCTCAATGAGAGGGTGTCCATGTATGTTCATGCTTACACACTGTACAGTATGGTGAGACCATTTGGAGCATCCTTGCTACTAGCAAGCTATGACAAGACGGATGGTCCCTCCTTGTATGTTGTTGGTAAGTTCTTCAATGAAAGTTCAATATCTATGAAGAAAAAGAAAAATATTTGTTCACCAAAATTGATAATAAAACTAGTTGTTATAGACTTTTACTCACCCCCTTACTTTGCTGTTGTTCTAGCCAGTTCGGCTACAGATGTGGGTACATGGTCTCTATCCAACTTTGGTTGAAAAGAGTTGGCTTGTTCTGAAGCACATATTTGTATGTGTGATCAACCATCATGAGAACTTGGATTTTTTAATTGTAAGCCATTAAACCCTAGGGGAACTCTGAGCTAGCCCTGCTTGTTAGAGTTGGCTTGTCTCTTCTCTGTTTATAGTCCTCTAACAAGACACTGGTCTTCTCCCTGTTTAACTTACCCCAGCCTTACTTTGTTGGTATAAAATTTCTACTTTATCTCTTTTGATGTTCAGAAGAAAGTACCAATGTTTTTTCTCTTTTTTACTTTCCTTATCCTATATAATTAGGGGGAAAAAATGAAAAAATTGATAGTCAGTTTTAAGTACCAAAATACACTTTAGAGTCCTCAGAGCTTAAATCTCAAGTTTTAGCCATATGTCTGTCTGTAAACAACATATCTCAAGAACGGTATAAGCTAGAGACTTGAAATTTTGTGTGAAGTTTATGTGACTCAAAACTTTTCATTGACATCGGTATGCCAGTAGTGGCCTTTAACCACCATTTGGCAGTTCTGGCTAAACGATAAGTTACAGAAATACCTAACCTACAATGTTATTTTGCATAATAGTAAAACCCTTTAAATATATGTTTTCATTGTCAAAATAGACATTCAATTGATTTTCATCTCCTTGTGTTTTTCCTATGTACAGATCCATCTGGAGTTGCCCATGGTTACTTTGGCTGTGCTATTGGTAAAGCAAAACAGAATGCTAAGACCGAAATAGAGAAACTCAAGCTGTCAACATTGTCTATGGAGCAGCTAGCAAAGGAAGCTGCTCGCATTGTTTACGTTGTGCATGACGAACTAAAGGACAAACATTTCGAATTAGAACTGGCTTGGGTGGGTGAGAAAACTAATGGAAAGTTTGAGATGGTCCCACAAAGTTTTCTGGAAGAGTGTGAGAACTATGCAAAGGCCTCCCTGCAAGATAGTGACTCAGACAATGACCTGTAACCCTTACATCCTGTGCTAAGAGTATCATTACCTCTCTTTAATCTAGGGGATCTTTTTCAACAGCTTCATTCTTGAAAGCAGCAACCATCTTTTTATATCATTAAAATGTTTATCATTTTTTAACCAATTTTATCCAGAGTAAAATTTATACCTAATGAACATTAGTTTCATTCCATCATTTCTCCCAAAGCCTTGGAATGTTAACATTATAAATTGAATAACTATTCGAATTTGATATTATAAGTGTTTAATTATGCTTCTAATACTGTCTTTACCTAGGTTCTATTGTGTTAATTTCCATTCAAATGAAAAGACTGAGATTATAATTATCTATGCCCAAACAAATGCAAGTTCTAAATTTAATTGGTCATCACTTCTAGGTTGCTAGTGAGATTATTCTGGTGGAGGCAGTATTACCTGTTGTAAATCATATTCTTTTTTACTCTATCAATTTAACAATTTAATTACTAAAATCAAGGGTTATATGAAATTATTGGATTGGCACTCTCTTAATCTTATGTGTATTTTTTTTACAATAAAATATCCTACTAATCAGATCATCATTATTATTCAATAGAGAGAAATGAAAGATTTCAGGAAGTTTATTTTGATTATGACGCACTACTGAGTTTGGAACTAAACTAGACTGGCTAGTCAAACCAAGCTCAAACAGTGATATTAAATCTATATTAAGCCATTTGTATGTAAGTAAATAAAAAACTCACATTTTTTTAAAATCATCATATTGGATTTATTTAAATTTTATTTTGATACACATTTCTTTTATTCATGAATTATTTCTTTGAAAAAGTATGAGACTTGTGGTTTGGACAAAGAAAATCAAAGGACGAAATCCAAATAGTATCAGGGTTTATCTTGTGCTGAGTCCACCAGGCAGAAACACACTAACCCCTCTCTTATTAAACAAGAAATGATGAGCTTTCTTATAATCCTTGAACTTATTGGAAATATTGATGTGACCTGATATTTCCTTACAAAATCCTGTTTTCAAATTAGACACCTGTATGACATAGGATGACAAGTGCTTATAAGCATTGTTCAGTAAATTGATGGTTGGATCATCCTTATTATGAGTGCAGTGAAAGACACAAGTATTACCATCAAGTGCTTGCTTTACGTAGTGAGAAAAGTTAGTAATATCCTGGCTAGCTGCACCCATGTAGGTTAGATTGTTCATATTGCTCAATATCACAAGTTTCTCCTTAGCTTGAATAGAACGGATAGAGCTGTGAATGGAGGTAAACTTTTCCTGCACTGAAGTCTTCTCGGAGGTCAAATCCAATAGGGTCAGCTTTTGGTTCTGGATGAGAGATTTGAGATTCATGAACAACTTCATGGCAATGTTGTTGAGATGCTGGAAGTTGTTCTGGAACAAGACAAGAACCACATGACCTCCTGCACTGGAGTCCTTAGTTTCACCTGCAGGACAAAAATTGCAAGAGTAAGATAGTGGTATATTAGTCTGATGAAATATCTCTTCATAGATTTTATGGGAAGTTCAGCATTTACTAAGATTCCTCGCTCCTTGAATTTTGCATATTATTCAACATTATTTTTTATACTCTAGTAACTAATATTTTTTTCTCACGAGTTATGAGTAGGTACCAAACAAAACAGAAATATTTCTTCCATAAATGTAAATACTAAATAAAATAATAAACAATAGGCAATTTCATTGCTCAAAGTTCATGAACCCAGCCGAGACATAAATAATAATAATGCCCGGTAGACGGGTGTTTATTGACGGGTTTAGCCCTATTTACATTTTCAAATAAAATAGCAGTTAAAATAAAATTTTACAAATATAACAAATTACTGAAATATAAAAAAAACACTGTGAAATACTTAGGTAGAAAAAGAAAAGAAACATAATTACAGAAAAAGATAATTACCAATTTCATAACTGGTTATTGACTTCACGCATCATCCTGTTCAAAGGCAGGTAAGAATAATATTGTTAACACACTGGTCAACTCTAAAGGTCTTAGGTTGTCTCAACCGTCGATGACAGTCAAATGTGATCAATCCCAAGAGCTCAGCACAATCTACATCTCCAGTGATCAATTTCTGAAGAAAAATACTATCTTGATCTTTTCTGCGGTCTTTAAGGAGTGCCAACTGGATATTAACATCAGGATATCGATAGCGAAAATAAGAGATGAATCTCTTCTGCACTCGCTCTAGAATTTTAACATTCACTTCATAATAAGGCGACCATACAGAACAAGCGTACTCTAGGAGAGATCTTACCAAGGATTTGAAAAGAAGACTAAAGTTATCCTTCCATTTGGAATTTTTACCACATAATAATATGTCTTGGGCTTACTGCTGGAATAATGGGACTTAATAGTCCTGTTTGGGCAGTATAAAGAAGGCGATATTATTATTATAATCGCCAACAGAGTCTCGGCTCCAATTGTCCTCACAAATATCAAGTGAGTTAAAAAGTCCATAGAAAGGAGCCAAAAAAATCAAATCAAAGGGCAGCTCCCTGACGCACCTGTTTCCTTGAGGAATAAATTGAGCAAGGAGAGCAGCAGGAACGTGGCATCCATGTGCTCCCTCTCCTGTATTGTAATGCAAGCATGGCGGACTGAGTCCCACGTCAGATTCAAAGCTTTGCAAGTGTCGGACATTGCGAGAGATTCAGCTGGTGTTTTCTTTCAAATCACGTCACTGGACTCAAAACTGAAAACAAAAACCAGAACGATTTTTCTAAATAAAATTAGTTTTTTTAAGCTTTATTAGGAGGACAAAGTACAGGTAACAGTATAAAATTAAGAAAAGAAGAAGAAGAAGAAAAAAAAACAAACACACAAATGACAAAATAAATAAGTAAAAAAAAAAAATAACAATAATCTCCTACCTAAATGGCGAGGTTATTGCCTGTGGCAATCTCTTCCACCCAACCCAACAAAATAGTTGTGTTTGTTCTACATTATTGTTAAAATATCTAAGTTCTACTACTAGCACATACAAACATACGAGTATTAGGTACCTAGTTATAAGATATTCTCATAAATTCTTTCGTGTACCTCCCACAAAAGGTGGATATTATCACTCTTACCAGTATATCTGATAGTAGTGGTTAGATTCCAGCCTTGGAAAAATGTTCTTGACAAACTGTTTTTTGAGATTGATTAATCGAGACACGCAATGAATCTCATTATTGCGAGACGCAAGAAATAAATGTACCTATATAGATATTGAAAGAACAAAACTTCAAGTGAAAAGCGAGATTTAATAGTGAGAATAACCTACCTACCTAGTAAATAATAAAATTAATTTCAAGCAATCAAACGATTGCATTTGAATTTTACATAAGATTCAAATGCAATTTTATTGCTATCTCACATGGGATTGAACTAGAAAAATAAAACGGGAGATGATCAATCTGGTTGCGTATTCCGACCCGCCAAGTCAGAAAAGCTTGACCGCGTTATAGACACTCATCTCGGCCGAGTGAATTAGCGCACTAGTCTTGCACCAACGGTGGCCTGGGTTCGAACCCCTACTCTGAGTAGAATTTTTACTTTCCTTATCCTAATAAGGAAAGTATTGTATTCGTCGAAAATTTGACCTACCCAGTTTTTCACATTTCTGGACGAATCATAGCCTTAGGATACCAAAAAAGTGGTTTTCAGCCATTGGTCCGTGCGTCTGTCTGTGTGTGTGTGTGTGTGTGTAAACAGGATATCTCAAGAACGGTAAGAGCTAGAGACTTGAAATTTGGTATGCAAATTAATTTTATACACCAGACGAACCACGAAACTTTTGGTTGAAATCGGCCGCAAGATGCGGCCGTAGGGCCGCAAATATTGGCCGCAACCGCCGCTTCTTTGAATTGGTTAAAGAGACAAAAAAAGTTGTAGAACATCATTATTCTTAGATTAAAAAAATAATAGGGGTCTATTCTCATCATTTTTTTGATATCTTGAACTTTTTGGAACCCGGCCCCAATTTACCGGTATTTTGGGGGGACCCGCTTGGACTAACTTTTTTATTATTCACCCTAGATGGGGGTTGCGACATATCAAATCCAATGTTTTTGAGGTGCTGATTACGAATTTGGCACTGATTTTTAAGTATCTGATACTGTTGAGTCACCAGTGGCGGAATTCGACTTCTTTTTGGGGGATAAGGAAAGTCGTGTGATGTTTACACCAGATTTTTTCTCTCTGTACTTTGAATGTTACGGGGTCAACTCATACCTCAAAAGGAAAAATCGATTGCTATTTATATGGATAGCGACTCATTGTGATGTTATTACGAGAAGGATATGTTACTTTGGAAGTGAGATTGATTAATCGAGACACGCAATGATTCTCATTATTGCGAGACGCAAGGAATAAATGTACCTATGTAGATATTGAAAGAACAAAACTTCAAGTGGAAAGCGAGATTTAATAGTGAGCATAACCTAATACCTACCTAGTAAATAAATAAATTAATTTCAAGTAATCATAAGATAAGATTCAAATGCAATTTTATTGCCATCTAACATGTTGTTGAACTACAAATCGCTCGTTAACTACTTCGGAAATGATGTACGTGATTAGGAATATCTTATGGCCAAGCTACCCACTAAAGTGGTGACATAATGACACAAAGAGACAAACTGTCAAACAATTCTGATGTTAAACAAAATCAGAAACATGTTTTAAAACAGTTAAAAAATAAAATGAAATCCCACCTTCAGCGTGTTGAGATAAATTTCTCTCTGTTACTCTTGATTTCATCAAACAATCTCAATTCAATTTCCTTTTCGACAAGAAACAGATTATGACTCAAATTCACACTAATGTAGACGGGCTTTTTGGTGAGTTGTGTTACTTTCTGACCTAAACTCACAGAAATGTTTTCGTTTCCTGTGCCCAAAATACGGGTACTTATACTTGCACCTGAAATTATAAGAAAGTTCTATGTAAGAAAATATATGAATCACTAAGAAAACAATTTAGGTTGAGGTGCAACATACTTGTGTAATGAATGAAGAATAATATTAATTTTCAATTCTTAAAAAAGCATTAGTAGCAACAAAAAAATATCAAGTATATTTGTCTTCATGGAAAATTTGGCTCTTATATTATCTAGGCTCTTGCTAATATAGAAAACCAATTCCACGGGCCCATGTTACCAATTATTGCTAGGCACTCTACCTATGTGAAACACATTTTGAAAAAGTTAATTTTTGTAATTAAAATTTCCATCTAGATAAGCCAATTAGGGATGAACAAGACATTTTAATTTATTTTACAATTAATTTTATTTGTGTTGATACCACAATTTTAGTGGGTGGCAGAGAGTTATAGGACTTTTTGCTTTTCCTTGAAAATCTTCATAGTTTATTTTTGGCCATAATTCTGCCATTGGTTGCTGCTCACATTGAAGGATCTACTCATTTTTCCTCACGAGGTTCGATTAGTCCCCATAACATCTGAAGTACAGAGCCAAAAAATTCCAACTCAACTGTGGTTTGATTCCAGGTGAACATGCATGCAAGCCACAGTGACTGCTTAAAGTAATAACATAATAACTAAAGCTGGAAACCTGTTACACTGAAATCCAAGAAGATTCTCAACACTAAACTATTTTATGCTAGCATCTATTTATCTGTAGCTTTAAAATTACACATTTTTCTCCCATAACTATTGTTCCATTTTAAGAACAGTTTTAACGGTTACTAAACTCTACATACCATCAGCATTGGGTAAAACTAGACTCAAATCAGTAAGGGCTTGGTTACTTTGTTCACTTATATAGATGTAAAGAGAACTGTTGAGAAATAAAACTTGGAATACAATAACTAGATTGTTAATCTCCAGAGTAAATTCATGCTTTTCTATCTTGGAATCTGTCAGCTGATATTTTTTCTGGTCAACTCCAGGCATAATTAACTTGTAAATGAAATTTTACCTGTAAACAGAATAACTGAAAATAAAAAAATGATACATGGAGTATCTTATTTACAAATAGATTTTATACATTTTATTGCATTGTCTGGGAAATAGTAAAATATCAATTAAGAGGTAAACATCCAAAAGAGAATCAAAATCAACATAAAAACAACCAGTACTAGACCAATGTAAAGTGATCAAATAATTTGCTATTGGAGGGTTGAAACATAGAACTTGGTTTTTCAAAGTTTGTACTAATATTTTTTTGCTTCTTTTTGAATTCCTTGTTAAATATTTCATCATATGTAACTTCTAAATAATTGCCAAGATCCCATTCAACATTAGGTAAAGGGTTGTTGATAAACCTTGCAGGAACATTTACAGTATAAAGAGGATGGTTTTGCAAAATTTTGATTTCCCATAGTGAACTTTTCAAAGCATTAGTCTTATAGGGATCCTTTTGATTATTGTCAAAAGGATCATTTTCTAGCATGGTTTCATCATTATTTTGAAAAAGAATAATTAACCCTTTATGACGTAATATTAAATTCCCAATTAAATAGATCATGACAGCAATATCTTGAGGAGGTGCAGTAAGACATAATCTAGAGAGCCTTTTAATGAATGAGGCCACAAGGCCTTCAGGCAAATGGGTAGACATCATCAAGAGATCTGTAAGATAAAACAATCTGGCCTTGTACTTAGTATAGAAAATATTTGGTTCTAGTAAAGCATACAATTTATCAAATATATTGGGATATTCTAAATTGTACTGGCGAACAAGATTCACCATTCCCTGCAATGCTAATACAGCAATGGGACCTTTAAATACCAAAGCATTCATAAGAAAATCAGTAATAAGAATAGGATTGGCATGGTAGTACATCAGCTTATCAATAAGAACCATTAAGAGAAGTTTAGTGGATTCACTAGTGTGGTCTTTGAAAGCTGACAGTGACTCCCATATGCTAGATGAGTAAATACAAAAATCTTTGATGTCCAAAAGAAAATTTTCATTTTCACTTAAAATATCTTCACTTTTCAAATCTGACGGAAAGAGTTTTTCTCTGTTGTTTGGTACTGGTATTTCTTTGAGGAAGTTCAATGTATTCATCAGTGCCTCTTGCTTGCTCAGTTTGCCCTCAGAGAGTAAAGTAGAGAGACTCTTGAAGGAATAGAAAATAATGTCTTTATAATGAAGGTATTCTTGGAATCTTAGAATGAAAATTGAATAGAATGGACTGGTTAGAATGTTTTGGATGACCATGAGTAGCTTTTCTTCTGGAAATGGTTTGGAAAGCATGATGGGGTACTTTGCTTCTGCTTGAATAATGTGCATCACAGTACTCAGAGTTTGAATCTGTACTTCACTGTCACCGTTCTGTAGAACATTCATCAGCTTTGCGAATGCTGACTTATAGCAATCTCTAAGCCATATTTTGTATTTCTCTTCAGCTTCTTTAGTTTTCTTGTCCTGGTCTTTCTGAGTTTGCATTGACATGGCATGTATTTTCAGTAACTCTACAAAGAGCCTCTGGATTCCAAGTAAGGTGTTTGGTTTCACATTTTCTACATCATCAAGGGATGATATTATTTCAATGAGATTGTTTGAAAATTTTCGATTAGACAGGAATTCATTTATTTTCTTTTTAAGATCAATTTGCTGTGTCATTTTTATTCAGTTGTATTAAGGAATAAGCAATTTCTGAAAATAATTAATTACCATTCAGTGTATGTGGTCTTCCAGGATCAAATAGAGACTATGTTTGTAGGGCCTTATTGGATACCAACATGAAGCAGGTTTTTCTTTATAATATAATTATATACAACGAAACTCCAAAGTTAACAACAGCAATAAGAAAGAAAAAGAAAATCACAAAAACGATTTTTGCCTTTTGATGGCCAACCTTATGCACGTGAATTATAAAATGGAAAATTGAACATTTCAAAATTTGAATTTTAGCGCTATTTGATCTGCCGAAGAATAGTGAACAGATTTTTCAAGAACAAAAATACGCTCATGCTGAAAAAATCTGTGTAGTAAAAGGCGGTAAACATTTAAATTAGAAACTTCAATACCTGAATTGAATACCTCATATCATATCCCTTAATTTTGTTCAACTTCCTTGATATTTTGTTAGAATTGATAAGATTTATTTGATTTAATTTTTTTGGACTTGGTTGGAAATATCTCTAATATCTAAAATCGAAAATTTACCAACTCACAATAACTAGATTACCAAAAAAAATCACATCATTCCAAGGGAGTTGAGATATTACCAGTTGCCTCATAGGACACTTGAACTTTTAGTGGAAAAGTTCCCTGAACCAATGATGAACAATCAGGATAGTCCAGAAATTGATGAAGAAAGGGTAAATATTACATTTATAACTTTTTTATTCTCTCTTTAACACTTAGACGACCGGCATGGTTTTTCATGAATTCTCTTGTGGGACCGGCAATAATACGGCTGAGAGTTGAGATATTACCAATTGCCTCATAGGACACTTAAACTTTTAGTGGAAAGGTTTCCTGAACCAATGATGAACAATCAGGATAGTCCAGACATTGATGAAGAAAGGGTATATATTACATTTATAACTTTTTTATTCTCTCTTTAACACTTAGACGACGAGCATGGTTTTTCATGAATTCTCTTGTGGGACTGGCGATAATACGGCTATCTGACCCCGTGTACCACCGGTGGTAAAACCCGGTCCATCCCGTACGAACGTGCGTATACCACCGGTGGTACACCCGGTGGTCTATGTGTTAATATGGCAGGTTATTTACAGAAGGGGTTTATTAACCTTGAAACTCACATACTAGGTATCAACATTACCTAATCTCACCCTGTATTGATTGGACTAGGTACTTAGATATGGCCAGCATCATGGATAAAAAGCTAGCACTGACCTAGGTTTATTGAACTTAGTACATACTTAGATTTCTGGGTCAACTCATAGCTTGTGACAAAAAAATGAGCAGTCATTTGTGTCAGGAATGATTAGTAGCAGCATTACCAGAGAATAAAAATAGAATGTAAAAAGTCTTTCTGGGGGACGTTAAACAGATATGTACCATATGATACCAGCTCTGTCAGGCCAAAAGACAATAACACAAATGGTTGGTGCTCTTTTAAAAGGTTGGCATTAGGAAGGGTACTCAGACATGAAATATGAAACCTCTACTATGAAGAAGAGGTTGACTAATGACAACTACAAGTAAAGGCAAAGTAATAATGAAGAAAAAGAAGGTAAAATAGTTTGTAAAAATATAGGAGGCTCTTAGTAATTCTGTGTTACCCACAAAATTCTGTGTTACTTTGAGTCATTAAAAAAAAAAAAAAAAAATCATTATTTAACCCAGATAACGCGGTGAAATTTTTTGTTTTATTTTTTTGGAGTGATATAAATTGAGTCCTGAATCAAAATAAGTGTTGTCAACTTATCACTCGGACTCAAAACAAAGAGCTTAAGGTGTCGCCAACAAACCTCAACAAGCTGAATTAATTAGAAAAATTCCACAACGTAGTACCTTTCACCAGATGGGGCTGACGTCCTTCCAGAAGGACGTCCTTCTGGAAGGACGTCAGCCCCATCTGGGTTAATAGACTAAGCTGAACTTGATACACCTTCTCCTTAACACATTGCATGACAAGGTCCATTGAATTTCACTTTTTGAAATTTACACTGTAGAAACAATAGTGAACTTTTAATATTTCCTTAGAAACCATGTCACATGTGACATTTTGTGAGACTCTGTTGCATGAGAAGTGTATGTCAGCTAAAAGAAGATTCTAGTACTTCCATGAGAGTATATGCTGTTACAAATTATTGTGTAACGGTGCTTCAATGGAAGCTGCTCTGCTGCACACTAGAGAGTAATTTGACATGCAATGTGTTACTATCTTTAACATGCAATGTGTTACTAGACTTTGACTATACAATTTCTGTGTATTACCTGTATGAAAAATTCTGACAAGCTTTTATTATTAGTAAATTTTAACCTGTGAGTACACGCGTTAAAAATCCGAACGTCTGTACACGCGCGATGAAAAAAATTCTCACACCTGGTTTTGCTGTATATTACGTTCTGCTTGAAGAGTTATATAATATTTTTAAGATACATTAAGTTGACTTATGTATTTAAAAGATATTTAAAGTAATTTTAGCAACTTTTTTTCCAAATGGTTGCAGTTCGAACTCCTGATTTGATTTTTTTTTTTTTTTTTTCCAAAATTTGTTCATTGTAAGCCATACTGACATAAGTTTGTAGGGCAATTCACAGTATATCTTATAATCAAGAATATTATGTAATTATATTTGTTTAAGTTTAGGTACTTCTAAAAGCTAAAAACAGAAACGATAAAAAAATAAATGTACTTAGATTATACCAGGAGGTAAGTACCTAAGTAGGTAGGTACTCATTATAGTAGGTGGAGAAAGATTACAAAGAATACTAATTATTTCAGTATCTAGCAAAAAAAGTGTAGGAAGGTACCAACTACCTCATATTATTACAAAGAAATTTAATTAATGTTAGTTAAAAATCATTATAATAATTATTATAACAATAGTGAACAATCACGAATTTGGTAGGTAAACACACTAATTTTCTTTTAAAATATATGTTTTTTTTATTTAAAACAATTGTTATTATTATATTAATTAATTATCAAAACTAATTATTATAAATAATTAATTCAATTAAACTAAATAGTTAGTAACAGAAAAAAAAACTCTCAAAAAAAAAGTTACGTCTGTACACGCGCGATGAAAAAAAATCTCACATTTCAGACCGATCTGAACTTTTCGCCACGTCACGGGCAACAGAAATTGAAAATAGCTCAAGGGACTGTGGATACATCTAGATAAACATATTATCAACAGCTACTCCAGGTCCCTACAGGTTAGGACCAATATCGATCAAGTTCTAGCGTTTTTGCCGAGCCTGTGAGAATTTTTCCCTATGTGCGTGTACTCACGGGTAATGAAAATATGTACTTGTACTACTTATTTTACAGATTGCAATAAGAGAAGAACTAAAGGGATTAAGTTTTGAACAGCTTCAGAAACTAAAAGAAGAAATGGGAACAAAATTATTCAACAAAAAGGTGTTCAACTGTGAAGATCAATCATCCAAAGTAAAACATCTCAAACAGAATAACTTCAAAAGAGAAAACAAAAACAGGTATGAAAAATATTTTTCAAAGGAACTGTTAGTTTTTTGTTCTGTAAATAGTGAGTTCCATGTTTAGGTTCTTTTTAGGTAATAATTGATGAAACATCATAACTACCTATCATGTGAACTTTTTTATTTGATACATACCTATCCCTCTTAATTATAATGTTTAATATTACAAATACAGTTTTTTTGCATGTTCTTCTTCAAGCATGTACTATTGTACATTTTAGGACAAATTTATATTGGTTTCAAAATTAATATGCATTAAGGAGCATGGTAGAGCTCCACCTCACCAATTTTATTAGTATTGAATTTTGTACCTTAGCTTGTAAACAATATTGTTTTCCAATAAAATAATTTAATCATTATCAAATACTTATTGTACCATTTTCTGTTCTTTGAGCAGGCCTTTTAGATTTCATGGAATTTCAGGACACCAATGAATATATAAATCAAATTTCACAATCATGTATTCAGGCCTTTTAGATTTCATGGAATTTCAGGACACCAATGAATATATAAATCAAATTTCACAATCATGTATTCAATCACAATTGTGTTAGTGTTGATTTTTTCCTTTAATATTTTCATGTTTAATTTGTTGTCAGACCCAGAGAAATATCATCAAAAGTTCCAATTACAAAACATAAAAGAACTGACCCAATCATACCAGTACAGAAGAATATACCAAGAGATCCTAGATTTGATTTGTGTTAGTGTTGATTTTTTCCTTTAATATTTTCATGTATAATTTGTTGTCAGACCCAGAGAAATATCATCAAAAGTTCCAATTACAAAACGTAAAAGAATTGACCCAATCATACCAGTACAGAAGAATATACCAAGAGATCCTAGATTTGATAGTTTATGTGGAACTTTCAAAGAAAAGGTTAGTTTGTTGTGGATATTTACTGATTTAGAGTTTTTGTTTACACATGTTTCATGTTGTTGTATATGATCACAAAAAGATGGTTATATAAAATATTTCTAATTTTTTGAAAGTTTTTCTTTATACAAGGTTACATCTCCTAATAAAGAATTCTATTTGTTAGAAACATATGTATAAAACAGTTGGTAGTTTTTATATTTATTGAGATATTTCACAACTTGAGATGTCAGTTGATATGTTATAAAGTTTATTTAAATCTCTTGTTCACAAAAAATGGAGTAAAACTACTTTGAAAACTTTAACTGTCTCATTTTAACTGTCCAATAAAAAGGATGGGGTTTCAGTGTAGCTTTACTCCATCTTATGTGTACAAGAGATTCAAATAAACTTTATAATATCTCAACTGATATCTCAATTTATGCACCATCTCAATAAAACTATGAACCATTCTTTACATCTTTTTTATTTAAAAAAAAACTAATTTGTCTCTAATCTGTTTATTTTGATATTTTTCCATTCATTTCTACTGAATATGTTAAACAAGATGAGGTTGGTGGTTTGAGTAAAAAATCTTACCAAGGCAGGAGCAAGTAATTGTGACAGCTCTTGTGAATAACACAAATCAGATTACCAATAAATAAATGACTTTCTTACATTATTCTTTTACAGGCTTTCCATTCTGCTTACAAGTTTGTTGATGACCTAAGAGAAAAAGAAATCACAGTACTAAAAAAGAAACTGAAGAAAGAAAAAAACAATGAAGAAAAGGAAAAACTGAAATATTTGGTCCAAAGAATGGTAAGCAAGGGTACTTTCTTCGAAGTTGCAGTGTATCTCACTTGCTTTGCATTACATGTTCCAATTAAGTTCTATTTACAATAGTTGTGAGATAATAACATAATAACCAATAACGTTTTTTGAAGATTTTTTTTTGTGTGTGTGGTAGTTGTGAATTTGTATTTTGTTTTTTTTTTTACTATTGCTTTGTCCAAGACACTATCAATAACATAATTATATTATAGGTATTACATTACAACTGCGGTCGAAACTTACAGAAGTGATCACTCTTGAAATTCAGATTGCTTTACGATAAAATGGCTTAGTCATGGATATTACACATCCTTTGATATGCACTCTTTATTTAAAAAAAAAAAAAAAAAAAAAAAAAAACAAGTAGTTTCGGTTTCAACTCGAGTTGGATTAGTAAATATTTGTTATGTATTTTTTAAGGGTTAAAAAGGGTAGCTCTTTCTTTCTTCTACAAGTAATTAACGCAGTAATTGTTAAGTCCCGTTGCCTGCCAAAATATTAGTGTTAACATTGAATTGCGCAGGTTATATGGTAGTAGTACATTTATTTATAGAAAACCTATCATCGCATCATGTTATACGGACCGCCAAGGTACAAACACGCTTATGGTGCCATCTAACTCGACCCCGGTCTGTAGTCCGTATTCAACCAGGGGAAACGGAACGCTGATGATCTGCCTTGTCTCCTTCACCACGTTGCCACTCAGAGGGTCCACCTTGGTCGCTACGACCTCAATGTTGTCGTAGTGAGCGATCACACAGAGCTCGGTGGGGCTGTAGCCGAGTGTCCGGAGCGACGCTTTGAATCCTTCCTTCCCGTAGAGGATGGACAGAGGACCACATCATTGATGGGGAAGTTGGTCCCGGGAAGTGTCGGGGCCTGTAGCATGTCCCCCCAGTGCGGGTAGTTACTAGCCAGAGGCAGAGGGATCGCATCCCGGCCCGGGTAGGAAGTGCGAGCCGACGGCATGGAGAAAATGTTGTGGGGGAGGGGGCGGGTGTAGTACGGGAACATGGCGTGAGGGGAGGGACCGAGGAGACTCTGGTTCAGGTAGTCTAGGTACTTGCTGTTGATACGCCTCAAACCCACCATGAATCTGGAGAGTTGGATTTTTTAGACGAGAATTTTGTTTTTAAATATCTTGGTCGTTTTCAGTGATGGTTTTAAAAATGTCTTGCCAAACAAGTGTGCCTACTAATTAATCAAAATGATTCAGTGGCCACTTTAAAATATTTTTTTAATTAGAAAAATAGAAAACACAAGAAATGAACAAATAACCTCTATGATGAATGGGTTATTATATATTATCATTGATTGTTAAACTTTTAGTTATTCAGCAATATTAAGCTAGTCGAGATTGGTATTATAATTATAAAAAAATATTAAGTGGGAAATTGTATATTCAACGCCATCTCCACTGTTTATTATTATAAATACTTCACATAGAGCATCTTTCTCCCTCAGGAGAATCAAAGCAGAGAGGCGAAGGCTAGACTGGAGAGAGACCAGCAGGAGAAAGAAGAGCACACCGCCCGCATCCAAGCCTTGAAACACGGAGAGAAGCCTCTATTCAGGAAAAAATGTAAGTTAGAATTCAGAATTTATTGTTTGTTCGACATTTACAGAAATGTATAAAACATGGTCACCCTATCTATAATTATATACATACATAATTGTATATGTTATATACATAATACATATGATGTTGGTTGCAATATGAAGTTATACTTCATATTGCAATCAACATCAGTAGCTCGAGGCGCCAAGAGTTTTCAGCGAATGGAGGGTAAAACCCCCGTCGTAATATGACCATGCAGTTGAAAGTGACGTAAACCCGATAGTGTACACTACCGGGACGGAGTTCGAATCCTGGTCACTGTGCGTGCTCTACTCCACTCGGCTTAGGTGACTTGTAAGACTGGTTCAATCTCTTGAAAGTATTTAATAGACGTAAATGTCGAAATTAATAGAAGTTCTTGTAACACCTCTGTGGAGCTAAGTCTAGATTTTGCGTATTATCTTAGAAATTGGAAAGTAATAAAAAAATAAGAAAAATAATGATGAGAAAGAAAGTGCGGGGTGTTGAATGTGAAGATGGGGCAGGAATGTTAATAGTTGAAAGTTTATAAAAAAAAAATAAAATATTAAGCATGTTCATAATAAAAAATAAAAAAAAGAAAAATAATGTCAAATGTTGATTTTAATGCTTTGTCGAGAGGCAACTACAATTTTAAAATTAGCACTTCGTTAAAAATATATTTTAACTGTTTCTCTCTCTCTCTGTGTCATGACTCGAGATCTCGATTTTATCTATTAATTTTGCTCTAAAAGCTGTTTGCTAAATATTTTATTCACAAGTATACGCCAATATGGTAATTTGGTACTTATATTAAAAAAAAAAAAAAATAATATTTCTTACAGCTGAGCAAACTATGCTGAATCTGGTGCAGAAGTTTGAGACCCTGAAGAAAACAGGCAGGATCAACAAGCACATTGAGAAGAAAACGAAACAGATGAAAGCTAAGGAAAGGAAACAGCACAGCTATTTCGAGTGAGAATCCCTTCCCAGGAGAGGACCATGAAGCTCGTGAGATCTCATCAGGAAGTCCTGTGGCAAGGCTTTCGTTTGTTCTTTGGGAAATTCCGTGTTCAAATTCAAGGCAAGCGAAATTTGCAATTTTTTTATATAGTCAGGCCAAAAGACAATAACAATAATATCGCCTTATTCATACTGCCCGATTAGGACTATTAAGTCCCATTATTCCAGGAGTAAGCCCAAGACATTTTATTATGACTGTGGTAAAAATCCCAAATGGGAGGATAACTTGTCATGTCACTATGGAATCTCTGGATTCACATAGTGCTGCTTTTACCACTGAGCTAACAGCACAATAACATGAATCATTAGTGTCCTTAACAGAGTTGCTGTTAGGAAGGGCATCCAGCCGTGAAATGTGGCTGGATAGCAGTGCCAGAACCAAACCTTTCCCACGGGGAAGAGGTTCCCAGTGCCGACTCCAAGGTGGTTTGGGAAAAGGCAAAGTGAAAGAAGACTGGCGTGGAATTCGCAAGTGATTTCGTGTGTCTGGTTTGTAACTCAGCACTTTAAAATTGGGTGTTTGTGCTGAATCTGCCTCAAGAATAGATACCTAATGTTTTTTTTTTAGGAATTATTATTATTATTAAACATTTTGTATCAAGTTTTATTTACAAATAACATAGAATATATACATACATAGAAATTAAAATTAACAAAACAAAACTTGATCAAGGGCGGTGCTAATGCCAACGGCATTCTCTTCTTATAGGAATATGAGTTCTACATAAATACGATGAAAAAGACAGTTTAAAAGCATGGGTAAATGTTGAGAAATATGGCAAAATGGTAGAAGCAGAATAATTATTTAAATTAAGAGCTTGTTTATTACCTGTTATCCAGCCTTTTAGACGTTCTTCATCAGATACTTATACATACGAGTACATATTGCAAATACACTAAGCAAAACAAAATAGGGGCCACCTGTATTTTCTAAGATCATCGTGTATAGTACACCTTGGATTGAAAGTTTATTCTTGTTATCTTACTTATCTTGTTAATTAGACGTTCAGGTATGAATTGTGACCTTAACTTGAATAAACGGCATGAGGTAACTATCATTTTTTGAGATAATAATCAAAACAGTTAATATTCCTATCTCGAACGGTTTGGTTGATTACCTTAATATTTCTTCTTAATAACTTTTCCTCTTGATTTAAAGTCACTTTTAGTGTTTCTTATCGACATGCCGAGGGTTCGACACCATTTAGGTCAAGAATTGCGTATCAGAGGCGTTACTCTACTTAAAGAGGGCCTTTCTCAGCGGAGTGTGGCCAACAGGCTTCAAGTGTCACGGCGAGCCATTTAAATTCTATGGAATCGTTACCAAGAGACTGGAAATTTATCAAGAAGACCAGGGAGTGGGAAACAGCGCTCAACCACTGTGAAAGAAGACCGATTTATAGCCAGAACAGCCCTGCAGGAACGGTTCACATCCGGCCCCCGCGTACAAATGGACCTCCAGGAGTACTCGAACACATTTATAAGTGCTCAAACTATTCACAATAGATTGAGAGAGGTACAAATTCGCTCTAGAAGAAAAGTTCGTAAACCTTAACTTAGTTCTGGATACCGCGCTGCAAGATTAAGGTGGGTTAGAGAACACCTGCACTGGACTGATGAGGAATGGAAGTGTGTGCTCTTCTCGGATGAATGTAAAGTGAAATTTGAAAGCCACGATAGACGTATTTGAGTGTTCTCATGCTTAGGAGAGAAGTTTCAGAGCTCTTGTAATCATCAAGCATATCCTCATGGGGGACCAAGTGTTATGGTGTGGGGTGCCATCAGTAGCAGAGGGAAAACCGATCTGGTTTTTCTTGTTGTCGAAACGGTAACCTCTCAACTTTGTGTGGATAATGTCATCGTTCCCCATGTGCTTTCATTTAGCGAAAGAACCGGGCCCAACTTTATCTTCATGCATGATAATGCCCGCCCCCATACGGCAATAGCCACTGTTGAGGTATTTCAAGCAGCGGGGATCAGAGTTCTCAGCTGGCCAGCGATAAGCCCAGACTTCAATTCTATGAAACATGCATAGGATTACCTTAAGAGGGAGATTAAAACCCTAAAAGACCAGATCCAGACCCAAGATCAGCTCATGGAGGCGTTAACAGCTGCATGGAACAGGATTCCGGAAGAGCGCATCCATGTACTCATCCAAAGCATGCCAAGAAGAGTCCAGTCTTGTGTAACAGATCGTGGAGGTCACACTCGGTACTAAGGAGCCGATAAATTTCAATTCCTTCTTGGTATGCTGTTGTGATGGTTGAACAAGCGTCTTAACTTTTATTCTCAAGTTTGTTCTAAAACGACCATTTTCAAAAAATAAATAAAAATCTTGAATTTTTTAATAAAAACTCGTTTGTTTTTATCAAAATAGTTAGAGAAGAATGTATTGGAGTAATTTTAACCTTTTATTTCATATTTAAACCAATACATTTGAAGTAGTAGGTTCGAATCTCTAAAAATACTTGTGGCCCTTATTTTGTTTTGCTTAGTGTACTTTAATATTTGATCATGCTATTATGTGATTCCCAGTGAGAGGAAGGTGAAACGTCCATTCTGATTAATTCATACCAGGATTACCAGGACGTTAGACTTAACTGAAATCAGATTTAGTCTACTAATTTCACAATAAATTTATTTTAGGAGTGTTGGTACCCAATAATTCACAAGCTACAAACACATCACGAGTTTCCATGTTCTAGTGTGCTCTATGACGACGGAAAACACTTCTTAAAATACATTATTGCTCTATAAATGTATACTCTAGAGATGTTAAAAAAATAAAAGTTAGGTATACATTTTGTAATTAAATATTTTTATATCGACTATATTTTTTATAATTCAAAGGCTCTAAAATTTACATTTATAAAAGTTGAGTGCTTTTTATGAAAGGAAAAATAAGAGTAAAATAAATACTTAGGATAAGAAGATTTCTATGTTCCGGATTCCCGTACTACACCTGACCTCTCCCCTTACAGCTCGCACTTCCTACCAGGGAGTTTATTGTTCTAGGGTGCCTACATTTTCCTGAATAAGGAAATTACTAACCTGTTGATTGGAAGAGACATAGATAATAAAAAAGAGAGAAAGGGGAAAGAGAAATACAAAGAAGAGAAACAAATAAAAGAAATCGTATCGACTTTGTACTTATATTTACATTGGAAGGGGATAATATTGAAGCACTCAACTTGAAAATCACATTAGTATTGCTCTTTTGGTACTTACAGGATAGTTCTAAATCGTCTCACTTCTTAGCAGTAACGGCCAATTTAAAGCAGGATGTGGATTTAAGCTAAGGGCCGACTTATAAAGTAGGATTACACCTAAGATGTCGGAGACGATCTGGCTTATCTTTGTTCTAATCTCATTTTATAATTTGGCCCTAAATGTCAATTAACCTTTAACAAGTTTTGCACTTTAGAAATCTATCCAATTTTTTTATCTGTCTGTCACGCAGCTTGAGCTATAATCTAGAAAATAATTTGAAAAAAAATTCAAAACATCATGATCCTCTCTGATATGAACCAACCCTTAGACCGATACTGCTTTATAATACTAAGGCATGCATACATATTTACTTACAATTTTGGTTACCTATATCCTCAGCCTCATTGTAAGATTTTCATTATATTGGTTTCATAACATCCTTCATTATAATATGTAGGTATTCCATATTTACAACTCTCAAATTATAAATTCAACTTTGGCATGGGTAACCGTTAAATGAATTATTTACAGAAACTGTCAGTCAGTAAAGATTTTTTTAATGTTAGTAATGTTACCCTTAAACTTTACCCTTCAGTTGACTTCTCAGAACATTTCCTTCGATATACGAGGACCATTTCCCCTGGCTTTCTCGTTATTTATTTACAAAAAAAAGTACTGTGGACATTTTTTAAACATTATACGATATACGTAGACCTACGCCTCATTGCAGAAAGCACTACCCCTCAAAATTGCCAAATCTCCCTTTTAACAGTCAAATTTGGTTCAAATAAACCAATCAGAGTGTGTTATTGAGCAGTTGAAAGGGAGATTTGAAAATCTTTTTGGAACGAGGCCTTAATGCGGTGTTTATGTATTTTAACACGATGGACAACTGTTTCTAATTTTCTATTATGTACAATATTTCTTGAATATGGACAGAAGTTGTTCACATTCCGGTGTAGACTTTTGCTTGTTTCAATAAGTGGAACATTTCTTGGACGGATTCATTCTGGAGCCCAGTGCACAGTTGAAAGTGTCAGCAAAGTGTTGCGAGTTCATCAGCATACCATTCACCCTATAACAAAACAATAATTCAAAAGTAGAAATTTTATTAATTTATGCTTATTAAAAAAATTAAATAAACTGTAAAAAATTGAGTTTACTCTAGCAGTCCAGAAATTCACGATTGTATGAACAATTAATTGAACACTAGCCTAGATTTTTTATATTAATACTGTTTTATGAGCTAGCTTTATACAGGTAGGAGCTGTATCTTAATATATAAATGTCAAAGTCACTGACTGACCACTCACTGATCATCGCTCTACAGCCCAAACCGTAAGTCCTAGGAAGCTGAAATTTGGTAGGTAGCATCGTCTTATAGTCTAGATGTGCAATAAGACGGGATTTTTCGAAATTCCCACTGCAACACCTGCCATTGGCGAAAAAGGACTTTTTGCTTTCACGACCATGCCTCGGCCCGTAAAGCGGGCGACAGCCCGCTAGTAGTGTATATGACAGTCACGGGTCAAACTAATGAAGTTTTTAAAATAATCAAAAATTGAAATGTGAAACACCGGAACGTCTCATACTAATTTCAATAAAGCTATGCATTTCGATGGAAGAAAAACAGCTATAATTTCACTAACATACATAGTTTAAAGACTGATTTTGTTTATACTGATACTGATTGTTCTGTTTATACCGAAAGAGATTCTCTTGGAAACTTATCTCTCACAGGCAGTTGTATGATAGTCAGTCATTATGTAATATGTATACTTACCTCTCAGGGGCAGTTGTATGATAGTCAGTCTCATCTAAACTTACCTCTCATAGGCAGTTGTATGATAGTCAGTCATTATGTAAACTTACCTCTGATAGTCAGTCATTATGTAAACTTACCTCTCAGGGGCAGTTGTATGAGAGTCAGTCTCGACAGTCATTATGTAAACTTACCTCTCAGGGGCAGTTGTATGAGAGTCTCCACAGCCATTATGTAAACTTACCTCTCAGGGGCAGTTGTATGATAGTCGGTATCCACAGCCATTATGTATACTTACCTCTCAGGGGCAGTTGTATGATAGTCAGTCCCGATAGCCATTATGTAAACTTACCTCTCAGGGGCAGTTGTATGATAGTAAGTCTCGAGAGCCATTATGTAAACTTACCTCTCAGGGGCAGTTGTATGATAGTCAGTCTCGACAGCCATTATGTAAACTTACCTCTCAGGGGCAGTTGTATGATAGTCAGTCTCGCCAGCCATTATGTAAACTTACCTCTCAGGGGCAGTTGTATGATAGTCAGTCTCGCCAGCCATTATGTAAACTTACCTCTCAGGGGCAGTTGTATGATAGTCAGTCTCGCCAGCCATTATGTAAACTTACCTCTCAGGGGCAGTTGTATGATAGTCAGTCTCGACAGCCATTATGTAATCTTCGGGAGAGAGTTTGGTGCAGTACAGCTGAAAATTAAATTTAAAATATCTAAAATGTACATGAGGATATGAAAGAATTAATTTGTCAACCTAATTGGTGAATTTTTCGTTGAGGCATCAGGGGACCCTGGAGCTAGAAACTATTTTTGAATACGTTGGTTATGGCTACACAAAGAGGCAATGCGACATGTATATAAAGGGTACATTATCTTCTTCTGGTCATCTGATTGAAATGTTTCATTTGTAATAGTGGAATCATCGTAATATCAAGTACTTATTTTTAGTTAGTATGTACCCAATAAAACAAATAAGATTTAGAAACATGGGAAATTTTATAATGAATTATTGAGGATGATAAATATATATTTTGATTTCACATAATGTACAATGTACATACAACGATTTATTTGTCTAGGGCTTCAACGTCAATCCTCAGCTTCAACGGGGCAGGACTTTTTCTGCTATGTACATGGGTGTTCGAGGTCCACTCATACCTCGTGAGGAAAAATGAGTAGCTGCTTTAATAATATCGTCTTATTTATACTGCCCGATTAGGACTATGAAAGTCCCATTATTCCAGCAGTAAGCCCAAGACATACTATTATGTGGTAAAAATCCCAAATGGGAGGATAACTTGTCATGTCCCGGCTGGGTTTCGAACCCACGACCTCTGGAATCTCTGGATTCACAGAGTGCCGCCTTTACCACTGAGCTACCGGGACAGACTGTAGACTTTCGTCTACTCTTAATGAGTAGACGAAACTATTAAGAGTGAGGCCAACTCACTTGAGCCGCTATGATGAAGAACAACTGGTTAGGGTTGGCATTGAGATTTGGAAGCGGGGGATCTGGGAATCCCTGGTGGGACAGGCGCCAAGTTTCGTACGCAATTTGGAGACCGCTGGCGTCAGCCATATTCTCACTCTTCGTTGCGTTCCAATCAAACTGGAATGAGAAAGTAAAAAATCTGGTGTAAACATCAGACGACTTTCCTTATCATATTATTAGGACTGGGAACAGAACCAAAAGCCACTGGTGAATCAAATGTAACGTTTATCTAAATAAATTTTATTTTTTTTCATTAAAAAAAAAAACGCTTGCATACGAGTCTGCAACCATTGGGACATTTTCATCTTTACTATTCAAGGTCTAAAACTTAACTGACCAAATTTCGTATTGTGCGCATGACACATACTTTTTCTCTTCTCTCTTTTTATAATTTAATATTTCGTTACATAATTTCGTTACATAATTTCGTCACACAATTTCGTTACATAATTTCGTTACATAATTTCGTCACACAATTTCGTTACATAATTTCGTTACATAATTTTGGTTATGTGCCAGAGCAAAAACATGAAAATGTCAAAATCTGGTGTAAACATCAGACGACTTTCCTTATCATATTATTAGGACTGGGAACAGAACCAAAAGCCACTGGTGAATCAAATGTAACGTTTATCTAAAAATCAATGTCAAATTCGTAATCAGCACCTCAAAATCATTGGATTTGATATGTCAAAACTCCAATCTACGATAAATAATACAAAAAGTTTGTCTAACACTTTGTACGCCAAGCCCAAAATCGTGATTTTCCCCTGAGGCCACGATACAAAGGATTGTCTCTAAATATGTGCGACGTGACCCCCAGCAAGTTTGTTTTTCATGGGGGGCCACATCGCTCATATTCAGAGACACTTTGTTACCTCTGTGGCCCATACTTTGTGGCCCATACTGAGAGACAATGCTTCAAAGTGAGGTCTAGTGTCTCTCAAAATGAGAGACGTGGCCCCAGCGGGAAGTCGCTGTCGGCGACGTGGCGTACAAAGTGCTAATGGAGACCCTCGAAAATATTGGTAAATTGGGGATGGGTTCCAAAATGTTCAACATATCAAAAAAATGATCAGGTAAACCCCTTTTATTTTTTTATTCTAAGGAAACGTTGTTCTCTAACTTTTTTTGTATCTTTAATCAATTCAAAGAAATGGTCTTTGGGGCCGATTTCAACCAAAAGTTTCGTGGTTCGTAGACTTAATTAAAAGTCTATGAGGGTTATGTGGTAGAAAATGCTTTGAGCATTAATTTCGCCTGGTGCTGTCCTTCCACTGAAGAGTGCTATTATTATTTTTTTTTTTAAAGATGAATGTTTCACAGTCTTTTTTTATTTCGTAGCCATTTTTTTTTTTTTTTTTTTTTTTTTTTTTTTTTTTAAGGCTGAAATAAAGCCAAGTTATTTAAAGTAAAGGGGATCTTCGGCTACCTGAACTCTCACTCTGGTCCGCTTGAAGTCGACATGCTTGATGAACACCTGCGCGTACTGCTTGGCATAGCACTCCAGCCTAGCGTCCAGCTTGAGCTTGGAGCTTGGCGTGAACCTGTTCTCATTCTGGAAACCGTTCTGGTCAAATCTGGTGGGCAAATAATAATAATAATAATAACTCTTTATTGACAAGAATAATATTGACAAAGGGCGTGATTATTGCCTGAGGCAATCTCTGCCATCAAACCCATAACCGGTTTCGGGGTGAAATTAACTCTATTCATGACTGATTTTTGGGAGGGGGGGGGAGGGTTTGTGAGTTTCCTGGGAATGGAGAGTAACACCCCCGTCGTGGTTGGTCAAACCACGACGGGGGTGTTACTCTCCATTCCCAGGAAACTCACAAACCTGCTACCCCGATTAACCTCACCCAGCCTGGGTTGTCTTGGAATGCCAGCATCACGAAGTCGTCACCTCTCACGAGAAGCGGTGCATTCAACTCATCATCGAGGCTGGCTTACGACCAATTTCATCCGTCAAAAGTGACTCAAGCCAGCGTCCTATAACCCGTGAAACAAACCAGTTTTTTTTTAGGATACCTGTTGTTGGCATAATGGGACTACCTGTCTTGCCCTGACAGTCTAAATAAAGCACTACTTATAGTTATACTTATACCTGAAGTTAAGCAAAATGCAGCGCGGTTGGTGAGATATTGGCTATTCCCGGCCTAACCCATCAGAATAATGTCAGGTTATTATCATGCAACATTTTCAATCATACTTTATTAAATAAATTCAAATCAATCAATACAATAAAGGCGTGATATGACCAGGCAGTTGAAAGCTACGTTTAAACCAAAATTAAAAGACTATTATTTATCATTTATCTAATATTTATCATTTAAACTTAATAATTATGTGATTTTATTTTATTATTGACTTTTGTACCACATGTCCATATAACATTCTGTACAATAAATAAATAATTGAATGAATGAAAAGACTAAATATATTCAAGTAAAAGAAAATGAAGTTTGATCAAGCATGATGATAAAGCCATAGTTTATGTATGTGGACACCATTTGTAATAACGCCTATGGCATTGTTGGAGAATGCCACGAATAATGTGGTCAGATGATATGCGAGCAAGGTGTACAACAACTACCATCTTCTTCCTACAATGCGTCCTATCCCGCTCAGCCAGAGTCAACGTGTAAACCAACTTCATCATCATATCATCATAGGGTGGCGTCATCGTGAACGATAGTAGCCACACAGTAGAAGAATGACTCAGCACTTCTACCACTGTCTTTACAAGGAGGCTAATAATTAACAAGGGCCCCCAGAACCAAGCTAATGCTGGTCTACTCCCTGTTTATAGTCTCCCAGCCAGACATTTAAAAATAATTTACCCTAATAAAGTATCTTGTCGAAGAAATGGGCAAAAAGTTAAAAGAGAAAAGTGGAGAAACAAAAGCCAAGACCTACCTCTACCAATCCCTGTCCTTGGCGATCCAGAGAGGGAATGCATCCAGTATTCTTGGGACTTTTCCTCCCAATCCCTCTCTGGACTTTATCTACCAACTTTGATAATTATGTTTGTTTTTTAATAAATAAAGCATTTATAGGACGTTCATGGATATGATTTGTGTATTTACCCTAAAATAATTAAAAACTACCGCAAACTGTGGCTCCTACTCTCCTAGTACTCCTACCTGAGTCCCGTGAGGTCGAGGCTATGCACCATCTCGTGAGACAGAATCAGCCCCATAGTGGCGTAGGCCACATAGCGGGGGATATCACTGCGCAGGTAGGGCTGTACGATAAGCGCCAAGGGTATCACTGGAAACACACAATGTATAAAGATTGAGTCTGGCAATTCAAAAAGGGAATGCTGTGAGGATAATGGGGTCCATCCCCGACGATAACAAAATGGACGAAGTTTTCTATCTGTAAAAACTAAATAAAGCATTTACCATGTATAAACGTAGAGTTATATCTTAATAGGACTTCAAATTGTTAGCGCAATGGGACGCCATGACTCAAGCCGACATCGGCAAACTAAATAAAAAACAGACTAACTAACTAACCTGTAGGTGTATAAGAGAACTAGACATGAGAAACCTGAATGTAAGAGAACTAGACATGAGAAACCTGGATATAAGAGAACTACCATGAGAAACTTGGATATAAGAGAACTAGACATGAGAAATCTGGATATAAGAGAACTAGACATGAGAAACCTGGATGTAAGAGAACTGGACATGAGAAACCTGGATGTAAGAGAACTG
This sequence comes from Bactericera cockerelli, assembly GCA_024516035.1. NCBI lineage: Eukaryota > Metazoa > Arthropoda > Insecta > Hemiptera > Triozidae > Bactericera > Bactericera cockerelli. Next base: position 8,654,577 of record CM044958.1, on the reverse strand, counting down.
GACATGAGAAACCTGGATGTAAGAGAACTAGACATGAGAAACCTGGATGTAAGAGAACTAGACATGAGAAACCTGGATGTAAGAGAACTAGACATGAGAAACCTGGATGTAAGAGAACTAGACATGAGAAACCTGGATATAAGAGAACTAGACATGAGAAACGTGGATGTAAGAGAACTGGACATGAGAAACCTGGATGTATTTATTATTATTATTATAAAACCTGGTTGCAGAGTTTCGTCTGAAACACCATACAATTAATACTGCGGCCTAGTAAGATCTATTGTGACCAGGGAGAAAATCTCTCATCCTATTTCCCAGTTCTGTGCCTATGACGGCCCAACTGGGCTTAGTTGAGAGTGGTTGTCCAATGCTTAACGCCCTAAGTCCAGAAACCTGTTCCCTTCATGAGAAGTGTCAGTCTCTGGACGAGGTGTTCTTGGTTATGGAGATCTTCGAGATTATTGGATTCGAAAATCCTAAATCTCCTGTTATCCAGCGCCTCACATTCGAAGAGAATGTGTGTTGCTGTTTCTTCTTCCAGACCACATAGCCTACAATCGATTGGTTCTCCTCTAGAGAGTCCTGATCTGTGTAAGTGTTTCCTAAGTGGTCCGTGGCCAGTGAGTAGGCTCACTATTAATCTTAGTTTATTTCTGTTGAGTGACAGAGATTCCTGAGTGAGTTTCTTGGAGTATCCTGTTAGCGTCAGCTTAGAGTGTCGCATGCCACTGGAGTTTCTCCAAGCTTTATTTGCTTCATCCATGACCCATTTCCTGGCACTAAAACGGACCAGGCATTTGGGTATGGCCAGCACCGGTTCAGGGCCAGTGAAGCTTTTTTCTGCAGCCTCTCTTGCTAGGAGATCTGCAGCCTCGTTGCCTTGGAGACCACTATGCCCTGGAATCCATTCCAAGTTTACCTTGTTATGGGTGGCTAGTTCATTAAGTGTTCCAACACACTCCCATACCAATTTTGACTTAATTTGGTATGTTTCTAAAGCTTTGAGGGCGGCTTGGCTGTCGGAGAAGAAAGTAATTTTCTTCCCTTTCCAGCCTATTTCCAGTGCGTGCCTGGCTCCCATTATAATGGCGAAAATCTCGGCCTGGTACACTGTTGCCAGTGTACCTAAGCTTTCAGATTTTCTACAGAAGCCTGGCCCGCAAAGGCCCGCCCCACTGCTTCCACTCATGCGAGATCCATCTGTATAGTATTTGATACCCGCATGAGATAATATTTCTTGGCTTGATTCCTTTTCCCAGTCTGACCTAGGTCTGACTAGTACTTCGTAGGAAAGGTCAAGGTTGTTTTTGGGAATCATGTAGTCAACCGGCATATTCTGCTTGTATGTCACATGAGATTTCTCGATCAGTTCCCTGTATCGAGCGGGTAGCCTGCCAGAGCGACTGATTGATTGCCTGAAAGCACCCATGATGGCCTCCCCCTTGATAAATAAATATAAGGGTGGAAGCCCTAGAATGACTTCCAAAGCTAATGTGGGTGCTGTTCTGAAGCAACCAGAGATCATCAATAAAGCTGACCTCTGTGTTGATTCCAGCTCCCTCTGAGCAGTTAGCTGCTCAGCTTTCTTCCACCATATGCAGGATGCATATGTGATTCGAGGTCTGACTATAGCAGTGTATATCCAGCGAGTTACTGCTGGTGTCAGACCCCAAGTTTTGCCAACAGACCTTCGTGCAATATGAAGTGTGGCCTTAGCCTTGTCTGTGGTTTTCTTAATGTGCTGATTCCAGGTCAATTTCTTGTCGAGATAAACTCCGAGAAACTTGACTTCTTCAGCAATTTCAATTCTTTCACCAAAAATTTTGGGTAACCTGGATGTAAGAGAACTAGAAATGAGAAACCTGGATATAAGAGAACTGGACATGAGAAACCTGGATATAAGAGAACTAGACATGAGAAACCTGGATATAAGAGAACTAAACATGAGAAACCTGGATATAAGAGAACTAGACATGAGAAACCTGGATATAAGAGAACTAGACATGAGAAACCTGGATATAAGAGAACTAGACATGAGAAACCTGGATGTAAGAGAACTAGGCATTGAGAAACCCGGATATAAGAGAACTAGACATGAGAAACCTGGATATAAGAGAACTAGACATGAGAAACGTGGATGTAAGAGAACTGGACATGAGAAACCTGGATGTAAGAGAACTAGACGTGAGAAACCTGGATATAAGAGAACTAAACATGAGAAACCTGGATATAAGAGAACTAGACATGAGAAACCTGGATATAAGAGAACTAGACATGAGAAACCTGGATATAAGAGAACTAGACATGAGAAACCTGGATGTAAGAGAACTAGGCATTGAGAAACCCGGATATAAGAGAACTAGACATGAGAAACCTGGATATAAGAGAACTAGACATGAGAAACGTGGATGTAAGAGAACTAGACATGAGAAACGTGGATGTAAGAGAACTAGACATGAGAAACCTGGATGGAAGAGAACTAGACATGAGAAACCTGGATGGAAGAGAACTAGACATGAGAAACCTGGATGGAAGAGAACTAGACATGAGAAACCTGGATGTAAGAGAACGATTTCTAGGTAAAATTTACCCCTCTATGTGGGAAAATAACCCATTTAAGAGAAAGCTGGATATAAGAGAAGAAAAAAAAATCACGTCCATAGAGTTGGAACTCGAACCACCGACCTCCAATTTGCAAGTCCACCGCCTTAACGATCGAGCCAGGGGATATTCTTATTGTTCTATTTTCGATTTTTAATACGAACCACCCCTGCCACTAAAAAATAAAATCCATTCGATAAAAATAGTGTTTAAAAAGTTACCAATAGTATTGAGAGTAAAAAAGTTACCAATAGTATTGAGAGTAAAAAAGTTACCAATAGTTTTGAGAGTAAAAAACTTACCAATAGTATTGAGCGTTAAAAAACTTACCAATAGTATTGAGAGTTAAAAACTTACCAATAGTATTGAGAGGTTTTTAAAAATAGTATTGAGAGTAAAAAAGTTACCAATAGTATTGAGAGTAAAAAAGTTACCAATAATATTGAGAGTAAAAAACTTACCAATTGTATTGAGAGTTAAAAACTTACCAATAGTATTGAGAGTAAAAAAGTTACCAATAGTATTGAGAGTAAAAAAGTTACTAATAGTATTGAGAGGAAAAAAGTTACCAATAGTATTGAGAGTAAAAAACTTACCAATAGTATTGAGAGTAAAAAAAACTTACCAATAGTATTGAGAGTAAAAAATTTACCAATAGTATTGAAAGTAAAAAACTTACCAATAGTATTGAGAGTAAAAAACTTACCAATAGTATTGAGAGTAAAAAAGTTGCCAATAGTATTGAGAGTAAAAAACTTACCAATAGTATTGAGAGTAAAAAAAACTTACCAATAGTATTGAGAGTAAAAAACTTACCAATAGTATTGAGAGTAAAAAAGTTACCAATAGTATTGAGAGTAAAAAACAACTTACCAATAGTATTGAGAGTAACTTCATAGAAAGCATTTAGGAGGAACGGGTAACTCCATCTGTAAGCACACAAAAAATACATGAATGAAAACTGGTAGTCAAGTGGTTAACGCGCTAGTTTGGTAATCCAGGTAGCGCAGGGAGCCGCTGGTTCGAATCCCACCCAATGCATAAATTTTCGCTCATTCATTTGTGTTTGTGACCACATAATAATAAGACTCTGAGGGTTAGGTAGAAAATGCTATGAGCATTAACCTCGTCTGGTGGTTACCTTCCACTATAGAGTTTTATTATTATGGCATAAATAACCAAGATATCATGCGGAAGGTCCCGGGTTCGATCCCCCGTGCCGACAAAAATTTGTATTCTTAATTAAATTACAATTGTTTGTAAGGGATACCTTCCGATGCGCTCGTGTTGACCCAGCACCTAAATGGGAAGTATTGTGTCACTTCTCGCCCATCAGAGGGGAGGCATACTACGGGATGGGCAGGCTACAACACAGACCACAAGCGTCTACAGTAGCTCCTGTTTCATGGCTACGAAATAAAAAAAGCTGTGAAACACTCATCTTTTAAAAAAAAAAAAATAAATACTATCTTATTACCTGACACTCAAGTGGTTGCTCTCGTTGAACTTCCTCGCCATTTTGAATCTGGTGATGACGTTGTCCAGAAAGTTGTGCTCCTGCACGTACAGATTCTCCAGGAGACTGCTGATGTGGTTCTGGGAGAACTCCAGGTTGACCACCTGGATGTCCAGGTGAGTCAGCTTGTTGATGATGAAGAGTTTGGTGGTGTTGTCTAGCCACGTGAGCTCGTTGATTCTGCTCAGCAGGGTGGTTTTTAGACTTTGAAACAGCTTGTTAACCTGAAGTAAAAAACAAAATAATAAAAACTCTTATATAATAATAATAATAATAATATCGCCTTATTTCTACTGCCCGATAAGGACTATTAAGTCCCATTATTCCAGCAGTAAGCCCAAGACGTATTATTATGTGGTAAAAATCCCAAACGGGAGGATAACTTGTCATGTCCCGGCTGGGTTTCGAACCCGCGACCTCTGGTTTCACAATGCCGCCTGTACCACTGAGCTACCGGGACATATAAGAGGTGGAAGAGATTGACACAGGCAATAACCCGTCCGTTTATCAATGTAGTTTTTCTTTTACTTGCTTATACATACAGAGTGTCCACTTTTAATGTGCGCCATAGGAAAAATACATGTAAAAACAGTTTTTCTTGTCTCAAAAGTCGCCATTAAGTATTTTAATTAAACCAAATATGTTAACTCATGTATTTTTATCTGAAGAATCCACTGGTGGTAATTTCATACACCTGGGACTTACAGTTAAAAAGTTAAGGGTTCGAAATCCGAGAAATGTGTTATGTTTGAAACTCAACATTTTTGTACATGTAAATACTCTATTTTATGTATTTTTTCACGAGAAATTGATTGGTAATATTTTCAATTACCTGGGGTTTACAGTTAAAAAGTTCTGGGTTCGAAACCGAGTAATTGCGTTATGTTTGAAACTCAATATTTTCGTACACCTGGATACCTACCTGGTTTCTGCTTTTACTAACTGTTATACCCTATTTTAGCATTCTTTAACTTTATTTGTGTATTTTTTCAATAGAAATAACGATTTCTGCTTCTTTTGTCCGAAGAAGACCTACTGAAAAAGGTGTGTTTTAAACTTGAATTCATGACTTTGTAAAAAAGAACAACTGATAATCAGTTTATGGGTAGGTACTTACTGATATTGAAGTTAGATTCGATTTTCAAAGATATCTCCATCAGCAGCAACACAATATCCCAATCTGTCGTAAAATTCATTGCGAACATTTGCCAATTGACGTGCTGTTATGTTGTTGCATGCTTGGGTGATGGCATCTTTCAATGCCTCTACATTGGGGTATGTTTTACCTTCGTGATAAAGTATTGCTTTTAGGTAACCCCAAAGAAAAAAGTCATTTGGGGATAGATCGGGTGATCTTGCCGCCCAATCAAAATCACCATTGTGAGCTATCACCCTTCCTGGAAATGCTGCTTGTAAAAACTCTTTGACTAATCTTGAGTTGTGGGCTGGACAACCGTCCATTTGAAAAAAAAATTCTCTTTCACCAACAACATTTGTGATTAATGGACCTATTTCATGAACAAGGAGGTCGAGGAAGAGTTCTGAAGTTAGACTTTCATTGTAGAATATTGGACCAATAATGTGTTGATTTTCTTTGGCCCACATCCATGAGTTTTGAAAATTGGGAGCGTGTATCAGATTTAAACTAGATTCGTCTGAAAATCGAATCTAACTTCAATATCAGTAAGTACCTACACATAAACTGATTATCAGTTGTCCTTTTTTACAAAGTCATGAATTCAAGTTTAAAACACGCCTTTTTTCAGTAGGTCTTCTTCGGACAAAAGAAGCAGAAATCGTTATTTCTATTGAAAAAATACACAAATAAAGTTAAAGAATGCTAAAATAGGGTATCACAGTTAGCAAAACCAGAAACCAGGTAGGTATCCAGGTGTACGAAAATATTGAGTTTCAAACATAACGCAATTACTCGGTTTCGAACCCAGAACTTTTTAACTGTAAACCCCAGGTAATTGAAAATATTACCAATCAATTTCTCGTGAAAAAATACATAAAATAGAGTATCCAATTGTACAAAAATGTTGAATTTCAAACATAACACATTTCTCGGATTTCGAACCCTTAACTTTTTAACTGTAAGTCCCAGGTGTATGAAATTACCACCAGTGGATTCTTCAGATAAAAATACATGAGTTAACATATTTGGTTTAATTAAAATACTTAATGGCGACTTTTGAGACAAGAAAAACTGTTTTTACATGTATTTTTCCTATGGCGCACATTAAAAGTGGACACTCTGTATATTGTTACCAATTTCGTATGTCAATTAGTAACGGTATGTCTTAATTTAAAAAGAATTTAATAATAATTAAAATATTTAAAGGTATCATTAGCCAGCGTCGATGGCATGTTGAATACACCGGTTCCCTTCAGAACACCGAAGTTAAGCGACATCCAGCGAGGTTAAGACTTGGATGGGTGACCATTCAAATTCTAATTCTCGTGACGCTGGCTTTTCCCGGCCCCACTCAGGCTGGGTGAGGTCAATGTGAGTAGCAGGTTTGTGAGTTTCCTGCGAATGGAGGGTAAAACCCCCGTCGTGATATGACCATGGCAGTTGAAAGCGACGTTAAGCCCCACTTAAAAAAAAAGGTATCATTACGTGTCCCGGTAGCTCAGAGGTCAAGACATCGGTCTGGTTATCGATCGGTCGCATGGCCAAAACCTAGCCGGGACATGACAAATTCCATTTGGAATTCTGACCACAAAATAATACGTCTTGAGCATTCTGCTGAAATAGTGGAACTCATTAGTCCTAATCAGAAGTCACTGTGGCCGAGTGAGTTAGCGCGGTAGGCATTGCACACACGGTGACCTGGGTTCGATCCCCAGCGGGGCACGTTTTTTTCTGCTCTGTTCTTGGGTGTTCGGGGTCCACTCATACCTCGTGAGAAAAAATGAGTAGCTGCTTTAATGTGAGCAGTGACCAGTGGCGGAATTATAGGGAACATAAGATATTGGGATATTAAAAGATACCTATGGAAAAGTCCTAGAATTCTGCGCTACCCACTAAAAAATGGGATATAGTTTAGCAGGTACTCAAAAAAGGGAGGTTTTTGAGAAATGTTGTATTATTCAACGAATAGGTAAACTTCAAATGATTCAATTAAATTTTTTCTCATCTTTGAAAATTTCAAATCTACGATTTCAAACCAAACTCAATTTGAAAAAAAAAAAAAAAAAATAGACTTGGGACACTTTCACTCTGAGGTCCAGAAATGTTAAAGAAACGTATTTCTTAAGTGACCTTGCTGTTTTGATGTCTCAGGAATTCCTGTTTGAACTGCGACGCGTAGAGAGCGTTCACTGGTTCACCCAGTATCATTCCTGTGATCTTGGTGCAGTAGGACTCCTTGTCCTTTGTGTAGGCAGAGCTGTTGGCCAGAACATACAGGATGTCCGTGGCGTACACGAGGAGGATCCCGTTGTGGATTTGCCTGAAGAAAAAGGAGATTTCCAGAATGAATTTTCAGTAGATAAGATTTTTAGTAAACCTTCTAGGGGGTTAAAGACTTAAGGAAATTGCAAAGTACATAGAGCAAGAGGAGAAGATTTTTTGTATAACAAAGCAAATTCTTCAAGAAACTATTATTGTTTTTCTTTCACAGTTTCTTGTGCTCAGATGATCTTTGTTATCTTTTGAGAAATCTTCAATGTTTGTAGCTAAATATTTGTTTGGCGTGTCTACGTTGGCTTCGCCATGGATGGATTCACTTGAATCAATGGCTGTTACATGAGCTCCCAATCAAGCAACGGACTCGCTAGAAGAAAACCTGTAAAAAGTGGTCAAGGTCGTTCCATGTCAAGGTCAGTTTTGTTCAAGGTCGTTCTAGGTCAAGGTCGTTTCATTACAAGGTCATATCAGTTGAAGGCCGTTCCATTTTAAAGTTGTTCCAATTCAAGGTCAATTTAGTTCCAGGTCGTTCTATGTCAAGGTCGCTTTTAAGGTCGTTCTATGTCAAAGTCGTGCTCAAGGTCAAAGTCGTTCTGTTTCAAGGCCATATTAGTACAAGGTCGTTTCACTTCAATATCATATTTGTTCAATGTCGTTTCCAAGGTCATATTTGCTCAGGATTTACAGGTGTAGGTGGTTTCACTTCAAGGTCATATTTGCTCAAGGTAGATCCATTTTAAGGTAACATGAGTTCAATTTAAAGGTTATTCTAGGTCAATGTTGTTTCATTTCATTTCATATGTTGTTTCATATGATTTTGAGGTCTTACCTTTTCAAGGTCGTTATATTTCAAGGTCGTTTTGAAGGTCATTATATGTCGAGTTCGTTCAATTTTAAGGTCAAGGTCTTTCATTTCAAGGTCATATTTGCTCAAGGTTGTTTTCAAGGTCATTCTATTTTAAGGTCGTTCTATTTGAAAGCCATTGTAGTATAAGGTGCTTTCATTTCAAGGTCATAATTGCTCAAAGTCGTTTTCAAGGTCAAGTTCGTTCTTCAAAGTCAAGTTCAAAGTCGTTATATTTCATGGTACTTCTGGGTCGAGGTCGTTTCATTTCAAGATCTTTCTAGGTTCAGAACATTTCATTTCAAGGTCAAATTAGTCAAAGTCATTCTAGGTGAAGGTCGTTTTATTTCAAAATCATTTTGTTCATGTTTGTTTCATTTCAAGTTCATTATCAAATATCTTTTTTTATTGTACATTAAATTAAATACAATTTATGGTACAGTGTCATAGATTTTTCTTATTTCATTTGAATATGTGACCGCATAATCATAAATCATAACACTCTGAGGGCGGAATCAATGGATGTGTTTTTAATACCTTTGTGGAGCTAGAGGTGGTATGCAGAGTCTTCACTGTAGGTATGCCTCGGTCATTTGTCCCTTCAGCTGATTTTATTATGGAGAGACGTTTTGTTTGAAGCGCTTGTGCACATGCGCATTCAGATGTCTCTTATGACAGTAAATGTCAAGGTCGAAGTTTTCCCCATAGCAAGTTCGGGACCACCCTATAGTGAACCCTATAGGAAGAGAATGCCGTTGGCATTAGCACCGCCCTTGATCAAGTTTTGTTTTATTTCAATTCTATGTAAAAATTCTATGTACCTACTTTATTGTAAATAAAACTTGATCCAACATGTTTAATAACCCTACAGGGATAAAAAACGTCTCTGCATACCAGCCTAGATTTGATTTTGTGCATTGATTTCTCAATGTGGGTGGGGTGGTAGAAAATACTTTGAGCGTTCAACTCGTTCAAAGGGGTGGGTGGAAGAGATTGCCACAGGCAATAACCCCGCCCTTTAGGTAGGACATTATTGTTATTTTCTTTGTTTTACTTATTGATTTTGTCATTTGTTTGTTTGTTTATTTTTTATTTTTTTCTTTTCTTAATTTTATACTGTTACCTGTACTTTGTCCTCCTAATAAAGTTAAAAAAAAAAAAAAACTCGCCTGGTGGTTAGGTGGTTGTATTCCACTAGAGTATTGTTATTACCTACCTGTGGTCAAACCTTGTGAGCATGAGCTTCAAGTTGTTTTTACCTACCTGTGGTCAAACCTTGTGAGCATGAGCTTCAAGTTGTTATTACCTACCTGTGGTCAAACCTTGTGAGCATGAGCTTCAAGTTGTTATTACCTACGTGTGGTCAAACCTTGTGAGCATGAGCTTCAAGTTGTTATTACCTACCTGTGGTCAAACCTTGTGAGCATGAGCTTCAAGTTGTTATTACCTACCTGTGGTCAAACCTTGTGAGCATGAGCTTCAAGTTGTTATTACCTACCTGTGGTCAAACCTTGTGAGCATGAGCTTCAAGTTAATGAGATAGGAGGGGGACATGGTTATTACCTACCTGTGGTTAAACCTTGTGAGCATGAGCTTCAAGTTGATGAGATAGGAGGGGGGGCATGGTTATTACCTACCTGTGGTCAAACCTGGTGAGCATGAGCTTCAAGTTGATGAGATAGGAGGGGGACATGGTTATTACCTACCTGTGGTCAAACCTTGTGAGCATGAGCTTCAAGTTGATGAGATAGGAGGGGGACATGGTTATTACCTACCTGTGGTTAAACCTTGTGAGCATGAGCTTCAAGTTGATGAGATAGGAGGGGGGGCATGGTTATTACCTACCTGTGGTCAAACCTTGTGAGCATGAGCTTCAAGTTGATGAGGTAGGAGGGAGACATGACACTAGAGTATTGTTATTACCTACCTGTGGTCAAACCTTGTGAGCATGAGCTTCAAGTTGATGAGATAGGAGGGAGACATGACGAACACTGTGGTGTTGCGGGAGCTGGCATTCACGTGGAAGAGGTCAGAGAACAGGGACTCCCAGTTGATCTGGAAGAGAACGAGGATTTAACACTTTGAGCCCCAGACCTGGGATCGGCGAGTGAGCTTGAGGGACCACAAATTTCAGAACCCAACACTCATACATTGCTCCCAAGGACCACTAGAACCTGTTCCCTATGAGATACACATAGAAACGAATACCATAGGGAGTACTCTTGTCTTCCAAGTAAAGAAAGTTCGTGAATACCATATAGAGTACACAAGTCTACAGGGAAATTTTGGGTGAGGGTCATATATATGGTACTCATGTCCTTTGTGAAATGTCAGCTGAGATATATTATGGTATTCATGGGCTCAAAGTGTTCATGAAAAGCCGTATCTTTCCCGGTAGCTCCCGGTCGCTCAGTGGTCAAGGCGTCTGGTAATCTAGAGCTTGCGGGTACGAAACACTGGTTCGACATTTAATAATAATATTTTAATTTCATGTATTCACCGTGGCAGAGTGAGTTAGCGCGCTAGGCATTGCACACACGGTGACCTGGGTTCGATCCCCAGCGGGGCAGGAATTTTTCTGCTCTGTACTTGGTTGTTCGGGGTCCACTCATACCTCGTGAGGAAAAATGAGTAGTTACTTGTATGAGTAATGACCAGTGGCGGCATTACCAGAGCAAAAAAAAATTAATGTCATAGAATAATTCGAAATGTAAAGGAGGCCCTTAGTAATGCTGCGCTACCCACAAAAATTGTGAAGAGGCCTTGTGCTTCACCACTAAAAAAACAATACATACATATTTTAATTTCATTATTATGAATGTGTAATTGTGTATAGTCCTGTAATCAACATTTTAAAAGACCATTGTATCTCCGAATGAAAAATTTAGAATCGAGATTTTCTAATGCTGATTTGCTGAACCCTCCTACTTTGTCAGTTGAAACTTGAGGAATTCTTGGATGCACCAGGCTACGTCATTTACATCTCTTGCCATCCAGATTTTCGACTCACGTGGTCAAATATTTGCTGCAGGCTGGCTGTATCGTACGTGTACTCTGCGATGTCTGACCTCAGCTTGTGGAACGTATCCTTGTCTCTGGGAATAACCTGAAGGATGAGAAATATAATTTTATTGTTGGAGTGACGATTTTTTTGACATTTTCATGTCTTTGCTCTGGCACATAACCAAAATTATGTGACGAAATTATGTAACGAAATTATGTAACGATATTATGTAACGAAATTATGTAACGATATTATGTAACGAAATTATGTAACGATATTATGTAACGAAATTATGTAACGATATTATGTAACGATATTATGTAACGAAATATTGATTTGTAAAGGGAGAGAAGAGGGAAAGTGTGTGTCATGCGCACAATGGCGAAGTAATGAATTGTAGAGGGAGAGAAGAGAGAAGGTATGTGTCATGCGCACAATACGAAATTTGGTCAGTTGGGTTTTGGACCTTGAATAGTAAAGATGAAAATGTCCCAATGGTTGCAGACTCGTATGCAAGCGTTTTTTTTAAAAGTTAAGTGTGCCCCGGAACAGCTTTTGCATTACTTCAGGGCACTTTACCTTTACATCCATGCCATTCCGGAAACGGAAAATTTCGGTCAGAAATTTGCGCTCCGGCCGGGATTGGAACCCGCAACCTCCGGGTCAGTAACCAATGCTCTTAACCACTGAGCCACGGAGGTCGGTGTAGTGACGATTGACCACGATGTTTTGATGGTCTCTGAGGTAGGAAGGGGCGTATCATAAAACAGGATAAATTTAAATACAAGCCAGACCTTCTCTCAAGTCGGAGTTTCAACCAATCACAGCGCAGTACCTATAGCCCGACTTAAGGGACAGTCAGGCTTATCTTAAAGGTTATCCTGTTGTATAATTCGTTCTCAATCCTGTTGTATAATAGTCAGGGGAACAGCTTCTCCTTTCCTGTGCAATTTTTTCAAAACACACAACATTAAGAAAAAGACGCTGAAAGATATGTGCCGGACAGTATTGAAAGACACACTTCATATCATTAACAAACATCTATACACCTAATATTGAATAATGAGGAAAAAAAAAGAAGAAGAACAGAAAAATAGAAGAAAAAAAATAATAACAACAAAGAAAAATGGAATAACTAACTAGTTTGATTTGTATACTGTGTTCTTTTGGCAACTCACATAGTGAGCAGTACATTAATAAATATATTAATTGTTAAAAAAAAAAAAAAAAAAAAAAAAATAGTTAAGTAAACCATTGTAAAATCATATTACAAATCAATGAAATTACACGTCACTTATTGCTGTTATTTAGTGACACACAATATCTTGTGAGAATCGGGTAACAGTGTAGACGTTAGTAAAAAAAAAAAAAAAAAAATATATTATTAATATACAATGTGAGCATAAAGGGTCACCCCACCCCCCGTATCTCGAGAATGGCTAAAAATACAAGAAAACGCAAAAACCCGTATTCCTTAATTTTTAGGAGGATTAGTAATCAGCCAAAATATTGACATTTTCATGTCTTTGCTCTGGCACATAACCAAAATTATGTAACGAAATTATGTAACGAAATATTAAATTATAAAAAGAGAGAAGAGAAAAAGTATGTGTCATGCACTGTCATGCGCACAATACGAAATTTGGTCAGTTAAGTTTTAGACCTTGAATAGTAAAGATGAAAATGTCCCAATGGTTGCAGACTCGTATGCAAGCGTTTTTTTGCCTACACGGCCCCAGTCAGGCTGGGCATGGACCAACTTTAAAATCTTAAATAGAATGGTATGTCTTGTGGCATATTATTTTAAAGGTCTTATAGAGAGAATTTTATCACAATAAATTTCAGTGAGCTACGATTTACTGTTCTCGAGATACAGGGTCCGACGTCCTGCGTAATATCCATATATTTTGACCTATAACTCGTTGACCGTAAATTCCAGAAAAATGAAATTTGTTGATAATAACTCCTTATGGCAGGAACTTTCGAGAAAGTTAAAACTTGATTTGTTTTTTGGTTAAAATTTTTCGGACTGTTCGTCCGGCTGGCTGACGAAACCGACCAGAAACTAATATCAACAGAGTATGTCGAGTTATACCTTTTTCGACAGGGCTTGTCATAAGGAGTCATTATCAACAAATTTCATTTTTCTATAATTTATGGTTAACGAGTTATAGGTCTAAATATATGGATATTACGCAGGACGTTCGACCCTGTATCTCAAGAACGGTAAGTCGTAGCTCACTGAAATTTGTTGTAATGAACTTTTCTCTATGAGACCTTTAAAACAATATGCCACAAGACATACCATTCTATTAAAGATTTTAAAGTTGGTCCATGCCCAGATTGCCCAGCCTGACTGGGGCCGTGTAGGCAAAAGTTTTTTGGCTGAAAACTAATCCCCCTAAAAATTAAGGAATCAGGGTTTTTGCGTTTTCTTGTATTTTCAGCCATTCTCGAGATACGGGGGGTGGGGTGAGACTTTATGTTCACCCTGTAGTTAAGTGAACCTTAGTGAAATATATTCTTTATCATTCGAGTTTGTGGGAGATATCCAACATAAACTATTCCCAGGTGCTCCTGTATGGCTCGTCCAGAACCACATTATCTCATGTGTATGATCAACCATCGTGAGAACTTGAGCTTATTATTTCCAATCTATTAAACCCTTGGGAAAACTACAATCTAGCTTGACTCGTCAGGGTGAGCTAGTCTTCCGGTCTCTGTTTTTAGCCCTCTGGCGAGAGACTGGTCTTCTCCCTGTTTAACGTCCACCAGCCAGCCCTAACTTTTCGGTTAGTAAGATTATATTAAATTTGTTTAATGACAAAAAAAAAAAAAAAAAACAGTACAAAGTAATACAAACTAAAGGTAATTAAATTATTATAAACAATATAAACTAAACAAATACATTTTTAGACGGACATTCTCTGCATTATGATCGTATGTTTTCCAAATTGTTTCTTACTTTGCTGAGAGTGGAAGCAAAGGACAGGATCTGAGTTTTCTCCTCTTTCTTCTGCGCAGCCGTCAATGTTGCTGGGAGAAACGAGTCTAATATTTTCTCCATCAAAATCAGCTTCAATTCTTCTATCCTACCCTGTAAAATAAAAAGGATAGTGCGATGATAAGTTGCTGGCTTATTGTACACTAAAATAAAAGTTAAAGTTATCTAATTTGTTTTAGTCACAATTGTGATATCACAACTGTTTGAGTACGCTTTACTAAATATTTGCTTAACTTTGGACAAACTACCCCACAAAACAAGAGGGCTGTATCCCCTTAACGTGGGGTAGTCATATGAAACATGTGTTACCTATTATACCAATTATGTACAATTATTATTATTAATACAAATAAATTACAAGATTACTTGAACCAGGGAACTCCAGTCCGCCGCCTCATCAAACAAGCTACTGAGGTCGTTAAAGAATAAATAATGCTTGCAGAAAAATTAATAATGACCCAGCACCTAAATGGAGAGTATTGTGTCACTTCTCGCCCATCAGAGGGGAGCCATACGACGGGATGGGCAGGCTATAACACAGACCACAAGCGTATACAGTAGCTCCTATTTCATGACTATAAAAGAAAAAAAGGCTGTGAAACACTCATTTTTTTTTTTTTTGAAAATAAAAGAAGGGCGGTATATCCTGTCTATAGCATCTTTTGCGGCAAACTTACCTTGATATGGAGATAGGCTCTACTCTCTTCGTTGTTTCTCTTCTTTCGTTCAAAAATATCGAAATATCGAAAGTCAGAAACACTCTCTGGGAAGACCTGAAATTCAGATAAATAATAATGTAAATAATAATTCTACTTCCCGACTAGGACTTATGAGCCCCATTATTCCAGCGGAAAGTCGAAGACTTATTATTATGTGTGTGCAAACTAGCAAATGTGAGGATAACTTGTCATGGCTGGGTTTCGAACTCACGACCTCTCGATGACCTGACCGACGCATTGACCATATTGGCTGAATATAAAAATTTAGGGTCAAATTCGCACTATAAATTAAATGATTTCTTTAGTTGTGCCATAGACTTTTAGACTTTAGACATAGTGTTCAACTGTGCACTTATGACTAGAATAACAACTTCTTATTGAGTAGCTGCCAATGGATGGGATAATTAAATGATTATTTTGAATACATGAATCTATTGAGATTATTTGAAATAATATGTAACTTAATTGGGGCATGTCACAAAGGATCTAATCTATTTGAGGTCGCAGATTTTTTTAAACACAAAGATAACAATAATAAAAAACATACCTAGTAAATTCGAATAATCAAAAACTCATTTCTTTCCCTTAATATTAAATTTCTAATCGTTTCTTTAATTCTTTTTTATGACGGATCATTCATAATTATATGTCATTTGTCAAATAAAATAAAATGAATAAAATTTCTCTACAATCAGAAGTGGAGATAATATATCTGCTTCTACATAGTAGTCTGAGTTGGTCATACATTCCATAAAACAGATCAATTCATGTAGCGGGAAATAGAGAAAAAAGGCGTAGGAACATTCCTCATTTCCCTAATGCACTGTTTCAAGATAATAATTGGCATGCATGCATTGTGAGTGTAACTACACACGAGCACAACACATAAATATGCCAACACAAGGGAATTCTCCTAGGATTATTCCGAAGCACATTTTTTTTCTTTCTTTAATGCTCTTGAAAATTATATTTCCATTTGAAAGCACGTTCTCTGGGGAATAGTCCATTGTTATGCTAGGAGTAGACGAATATTTAACTTTTGCATCTAGCTACTATTGTTTTAATCTCTTGCAAATGCCTCTGGTTTATGTGATGAACAGTTATGTGGAGAAATAGATGTGTAGGAATAGAGGCAATACAACGCGCTGTGTGAAATTGCACTCATAACTTTATCCTGTAAAATTTATAAGACCTGTTTAACTGCTGGAGTAAAGGGGGACTTTTCAGTTTTACCTCGGTACTCGGCAGTATAAACAAGGTATATTCTATTCTATAACTCTTGTCCGCCGCGTTATGAAAGCGGCGAGGGGTATAAACACTGGTATCTGCTACCCGCCGGGAGATCGGGGCGGGAAAAAGACACTAAACTTGACGTTATAGCAGTACTCAACCGAGCATGGTTGGTAACACACCTTCTCGCCAGCGGGGATTTTCTCGCTTGTTCTATTCGTTACTTCATGACTGACCGCCGCGGCGGTGATGAGGCGTGTACCTTGACGCTGTCGTGTGTCATGGAGAGGGAAATATGAGGCTTCGACGCTGCGAGAAAAAATCGCGCCGTCAAGTGTCTATAACTCGCACGTGTGTCATGGGCCTAGCGTGTGTCTATAAGTGTCTATAACTCGCACGGTGTCATGGGCCTAGCGTGTGTCTATAAGTGTCTATAACTCGCACGTGTGTCATGGGCCTAGCGAGGAAATGCCTCGACCTTGAGTTGCATACAGTGACAGGATCTTTGAAGATGAAGTCGTTTGATAAAAATTGAAACTTTGATTTAAAAAAAAAACTAAAAATACTTTTAACGCATTTTTTTCTGTTGACTAAATTGGACGCGAAATTAATAGACAAAATCGTTTTTAAGTCATGATTTAGCACTGGTTTTCCCCATCTAAGACAGTACGCAAAGGGTGACTTGGCGCAGCAGAAGTATTACAAAAAACGTCACTTAGGGCGGAATTAATAAACAACATCAATAACTTAAGTCGTTGGTAAGCGTCGGTTTTCCCTATCTTACACAGTACGCAATCCGTGACTTAGCGCCAACAGAGGTATTACAAAAACGTCTATTAATGCCACCCTTAATTTCACCCATAGCGTGAAATTAATAGATCTTTTGTAATACCTCTGTGGCGCTAAGTCACGCATTTTGTTCTGTGTACGATAAGGAAAACCGGCGGTAAGCAATGACTAAAGGTATTAATTTTGTCCATTAATTTCGCACGTAGTTTCAACTTGGCATCAACGACTTACTTTACTCTCAAGGAAATGTCGCGCGGGGACAAATCGCTTTGGTAGATCCACATAGATACTCAGGGTATCATTTGGGTCTAGCAGGGATCGATCTAGGTAGACATCGAACAGAGGCGAGCTGTAGATCTGCAGAATGCGCCGCACCAGATGAGTGAGGTCTACGGAGGGAGCATTGTTCGGAGCCAAGTAGCCACCGAGCTCATCCAGGATTTTGTACACTGGAAGAATTGAGGAAGCAGAAATAAAAAATAAATTTAATACTATGATTATACTTTTTATAGAGTATCGTGGAAGAATAATTGAGGAAAGTAAAATTGTAGTCACTGTGGCCGAGTGAGTTAGCGCGCTAGGCATTGCACACATGGTGACCTGGGTTCGATTCCCAGCGGGGGAGGATTTTTTCTGCTCTGTACTTGGATGTTCGGGGTCCACTCATACCTCGTGAGGAAAAATGAGTAGCTGCTTTGATGTGAAGCAGCGACCAGTGGCAGAATCATAGCAAAAAAATAATACAAGATATTGTAAATTAAAGTGGTATAGTCTATGATTCTGCGCTACCCACTAAATTGTGACATAATAACACAAATAAAAGTATTATTATTATTACTTTTTAAAAAGTTAAAAAAAAAGTTATCATATTGTGTTAATCACTTTCGTGATGTCACAACTACTCTAACTCGCTTTACTAATCTACCTGAAACCGGACTTGAACCACCGACCTCCAGGTTACAAGTCCGCCGCCTTATCGATAAGCTATGAGGTCGGTCTTATTATTATACTTTTTATAGAGTATCGTGGAAGAATAATTGAGGAAAGTAAAATTGAAGGCTAAATCATACTTTTTTTTATCTCCCACGCCTTGGCCGAGGTGTGGAGTGTATTTGACATGAATCGGAGCAATATATTTAATGAGAAAAGTTTTGTCTAATGCCAATCTAAAATACGACAATAAGGACTGAAGATAGATAAGAGAGCTTTTTCTACTTAATACAATTAGCTATTTCAAAAATAGAGACATGTATGAGACGGCGTGCCCACCGGTGGGTCACGTTTTTTTTTTCCATTTCCCTTGTAACGTGACCCACCGGTGGGCACAGATAATGCTATTATTAATATATTTTTGTCCTCGCCCGTCCCAATTTTTTTTTTTGTTGTTGTCATATTTGGAACACATACCCCTAATTTGAAGCCGTCCCAGCGTATAAACTATAGAAAATAGGACCCGTCTCATACGTGTTAAACGTTCCGACTTGTGTAATTATTTGTTGCACAAGGCAGGAAAATAATTTGGACTGTATGTATAAACTTTATCATTAAATGTCTGTGGACTCGGATGGCAGGGGTGTGTTTAGTATAGTGATTTTTATGAACTTGATTATGTATAACCGCTCTTGTCATTAAAGTTACCTAGTATTACCTACTGAAAAACCAAAATGGATTTTGTGGCAAATTTTAAATCAGTTATCTGTCGTGGTAAATGTCATATAAGTCATAAGAAATGAAAAAAATTAACAACTGATATGACGGTGAACCAATAAGATAAGAGCGACTTTCCTTTTATCCTTCAAGAGTGATCATAAAAACTTATAAGTAGTCTTTTTTAAATTTAAGATAGCCAATAGATCCAAAAAGATGTGAAAAGATTTAAGAAGCAGATATAAGTATAAATTATGCCATATGAAATAGAGAGAATAAGCAAAGGAACCATAAGGAGCACTTTAAAGGCTGAAAAGATTACACACGAATACTTCTAATGGTCTGCAAAGCTCAATAATACGCGAGAAAAAATCATAGGGGGAAAGAAGATTTCACAGCCAAATTACTTTTGGAAAAGTTCCAGCCGAAGAAAGTTTTTATTCCGTGCTTGCTGCAGGCAGTCAACAACTTTTAAGTCTTTAAATTACTCTTGAAATCTAGGGGAAATCCTTTTTCTCGATCCTGAATAGCATCTCGAGATATTCTGAGGAACAGTCCTGTTACTTTATTATGTGACTACTGCCTGTTCAAATGCCCATGATATAAAGATAAATATAAAAAGAAATAAAGAGCTAGTTATTTGTGTTTTTTTAAAGTTATTATGTCACAAATTTTAGTGGGTAGTATTGACATTCGAGAACTAATGCTAATACATCATAATTATGTATATCCAATCAACCATCATTATCCAATATCAATTTCGTAATGCCGCCACTGGTCGTTGATTTCATGATAAAATCGTTTTAAAATATGATCTTGGCACTATATTACAATACTTTAGTTTATGAATCCGATTTATTTTCCCAACTATCCTATTAACTATAGCCAAACAAGAGAGAAAAGACTGCACGATAGTGATGTTAGATGTTCAAGGGCATTTGATTGAGTCAGGTCACCAGCACATTGGCTAACCTATTAGACCACACATTACTACCCAGTTAAACTTAGAATGTTAAAAAAAACATTGGTGGTCGGTAATTCCACCCAGATTCAAACAAAAAGTGGAATTTCAAACAGATTGACATAAAAAAAGGATTTTTTCAAGGCCTACCTTTATCACCAAAGATGTTCAACCTCTCCATCAATCAATTGTACTCATGCTTTAGCGAGACTGAAAATTGCTGAAGGTAGGTTTCATACTTCATGAAAATGTACAACCAGTAACTGCAAGGGGTTTTGCAGATAGACATTGTTTTATTTGGTGATTCTGAAGCTAGTGCTTACACAAATAACAAAGATTGCTTGGGCCGAGTTTGACAAGGTGGGCTACAAGTTAAATTTTGACAAATGCATTGTTATCAAATTTCAAAAGGGAAAACTGGTTAAGAAGAACATTGACATTGACAACAGCAACATGATAAAATCCATTGAAATTGGTGAAACCATCAAATATCTTGGTGTGACATTTGAAGATGAGATAGTTTTCAAACCAGAAATAATCATGGAGAGGTTCAATAAAGATCTACAGAACTCATTACAACACAAATGCTATACCCTCATCAAAAGATATCCATCATCATATATGTGGCTATGCCTGATCTATGCTTGCATAAATGACTAATAAAAAATAAAAAGATATTACTTTGATGACTTTTAAATAAAATGTTAGAAAAAAAATTATCAATGTCGATAATAGGACTTCCTCATGATTCACACACTCTAACTCGCATGTTATGATTGACAGCCTAGAATCGTTTCACAGTGAGTCTCCTATAATACTTAGTATCATGGAAACATTTGGAAATTTGCAAACATACTTTACTACTCTGCCTAAAGGATGAATGAATAAATATATTTATGAAAGCAATTGCAAGCTAAAATGAAAAAGGTACTTGAAGAATTGGGAGAGTTTAAACTAAACAATAGCTGATAAGAAATGAACAGTAGAACGCAAGACCATTCAACTATTTTTCATGTAGGAACATGAAGAAATGATTATAAGAATTTGAAAATTGGTGTGCTTTGAACCAAAATTTGGGTAGTTAAATTTTCAAAATGCCCTACTCATACGTGTTAACTTCATTGTGTAATAGGCAAGGATGGTTTAAACAATTACTGAATGTTACTATCCTTAAAATGCGTGTAATGGTTGTTCCTGTACGATTTATCCTGGCAGAACTATAGTACTCCTCAGTGCATAAGATAGATTACCTAGAAGAAACCTGATTTATTGGCTCTGTTCAATAGTTGTCTGCTCCGGAACTGCAAAGTTATCAACGAAATAGAAAAATTAATCAAAGTGAACTGCAAAAATAAGAGGTTGTGCTTATCCTGCAAAAGTGATTAAAAAATTATAAGTAGTGCAGCAATAAGATCTGATGGAAAAGTTTCCAAGGAAGAGTGAAGATATTCCTTGATGGGAATAGGCAGACATAAGGTTTTAAATTGATGCAAACAGTGCCACAGAAAATGGTCTGTAACCAGCCAAAATAGTGAGATGATGGAGAAAAAGATTCAATTTACTTTGGAAGCCCTGATGTATTCCGTGCTATTTTGAAGCAGTCAACAATTTTAAGCATTAAAATGAAATCTAGAAGTATCGTTTCTCGATTGGTAGCACGTACTCATGACGAGTATTTTGAAGCAGTCAGAAACTTATTTTAACTCTTCCTGTTCAAATCCAATGATTATAAAGAAATATAGACATCAAAGTTAGTTATTGTGTTCTTTTAGAAGTATTATCCAATAAACTTCTTACAAAAACAATACATCTGAATCCAAAACATCATTACAATAAAGAAGAAGGAAAAAAAAAATGTAAAAACGAAATAATCTATCACCATAATTAATGTCAAAATCACCATCTATTACTACATTTCTATAGGCATACATTCATGAGATCGTCAATATGATCTGACATATTAATACTATTAACGTTTATTAACTAATTAAGTTATCTAAGAAGTCCCTCAAAAGAAGTCAAAAACTTGTTTTTATTTTAATATACATTGCACATTGCATAAGTAAAATAAAAAAGGCGTCATACAAATTCCTTAGCCGATAGCTTGTAAACTATAAAATTGGCATATGGAATTGATACCTACAGTGCGTCAGAATTTTAAATATTTTTTCATGTAATAGAGATATAATGATTATTTCGGTTTGAAAAATGTAGTACTTGGTGAGAAAAAGTAGTCTTGAAGCGTAAAAATTCCATACCTGCATAAGTGCTTAATGTATTTTATTTGTGAATATGTAAGTTCTACATATTAGCTACACCCTGAAACAGGCCAGTACCTTTTCGCTGCATTTTTTCGCAATTCAATTTTATACAATAATACCTATCTCTTTAGTGGAAGGTAACTAACCACCAGGCGAGGTTAATGCTCAAAGCATTTTCTACCACCTAACCCTCAGAGCTTATTATTATGTGGTCAGGAACTCAATTTAATGAGGAAAAATTCATGCACTTGGTAGGATTCGAACCAACTGGATCCCTACGCTACAAGACTAGCGCGTTGACCACTTGACTGGCAGTGCACATTTTTGACTATGAGAAACAGTGCACTGCACATTAATTTGTTAGAGGAGAAACCAGCTACAAAACATAAATCTACATTCTTGTTTTTAAAGGACTCTTATAGTTGTCTGATGAAGGTATATACTTCGGTAGGTTTATCTAATTATGTACTATAGGTTTTATTAAAATATGTCCATTGAAGAAAATTTTATTACTTAACTAAATGTTTTACACATCGTGAAAGGCTGACGTACGAGGAAATGAGCCCAGCACACTGGCAGCGTTTCCTTCTTTGAACTGCCAGTGAGATCCTTTGAACGAGGAAGGCTGCTCCCTGGGAGTCTCCGGTCTTTTCTACCAGGTAGCTTCCCAAGGAGTCAATAAAATGAGACATCTCCTCGCAGAATGGACCCATTATTTCCACTGCCAAAGCTTTAAACATTCATTTCTAGGTACAGTCTGGCATGCAAAATATAGGTATTATGTACCTGGGACTGAACTAAAATGTGTGAAATAGGCACTTCATAGATCCTTTCATGGCTCAATTAGTATTTAGCAACCCATAATTTTACAATGTTAACTCCATTAACACGAAGAGCTTCAGAAATGGCCGTTCATAAATGCATACTAGCGAGGCTCACTTTCAGCATAAATTGGAAAACTTCAGGCCACGTTGGTATTAAAACATTATAAGTTGCTAGTTCTCATAAAAGTTTTGATGTGCTTTGTAACAAATAGGCTTTTAGCATCCTCCACTCTTATACCTCGCGGATGTTGCACCTAATTGCTCGTGCTCAGCAAAGTTTCATTGTAATGTTCACTGGTAGCAGCGTGGATACTGGATATACATTAAACAGCCTTGTTAATTGCTTCTCCATGAAAAAGTTCTAAAGGTAAAGAGTAAAAAGCTTAATTATTAAAAAGTCTACTTGGATTTTTCTCATCTAATACCAATTATGTGTTGCAAATCAAAAGTTTGAGCACTTTATTTCTGAAAGCTGAGATTCTATAGGCAATTAAAAAGCATTAACACTAAAACTCACTTTGCTTCAAGTTGCTTTCGTCGTTGGAGTTCACACAGCTTTCGAAAAATTCTCCAAGTTTTTTGAAAACGCCGGAGTTTTTACTTTTGAACAATAAATCTGAAACAGAAAGTTCATTAGAGAATGAGAAATGTCAAGAGCAAAGTCAGGTTTGTAGACACTAGACAGTAGACAGGTCACACACACACACACACACACACACACACACACACACACACACACACACAAGCGTCTCGAGTCAATTCTGTTTCATGTCTACGAAAGAAGAAAGGCTCTTTTTTCTTTCTTTAATTTTATTATTGTGCGTCAACATAGTGTGTTATATAAGACTGTGAAATACTAATATGTATTTATATGTATAAAAAATAATCGAAGTTCCAGGAGACTCGTAAAAATTCAATTTGAATATTAGTTGTGATGATTAAGTTATACTTACCCTGTTTCAATTTTTTCAAGTAAATACATTTTTAAATTCAAGTAATTAGTTCCTAGCAGTATTACACTGTCAGTATTACACTGTCTACATATAATTTTTCTCAAGGTCTTACTAAGTTTTTTGTGGAAAATGGTAAGCATAATTATGAAGTAAGACAGAAACCACATTTTGGGTCACTGGGACAACAAACTAGACGCGACCACAAAACCCCCAGTGCCCCCATCTCTCTCCCCCCACCCCCTCAGAGGAAGTTCCAGTGATAGATGATCACCTAGGGGGTTTTGGACTTTATTACATTTCTTGAAATCCGGTCGTAAATTTTAAGGGCAGAAAAAGAGAATCGTTTGTCAGCCCCTTCAGTTCCCATTCATTTTAAAAAAAATTTGTGCAAAAATATAAAAATTGAGTCAGGCTCTGTTTAAAAATGTTTTTTGAACGAATGTTTCGAAACTTTAATACTTCATACTATACTTTATCGTCACGATAATAATAAAGTTATGATTAGAATAATTTAATGCGAGTTATAAAAAATCCAAATGTAAATAATAAAAATCACACAGAATATAAGTTTTAACAATAAGTTTCAAATGACAACTTTAATAATTATTTATTTGAAAAATTATTAGGATTGTATATAAAAATTGTTTTAAAAAAATCGTATATAACAAAAAGTGATTTGTATAAAAATATCTTTTGTAAAGTTAAAAGAAATTTACCGAATTATATTGAAGCTTGAGACTTATATTATACTAGCCGTTTGCCCGTGCTTTGCAACGGGACTAAATTTCAAATTTACTAAGGCATGGCCGTACTGCTGGACAGCAATGCCTTTTTGAACTTTTTATAATTTTTCTGGACAAAGCGATAATGGTTTTGGGGGGGTCAATTCTGAGACATTTTTCGCTATCTCTTACCGTTTTGGCTAAACAACTCCGGACAAACAAACAAACAAACATAGGTAGGTAGGTAGGTAGGTAGGTAGGTAGGTAGGTAGTCCTTTTTTCTGTTTTATATATAGAGATTGACTTACCAACCCAATTTTCGGGTAGAATATAATAAACCAGTGCCTGGATTAGTAGACGTTATCAAAAAATAGGATCGAAGAAAACTTTAAGAAAAAAAAAAAAAAAAAAAAAAAATGGAAGTTCTGAAAAACTTTCTTATTTGTCCTCGGATAACCCAAGAAAAATATATTTTTAAACTTTCGATTTCCTCTGGAACAAGGCTTAGAATGGTCGAGCATCATAATATTACCCAGAGGAAATCGGCATCGGCGAAAAGCAATAAATTTATTGTAATTTAGAAGGACAGTTGCAAATAAACATTTTACCTGTATAATTAATTATAATAATTAGGTATTTCAGTGTCTGAGAGAATACTTCCGTGTCCCATGGACAAGTCCAGGTTGCATATAGGAATATTTCTACTCTTTTCTTTAGATGGAGATTCCTAAGCTTGATTTCTACCCTTTCATAAAATAGAAAAATAATATCACCTTATTCATACTGCCCGATTAGAACTATTGAGTTCCATTATTCCAAGAGTAAGCCCAAGACGTATTATTATGAGATAAAAATCCCAAATGGGAGGGTAACTTGTCATGTTCCGGCTGTGTTCTGAACTCGCAACCTCTGAAACACTAGTCAGATGCCTCGACCACTGAGCTATCGGGACAGACATACAGAAATAACCATTTATTAAAAGAAATGAAAGATTGAGATGGTTAGGAGTTACCTACATTTGAAATGAAATTAGTTTAAAAGAAAGATCCCAGACCATTAAATTTGATATCAAGATGTGGTATGACCCAATTAGAAACATAATGTGTATCATGTTGCAAGAAAATTTCTAGAAGATGAAATTGGAAGATGGTGCATTTTGATAAATAAAAATGAATATCTGTCTTTGTCCTTTATTAGATGAAACTTTCTTGGGTTCTCGTGTACACGCTCGAAAAGGTTTCTGTCCTAAAATGTACCTTAACTATAGTTCCATACTAGTTCCCATGTATTTTAACTATTATTATTCAATATTGTATACATCTGTATTTATATGTTGTATAGTGGTAGCCTGGTAAGAAAAAGTAGGGTTTGGTGGAAGAAGGTCGAAAGTTTATTAAACATTGGGATATTGTTCAGGGACAGATAATCAAATTAACATTTTATTAAGGGTCCGACCTCAAGGACCCTGTGCAAAGGAAACGGGGGGTTGAACATTAGCTAAACACAAAATTAAACGATGACTGTAACAAATATTATTCATAATTTTAGTTTAAGAAGAAATAACGTCCAGTTTAGCACATTTACACCTTGTGAGCAAGAGGTCTTGCCAACCTGGCCTGAAGAGGTGGGGTTCTCAAAAATTGATGATTATGGCCAGGAACCTTAAAGACAGCAATATTTAATCAGAATTTGGGTATAATAGACGAAAAAAGGTTTAATTCAGCAATTTTTGACATATTTTGCTCGATCACGAATTGACATAGAGACTTTTTTTCACAGGGTCCTCGAGGTCGGAAACTTAATAAATAATAATTATAATTATCAATCCCGGGATAATATACCACAGTTTCATAAAATTCCGAGCTTTTTTTGGGCCATGGTGCAAGGTTCAACTTCTGATATAATAAGACAGTTTTTTCAACCATATTCATTTTAAGAACCTGAATGGTCCAATCTCATAACCTCGTATCTAGTAAATAAAAGGAAAATAATACCTGTTCCCAAATTATTTATCAAGTCTGCTTTAAATAGAATAATTTGCTAGAAATACAGTCAGTTTTCAACCGACCTCAGTAGCTTGATCGATAAGGCGGCGGACTTGTAACCTGGAGGTTGGTGGTTCAAGTCCCCGTTTCAGTGTAGAATTAGTAAAGCGAGTTTGAGTAGTTGTGATATTACGACAGTGATTAACACAAATATGATGACTTTTTAACCAATAACTTGACTGTCAGTTTTCTAATAAGGCTCATGGTAAAGAAATAGGACAATCCCTGAGAATTCATTATTCAAATGCTCATTTTAATATCTATCTCTAAAATTATAAATAATATTTGAATATCCTTCTTTATGGTGAAGTTTAAAATTTATAGAATTCTAAATAAATTATTTAGGAAATCAGTAAGTAAAATATGCTCCGAGGCGCGCGGGGTTGAACACATATAGGGTCAAGGGGGGTATTTACGAACAGGGGGTAATTACGAACAGTGGTCATTGTACCTAAACAGGATAATATATTTCGAATCTGGTGGTTGAATACTATTATTTTGAATTGTTTTTACAGGTTGAACACGAGTTTTCGATAGTATTTATTTTCAGTTGTATTTAGTAAGCTAGTGAAAATAGATCTATCAAAAAAATTGATTTTTGAAGTTTTTGATTTTTTTAAAACAATTTTTTAGGTAAGTGTTACTTGAATTTTTATCATTATTTTACTTTTAATTATTGATAAGCATGTTTTTGGTTATTATTTTACAAAAATAATTGTTTTAACCATTTTTTAAGTTATAGTTTTTGGGTGTTCTTAATTACCCCCGCATTTTTTTGCTATGGGGTAATTACGAACGCATATTTTGGGTGTTTGTTTTACCCTATAACTTTTTTTGTATTTATCAAAACACTCAGAATGCCCCGGAACTACAAGATGAAGAAACCACCTCCTTTATATACAGAAGCACAAATGATATCTGCTATCGTATTAGATGTTTTTAATGGCAACCTGGCTGTCAGAAGAGCAACGGCAGTGTTTTGAGATTCCGCAAACCAAAGTAGAATTTTCCAAACGTAAGGCTCAAAATCCTGAAATACTGGGAGGTTGTAAGAAGTACCAAGATATTAGTACCCTAATGTATTGGACCCAATGAAGGTATTTGTGTACTTGAACATAGCAAAAGAAAGGAAGAAAAATGAAAGTGTAGAAAACGAAAAGAAATATAGGGGGAACAGTTTCAAAAAAGAAGAAAGAAATGAAGGTAGAAGAAGACAAATCTGAGATTGACAATGACCTAGAAACTATTGATAAGACCAAAATCTGTATATAAAAAAAATAAAAAAATATATAAAACACCTTTCAAAAGCTCTCATAATTAACTATTACTATTATTATGCTTTTATTACCAGCCTCCGTGGCGTAACGGTTGTGACTACTGCCCGTAGTCCAAAGATCCTTAGTTCAATTCCCGGTTGGAGCAGACTTTTCGCACAGAAAATTCTGTCTCCTCCGAACATGTGAGGCTGGCGATTGCGGCCCCACCCAGGCTGGGTGAGCTTAATGTGGGTAGCTGGTACGATTCCCAGCGAATGGAGGGTGAAACCCCCGTCCTGTCTACCTCAAGTCAGGATGTTAAAACCAAATAGAATCAATGGACATGAAAGGAGCCTAGACATTGGATCTGGGCGTCCATATAATCCTCTCACCACCGTGATTTAGGTATCTTTACCTATCTCACGGACACGAAATTATTATTATTACTATTATTTGCAAGATAGAGTTACCCTATTTGATAAGAGCTGACTACCTTCGTGGTTAGGATTCAAACCACTATCCTGTGTGTCCATAAACTTTGCATATTGTCATACAGGTGGCTAAAGACACAAAGTACAATTTTGGTGTATTATTTGTACATAAAAAGCACATATTGCCATTAAAAAGTTCGTTTTTAATACTGTATAATGTGTTCGCATTTACCCCCGTCAGGCGGGGGTAAATGCGAACAGGCGGGGGTAAATAAGAACACCACTAAACAGATAGTACAGTATGCACAAAACTATTTATAATGCACCATTAGAATGCTAAATAAGTCTATATACCAAAAAAATCACAAGACATGGATTTTACAAAAGCAACTCAGGGTTACAGATATGTTTATAAAATGTAGCTCAAAATCGTTCGTAATTACCCCCCTTGACCCTACACTCTCTTATCTAATGCTAATGCATACATAACTAGCGTACAGTACCCATTACCGCCGTCTGGGATAAAGTTGCCTCGAGCTGAAAATCTGGAAAAGGTTGAGTGCTTTTTTCGAATTTATTTCAGTTTTGCACGGATGAGCAGAGCGTTGGGGCGGGTTTCCTATTAGGAGAATATCGTACTTAATGCCGGTGTATTGTTTCGACCCAGATATAAGACTTTTGTGTTTACGTTTTCAATTGTAGTAGAAGGAAGTAGTCACCGTGGTCGAGTGATGTAGCGCACGAGGCTTGCACGCACGGTGACCTGGGTTCGAATATCATCTGGTTGGATTTTTTTTTAACTCTATTTATACATTGACTATTTTGCAACACACATAATTATGTCTGGGGCCCACTCATACGTACTGAGAAGTGGGGAACAAGGAATAGTTACTTGTATGAGTAATGACCAGTGGCGACATACATAACTCGATTATAAAGAAAATAATGTTAAATTATTCGAAAGGTAAAAAAGGCTCTTATTGATTCTGCACAAATACCCATCGTAAAGAGACCTTGTGCTTCAACACAAAGAAATCATACTTGAAAAAAGTATTTACTTTCAGTAAACTCTTTACTGGAATTTATTTATTGACTCTACCATCCAACTCATTGATATGAGGAAGCAAACGAAAAGCTTTTTTTATAAACTTTTTTTTTCAAGAGGATACCTAAGCATTCCAAGCAACCTTTTCATGTTTTTTTTTTCATGTCGTAAAACACTAGAGGACTTGTGACGACGCAAAAAGCAGCGAATCTTGTTTTTATTTGAAGTATTGGGTGAATGGAACAGGTTCAATTTGGATTGTAGTTTTTATAGCAGGATACTGTCGGTGTTGTTTAGATGATCTTTCACAGCGTAGTTAATGCCAGAACTCACTGAATATTTCCAGCTTATTTATTTTGGCACTTAAGTTTTAATTTTTTCTATCAAGACTTAAGTTTTAAGTGGTTCTGTTAACACTTAGATTTTAAGTGTTTCTCCGAACACTTCAATTCTAAGGGCGGAATTATTAGACAAAATCAAAACTTAAGTCGTTGGTAAGTATCGGTTTTCCCTATCTTATACAGTACGCAATCGGTGACTTAGCGCCACAGAGGTATTACAAAAACGTCTATCTGCCCTAAGTATTTCTATTAACACTTAAGTTTTAAGTGTTTCTATTAACACTTAAGTTTTAAGTGTTTCTATTAACACTTAAGTTTTAAGTGTTTATTTAACACTTAAGTTTTAAGTGTTTCTTTAAAACTTTAATAAAGTTAAAACACAACTTCAAACTGAAGTGTTTCTATTCATACTTAAGTTTTAAGTGTTTCTTTCTATGTACATCAGTTTGTGTCACTTGCTAGTCTGGGTGTATCTTTTTTTAAACAAATTAAGGGGTTAAACCCATGTGTATTCCTGTTTAATGATCCTAAGTTTGATAATTTTATTATTGATCACATACAAAATCACAGCATCCAGGGATTGAATATTTACCAGGAACCCAATATTAACTGCGCAAGTCCTCAGTTCACTTCGGGGCAGAGACAAAAAAGCTTGGTCTAAAATATAAACTGGCCATACCAGTTTTTTTTTAAGTTACTAAACACTTACCTTGCAAACCGACCTCAGTAGCTTGATCGATAAGGCAGCGGACTTGTAACCTGGAGGTCGGTGGTTCAAGTCCCGGTTTCAGCGTAGATTTAATAAAGCGAGTTTTAGTAGTTGTGATATCATGATAGTGATTAACACAAATATGATAACTTAAAAAAAAAGTTACCTTGCAACTGAACATCTATAAACTTGTGCAATGTTGTCAAACTAAGCTGAGCAGGCTCGTAGTACTCGTTCTGCACACTGGCAACATTGTAATGGTCGCACGCATACTGGTAGAAATCGCGACAGGGTTCCACGTTAGGGTTCATATTGAGGTGTAGTTTCTGTGAGGTGCTCTCGCAGGATAGAGTACTGCAGGTCTCGTAGGAGCTACTACCTACGCCGCATCCTTCATCCACATCCTGGGGACAGACAACCATCAGGGTGATTAGATTAATGCCTATAATGGTCACGAAATCAAAGTATTTGCGGCTCCTGAGGTGTTTTTGTAAATCATGAGGAAACGGTGTTTATTCTGAGAGTACTTTTTTAAGGGCTGAGTGCGATTTGACAAGAAATGTTTGAAATTACTGGTAGCCTTTTAAGTTAGTATACACCCCAGAAGTTACCTCGAAAAATGGATTCGATTTTATATGACTGGACACATTTCATATTTCCTAATGTAATATCTTGTTGTTTAAATTTTCAGGAATAGTGACATTACCATTATTGCTGAAAATAGGTACCTAGAGAAATTTCGACAAAATATTAAAATAAATTAAATTATTCTGAAGGATCTATTTCTCTCGATAAATAAGTAAGACTTTGCTTCAAATGTTACTAACTGGGGCGTCGAAGTACGGCCCAAAACGATGTGCGGAAATGCCTCATTGTGTAGAGTAAAATTAGGAAAAATAAATCTAAGGCCATGCCTTGGATCGTAACTCTGGTCCCGCCATTTAGGGGAAAAATTCCTCAAGTCAGCTTTCAGGAGATCACAGTATATCTAAATCTCTATGTTTTTTTTTTTTTTTTTTTTTTTTTCAATACTCTTTATTTTTTATATAATACAAAATACAATTACAGAAAAAAATAAATATATATAAAAGTAAACTAAATTATTTATACAATAAATAAATTTATAAATTGAGTTATAGAAGAGTCCATTTGTGCTTAAAGCATGTGTTGGACTCTTCTGTTATAATAAGTCTTCTGGTTATAACTTTTTTTTTAATCAACAACTAAACAGTAATAATATATATATAATATAATTAGGCATTAAAAATTGTATTTTTGTATGTAGATTTTTTTACTTTTGTTTCTCTTCTAATTTTATTATTTTTTCTCACGCTTTGGTATGATTTTTTTTTTCTTCATATAATTGATTGTTTTAATTTGGTCTTATTTTCTTCATTTTCCAGCCATTTTCCTAATATCTTTCTCAATAGTTTTATATCTCTTATTTCTCTGTATAAGCACAATTTGTGAGGAAAAGTCAAACGATCATTGTTACGTTTTTTTCGTGAAAACCTTGCTAAGAACCAATGTTTTCTTTATTCCTAGAAAATCCGTTTGATCAAATTTTGGTAATTTTTGGGATGAAAAAGTTTGAAAAGAAAAGGGGGTTATGCATTGTGTTTCGAGTGTTTTAGGCGCTAGTCTGGTAATCTCACTTAAGGCATTGTAGTCAGTTATCCTCATTTATTCGACTCTCTCTTCTTACTAATAATGATTTAGCAAAACAACTGATGTAATATGGAGACTCCTCAGTTCGATCAGGTAGTAATACAGGTGGTAAGACTCATTATTAAATCCCAACACACTAATGAAAATCTGTGCTAAGATTAAATAACAATGAGTAATGGTCTGACCCTGAAAATTCAATGCCAAGGTATTGTTAAAGTTAACACGTAATTCCGCACATCTTCGTATGCCATTAAGAAAAAAAAAAAAAAATAGAATTAATATTAATGACGCTTCCTTTCTTTTTGTAAATTCTCGTTGGAATGAAAAAACTTTCATGTTGGAAGCAAAACAAGGAACTCGTTAAAAGCATCTTTCTGAAAAGAAAGATTTTTTCTCTCAAGGATTCAGAAGATGTGATGAAGTTGTTTTAATTAGAAGAAGAAGCTCCACAATGTTCCGAACTCAAAGGACAATCTGGAAGACGTAATGTTTTCAAGACTCGAAGGAAAAAGGAGACAAAGAGTGCTGTCTAAAGGATGTTGCAGTCCTTATAACTGTTCAGAAGTGAAGCCATGATAGAGAACGATGCAAAGGTCAAGATAAATATATTTTTTCAATTTATTAATTACTTGTGAGGAGTTTTTGTGGTTTCACCATAGTTGATACGAATTGAATTATTACAAATTTGTCTTATTTTAGATAGAAATCAATCATTGGAGAATTGTTTCAAAGTTCAAGATAAATATATTTTTTCAATTTTTTAATTTCTTGTGAGCAGTTTTTGTGGCTTCACCATAGTTGATACGAATTGAATTATTACAATTCATGATATTAGTCAAGTAATATTAGTCTTTTTTTTTTTTTTTTTCCTTTTAGGCACTTTAACCATTTATTGTATAGTCGTTCGTGCCGATCCTCTCAAGGTTTAGATAAGGTGAAGGAGGTTGATACTACTCAGAAAAGTCATTAGTGAGTCCACTTCGCTGGCAGAGTTCAGAAGAGATGGTTTTGGGTCATACGATTGGCGGTTTGCATTGTAAGAGTGACATTCGTTTACGATGTGACGAACAGACATGGGATCACCACAGGTACACACTGGAGGAGGGGTCTTGGTGAAGATGAAAGAGTGAGTCAGTCTTGTGTGACCAATTCTAAGACGTGTAAGCACTACCTCTTCGTATCTCGTCTGGCGTACTGAAGATTCCCATCTTCTGACTTCTTGTTTTATAGTTTTCAATTTATTGTTTACTACACTGTCCCACATATCTTGAAAAGTTCGATTGCAGTGGTTTTGAACTGCAGTTTTCAAATCATATGGCGAAATAGTCGTGCAGACATTGGAGAACATATCCGATTGAGCTGCTGCATCAACAATTTCATTGCCGCTGATACCGCAATGAGATGGACACCATAAAAATGATACATTGCACCCAATGGACTGTAAACACAACCAGTGGTGATAGATTTGAGAGACAATAGGATCATCATTGTGTTTAATATTGTTGATCGCTAACAAAGCACTTTTTGAGTCGCTGATAACGAGGATGGAAGGAAGGATTACAGACGGCTTTAGAATATCCTGCAGACAAAGATCGATAGCTAGTAATTCGGCAGAATATATACTGATGATAGGATTGAGTTGAAAAGAGTGCACAACACCATTTACACTAAAAGCACAACTTGTACCTTGAGTACGCTTTGACCCATCTGAAAAACATAATACATGATTATTATATTTTGCATTGACAATATCCATGAATTGTGATCTATAAATCAAAGGAGGAGTATCAGCTTTCTTGAAAGAAGCCAATGAAAAATCTACAGGAGGAACAACATTAGACCAAGGTGCCAAATTCAATTTGAATTGAGCTATATTTGACGAAAGAACATCAAGATTTATATTTTGTAAGGCGCGAAGACGAATAGCCATTGGATGAGGCTTTTTTGAAAGTTGAAACAAAGGGTTAGGTTCATCTTTGATGATAATTCTATGAACAGGATTTTTTTCACATGCAGCAATTTTTGCCGCATAGTTCAGTATCAACTTATTACGTCGAATGTGCAGGGGCGGTACGCCTGCCGCCACATAAAGGCTGGTAACAGGGCTGGTTCTGTATGCGCCAGTGCAGATCCGCAGACCAGCATGGTGGACTGGATTCAACTTAGAAAGTATGTGTTCTTTAGCAGATCCATATATTGGCGATCCATAATCTAGGATAGGCAATATGTAAGATTTGTAAAACCTCAAAAGATTATCGGTATGAATACCAATGGATTTTTTTGAGACTATTTTTAATGCATTAAGAGCTAACAGAGATTTATTTTTAACTTGCAATATATGAGGAGTCCAATTCAACTTGGAATCCCACGTGAGACCAAGAAATTTAATGGAGTTACAAAAACGCAATTGAAGACCTTTAAGTATTAAAACTGGTGACGAATCTTTTCGCAACCTATTAAAATCGACACAGACAGATTTTTCAGGAGAAAAAGTCACTCCATTGGAGTCAGCCCAAGTCATCAAACTATCCAAAGAGGACTGAAGTCGAGATATGACATCTGCTAACTTACGGCCCCTCAAAATAATTAACAAGTCATCTACAAAGAGGACACGTCTTGTCGGAAGCTTTATGATTTGAAACACATCATTCATAAAAAGAATAAAAAGTAGAGGACTAAGTGATGATCCTTGAGGTATTCCATTATCTAAAAACTTTCCTTCTGAAATTATACCATTACATTTCACGAAAATTTTCCTATCCCTCAAGAAAAGAGAAATATATTTTAATAAATGGCCATCAATACCAAAATCATGTAATGTTTTGATGATTTTATATCGCCATGTAAGATCAAATGCTTTTTGAATATCTAGGAACACACTAATAGTATGTTCTTTATTCAAAAGACCTTGAGAGATTTCATTCTCAAGAATGACAAGGTTATCCATGGTACTTCTCTTTTTTCGGCCACCACTCTGCCAAGGGCTCAACAAACATTTGTTTTCAATAACCCAGAACAACCTTTTATTGACCATTTTTTCCAGAATTTTTCCCATACAATTGAGAAGTGAAATAGGTCTGTAATTAGAACATAGAGTGGCTTCTTTACCTGGCTTGGATAGTAATCAATCTTTGGATTATTGTTAAAAAAAAAAAAAAAAAAAAAACTGAGGACATTTTACCATATTCGTAAAATGTGAATTGTAGTTGGGAAGTTTGTGTTCGAATAAAGAGCTCATTTATTTTAATAGTTCCACATTGAGAAATATTAGCAGCAGCTCTTCTTCTTTTAATCTACCTTTTCCCAAACCTATTTGGGGTGTGCGTTGTTTCGATGTTCTGTTGTTCTCCACTTGTCTCTGTCTAGACTGTCTAGAGCATCCTCTATATTCTATCCATCCTCTCCCAAATCTTCCTCTACTTTTCTCTGAACCAAATCTTGGACCTCCCTTTTCCTCTTGAATTCCACCTCAAATTTCGTGCTGAAATAGTTTTCATCTGTTTTCTTAATATGCCCAAACCATCTCAGTTGACTTTCTTCATTTTTTTTATACCTAAAGCTCTTCAAACTTTCACAAATCCACACGTACATTCTTTTCTTACTCTCTCCCTCTTCTTAATACCACACATCCATCTCAACATTTTCATCGTGGCTACTTCCAGTTTTCTCTCTTGCGCTTTAGTTAGTGGCCAGGTTTCTCTCTTGTAGATTATTTCCTTCATTCATAAACTCACTTTCTTTTCACACAATATGCCATTCATTATTGTCCCATTCATCCATCCACAAATCCCTTAAGATTCATATCACCCCCTGATGGTTCCACATATTTTTCTTCCAAAACTGATCCTAGAGTATTTTGAGTTGGATCCATACTGAAATCATGTGACGATATACTGTATACCTCATTATACTCGTATATACATTGTATACGTCATTCTACTCGTATATACATTGTATACGTCATATTATCACTTGACTCGTCTCATTCTCCTTCAGCAGTTTCATTCCACTACAAGATTGTGGAGTGTTCTCTATACTACAACAGATGGTATACTTGTATCTTAAGTGTACTACTTGTTGTAAGTAGAAACGCTACTTGTGAACTTTTCAATTTATTTGTAGGTTTTTTTATTTATCTGTTTCTTGTTAGAAAGTATTAATAATACCATTACACTCAGATTAAATTCTAACTAGATAGAATAAATGAATAATAATATGTACATTAACAATAGAATAATCATGCAGAAATATATGTATAACAATTATAGGTGTTAGGTTCGTGTCCAGAAATTTTATATTTTAAATTTCCTTGGACAAACCATGCATTACTGGTCTTAATGGTTAGGGCGCTAGTCTGGTGATACATGTAGTGTAAAGATCCGTTGGTTCGAATCGACCGTAATGCATGAAATTTTCCTACATTCGAGACTTCGGCCGCATATGTAGTATGTCATCAACTGCTGAAAGACTTGTTTATTCTAAGCAGACAGTGTAAATAATTTATATTATCTATAGACTTATAAATACGAAAGTTAATTATAACATATAATACCATCAGTTATTCAAATATTCAAAGCTAAAAAGTTGTACATATACCTAAGTAATAAAGTATAGGAAGTATGAAAAGTTCGTTTTCAAGTTATGTGCGAACAAAGTGCTAACTAGAATAATATTATGCAAGTATTAAGTTAAGAAAAGTTTAAGTGTGATTTCTTTTTGGTGAAGTACAAGGCCTAATCACATCTTTTTCTGTGGGTAGCACTGCATGCTATAGAAGCTCTTGGCTTCTTATTACTATAAACCAAAGTATTTTTACATTTTTTTCTTTGTGCTCTGGTAACTCATAAAAGTAACTACTTATTCTTGCTCAAGTATGAACAGACTCAAGAACAGAGCAGAAAAATTCCTTCTTTTCTGGGTATTGAAACCAGATCCCCGCGCTTGCAAAACTTGTGCGCTACATCACTCGGGCACAGTAGAATTATCCCAGAATTTTAAAAGTTACTTTCTACAGTTGGTACTTTTCTAACTTTTCCTGTAGTACAGGAAAAGTTAGTTCCCAAAATAATTAGTCAAAGATATTGTATCTAATTCGTAAAACTTGCCGTGAGAAATCTTCCAATAGATGACTCACAATTTTCTTTTTTTTAAATGGCTTCAGTAGTCTTTCTGACCACTATTGGCCATCAACCAAGAATCATTATCTCCATAACAGATACAATTTTATGAACACCATTGAAGATTCTCCGGAGCAAACACATTATGGGACGAACGAAACCCCCATTCATAAAGAAAAAAGTTAGAAGAAAAACTGCAAGTACAATAAAAATGGAAATAGATAAAAACGACATGAAAGTTGCTAATATCGTCGCCACTTTTGATAAGAGATAGAAATAATGGCGCAAAACTTTGTCAGCATGGTAATGGTATAGACAGCAAGAGAGACTTATTGAAAATTCTCCTCTTCAGGCACATTGTACATTGAAATTTTCTTAGCACACATTAATAACTAAAAAAATTGGGTGATTCCATTACTTTCCTTTTTATAGGATAAGAAAAGTAAAAATTGTATTCTCTCTCTGAATCATTGGAAGCTTGGAGGAAAGAAATACTCTTCTTTCATCCAACATTTTCCTTGAATAACATTCTAATTCGAACATTCGTGATGCTATCAATTAGGCCCAACTCAGGCTGGGTGAGGTTAATATGGGTAGATAGTTTGTGTGTTTCCACTAAAGAGAGGGTTATACCATCGTAGGTTATTGAATGTCCTAGATGTTAAAGACACATTAAGCAACAACAACAAAACAAAATGTATTGAGAACTAAAGAGGAAGCAGTGTACCTACTTATCGATTATGCAATTACAGAAGAAGATAACCGTAGAATGAAAACACGGTAGAAATAGATACTACAAACAGATCCATACAGACCATACGTACAGTTGTACACCACATATGTAAATAGAAGTAAAAAGTGATACGAACAATTTTCTCTCGCAAAGTATGACAGTGTTTCGTGACATTTCCTTGCTTGAGGAGTACGTTCTCATTTATTTCGTTATTTTTCTTGTAATTTGAAACCATCAAGCTTGGAGACGGAAAAGTGGAAAATGAACCAGAAGAGAATAAAAGTAGTCAAAATAAGCCAGACGTAGTCAGGCAACGGGGTATTATAATATGGGAGTAGACAAGTAGTCTAGCTGGAGGAATTCGTACAGGGAGCAGACTAATACTACCATTACTACCACCACCAACAGTCTGGCTGGGTTAGTAATTATAAACAATATTTATAAACAAGTAGATGTGATCGTCAGCCTAACTGGGATCTGGAAACACGGAATTAGCTGTGAGCGGTGTTAACTAGGGATCCACTGAGTGAAACATTTTATTCGAAATATTTTAATTTGTCTTGCTTTTTTTGGGTTTAACGTCGCTTTCAAATGCATGATCATATCACGACGGGAGTTTTGTCCTCCAATCGCTGCAAACCCACAAACTAGCTACTAAAATTAACCTCACACAGCCTGAGTAGAGCCGAATAATAATATAGTCAGCATTACGAGGCTATATCGATCTATCTACTTATTATAGATTTTATTGAAAGATCCGTCGAAATTAAAAATAAAAGAATAAGAAAATGGAAAAATAATAATATTGCTCCAGAAAAATCATAATTATAGTGATTCTCAATTACAGAAATTACCCACATACTCATTACCCATCCACAATTCAACATGCTTGAAATTCTAAATGCGTGAAATATTGCACATTGCATAATCAAATTATAAACAAGGCGAGCATACAAATTCCTTGCTCGTGAAATGAAGTCACAATCATGACTGCAAAGCTTCCAGAACACCCTGAAGATTAATCCAATAAGTGGAAGAGTGGAATACGAATAAACTTTCAAGTAAATTTCAATTCACGGACGTGTTATAACTGTTATAGAGGTGTTAGGTATTTTGTCGCTAGTATCAAGTTTTTTTCAATTTCAAAATTCAAGAGATGGAGAACAAAGGTGGGAGTGTTTTTAAGTAGAACGATTTTACATACCTGAGCGTGCAATGCATATTGCATAATTATTATTGTAAATTTGTATTTGGACAATTTGTACAAAAACAAATTTACTGACCCACCAGAACTGCGAAGAATGCGGAGATGATCCTGGCTTAACTTTTTTATTTGTATTTTTTCTTTGAAATTCTTATTATATTAATATTAGTAGGTTATGTAAAAGATGCCCCTTAGAATATTATATTTCTTTTTAATTAAATTTTCATAGCAAAAACATTGAACTAAATGTTTATTACTTTGAGGATACTAGTTGGCAAAAAAGAGAAATCACGACAAAGCCCAAAAGCGGACAGAAAAGTAATTTTCATTTTATATTTATCTGCAGTGAAATGGAGAAAAATTATGAGGAAATACACAAAATGTATGAAACTACAATTGCATGTTGTGGGATTTTTTATATGTCTCCCACTTTCGACGTAGTTTTATCAAAGTTGTTATTGTTGTTGTCTTAGTAGTAGTATTAGTAGAACATTGCATAAATGCATAATAATCATAAGAGCAATAACAATTAATATCATGGAAGCAATAACAAGTGATCGTTGGGTTGTAAATAACGCGGTGATAGCGCCGATAGCAGGATGTGGGACTTTTACAACGGATGTCACAAACATGAGAGCTTTTTTGTTTTCCATTAGAGCAGGGACATCAAGTTTTTCCTGTCATGGCTCAAAGAGATAAACAAAGCACTTCTCACAATAGACTCTAAAGCATTACAAAATAAAACTTTTCTGCGCATATTAGTGCGCATAGTCGAACCTGGATATAAGAGAACTCAAGGGACCGCAATTTTTTTCTCTTATAAAGAGGTTATTTTCTCCTATACATCATCATCATAGGGTGGCGTCATCGTGAACGATGGTAGCCAGACAGTGGAAGAATGACTCAGCACTTCTACCACTGTCTTTACAAGGAGGCTAATAATTGACAAGGGCCCTCAGAACCAAGCCATTGCTAGTCTACTAAGCTGGACTGCTGGTATACCCTTAGCCAGACTGCTGGTCTACTCCCTTATACATAGATAGGTAAATTTGACCTGGAAATTTGTATCAAGGATTCTCTTATATCTAGTTCATTATATCCTTATATACAGATTTTAATGTCTTATAATATTTGAATTCAGATGTCTCGCGGGAGAAGCACCAGCTTTGTCAGGCCAAAAGATAAAAACAAAAATATGATGCGCCCTCGAGAGTGTTAGCGTTAGGAAAGGCATCCAGTTTATGGAAGTAGGAGTCCCAGAACGAACCAACCTCAACCATGAGGAATAGGTTGAACTTTTCCGACCCCAAGTATGTTTGGGAATTGCAAAGTGAAAGAAGATGATAGTATCAAATATGTTGGCATAATTTTATTTTTAACACGTAGACGACCGGGTGTACCACTACCTTTGTTATTATGATTAAATTATTTATTAATAAAGGGATATACATAATACAAAATAATAATAATAAAAAAAAAATAAGACAAAATTGAAAACAATATAAAGAAGAAAAAGAAAGAATAAATAGAAGATATATGTGCAATTGTACATTTTATCCTAACGAAAAGGCGGCGTTTGCCTATGGCAATATCTTCCAATCTTCCACCCTTACTGGAACCTTATAAATTGGCTGCCATTCAGCCCCCCCCCCCTACCCCCACCTGAAGCTATTCGTTGAGAACAGAGTCTCAAGTCATTGTAATCTTGCCATACGGGAACAAGAACATACAGCTCCATTTTTCTCACGCCTTGGAAAAAACAACATTCACATTTCTCCTGTGGGATTCTGTGCTATTTATTTTCTCCATATTTTCACACTTTTAAAAGGATAAGAGTGTATGTGAGTGTGTGTGTGTGTGTGAGAGAGAGAGAGAGAGAGAGGAGAGAGAGTACTCTCGATAATAATTTATCTCTTTCCATCCCATGCTCTTTCTTATTCTTCAAAACTGGGTACTGGGTGAAGTAGAAAACATTAAATTTAATTCAACCATTTCTTTTTTTTTCAAGTTATGAAAAGTGATACAATATTATATATTATATTATGTTTGTCAAATATTAAAACAGGGTTATCTGGTAGAAATGCTTTGAGCATCAACCTCGCCTGGTGGTTACCTTCAACTTAAAAGTGTTATTATTATAATGGGACAGCCAAAATTTGCACCTGCATCCTAAATAAAAATAAATTATGACATGTAATATGTTCGCAATCGACCCCGGAATTTCACAACTTTTAGTGGGTAATATCGACATTGTGAGAACTAATGCTAATGCCTCATAACTCCAACTCTATCATATTCAAATATCAATCTCGTAATGCCGCCACTGGTCGTTGTCCACTCTACAACTACCCCAATTGTCCTCACGAGGCTAGGTTAGGCCCCGACATCCAAAATAAAGAGCCGAAAAAATTGAGACTTCACCAGTATTCGAACCCAGGTCACCTTTTTTAATCAGGTCAGAGTATTAATCAACATAGGAACAAGAGAATTAAAAAGTATCCTCTATCATAATAATGAATTATTTTTACTCAAAGCTATATTTGAAAATTCTGCCCTGTTACGGAATCTCGGGAGAACGGTCACTTTGCCTTTTTCCTTTAGTATTCTGAAGGGGAGAAGAAGGGTTAAAAGTGGCCGAAAAGGTACATTATTTAATTAATGAATATTAAGTACCTCCATAAACAAGGGGAATTCTTGGAAAATTCTCGGAGAATTCTCAGGGGAATTCTCAGTAATTCTGTGTGTGTATGTGTGGTGTGTGTGTCTCTGTGTGCGTGGCTTGTACCTTCAGGGTGTCAACAGTATGCAACTAGAACGTTTTAATGAAAATCTGCTATTTTGTTTTTTGGTTATATCTCGAGAAAAAAAAAAAAAATTGTAAATTCAAAGTTATGGAAAAAATGAATAAAAAAAATGTTATGATTTTACACCTCTATTGCATATTTTGAATTTCCGATAAAGGTAGCCTTTACATAGGTGAAAATTCTCCTATATTACAACGGTTTGATTTCAGTTTAAAAGTAAGGTGAGAGTTTTATCAATCTTGAAGTTTCTTCAATGTGATATTTTCACATTGAAGAAACTTCAAGATTGATAAAACTCTCACCTTACTTTTAAACTGAAATCAAACCGTTGTAATATAGGAGAATTTTCACCTATGTAAAGGCTACAAACTATAAGTAATAGAGCCAGCGATGTAGGGATTGATATTTTCAATATAACTCCTGTTGAAATAGATAGGTTTATTTTTTTTTTATTTTTTTTTTTTTAAGTGGGGTTTAACGTCGCTTTCAACTGCCATGGTCATATCACGACGGGGGTTTTACCCTCCATTCGCAGGAAACTCACAAACCTGCTACTCACATTGACCTCACCCAGCCTGAGTGGGGCCGGGAAAAAGCCAGCGTCACGAGAATTAGAATTTGAATGGTCACCCATCCAAGTCTTAACGTCGCTGGATGTCGCTTAACTTCGGTGTTCTGAAGGGAACCGGTGTATTCAACATGCCATCGACGCTGGCTAGGTTTATTTTTAGTTAAGTGATACTTTAACTTTATATTTAGTTTATAGTTTAAGTAGGTGCCTCACATGTAGGTCCGCGTGTTATGAAACTGGAAACGTAAAAAGATAATACAAAATGTCTCCCAACAGACACCTACGTGGAGGTGAGGCTGAATTCAGACTTACAGAGTCAACGAATTTGACATTCGAAATCCACGTTATAAATTTGTTAATCTACACACAATTGACTCCTCACTGTCTTGTACTTTGATCAATTCCGCGAAATTTCGTATTTTTCTTCGGGATAAAAGTGTTAAAATCTAGAGTGTGATACATCATTCGATGATTTCAGTGCTGTTTTTCATTATAAATCACGTGGTAGCATTGGTTTTCCATGTTTTACACGTCTGTTTATACATCTTGTAATCAAAAACTATTGTAAAAAAAAAGAATCTCGCTTAAACACTAGCTGTAGGAATGGAAGTGTAAAATACCTATGGAAAAAACAATTTTACCGAGTGATTAAACATGAAAAACTACACTAATTTGATGAGTAACACTTTGCGTTTTAACTTTAACACTTTTATATCGAAGAAAAGTCCATAATTGCGCAAGGTTGATCAAAGATCCTGTTCATCAAAGGATCGAGTGAGGGGTCAAATGTGTGTATGATTTAAAGTAGATTTTGTACATCAAAAATAATAATAATATATAGCGTTACATTTAAAAATCAGTTGGTGCCTGTGACACCATGGGACACCTTGTCCAATCACTTTTATGACACCATGTAAAAAATTTGAGAAAATTTTTATGCAGCTTTTAGAAAACTATTACCGTATTACCCAGTACAATCGTTCAAAGCTAAAGGT
Source organism: Bactericera cockerelli (assembly GCA_024516035.1). Classification (NCBI taxonomy): domain Eukaryota; kingdom Metazoa; phylum Arthropoda; class Insecta; order Hemiptera; family Triozidae; genus Bactericera; species Bactericera cockerelli. The sequence continues at coordinate 8,611,165 of CM044958.1, read as the reverse complement.
TATCATATTAATGTTACGGTAAAAGTACATAATCCGGTTATTGTATACATTTACCGGAGTCTTTGGTAAAAGTAAGAAATAATCTTAAAAAACACTCTATTTCCTACTTTAACCGGTAATTGTATACAATCGCCAGAGGAGTTTGGTGAAAGTAAGAAATTCAAATTTCAACGATCGACACGCAAGCGCAGTGCCGAGTATGATACTTTTCTGCTCTGTACTACTGCTCAGTCTGGCTGGGGGACTATAAACAGGGAGTAGACCAGCATTGGCTTGGTTCTGGGGGCCCTTGTCAATTATTAGCCTCCTTGTAAAGACAGTGGTAGAAGTGCTGAGTCATTCCTTCACTGTCTGGCTACCATCGTTCACGATGACGCCACCCTATGATATGATGACTACTGCTCTGTACAAAAATTGTGAAGAGGCCTTGTGCATCACCACAAATAAAATCACACAACAATGATACTAATTGTTTTATTTCTTTTTTTTTCATTTCATTCTCTTACTTTTACCGCTGGTTACTTTTTAATCTGAATGTTGTAGAATAATAAGATGGAACCAAAAAAAGGTCCCGAAAATCAATTTATGTTAATAATTTATTGATTAAAAACAAGAGATTTTTTGTCTGAATTAATAAAATAGGAAAATTTTGTATGACATTTGTGTACTATTTGTTTTGATACGACATACTCTCATAGCACTTGGAATTCCACAGCATTCCATTTTTTTTACATTTAAACTTGTCTGTTTTACATTTTTTAGTTTTGCAAACACATCCCTGACAGCCTTACCCACCCAACAATGAAGTTTTTCTAACTAACTCCGCACTGCGCTTGCGTGTCGATCGTTGAAATTTGAATTTCTTACTTTCACCAAGCTCCTCTGGCGATTGTATACAATTACCGGTAAAAGTAGATAATTGAGAATAATTTCGTACATTTACCAGTGACTTTGGTGATTGTATACAATTACCGGTAATTGTATACAATCACCAATTATGTACTTTTACCGTAACATTAACATTATATTTGCTTACTCAAATGCACAAGTACTGGTTATCAATATATTGTTTCGTTCAGTTCAAGATTATCTGCCTATTGACAAGGCAATAAAGAAATTATAATTTATTTTCTTGTGAAATATGAACATTATAAATTACCTACATCAAATTAATTTACATTAAGTGTTTTGTCGATTGCCCATAATGAAAAAACTATTGGCTCTATTTTTCCTTGGAATTAGTCTCTGCACCACATCGGTTTCTGGTAAGTCAAGAAGAGATGCTAAGGGTTGATGAAAGGTGTACGAGTATTCACTTACTGATTGATTTATTCATAACTAGTGGGCTGGACCCGCTTTTCTAATCCTTCACACCCACACACCACCCATACATCACACAGAAGCACACACCACCCATACATCACACACAAACACACACACCACCCATACATAACACACAAACACACACACCACCCATACATCACACACAAAACACACACACCACCCATACATCACACACAAACACCCACACATCACCCATATATCACACACACACACACACCACCCATACATCACACACAAACACACACACCACCCATACATCACACACAAACACCCACACATCACCCATATATCACACACACACACACACCACCCATACATCACACACAAAGACACACTCACACCCACACACCACCCATACGTCACACACAAACTAATTAGCTCTCTAGTATATAAAGAAAATAAATAAACTATTCACACACCCTTTAATTTTTTTGTACAAAGTACAGAAGAGCTACTATCAATGGTTTTTGTTCTAGGTGATTTCTATGATATAACAACAGTGTACAAATTCAACACAGAAGAATTCGACCACAATGGAGAGTTGAACACGCGGTATCTGAATACATGCGCCGTATCCGTTCATCCCCAGTCTAATGCTATTGGCCTCCCGTACATAAACGTAGATAGGAGTCAACCCTTCGAGGTAAAGTATCCAGTTGAAAAACCAACCATACCATACCTGGACGTGAATGCAAACTATTCTCAGTGGAATATTTCATCTGGTGTTGAGGAATCTGAACAAGAATACTTCCTTCGTTCCAAGCTAGAATACGATTACTCATTTGAATTTTACCGTATGAGGGATATTTTTGATAATATTTTTGAACATAAAGTTGCAATTTGTGATCCCCAAATAGTTATTTGTGGTGAGCAATTAATTACCGTCAGTTCATCTTGTATGTCCTCTATCTATGAGGAAACATTAAATGGGAGAGTTTGGCTTAGTGTAAAATTTCAATTAAATGAACTAAAAAAATTACACTAGAAATTGAAGATGGGAATTTTGTAGATATAAATATATACCATTTAGATAAAAGCATCGAAGCACAATATATATCAACTAACGGAGAAGATAATGCTGACTTGATTAAATTTCACCTTACAAAGAGTTCCCATGAAATCCATCTCTATATAAACTTAGTAGGAGCTTTAACAATTTACAATGCTGGCGATAGGAAAACATATATCAGTAAAAGAATAATTTCAAAATACAATTACATACAGTTGACAACAGGAGAATGTCTGAATAGTGGTTTCGAGACCGGCATTTCATATGAATTCATTCAGCTAAAACAAAATGTACTTTCAGATAACAACTCTATTAATTCTCCATGGCTCTCTCTTAAAAATGAATCTTTTTTCTTCGTAATTTATTACAGGAAATTTGAGGACTTCTTGGGTATAACTCTTATAGACCAAGGTGGGCAAGAATCGTTAAATCTTATATCAGAAGAGCTACGTGTATTACAACTTAACGGTGAAAATTCACATAGGCTCGTAGACGAAATCGTACTGAGCAAGGTAATGGTCATATTCCCCAATAGTTGGACGTTACACAAGCAGATCAATATCTCTTTCAACAAAGACATGTACATCAGGGATTTATGGGAGGGAACAGATTCAGACATCTATAGAATACACCAAAGCAAGGCATGCGTCAAGTCTGACATTACAGAAATATACAACGTTGCACTTAGAGATCCATACATGGACAAACAGGTTACCTTCTGTTCAAATGGAGGTTTTCTGGATAGCTCTAACACAAGCTGTATATGCCCCCCTGGGTTCACAGGTGACTTCTGTGAGATTGCCTGCGGGAGAAACTGCTATGGAAAGAAATGTTCAAAGCTTTGTTCAAATACAAATAATGACTGTAAGGGAATGATTCTGTGTACACCTTCCTATGGATGTTCATGTGCACCAGGTTACCATGGAGACCAATGTCTACAACAATGTGAAAAAGGAACGTATGGAACAGATTGTAAACAGATGTGTGGCAACTGTAAAGGTGGGTGTGATAAGTATACGGGATACTGTAGGGAAAAATGTGACTCGCCTTTTTTAATATGGCCAACATGTAAATATTTTCACTCTTATTGGAAGGGACATCCCGAGATCGTAAACAGTACTTTCAATACAGTTGAACTCAGCCTTAATTTTCAACCTGAAAACATTTTCAATTCTTATGATAGAATAAAATTCTTCATTATTCAATATAAAGAAGACACTGATATAACTTGGAGAAATAGTTCTTACAGAACCTACAAGCAACAGAAAGCAAAACACACAGTTAACAACTTGAAACCAGGTCGAAAGTATTTATTCAGAGTCATATTTCTTGACGAAACACTACAATCCAATGAACCAAAACTATCCAAAGTGTCTGAAGGTTTAACAAAATGTAGCGTTTCTGTTAAGAACAATAATTTACAAATCATCAAAAGCTCAAATACAACCATTGAGATAATGTGGGTCGAAGACCCAAAAATAGAAATCAATGAATGTCCTTTCTCTAGTTATATTTTGGAAATAGATAATGAGTTGAATGACGGATTCATAGAAACTCGGAAAATAACGGGACTTAAAAATACATTGTACGAAATAAAAAAATTGAGCCCCAATCAAAGTTATTTGATCAAATTAAAAAAGCTTACAGTTCATGGTGAAAGTGTAGTACTTTCTAGAATAACCGCAACAACAGATGCACTAACTATTGACTATTCAATGCAGGTAGTAGGTTTGACGGTAAGGAAATCAGTAGGCTCTGAAGTTCAGTTAGAATGGTTTCAACATCCATTATATAAAATATATTACATTAAATATAAACTATTGAGGAAGCTGTCATGCAGTCAGGCTGAAGTCCAACTCCCCTTACAAGTTGTGACTACTACTTCTATGCACTACGCTCTCAAATTAGAACCAAATGCACAGTACAAAATATTTGTTACAGGAGATGAAACCTTGATAACACGAGACAATGAATTAACAATAATAACAGATGGGAAACTACCAGGCACCTCTCCAAATTTACTAAAGGAAACCCTTCGAGTAACCAATGAAACTGTTCAAGTACAATGGACTGATGCAGCATTAGCATGTCAACTCATGAATGGATTTTTTGAAAAATATTTAATAGAGTTATTGGACATACAAAATCAAGTTATCAAAACTTTTGAAACTGAAAGCAAAAGACTCGAGTTCTCAGGATTGAGTCCTGAAACCTTTTACAAGCTGAGGATTAGGTACGTTAATAATATAGGATCAAATCCAGACATTTATTTAGAACAGAAGTTTACAACCAAAGCAACGTCATTCCTAGTAGCTCAAGACCTTATAGCTTATAAAACCAGTACAAATATGATAGGACTAAGATGGAAAATTCCAATAAGTAATTCAACAGTGACTGCAGTTAATATAAATATTCAAAATCAAGCTGACAAAAAATCTTGGAATGTAACAGATCTGAGCTCACTGCAGTGTAGAGCTTGGCCAGGATACTTTTGTTACAACGTATTGCACCTAAAACGAAACACCAAGTTCACTGTCTCAATAGACATCTTCAGCGAAGAATTTCCAGAAGGAGGACCTCAAAAATCTATTGAAGTGGTTACCAGAGAAACAGTGCCATCAACTGTCACAGACATCAATGTTGAAGAAATAGCTCTGAAAAACATGACCATATCATGGAGAATACCTTTCTTGCTTAACGGAATACTTCGACAGTTCTTATTGGAAGTGGAGCATTTATCATCGTTCAATGAAACATTGTGCTGTCAAAGTCTGGTGACAATCAACTATCCAGTAGAGGAGGAGACCGAGATATATTACCAGGTTCTAGAGAACATTCAGAGCGCTTCGTCGTACCAAATCACCATCAAAGCTCTGACAAAGCGTATAGGACAGGAAACGAGTAAAATAATTGACACTCCACCCAACATGATTCCCATCAAACAGAAACCTAGCGTGAGAGTTGACAGCCAAGATGTTGCGTGGGTTGAGCAAGCAATGCCTCACTCTGATAATTCTTCAGCGGAGGCAGCAGAGAATGACTTGATCACTCATGTCTTAGTAATTGTTCAATCTAACGACAAAGAAAGCTTCAGCAGCACAAAAGTATCACAATTCAGAACAGAGATGACTCACCTTCTGAAAACAAACACTTGGTGGATAGCCCAGGTATGTATTGTCAAGGAAGATTGCTCCGTCGATATTGGAACTGAAAACGAAAGTAGCAGTCTCTCGTATGGTGAAATCAGAAACAAGCCTTTGACAGCGGGTCACAACTATACCATAGTTCTTGCACAGGTCAACCAATATCTATCAGCTAGGTCGTTCACAATTGTCAGATCTGTTCCTTTTATAAAGGTGGGAGACGTCACAGCAACAGCAACCGAAGAAGTCTTCGCCATGGTCGGGCAAAAAATAGTTTCATTTGGGAACTTTCCTTGATTAATACGACTTTTCCAAGACTAAAAGTAGGTTCTGAAGGTGTACCTAATATCAATTTTTCTCTCCTAAAAACTACACAAACATAACCTAAACAACATTTGCTCAAAAATATTTTTTTTTTTTTTTTTTTTTTTTTTTTTTTTTTTTTAGAATATTCACACGCAGTTTGTGATACTGCATTTACGTGAATATTTTGTTGTTTCCTATATTGATTAATTTAGATTTAGTATTTCCTTGCAAGTTTCTTTGTATTTATCAATACTCATATCAAGGTCTAGGTATTGTGAGTATTGATTGTAAGTTTGTAGTGTTGATAAGAGGGTCGAATTTCTATATATAGCTGAGCAATTGGGTATTTCAAAGTATTCATTTGATGGTCTGCTTCTTAGTCTAGTGTTTGGTACTCTTATTCGGATCTTATTTATTATTTCAGGGCATGTAATATTGTTATTTATGATGTTGTGAATAAAAATCAGAGAGTAGTATTGCCTTCTATCTTTAAGAGTTCCTATTGATAATTGTTCGATTAGATCTTTGTATGCTATGGGGGTTGGATATGCTGGATAGAACCCATTAAATTTGAAGAATAATACTCTGATAAATTTGCTTTGTAATCTCTCTATTTTCTTACTGAGACAATCAGTTTTGGGGGTCCAGATTACAGTTGCATATTCTAGCTTGCTTCTAACTAGTGAGTTATATAGAGTTATTAATGTATCTAGGTCTGAAAAGATTTTAGTGTGACGGAAAATAAGACCTAAATTTCTGGATGCTTGAGTTATAATATAATTAATGTGTTGGTCAAATTTTAAGGTTGAATCCAAAATGACGCCTAGATCTTTTTTACTCTCAACTCTGACTAATTCAGTACCATCTATTTTGTAACTCATGTGTAGTACATCTTTTTTTCTTCTGGTTATAGTAAGTACTTCGCATTTACTTGGATGAAATTTCAATTTAATGTTTTTTAACCAACTATTTACTCTGTCCAGGTCTTCCTGAATCATTGAACAATCTTGCGGGTGTTTGATGCATTTGAATATCTTGAAATCGTCTGCAAAGAGCAGATATTCGGAATGTTGGATTGCGCTCCCTATGTTGTCGATTACAATTGTGAAGAAGAGGCTACTGAGTTTGGACCCTTGGATGACTGATGATGTTGGGTAATAAGGTTCAGACAGGTTGTTTTCAAATAGCACACGGTGCTCTCTGTCTCTCAGATAGGAAGCAATAAATTCTACAAAGTCAGGATGGAAGCCAAACTCGGTTATTTTCTCCAGCAGTACTCTATGATCGATTTTATCGTACGCCTTCATTATATCGGTAAAGATCACATCTATTTGACTGTATCCTTCATCTAATTTACTACAGATATATTCTTGTAATACAAATAAGTTACTTACAGTTGAGCGTTTTTCTATAAACCCGTGCTGATTTGGCGAAATTTTTGAATAAATAAATGTTGCAATTTTGGTGAAGATGCATGTTTCAAATATTTTTGATAGTGCAGTTAGTGATGTAATTGGTCTGAAATTGGAAATGTCTTGAGTATCACCTTTCTTTGGTACTGGTGTTACCATCGCGATTTTAAGTAGACGGGGAAAAGTTTTGTTTATTAAGGCTTGGTTGAAGATGTGTGTAAGACTACTTTTTAGATTGAGAGAACATTTTTTAAAGATTATTGTAGGAATACCATCTATACCCGCTGACTTATCTTCTAAAGATGAAATTGCTTGACTTACGTCATATTCTGAAATAGTGAATGTAGGTAGTTCAATTGGATATGAATTGGATAGTTGTTTTACATTGTAATTTTCGGGAGATGGGCCATAAACTGATTGAAAGTGTTTAGCAAAACTGTTGCAAATTATTTTAGGATCTGAGAGTTTTTCACCATCTTGATTGTATTCTATTTTATTTAAGTTTTTGGACTTGGATTTAACGTATTTCCAGAATTCTTTGTTACCGCCATATTTCAATTTATTTTGGAGCTCATAAATGTATTTCTTGTAGTCTTTTTTAATTAGATTTTTACATTGTTTTTTCAAATTTTGATACTCTGGGTTAGAAGTGGTTATGATTTGTTTGCGTTCGTTTTCTTTTTGTTTCACTAGTTTAATTGTATTGTAGTCCCACCATGGTGGATATCTTTTTCTATTTATTTTAATGTTACCACATTTTCTCTTTGGGACATTTTTGTCTATACACTCGTATAATGTTTCATAGAATATTTCTAGTGTGTTATCGGGTCAGTTTCTTGCTGGATATGATTAAAGTTAATTTGTTTTATTTGTTCGCAAAGTAGATCTAAATTAGTGGCTTGATAGTTATAGTGTCTACTAAGGTTCTTCATATTTAGGTTCTGCTCTCATAAATGATTTTTTGTTACTATTATGCGTGCTTGAGTTTTTATTTTTTTGGTAGAAAAATAGTAGTTCAAGCGCAGGGTGATGGTCATCCTCTTTAACTAGAGGATCTCCTTTTTCTGTTTTAATTGTTATGTGTCTTTTCACTTTTGTTTCTAATACTGAGCGATAAAATATAAGGTCTAGTGTTCTGTTATTGCTATTTAATATTTGATTGTAAGATTTAAGATTGAAAAAATTAATTATTTTTAGTAAAGTATCTGTTTTTGATGAGTTCTTTTTGGTATTACTTTCATCATTGTCAGTAAAAAAATCAGGAATATTAAAATCTCCCAATATTAATATGTTATGTTTCGATTGTTGTAAGTTACATTTGGTTAGGTGTTCCCAGAAAAATTCCATTGTCTCATTAGATACAGGCGGAGGTATGTAAACAAGACAAATTATAATATTTACATGATTGATTCTTACACGTACACAGTTAAATTCTATATCAGAGGTATTGAGACTCCAGTTTGTATATGCTGTTGTTTTGTGTTCTTTTTTTATTGCAAAAATTAAGCCTCCACCTTGAGATTTTTCTGTGGCATTGAGGTCACGATCCTGTCTAAATAATTGATAATTATCTTCGAAAAGTTCTTTGTCGAATGTATTTTCTTGAAGCCATGTTTCGGTCAATGCTATGATATCATGGTTTTGTGCTATTGAATTGATGTAGAATTCTTTTGTTTTAGTATTTAGGCCACGTACGTTTTGATATAGCAATGAAAACTGATATAATTTATTTGTATTTTGAGTTGTATTGTTTATAATTCCGCCCGTATCTTTACAAATAATCTTATTATCTACAACATTATCAGACGAAAGGTCTTTGTTTTTAGCATTAATAGTATTAATCGTACTTATGGTACTCGTCAAGTCATCTAAAAAAAATTACTACTATATAACTTTCGTGTGTTTTTTGCTCCTGTGATTGTCTGTGTATCTGGGATTCTGCCGCCATGTATGTTTTGGAAATCACCGCCGCCTCGATCTTGGTAGCTGCCGCCGCGTCCATCATTGAAACTGCCGCCGCGTCCATCATTGAAACTGCCGCCGCGTCCATCATTGAAACTGCCGCCGCGTCCATCATTGAAACTGCCGCCGCGTCCATCATTGAAACTGCCGCCGCGTCTGTATCGATTATATCTTCTACCACGTCTCTCAGGATAGCTGTTATATTTGTCGCCTCGTTCTTCAGGATAGTTGCTGTCACGTCTAGCTATGTAACTGATGTTACGTCTGTTAGTGTAGCTAACGCCATGTTTGTTTCGGTAACTGACGCTGCGTCTGTTAGGGTAGCTGTCGCTGCGTCTTTCATGGTAGCTGCCTCCGTGTCTTTCATGGTAGCTGCCGCCGTGTCTTTCTTGGTATTTGCCGCCATGTCTTTCTTGGTAGCTGCCGCCGCGTCTTTCTTGGTAGCTGCCGCCGCGTCTTTCTTGGTAGCTGCCGCCGCGTCTTTCTTGGTAGCTGTCGCCGTGTCTGTCTTGGTAGCCGGCGCCGCGTCTGTTAGTGTAGTTGCCGCTGTGTCTGTCATGGTAGCTGCCGCCACGTCTGTCTTGGTAGTTGCCGCCGTGTCTGTTTTGGTAGGTGCTATCGAGTCTCTCTGGACGGCTTCCACCTTGGTTGCGGTTCTTGTTGTTGAAACTGCTGTGACTTTTGTGGTAGTTTTTCTCCTTGTTGGATTGCGATTCGTTGATTTGGACTTTCTTCTTTTTTCTTTGGATTGATTTCCCTATTTCTGCGCAAAGTTTTCTTTTGCCATTTCTGTTTAAATGTATTCCATCGTTTGTATAGTCCCATGTTTTTAAAATGTCTTGAAGTTCTATTAAATTTATTTGTTCGTATTTCTTCAGTAGTTCTTTAATATTTTTGTTGAAGGTTTTAATGTATTGATTTTTCCAAGGTTGATCGTACCTCGGTGGGGTCATAACAAAGTGGAGTTTGCAGGTTTTATTGTACTTCGCCATCATGTCGTGGATAGCATTTTCAACTTGGGTCCAGTATGAGTTGCAAATGTCATTCGTCCCGACAATGAAAACTATGTCATTGTACTGTGTCAGATCTACGGGCAGTAAATTACGTATGTCACTATAACATGCCCCACTTTTGAAGGTGATGTCGACTTGGAAGTTAGATGACAATTCTGGTTTGATTAGGTGAAGGATATTTCTTGCATGACTGTCTCCTACAATTTTACATTTTTTTGTGTGTTGCAAAAAATTTACATTATGTTTTAGTATTTGGGCGTTATTCTTTTTGTATGGAGGTTTTTCTTTTTCTACCTCTATATCAGATCTTGTTACTATTTGTTTTCTAAGTTTGTAAACTTCTTCTGTAGTTAGTTTTAGATCATTTTCCAATGTTCGAATACTCTCCACCATTTCCTGCATAATAGAGTTATTCTCCTCTTCTTTCTTTTTCAAAATATCTATTTCAACTTGCTTGTCCATTATTTTTTGTACAAGAGAATGAACTTTTTCTTTTAATTCCCCAGTTTCTTTTTCATTATGAGGTGTGTCAATTGTTATATTATCAGAGGATTCGGAATCTTTCCTCTTTGTCGTAAGTGGTGTTGTAGCTTGGCTACTGTTCAATTGTGTTGGAGTGGATATTTGATTTGTTGGTGCATTAGTGACGTTAGGTTCATGGTTATGCTTACCTCTCTTACGGTTATATTAAAATTTAACCGCATATAAAAAGAATATTATGTCCAAATTAATTTGATACGTATAATACATTATGTACAATGTAAGAACAAAAAATAGTTTTAGTTTCAAAGAGAGAAAAAAAAAGAAAAAAGTTATATTATTTGTGTTAATCACTTTCGTGATATCACAACTACTCAAACTCACGTTTACGGCGTAATCACACAGTGGCGTAATCACTCAGCACTTCTACCACTGTCTATACAAGGAGGCTAATAATTGACAAGGGCCTCCAGAACCAAGCCAATTCTGGTCTACTCCCTGTGATATGGATGGATACTAATAATATAAAATTGCCCATTGCAACACCACATGCGGCGCCAGTACACATTTTTATCTCCCAGTGAAATTTAAAATGTCGAACCTATTTCTTTTCCAATGAATAGAATACTGCATGGTGGAAAATAGGAATATATACTGCGACATAAAGTAGGTAGATATATTGAGACAGTAGAAATCTTCGAGAAATATGTAGGTAATTGATAGTTCCGTTATTTACCGTCAAAAATAGATAACTTTGTTTCCATTCTTGGAAATGTTCCCAAATACAAGAAAATTTAATGCTATCCTCCGAGGAACACGTTTATTCATACTTTTTCATTATGGAAAATTGAGGTGGCGTCGCTGAGAAAAAGAGATAGAAAGAATTTTATTGAAGTTTCAATTTGTTAAAACATTTATCACTAGAACCACTGCAACCAAATTGGGAGATTATGAAGATTAAAGATATACAGGCAGTCTCAATTTTTTTTTTTTTTAATGTCTCAATTTTCAAAAGAAATATCAATGATTTAGACCTTATCATTTGCACTTCGTGAAATATACCCGTATTTGAAAACGCTCAGTCAAATGCTCAACTTTTCAAAATAGCGCTTGACTGCAATGAGAATGTCTTTTTGGTAACCATGCCAAATTTTTGCTCAATTCCAAATTGAGGTTCTCGAGTTAGGTATAGTGTTACAAACACAAACGAATCATCTTAAAATAATAATAAGATTTATTTATCATAAATCTATGTATAGATCAAATGTGTATGACAATTGTTTTAAAAAAATTGTGAAAAGGCCAGGGATATCTGATCATATTGGTTTTTGGATTTGTAAATTGTTATTCTTTTAGGGCCGTATTATGAAACAGGATTAGTAAACCTAAGCCGACCCTTAAATTTTATCAGCTGACCGATAGGTATTCTGAAATAAGATTTTCCACCAAGAAGGCTGGTCATAGCTTCATTACGCGACAGAAGTAATATACCTACAGCTGCAAAGCCCAGCTCAGATATGACCACTACAGTTGTTGTCAAGGTGGAAGTTAAGGAGTAGTGTCCACTAAGATTTTCAAATCCTGTTTCATAATAATGCACCACTGGGAGGAGAGCTAACATTGCCTACATACTAGCCATAATAATTATGATATAAGACAGTAAAATTGTAACAAATATACGTATTTTTTTATATACCTGTATAAATCTTTTTCTGTAGTAAAAATATTAAAAATACTGCTACCAAAGAGTGTTGAAAAGAAAAATCTGCTTAGCTCAACACTCTTGGCGCCTCCTATCTAACTTTCTTATAAATTAAGTAAATAACCATACACTTTTATACTTTTCAGTGAACACAAAGCTTTACAGTATACTATCTTGAGCTATTTACTTGGCAGACATTCTGTCTCCAGTAGATAATTCCTGTCTTTTGTGTTGAATTCCTGATGCATTCTACGTGTTTTCCTTCTAATTCGAGGTGTCTTGCACAGTTCGGTGGTCTTTTAGATAGTTAAATTGATTCTGTAATAATATTGATAATCTAAGAAAGAATAAGGAGATCAGACGACCTTAAATTAAAAGTCATCAACACTATTTATTCTCAAGAGCACTAACTTTGGTTTTGTGTCTGTCTATCTGTCTGTTAAAAATATTCCTTGTAACGCGCGAATCTAGGAAACTACTGAACGGATTTCGATGGAATTTTGTACACATATAGGAGAAGTTCTGTAGATGGTCCCATTTTAATTTCATCAACTTCGTACTAGCGGTTCTGGGTGAAAGAGACCATACGCATTACCACTTTCACGATCATATCTCGTGAACGGTACACTGTCGGTACACCCAATTTTTCTGAAATTTGTATGTCTATGCATATTAGTGTTTCACATTGTTCAATTTTGTAATTATTTTTTAAACAAAATATGATTCAGCTCTGATATTTAAGAAAATCCAAAATTTTGAACAAAAATGTGCAAAAATAAGGCCTACGACTTGCCGATGTAGCATTTTTTGTAGGATTCGGAATGTAAGAAAAATAGTTCTACAATATAAAACAAATTTGAAGAAAATCAGTTTAGCGTTTTTGGAGATCCAAGTGAATTAGTATAAAATCTCAAAATTGCCACGTGTATAACAGTATGCAATATGAACCAATCACGAGGAAGTATTGTGTCCTGTCCATAATAGGCTGTGTATTTTTTCATGTCTAGACCTCATTCAACGGGACCATTAAGTAGGTATACCATGTACCTACTTAATAAAATATACCTACTGTTATTATATTGATAGAAGTCTAAACTTGACAAAACAATGAAAATTGTTCATTTTAATTTTCTTCTCTCTTACTATTCACTGATTCTCTCTGAAGCTCCCCCTTCCTGCTTCCCTCTTGAAACACTCGAGTGAAAAGCTCCTTCCATTATTCGAGAAGTTCCACTCCTGTCACATTTTGCAGTTTATTGAAAAATATTTCAAATAAGTTCTTAAAGACAAAGTTTCAAGTCGTTGACTAGTTATTTTAAATTAATTGAATTTTACGAGTATATAAATTTAAAAGTTAGCTATGGCTGACACGGTATGCTTTGCAAAGAGCATAAGAGGCTGCACCATCTGCACATGATAAATTCTTTTAATTAGAATTTTACGACTGGAGAATTTAAGTTTTTACTGGGCCTGCAAGCAATTATTTTTAATGATTTACTATCCTGACATGGTTTCCTATTGGCCTAGTTTTGTGTTATGATTTAATGCTTTTATCTGCTTGAGGGAATTGCTCTAAATAATATATAATCTGTAAAGTACATAATTTTTCAAGCTTTACATATGCCTGCCGCTGCTAGATGATTTTTTTTTTATTTGTTTAATTTAATTTAAAAAATAATTTTGATTTAGTTCCCTTGTAACATGCGGTCTCTAATAGTTTGTTGTAGTTGTAATAATAGAAAAGACATTTAACTTAAAAGATTGTATAAACTCAATAAAGCAAGGCTCTTGAAATTTTGTAGAGTTGTTGAGAAAATACATTTGAGCAGTAGTATAATTTGGTGACGTGAAAGCTGAGGGGGCCGTAATGAGGTGAAAAATAAAAAAAGGGTAAAAAAAAGGCCGCTTGATATTTTTTAATTAAAGCCTATCGAGTGCGGTCTTGAATGGAAAGTCTCGATGTCCTCATACTTGATTGCACATTTATAATGCGATAGGTGAATCTGTGTGAGGTTTACAGTTCAAAGAACTACTAGTTTCATATACATTGTAATGTAATGTAAACAGCTTTTATATGTACAACTAGCGGGCTGTCGCCCGCTTTGCGGGCCGAGGCATGGCCGTGAAAGAAAAAAATCCTTTTTCGCCAATGGCAGGTGTTGTAGTGGGAATTTCGAAAAATCCCGTCTTATTGCACATCTAGACTATAAGACAAAGCTACCTACCAAATTTCATCTCGCTAGGTATTACGGTTTGGGCTATAGAGCGATGATCAGTCAGTAACTTTGACATTTATATATTAAGATTAAATGAACACATACTAAAATATAAATACATATAACATGAACATTTAGTACAAAATCAGATTAACGGCTCGTAAAAAAATCATAAAAAAACTTAGATTTCAGGGCGTCAATTTAGTCAATGCATTTATCTTATAGAAATTTTTTTGAACACTTTTAACTGAGGGTGGGTACTTGGAAAAGACAGTAGAAAGTTTAAAGTCTTTTTCATTTTCATATCCTGTCATCTCAGAGGAAGTAACAAGAAAGTCAAGAGAAACCGGAAACAAGATAAAGGAAAGGAGAACGGATAGTGGATGGAGAAGAGGGGAAAATAATGCGGAGGAGAAATGAGAAAAGTAGTCGAGAAAGAAAATTGCAAAGGAGATGGAATTCTAGAAGATAGTGGTGTTACATTTGTATCAGATATACTAACCGAGAGAACAGGAAAGCATGTAATGGAGAACGGAAACGTGATGAAAGAGACAAAGATATTATTGTGATTGAAATTTTTCTCTTCTCAAATAAAGAAAAGCGTAACTTACTGATAAGACTGTTCACCAACTGACCAAAATCACAAGTTCGTAAAATTTAAGGTAAGATGTCATGAAAAATTGTATGCACGCCTGGTTAAAATTAGGTATGCAACGTGTAATAAATGTAATCAATCTCGGAAATTTCGTACTGAGATAAATTTGATTTTTACTGTAGGTTCTTAAGAAATTAAGAATAATACAATAATTATACAATTAATACATAGAGAACTAAAAAAATTATATTTTTTATTTAATTATAACAGCAGCTGCCAGTCTTTGACTGGTTGCCATTCCGCACAGCATATCCATCAAATCTATCAGACAATTTTTTAATATAATATATTATACTTTTTAACTATTTTTTTATTTACTATTGTTGTATCATTGTCATATTAAATTTGTATAATGTATTGGAAATAACAATTAAAATCGCATAGGCTGCTGTAGTAATTATTATTTTTTTCTATGAACAAACATTGAAGATTAAATTTGTTTAAAAAAAAAAAAAAAAAAAAATAAGTAGGCCGCTTCGTTTGTTAGTAATAAAACTGCATCTCTCTTAGTTTTCAAATTCTGATTACAGAGTAAGCAACGGAGAGGAAGAACATATAAAGTAGGTGTTATTTGAAACGATTTTGTGGCTTATAGAGAGAAACGGATAAGTAGCATTAGTAATTTAATACCACCATAGCAAGAGAGGAAATTGTTAAGGAGCGAAAGGCTCTGTACGATGAGCTCTTGGCATAGTTCCAAAAAAAGTTCCTTTCTAGAAACAAAATATTTATAATAACAAAAGTTGCAAGATGATAATGATATGTGAAATGTAAGCTACACATCAATGAACAGAGCCTGCTGAATGCTTTTTGTAACCGCCTTGTGGTAAAAATCCAGAATGCGAGAAAAAGGGTAAATAATGCAAAAGAAGGAAGTTTAATAAAGAAATTGCAGAGAGAAATAAGAGATGGTATTTACATATTAATGAGAGAAGAAGGGAGGAGGACAGACAGGAGACGACGAATTAGACAAGGAAGAGAAATGAGAACATTGTCAACATACTAGCTTCATTAGGGCAATAGGATGGTGAGGGGAGTAGACCGCAGAGATAGAAAATGTAGAATAATGCCAGAGAAATACTGTTTAAATAAGAGGCGTATGGCAAGGTACTATTTAAAATGGAACTAATGTACTTTAGCTAAATGTTGACATACTTATATGTACATAGATATAAACATTTAGAACTATACGTTCGAACACATAATACATCCATTTTTTTTTTTTTTTTTTTTAAAGATGAGTGTTTCACAGCCGTTTTTATTTCGTAGCCATGAAACAGGAGCTACTGTAGACGCTTGTGGTCTGTGTTGTAGCCTACCCATCCCGTAGTATGCCTCCCCTCCGATGGGCGAGAAGTGACACAATACTTCCCAATTAGGTGCTGGGTCAACACGAACGCACCGGAAGGTATCCCTTACAAACCATTGTAACCAAATTAAGAATACAAATTTTTGTCGGCACGGGGGATCGAACCCGGGACCTTCCGCATGGCAAGGTCCCGGGTTCTGAAAAACATAAATAAATATTTATTTATGTTTATCTAAGTACATTTATTTTTTTATTGTTTCTGATTTTAGCTTTTAGAAGTACCTTAACAAATATAATAGCATAATATTCTTGATAATTTTATTATTTCTTTGTGACTGAAAAACATAAATAAATACTTACTATCCCCTCTTTATTCGATTAATTTCAAACAAACGTGTGCATTTTGTATAGGGAAAATAAAAAAAAGGTGAAATCAGGGGTTCGAACTGCAACCATTTGCAACTTAATCTATCTTAAAACTATTACATAATTCTTCAAGCAGAAGGAAATACAAAGCAAAACCAGGTTTGAGATTTTTTTTCATCTCGTGTGTACAGACGTTAGGATTTTTAACGCGAGTACTCACAGGTTACAATAGAATTGAAAAGATCTATTGTAAAAAAGACTGGAGACCCAAAATCGGGAAATTATTTGCTGCAACATATAAGCCTTGCAGTTTAACGAAGAAATGCTGCAAGCGTTTTGGGTTGTCATCCCAAGATGATGTTCTTAATTATGTTTTTATGTTTAACTAGCGGGCTATCGGCCGCTTTGCGGGCAGAGGCATGGTCGTGAAAGCAAAAAATTCTTTTTCGCCAATGGCAGGTGTTGTAGTGGAAATTTCAAAAAATCCCGTCTTATTGCACATCTAGACTATAAGACAAAGCTACCTACCAAATTTCAGCTTCCTAGGACTTACCAGTTCGGAGAAACAGTGATGAATCAGTGAGTCAGTCAGTCAGTGAGTGAAACTCTCATTTATAAGTATAGATAATTATGTTTTATGTTTAATAAAATAAAACAATGACATTTATATGTATAATTATCTAAAAATGTATAATACGAAATGAATATGTATCACTCTGTGTATGTCTCGTTCGTGAATGCTTTTTCATCGACAACATTTTTTCAATCAAAATGCAATTAGTGGGGTTAGAGTGATTATGAAAATTTCAATATACTAAAATATGTAAAACGATTTAGCTATCGATGGTTCTGTGTATCTATAGAATCTATACATTATATACCTACCTATAATTTAGCTTATAGGTACTAAATGACCAGAATGGACGGTACTCTTTGCTCTACACTAACTTGGAGAAAGCTCGTAGGTTATACTCTGTTATTCATCTATATACTTATAAAAGAGAGTTTCACTCACTGACTGACTGACTGACTCACTGATTCATCACTGTTTCTCCGAACTGGTAAGTCCTAGGAAGCTGAAATTGGGTAGGTAGCTTTGTCTTATAGTCTAGATGTGCAATAAGACGGGATTTTTCGAAATTCCCACTACAACACCTGCCATTGGCGAAAAAGGATTTTTTGCTTTGACCGCTATTTCTCCGCACGGCCATGCCTTATCCCGCAAAGCGGGCGATAGCCCGCTAGTAAACATATAAAAGCTTCTCATTGAAATTTAGTTTTACAAATCAGTATCAGTATAAACAGAAAAGTGAGAAGTTGTATTAGACTTTTCGACGAGACAAAATACATACAAACTATATTTACCGTTTTATAAACACTGTAGTTTCTGGGAGGTGTTTTTCCGCGAAACGACCGTTTCGCTTGATGTACAACATGTACAAGATATACAAGAAATTATTCTAAGCAATCAAAATTATTTATACATATGATACCCACATGATGAGGAAACACTAAACTCATGTTAGAGTTTATTGTTGAAGGAGCTATGTTTATATTGTTTATTTAAGGCCACTAGTTTCATCAAAGTTTTCGTCGTGATAAGTCCAAGCAGTTGAAAGCGACGTTAAATCCAAATTAAAAAAAAGTAATACAGACTTTATGCTTTAAGTATGCTCAAAGTAAAATCATTAGAGGAAATGAGTAATTCTCCTAATAAGGCGAATTTGAAGATGTGAGTGCGCGGGTACAAAAAAACGTCTATACTCCCTTGTTCTATAGGTTTTGAACCTTTGTAGTGTCAAAATACATCTAGCCAGCTTGAAAATTTCCTCATTTCTAGTATTCTTTGGTGAAACATGGCTATTTATTCATGGCTATCCATGGTGAGGTCAATACAAAAATATTGTTTTTAAACAACTTATGTAAAAATACTAGATCACTCATCTGGCTCCTGGCCTCATGCAACAATTGATCAAATTTGGGTACATACAGTAAAAAATAATAAATAGAAATTGATTGATACCTAGAATTCAAATTAATTAAAAAGTATTCCACCCAGACACCAACAATAAAATTACAAAACATTTATACATTTTTTTGGCGAGCAATATTATTTCTGTTTTGTTTCGTTTGAAATTTTAACTCAGTATAAATTAATTTTGTTCCCCATCAATTTGACGTTAAATCCCCCCCCCCAAAAAAAAAGAAAAAAAAAAAAAAAAAATGTTCGCAATATTTGAATTTTATTTATTTTATTTTTTCATTCAAAATACGTAATTCGTAGCCGGCGTCGATGGCTCATTCAAGAATCAGTTCTCATGTTATCAATCAAGTTAAGCAACGTCAAGCAATTAGATTTGTTCTCATTCAACTCTCGTGATGCTGAGTATTCCCGGCCCCACTCAGGCTGGAAATGTAAGTAACTGTTATGTGAGTTTCCAGCAAATGAAGGGTAAAAACCCACGTCGTGACTTGACTATGCAATTGAAACAAAAATTATCTTAGTTTAGTAAGTTTAATGATTAAATGAGAAGTGAGCACATCTAATTTACAGTAATTCACTTACAATTAATTGGTAGATAATTATTTTTTTATTTGACATTGAGTTTTTTTTTATTACAAGTGAAACACGTCATCCATATACCTAACCGACCTCAGTAGCTTGATCGATAAGGCGGTGGACCTATAATCGAATCCCAAGTTAAGGATAAATTTAGAAAAGTCGAGTTTGAGTAGTTGTGATATCACGATTGTGATTAACACAAATATGATTACTCAAAAAAAACACCTCATCCAAATAATGTCACATGATGTCAAAGTGCTCGATGTGCTCACTGATATGTATATTATCTAGATAAAATACAGTGTGTTCTTGGAGTTATGTTGAATGGTACGATTCGTAATTGGATGGAGACCCTGTATAAAGTATAAATCGTCTATTTTGAAACATGTAAATAACGTTATTGTGTGAATACAAACTGCCGTCTACATCACAGCTAATCCTGAGCTTAGTACTGGAGCAAAACTTGTTCTTTGCTGTTGCTAACACAAGTGTAAAACACGACTACGATAAAATATATTTCTTTCCTTTCCATCCTTTCCTTGTAGGTACTCTTTGTCTATTTTGCACTTTTTCTTTCCCCTTGTTCTTATAGCCTCCTATTATCTTCTCTCTTGTACCTACCTCTCTTTAGGTCTCTCTTGTACCCTCCTTTCTTTTCTGTTGCTTCCACTGTCTTAATTGTATCTACAGTTCGATTGCTCCTTTTTCTTATGATCTCTTTTTTATATGAAATTTCTTTACCTTTTATTTGTTCATTTTTCTTTTCCATTATATACTCCCATTTTCCTTATGTAGTAATATCGCCTTATTTATACAGCCCAAATAGGACTAGTGAGTCCCATTCCCATCATTCCGGCAGTAGTCAAAATCTCAATTCGGAGAATAATTTGTCATGCACCAGTTGGGTTTCGAACCTGCGACCTTTGGATTACAAGAGCGACGCGACGGACCACTGTTCTACCTCGACGTTTCGTCTTCTAGTGTTTCCTCGGTTATTCCTGATTCCTTCATTCTCCTGCCATCTGCTGACATTGTATTCGATCCCACTCGTAACATTAAAGTTTTCTTTCCATTTTCGTCTCTTTCTTGCTCTCGTGTTCTGAGATAATAAGGAAGGGACTGGGAGAGAATCGGAAGTTAACGCCAACACAAACAATTTCCACATGTTTCTGTTCTTCCTCAACAAAGCAATTTTACAAAATGTTGAAATGGCAGAGAAAACAAGAGCACACCAAACTATTACTTACTGACCTAGTTACACACCATCAAAACTTCTGGGTGTAGCATACGCCACGAAAAGGTTACAACAAGGTAAACAACACTTTAAAGTTATTATTTAAGTGGTTTTCTCCATAGTTAATTTCATACCTATTCCATTTTAGTTTTTAATTATTATTATTACTTTTGGGGGGCTTAACGTCGCTTTCAACTGGTCATAAAACAAGGTACTCTCTATTTGCGTTTAACTCACAAACCTGCTACCCAAAATTTATTCTGTTTTTACTCAATTTTTAAAACGCCCAATAATAAAAATATGTATCTATTAAAAATGGCGAATTTCAGAACAGCTTTTGTGTTTAAAATTTGGCCGAGTTCCAAATTTAATTATTTTTCAAGATTTTTCTTTAGGAATTAATCAAAAATTTCTTCTACTTGTACTCGCAACGGATGTATTGCCAAGATTCAATGATAGATAGTATATAGCATTTGCAACTTGGAAAAAATATTGGATTGTGTTTAACAAACGATATCCAATTTTGCTGTTAAAAAAGTAAAGAGCTAAAATTTTACAATCCAAGCATTCATTTTGGAAAAAATTATCAAGTAGGATTTAATTAGGTAGATATAATATATCTCTATTATATAAACTCAAATCTGTACGTGTCTAATAATATATCTCTATATATAAACTCAAATCTGTACGTGTCTGGCTGACTATTTATACTCTTAGGGGTTGTCTGTTTACAATACCACAGCCCAAAAGGTAAAAGATATTGAAATTTTCATTAGAGTTAATTCCCACTAAACCACCGTCAAACTACCTAGAAAATTATCAAAATTCAAATAACTATGTATTACTATTATCGAGATTTTCACCAGCCACGGGCAAAAAGGCGGCAAAGTGCCGGGTTTTAACTAGTTCCTGAAATGTTTTTTAATCCACACACCTAGTGGGTTTGAAAAACTGAACACTTTCATACCTTTACTTTATATGTATAAATAAATATTCTATTGTGTACTAGGAATATAAAGTACAAGGTGAAATAGTCTGTGTGGACTTTCTTCTACTTGGGCAAAAGGTAAAAATATGTTTCATTTAACACGTTTGTTACCGAACGGCCATATGTGGATGTTTTTGTGTTTTTCTTTGGGACCGAAAACACACATGTGGCTGTTATCAAAATTTTAACGAGGGACTGGACATCCATATATGGCCTTTTTGAGATAGGTTGTTAGTATTAGAACAGATATAGGATCGATTCTTGTACAAATACGATGCCAAATATGCAAAAAAAATAATTTTGGTACCCAGGATGCAACAGCGACTTTACCGCCTGGTCCCTACGTAAAACTTGAAAAAATTGGCTTGGTAACGAACGTGTTAAATTTCTATGTACCTACAAAAGAAAGGATTAAGAGTTAGGTTAATGTAAAGCACACAGAACTACTCCATTGTATTAAGCACCTAAAACAAGAGCTTTCTACTATTAAAGGCCAAGGTGAGAGGTCACGGGGCCTCTCATAGCATGCAACTCTCTGACGTGCTGTAAGTAATAGCTCTCGTGTTAGGTGAACCTTATCATAATTGCCTTCGAGGTACTCTTGAAACAAGGCAAATATCACTCTTTTTGATGACGATAATGATAATAATACTAAAAATAGAAATATATGTATGTAGTAATAATAATGACGTAATTAAAAAACTTTCCAAGTTAGTATAATAACAAGATGGTGACGTTTGATAAAGAAATAATAGACCCCCGCCCTCCTTTAGATCGATTACCCTACCTAAACCTGAGAAATCGTAAACAGCTGGCGAAAGCATGGACTTTGGTTGATTTTAAATCCAGTCCATGGCGAAGTGTGGGGAAACGGCTAGTTCACAATGACTCTCAAATTTTATGCATGTATTATGTAACTCGATATTTTGTATTACAGTGAGAGGTAAACTATGATTTATTTGTGTATTTGTGGTTAAGTACAAGGCCTTTTTCACATTTTTTGTGGCTATAGCAGCATTACAAAGGGCCTCGTTTAACTATTTTTTTAATTATGCCTTCCACCACTGGTTATCTATAAGACTTTCCACCACTGGTTATCTAGGGATTTCGCAAAATCAATCCACACAAATGGAAAATGATCATTTCCTACCTAGGTATACCGACCTACTTTCGTCCTTTCGTGACAAGATGAGAAAAAGCATTCTCTCTTCTCATACCTCACTTCTTTCTTTTCCCTACCTTCGTTTTTTTCTCCTTTTCTTTCTCTCTCTCTCTCTTTCTCTCACCAAGCTATCTTAGAAAGCGATTTCTCATTTTTCATTTTCCAACTAAAATGTGAAATATGATCGTAGATTTCTAATTTCAATTTTGACATATAGTTCCTCTTCTACATCGTTCATACATACGACTGTTATTTTTTTTTCCACTTTATTCAAGTGTTTTCTGTTTCTCTCGCCTCTCCTTGATTAAATCAGAATTTAAAACTTTTTCTCTCTCACATCACTTTTCATACACGTCAATACCATTTCAATCCTCTAGCTATCTCTTTTTTTCCATCCTCAAGATGTCCCATTTTCCTCTCTTTTCTCCCCATCCTCTAGCTGTCCCTTTCTTTTTCTGTTTTCTCTCCATCCTCTAGCTATCTTTTTTGTTCTCTCTTTTCTCTCCATCCTCTAGCTATCTCTTTCTTTCTCTCTTTTCTCTCTATCCTCTAGCTATCTTTTTCGTTCTCTCTTTTCTCTCTATCCTCTAGAACTACTTTTTTGCATTTGTTATTTTCCACCTCCTGTTAGTAATGAAACAGTTAAATCTTTTGTCAGCAATATTTGTTCCGACACCAATCTTTTGGGAAAAAACATAATGATAATAGGAGACTTCAATATACCAGAATTTGATGATAACACCAATATTAATGGTAACACGCAAGTTTATGAAATTCACAAACTCATGAACACACTAAATTTAGAGTCATTCAATAAAATAAAGAACAGCAACTCACGTACCCTTGACCTATGTCTAACCAATATATCCAAACAGTTTTCAATTAGGAGGAAAAAAACAAATGTAAATATAGAAAAAGCTGATGAAGGCCTTGTAAAAGCCGATAGACACCATCCACCTTTAGTAATTAATGTAGAATTACAAAATGCTAGAAATAATACATCAAATTCAAAAAATATAAATATAGGAGAAAACAATAAATTTAATTTTACGAACGCTAATTTTACCCTGATCAATACCATGTTAGCTAAAATACAATGGTCTGATGTAATAAATCTGGATTCAAAAGATTGCAACCAAAATCTGGACCAATTTTATCAGAAAATATTCGAAATTTTAGAACAACACGTTCCAAAGTACAAAAACACGCACACCAAATATAAATATCCTATATGGTGGACGCATGACACAAAAATGAAATTTAAAAGTAAAGAGAGACTAAGAAAACAAAAAAATAAATCCACAAATCAACAGAACAAATATAAGCAACTGCGTAAGTTATGTAAATCTCAAATTAAAATAAATTACCAAAACTATGTACAAAAAATGTCCCAAAACATAAAAAAAGATAGTTCCCAATTTTGGAAATTCTACAAAAACAGGAAAGCTCTCTCTAACAAGAAATCAGTACAACATGAAGGTAAAGACTTAGTCGATCCTAAAATAATAGCCAACACCTTTGCACAACATTTTCTTAAATCACACAACAATAACACAAGAGTCCCAGAGTCTACAGCATCACTCTCACCGGAACAAATATATTCAAACACACACCTTCATATTGAATACTTCACAAAAGACGACATTAAAAAAGCTGTTCAAGAAATACCGGTAAAAAAATCACCTGGTACCGATGGATTACCACCAATTCTGTTCAAAAAATGCTTAGATACCCTTTTAAACCCCCTAACTAACTTAATTAATCAATCATTACGAGAAGCAGTATATCCAGACAAATCAAAAGAATCTATTATAAAACCGATCCCCAAAAAAGGTAATAATGTGGAAATTAACAACCACCGACCCATTTCAACCCTTAATACACTGGCAAAAATCTATGAATGTGCTCTGTACAATAAAATCTCAAATTTCATCTTCAGTAACGTATCTCCTAATCAACACGGCTTCGTAAAACAAAAATCCACACTCAGTAACCTTACTGAATTCTGCGACTACGTCGCTCGTGTCATATCTGAAAAAGCTCAAATTGATGTAATTTACAGCGATATATCTAAATGTTTCGACTCTATTTCACACGCAGCCATAATACACAAACTACAATCAATAGGGTTCTCTACCCCTCTTGTCCAACTAATGAAGAGCTATCTATGTCAGAGAAAAAATCAAGTTTTGTTCGAAAACCACCTTTCTAAACCCTTCTATCCACCATCAGGAGTAGGGCAAGGTTCAAAACTTAGTAGCCTTTTATTTATTCTAACATTTGATGACATCAGAAAGCACATAAAAAACTCTCAGTTTCAATTATACGCAGACGACTTAAAAATATACAAGAAAATAACATCTTATAACGACTGTATTTTATTGCAGGAAGATTTAAACTCCTCCCAAAAGTGGCTTGCATCGGTTGGTCTACACTTTCACCCCAACAAATGCTTCAAAATGACATTAACCACTAAAAAAAACACCATACAAAATCCATATGAAGTCAATAAAACTCCCCTACAAAACGTAGAAACATTTACAGATCTTGGTGTCACATTTAGCTCAAATTTGAACTGGGATGCACACATAGATAAAACAATAGGTGCGGCCAACCGGAGACTAGGGATGGTCATAAGATGCTGCACCCCCATTAGTGATATAGACACTATTACACTCTTATACAAAAGTATAGTGCGTTCGAAATTAGAATATTGTTCTGCTCTATGGACTCCACAAACAAAAACCCAAATTATGAAACTTGAAAAAGTACAAGCTAATTTCGTACGATACCTTTTTCAAAAAATCAATGGTTTTTACCCTAAATACCCCTCCAACTTAAGCTACAAATTACTGATTGAACATCTAGTCATTGACTCTATTGAATCCAGATTTAGGGACAATCAAATTAAATTTCTCAAAAATTTACTAACAAACAAAATTAATAGCATATATCTCACATCCAAAATTGATATTAAGGTCCCTAATCCAAGACTCCGTACTGACCCAACCACACTATTCGCTGTTCATCCAAATTTATTTAAATCTCCAATAATAGCTGCAATGAATGTCTATAATAACATCGAAAACAAACCAGACCTGTTTTATCCATACGAGTAGTAATCAACACAAAAATAAACAACACTTGAACATCAAACATAAGTAACTCTATATCTCTGTAATCTGACTCATCAGATTAAGACATTGACAGCATGATAATATTGTTTACTATATGTAGATTGTTTACTATAGATATGCACATTCCACTCGTACAATTCATTATCATTCAGCAATCATAATAGAATCAACCAGATAGTGCCCAGATTAATATTAGACCTTGTTTATTTCTTCTATGTTATGTTTTATTATATTCACCTTAATTTTAAGCTATCAGTATGTATTGTATACCTATATATTATATATGATTGTACATAAACACACAATAAATATATTCGCATCTGTAATTGCTTGTCTAGCCCTAAAAAGCTGGCAAGTGTTGATGTTGTATTAAAAAAAAAAAAAAAAAAAAAAAAAAAAAAAAAAAGCTATCTTTTTCGTTCTCTCTTTTCTCTCCATCCTCTAGTTATCTTTTTCTTTCTCTCTTTTGTCTCCATCCTCTAGCTATCTTTTTTGTTTCTCTCTTTCTCTCCATCCTCTAGCTATCTCTTTCTTTCTCTCTTTTCTCTGTATCCTCTAGCTCTCTTTTTCGTTCTCTTTTTTCTCTCCATCCTCTAGCTATCTTTTTCTTACTCTCTCTTTTCTATAAGTCCTCTTTCTTTTATTCTTTTTTTTTTCCTTCCTCTACCTATCTTTTAGTATACAGTATACATACTGTATGATTAATAGATACAATATAAATAGGTAATCGTATAGCGTCATTAATTTCAGAGTTTCTTACCAAAAATCACTGAAATTTACATTGGAACTATTGCAATTAAGCACCGTGTGATTGGAATATTCTTGTACCTTTTATATATTTTTTATATTTTGTCTTTATTTATTTCCATAAACAATAGCAATGGGCGACATTTCCTCCCTGTGGCAATCTCCGCCATTCAACTAATGCTAATGGAAATCGAGTTCAATTATCAAGGAAAAGAGTGTAAACAGTGCAACAATTTGCGCTGAGTTCACAAAAAGTATGATTGTCCTATAAAATGAAGCCTTTATCACAGAAATGTTTGCCAAAGCAACAGGGCTTTGTCAATGTTTACCTAGCTCAACATCAAACCTTTTCATAACAATAGGATTTCCATTGTGCAAACCCACAGGTCATGCATAATTAGCTAGGAATAGTTGCTAGCGGTTAGATAGGTACAAGGCAACTTGAAATTCATGCATATCTAGTTAGCTAGGAATAGTTGCTACGGTTAGATAGGTACAAGGAAACTTGAAATTCATGCATATCTAGTTAGCTAGGAATAGTTGCTAGCGATTGGATATTGGATAGGTACAAGGCAACTTGGCAGTGAAATGCATGCATAGTTAGCTAGGAATAGTTGCTAGCGGTTATATAGGTACAAGGTGAAATTCATGCATAGTTAGTTAGGAATACTTGCTGGTGGTTAGATAGGTACAAGGCAACTAACTATGTAAGTGGATTGTAGAAATCTACTTCTGGGAAAGCTGGAAGAGAGCATCATAGACATGATACAAGAACTCACAGGTAACTAACTTTTTAATCATATTAACGACTAGCGGGCTGTCGCCCGCTTTGCGGGCTGAGGCATGGCCGTGAAAGCAAAAATCCTTTTTCGCCAATGGCAGGTGTTGTAGTGGGAATTTCGAAAAATCCCGTCTTATTGCACATCTAGACTGTAAGACAAAGCTACCTACCAAATTTCAGCTTCCTAGGACTTACGGTTTGGGCTCACAATGCTCAATCCTATTTTTATCCTCAGCCATCCCACTACTCTTCCATAGTCCATTCCCATCTTCTCAGATAATCTGTCTGCAAGAATATTTACAAAGAAGAGGAACTGGGGTGCAAAAAATCCATCAACAGATATAACTAATCTCCTTGGGTAGTATTTCCCACGATTAAGGACGAGTTTGATGGATTATAATAATCATGTTATATGTAATTTCATCTCTGAAACTTTGTGAAAGTTCACAATTATAGGGTATTTTAGGAAATTGGTAAAACAAATACTCCTGTTCAACTCGAGGGTTAGATTTTGTTTTTTTATTATTCATAAATAAGAAAGTCCACCCTAAATAAACAGATATTTTTATCAGACAGATCATACTAAACAAACGGAATAAGCTGAATTTTGTTTTTGGCCATCCGACGTGGGTCATTCCAACGTCAGGTCACGATTTCAGAGACACCATATGTGAATTTTCCGCCTGAATGGCCTCATAAATCCTTGGTCCGTCAATTACTGTGACTACTTAGCTTACTCCCCTTGCCACCACTGGTCGATAAACTTTTATAAGAATCTCATTTGTCCTCACGAGCGTTAGACGTACAATAATAGAAAGAAAAAAAGTTGTACTAGGAAAGTTAATTTCAGTAAGTGTACTTATTACTTCCTCACCCCGCCTGACACTTTCACCTCCCCCTAAGTCTTTCTCTATCAATACACGTCACTCACCACACCACTAGTTGCACTCTATTCCGCCTTTGAAGAGATAGATAGAAGAGATACCAAAAAACTTTTCGCGGAACCTTGTTTATTTACAAAACTCGGATTCACTCATGGTTGGTTCTACGAATCTTGAAAAAAAATCTGGTGTAAACATCACACGACTTTCCTTATCATATTAGGAATGGAAACGGGACCAAAAGCCACTGGTGACTCAAAGGTAACAGTTAGCTAAAAATAAACATCAAATTCGTAATCAGCACCTTAAAATCATTGGATTTGATATGTCACAACCCCCATCTAGGATGAATAATAAAAAAGTTAGTCCAAGCGGGTCCCCCCCAAAATACCGGTAAATTGGGGCCGAGTTCCAAAAAGTTCAATATATCAAAAAAAATGATGGGAATAGACCCCTATTATTTTTTTAATCTAAGAAAATGTTGTTCTCTAACTTTTTTGTATCTTTAACCAATTCATAGAAACGGCGCTTGCGGCCAATATTTGCGGCCCTGCGGCCGCATTCTGCGGCCGATTGCAACCAAAAGTTTCGTGGTTCGTCTGGTGTATTAAAATAATTACCATACCAAATTTCAAGTCTCTAGCTCATACCGTTCTTGAGATATCCTGTTCACAAACACACACAGACACACAGACAGACAGACAGACAGACGCACGGACCAATGGCTGAAAACAACTTTTTTGGTATCCTGAGGCTATGATTCGTCCAGAAATGTGAAAAACTGGGTAGGTCAAATTTTCGACGAATACAATACTTTCCTTATTATAGGATAAGGAAAGTAACAAAAAACCGGGGATTGGGAACGTTAGGGTTCGTCAAATTAGCGCCAATGCAATAAATCAAGGGTTTTGTTCGCCAAACCAAGGTAGCGTATATTTTGTGATATACCTACGACCATTCTTTTACAATTTAAATGCGACGATTATTTAATTAAATTTTATTTAAATGTTGTATTATTATTTTACTCTTGAAATACGGCGATTGTTATGTAACAATCCATCTCATTTTATATTTCAGCAGTGAATCTGAGGCGAAAGAGAATGGAGGTAAAGGAAACAGGATGGAGGAGGCAGGAGAGAATGGAGGTAAAGGAAACAGGATGGAGGAGGCAGGAGAGAATGGAGGTAAAGGAAACAGGATGGAGGAGGCAGGAGGGAATGGAGGTAAAGGAAACAGGATGGAGGAGGCAGGAGAGAATGGAGGTAAAGGAAACAGGATGGAGGAGGCAGGAGGAATGGAGGTAAAGGAAACAGGATGGAGGAGGCAGGAGGGAATGGAGGTAAAGGAAACAGGATGAGGAGGCAGGAGGGAATGGAGGTAAAGGAAACAGGATGGAGGAGGACAGGAGGAGAAGGAGGAAAGGTAAGGAACAGGATGGAGGAGGCAGGAGAGAATGGAGGTAAAGGAAACAGGATGAAGGAGGCAGGAGGGAATGGAGGTAAAGGAAACAGGATGGAGGAGGCAGGAGGGAATGGAGGTAAAGGAAACAGGATAGAGGAGGCAGGAGGAATGGAGGTAAAGGAAACAGGATGGAGGAGGCAGGAGAGAATGGAGGTAAAGGAAACAGGATGAAGGAGGCAGGAGGGAATGGAGGTAAAGGAAACAGGATGGAGGAGGCAGGAGGGAATGGAGGTAAAGGAAACAGGATGGAGGAGGCAGGAGGGAATGGAGGTAAAGGAAACAGGATGAAGGAGGCAGGAGAGAATGGAGGTAAAGGAAACAGGATGGAGGAGGCAGGAGGGAATGGAGGTAAAGGAAACAGGATGGAGGAGGCAGGAGGGAATGGAGGTAAAGGAAACAGGATGAGGAGGCAGGAGAGAATGGAGGTAAAGGAAACAGGATGGAGGAGGCAGGAGGGAATGGAGGTAAAGGAAACAGGATAGAGGAGGCAGGAGGGAATGGAGGTAAAGGAAACAGGATAGAGGAGGCAGGAGGGAATGGAGGTAAAGGAAACAGGATGGAGGAGGCAGGAGGGAATGGAGGTAAAGGAAACAGGATAGAGGAGGCAGGAGGGAATGGAGGTAAAGGAAACAGGATGGAGGAGGCAGGAGGGAATGGAGGTAAAGGAAACAGGATGGAGGAGGCAGGAGGGAATGGAGGTAAAGGAAACAGATGGAGGAGGCAGGAGGGAAGGAGGTAAGGAAAGCAGAATGGAGGAGGTCAAGGAGGGAATGGAGGTAAGGGAAAGGGTGGACGGGGTAGGAAGGAGAGGGAGGTAAAGGAAACAGGATGGAGGAGGAGGCATGAGAGATGGAGGTAAAGGAAACAGGATGGAGGAGGCAGGAGGGAATGGAGGTAAAGGAAACAGGATGGAGGAGGCAGGAGGGAATGGAGGTAAAGGAAACAGGATGGAGGAGGCAGGAGGGAATGGAGGTAAAGGAAACAGGATGGAGGAGGCAGGAGAGGAATGGAGGTAAAGGAAACAGGATGAGGAGGCAGGAGGGAATGGAGGTAAAGGAAACAGGATGGAGGAGGCAGGAGGGAATGGAGGTAAAGGAAACAGGATGGAGGAGGCAGGAGGGAATGGAGGTAAAGGAAACAGGATGAAGGAGGCAGGAGAGAATGGAGGTAAAGGAAACAGGATGGAGGAGGCAGGAGGGAATGGAGGTAAAGGAAACAGGATGGAGGAGGCAGGAGGGAATGGAGGTAAAGGAAACAGGATGGAGGAGAGAATGAAGGTAAAGGAAACAGAATGGAGGAGGCAGGAGGGAATGGAGGTAAAGGAAACAGGATGGAGGAGGCAGGAGGGAATGGAGGTAAAGGAAACAGGATAGAGGAGGCAGGAGGGAATGGAGGTAAAGGAAACAGGATGGAGGAGGCAGGAGGGAATGGAGGTAAAGGAAACAGGATAGAGGAGGCAGGAGGGAATGGAGGTAACGGAAACAGGATGGAGGAGGCAGGAGGGAATGGAGGTAAAGGAAACAGGATGGAGGAGGCAGGAGGGAATGGATGTAAAGGAAACAGGATGGAGGAGGTAGAAGAGAATGGAGGTAAAGGAAACAGGATGGAGGAGGCAGGAGAGAATGGAGGTAAAGGAAACAGGAGGCAGGAGAAAATGGAGGTAAAGGAAACAGGATGGAGGAGGCAGGAGAGAATGGAGGTAAAGGAAACAGGATGGAGGAGGCAGGAGGGAATGGAGGTAAAGGAAACAGGATGGAGGAGGCAGGAGGGAATGGAGGTAAAGGAAACAGGATGGAGGAGGCAGGAGGGAATGGAGGTAAAGGAAACAGGATAGAGGAGGCAGGAGGGAATGGAGGTAAAGGAAACAGGATGGAGGAGGCAGGAGGGAATGGAGGTAAAGGAAACAGGATGGAGGAGGCAGGAGGGAATGGAGGTAAAGGAAACAGGATGGAGGAGGCAGGAGGGAATGGAGGTAAAGGAAACAGGATAGAGGAGGCAGGAGGGAATGGAGGTAAAGGAAACAGGATAGAGGAGGCAGGAGGGAATGGAGGTAAAGGAAACAGGATGGAGGAGGCAGGAGGGAATGGAGGTAAAGGAAACAGGATAGAGGAGGCAGGAGGGAATGGAGGTAAAGGAAACAGGATAGAGGAGGCAGGAGAGAATGGAGGTAAAGGAAACAGGATAGAGGAGGCAGGAGGGAATGGAGGTAAAGGAAACAGGATAGAGGAGGCAGGAGGGAATGGAGGTAAAGGAAACAGGATAGAGGAGGCAGGAGAGAATGGAGGTAAAGGAAACAGGATGGAGGAGGCAGGAGAGAATGGAGGTAAAGGAAACAGGAGGCAGGAGAAAATGGAGGTAAAGGAAACAGGATAGAGGAGGCAGGAGAGAATGGAGGTAAAGGAAACAGGATGGAGGAGGCAGGAGAGAATGGAGGTAAAGGAAACAGGATAGAGGAGGCAGGAGAGAATGGAGGTAAAGGAAACAGGATGGAGGAGGCAGGAGAGAATGGAGGTAAAGGAAACAGGATAGAGGAGGCAGGAGGGAATGGAGGTAACGGAAACAGGATGGAGGAGGCAGGAGGGAATGGAGGTAAAGGAAACAGGATAGAGGAGGCAGGAGGGAATGGAGGTAAAGGAAACAGGATGGAGGAGGCAGGAGGGAATGGAGGTAAAGGAAACAGGATGGAGGAGGCAGGAGAGAATGGAGGTAAAGGAAACAGGATGGAGGAGGCAGGAGAGAATGGAGGTAAAGGAAACAGGATGGAGGAGGCAGGAGGGAATGGAGGTAAAGGAAACAGGATGGAGGAGGCCACATACTGTGAAAGGGCAAAAGCAAGTACCTAACTTGTTAAATTTGTCGATTTTCTTGTCTCCTTTTTGATTCGGTGAAATGCAATCTATGCTCACCGCGTCACTGTGTTTTTAGCCATCTTAAGAGGAACAACTAGTTTTCTTAATTTGCTGTACGTCTAGTACGATTTTTTGTGAAATAGCGTCAAGCTATTAAGTTCGCCTAGAACTATCTAAAACCAAGTCCTTTGCAAGTGTGGTTTCATATTTTCCTCCAAAATTAATTATTAAATGGCACAAGGGGTTTAACTCTGATAGGGAACTTGTAGAATCTCATTCCTTTTTCCTTTACTACAAGTGGGGAGTAAGTATGGGGTTTTCAAAAGTAATAAAATAAATCAGCGAAGTCACCAGGTAAGACTCAACCATTTATTATTTCTGGTGTCAGTTCGTTTCTTATTCCATAATTATCTAAAACTTTGAACTTTACATTGAAGGGATTCAAACCCTCCAAACCTAAGTGATACAGTCCACTCTCTAATTTTAATTTTCCCGTGCTACAGGGTTGGCAGCTTAACAAAAGCTCAAAACAACCCATCACCATCTATTCCATGACCTAGCTTTCATGTCAGCATTTTCCTTCCAGTCACGTTCATACATACACATAAAAATATATTATTCTGAACAGACGAATTTTTGGTCATTATAATACATACCAAATAGTTAACCGACCTCAGTAGCTTGTTCGATAAGACGGGTAAACTGGAGGTTGGAGGTACAAGTCCCAAGTTCAGCAAAAATTTAGTAAAGCGAGTTTGTGTAGTTGTTATTTTACGAAAATGAGTAACACATAACTGGGAACTTTTATTAATACATCCCTGTGCCCACTGAAATCACGTGCTGGAATGCTGTCTTTTTCTCCTTATTATTTTTCCTTTACTTCTTCTGAAATTATTATTCTAATTCTTTGTTCCAAGTTCCAAGATGCATTTTATGTGACTTTTATTCAAATAGAGAAACAATGTCTTTTATTTACATTTCTTTAAGTACGTTCGTTCCAACAGATCACGTAGTTACATAATTTTCCGCCATTTCTGTCAGTGCAGTGTGCAAAGACCTTTGTTTAGTCTTTTATACAGGTAAATATAAATTAATGTAATTGAATACATAAATCATACATGTACTTATATTATTTAAGTTGAGCATGTTTCTAGTAAACATCACAAGAAGTCCGGACGCTCCGATCAGGACAAGTGTACGCAGACACATTGAAAACTATGTTGTTTACTAGAAACTAAGACCCGTACACTCCGGACAAATGTGCGCAGATACATTGAAAACTATGTTGTTTACTAGAAACTAAGATCCGTACACTTCGGACAAGTGTGCGCAGACACATTGAAAACTATATTGTTTACTAGAAACTTAATGTGGGTAGTAGGTTTGTAAGTTTCCTGCGAATAGAGGATAATTTTCAAAAAACACTACAGAACATACAAGAAATATACCCTATAATGGTGGTGTTTCGTTACAAGAGAAATCCGGACTTTTAATGAAGCAATTTCAAAAGAAGAAGAATTCGTCGAATGGCTATTATGAGTGCATTCTCCGCTCCGCTTTCCAAGTATTTACTTATCGAGAAACAAAAACTTGACCCTCCAACTTCCAGGAAAGAAGCAACTCACTATGCAATTAAAAGCACCCGAAAAAGAAAAAAAGGGGGCACTTGAGAACGTATAGGGTATTGGCAACGGCGGAATTGAATAATAATACGTATAATGTTATATCCTATAATGTTTCAGTTGGTTAACTTTCGAGTTGAGAGTATTCGAATAGTTGTTTATTAATTTAATTTTAAATTGCTTTTCCAAGAATTTCCACTGTAATAGAAAATTCCATACAGATTTATTAAACTTATGTATATTAGCATAAATTTTCATTTAACTATAGGATACATTAAATTGATATTACCTCCGAGAAATTTCCAATATTAGAAAACGGAAGGATTTATTATTACTCTGATTAGTAAGTTTTTAAGTATCACTTTGACCCTCGTTCTTCAAAGAACAAAGGTGGGTAATTGAGACTGGGGTAAATTTCTAAGTATTACTTTGACCCTCATTCAGCGGTCGCATTTAGCGGATATATAAAACTCGAGCATAGATTTTACTTCCAAGAAATTTCTAATATTTGAAATCGATGAGATAAAGTCCAAGTGAGTGCACACACAAATTTCGTGCTCTAAAATAATTTCAATTTTATTTTAATTTTAATAGTTAAAATTGACGAAAAAAATATTTTAAAGTGACAGTACTGTGTATTTTTTATTGAAAAAGACAACTAGCTGTTCATCATATCAGATAAGTGAACCCTTCAATTGCAAAAAAATATTTTTTAATTTTATTACAACTACGTAATTTTTCTCCAAACTTTTTCCTTGTTTGAATATTGACCTTTCACTACCCTAAAAATAGTGAAGTATATAACCTGACATTCTTTTCTAAGGAATTATTTCTAAAAAATTGACAACATGGTTCTTACTAGAGCCCACATATTTCATTTAGAAACACTTAGTGGTCAAAAACTTAATTTGAACATACTTGATGACCAACTTCATCAAGTAGCTAGTGACATTTACTCTCACATGTATCAAATCATCGACAATGACAATGATCTTCTTACTCCTTCATTCCTATCAGGAATCATTGACATCATAAACAACTACAATAAAGAAATTCTCAATAATGCTAAATATACTGAAAAAATCAGTGAAATGACCAGAGACATTCATAAACTTCATAATGAAAATAAACATTTACACTCCCAAGTTAAAAACAAAGATTTATTGAATGAGACACTTCTGACAACATCTGAGGAGCATGAGAAGAAAACTCTGACTACAAGAAACTGACCGATGAAAAAGTCAAACAACTCAGCTTAACAATTGACTCAAAAGAAAAAGAAATTCAAATAACAAATGACGAAAATGTAGCAATGAAACTGGAGATAAAACAACTTGAAAGCAAAATTAATCAGTTGACTTCTCAGGCAGGAACCTCAGATAGGTCCACACATCAACTAGAGGAGAAGAACTCTAACCCTGTTCCAACTATACCCAGAGTACAGGATGTTATCGATCTGGAGAGGACAACAGATGCAGAGCAGCCTTCAAACCAGAAGACACCAGACCCTATAGATTTAAATAATAAAAATAGCTTTAAATCAACAACTTCTAATAATTGCAACAGACTATTTGTAATTGGTGATAGCCACACTAAACAGATAGAACAAATCATTCATAAAACAGTAGCACCCAAATACAGTGTAAAAACAATTTGTCTACCTGGCAAAAATCTCAAAGAAATTGTTAATAGTATCAAAATTGAAAAACTCAGAACAAATTCTCACATTTGTGTTGTGGCTAGCACCAACGATGTTTTCAAAACCAAATGGAATGACATTCAAAACGCACTAGATAATCTCTATGTTAAATGTAAAGACTTTCAGGTTTTACTTGTACTTGCTTTCCCAAGATATGATATCAGAAAAATAAATATGCATATCAGTAAAATGAATGGTAAAATAAAACAATACATAGGCAAATATAAAAATATTACTGTTCTTAACCCTTATAACTTTATTAACATGCAACACATGGGAGTTGACATGTTCCACATGAACTTAAAGGGCAAATACACTCTGTGCAACAAGATTGTTAACAAAGTGTTTGGTATTAAAGTTAAATTTGATCATACTTACAAGTCATCTTATATATCACAATCATTCAAACATGACTCTAGCAATACATACAAATACAACAGACCTAATAATACTAATAACAGACGATACTATATGGACTCTTCAGTACCACAATCCAAAACTCCATTTAGCTTTCAACCAACACAACATAATAGATACAATAATATGCGACTACAAACTAACACAAACTCAACTAACTATTATAACAACCGCCCTCCTCAACCACCTCGTTACAACCCTCCCCCACCCCACTACAACATTCACATACCTCAGGCACACCAGCGCCCATTATACAGTCAAGTACTCCGAAATAAAATTCACCATCCTATGATTAAACCAAATTTTCAGACAGTTCTGACGACTCTTGTATAAGAGGCACACACCCCTCCACAACATTATACTCGACAAATAAAACAAGCAAAATTAATAATGTAAGGTCAATTCGAATTTTTTATCAAAATACCCAAAGTATAAAGTCGCCAAATAAAATTCAAGAGTTTTACCTTAATTTAATAGCCGAAGACTACGACATTGTTGCTATTGTCGAGAGCTGGCTTACACCGGACATTAATATAAGGGAACTATTTGATTCCCGATATGAAATAATAAGGCAAGATAGGGACTTGAGTAAAACAACAAAAAAATGCGGTGGTGGATTGATTCTAGCTTTAAAAAAGGAATTTTCTATTGTACCAATTACTCAATGGAACAAATCATCTCAAGATGAGGAAACCCTTTGGGCTAAATGCTCACTATATGGTCAAGAGGTACACATAGTCCTAACTTACCTCCCCCCACCAGTAAAACCAAAAACACTTGAACATTTTTCTGAAACTCTTTGTGGTCGTGAGGAATTAGCAGGGAAATGTCTCATTCTTCTTGGTGACTATAACATTCCTGAATATGAGATAGACACTGAAGAGCTTGTAGACCAAAGATTGCAATCAAGTCGAATACACTACCTACGCAGACTCATGAGTTTTTATGAATTAAAATCTTTTAATCGTATTAAAAATAAATTTGGTAGAACCCTAGATCTGTACCTATCCAATTTTGATAGCTTTAAAATCTCTAGGAATAAAATATGCCACACCCACATAAGTATTGAAGACGGTTTGGTAAAGCCTAATGACCACCATCCTCCATTAGAAATTAGTATAAAAGTTGAAAACACAGGAACCACCCAATCTTCTTTGGAACATGAACCCCCCAAATTCTTCTTTAAAAAAACTGACTTCTATAAACTCAAAAAAGAATTAGGAGAAAAACAATGGAACATACTTGAACAAAAAGAAAATCCTAATGATGGTTTAAATTATTTATATCATGAATTAAACAACATTTTTAAAAATTGTGTTCCAATATTTTTACAAAAAAATAGAAATCACAAATTCCCATCCTGGTGGCTTAAAAAATCGATAAAAAATTTCATAAAAAAAGAGAGACTGAGGAAACTTAAAAAACGCTCTGCTAAACAAAATATCGAGTTAAAAAAGTTGAAGAAAAGCTGTAAAGCCCAAATCAAACAAGACTATCTTGATCATGTTAAACATATATCTAATGAAATTAAAAAAGGGAATAGTAAGCCGTTTTGGCAATTTACAAAAGAAAAAAGAAAAGATCCTCCAAAAACCATACTCACCTACAACGATAAAGAAATTTCAAACCCTCAAGAAATAGCAGACGCATTCGCAGAACATTTTATGAAAGCTTACAACCAGACAACATCAAATTACTGCCCTGATTTCAATCCCGACTCTAATTTGGACTATTTCCACCTAGGTCTTATATCACAGAACAATGTTTCTGATGTGATAAAATCTATGCCAAAAAACAAACCACCTGGTCCAGACGGCATTCCTCCCTTGATTTTTGTAAACTGTATTGAAGAAATAAAATTCCCCCTCTCTATACTGTTTAATTTGTGTTTAAAAACTGGCATTTTTCCAGATGGTTTAAAAGAGTCAATTGTACATCCCGTCCCCAAGAAACCAATGTGCACTAACGTGGCCCTACATCGCCCAATTTCAAATCTAAATGCCATTGCTAAAATTTTCGAGGGTGTTCTTTACAACAAAATTTCAGTTTTCATCTCCAACAAAATATCAGAAAATCAGCATGGTTTTGTTAATAAAAAATCGACCATTACAAATTTGGTACAATTCTCTGACATTATAGCGAGAAAACTGCCTCAGGCAGATGTACACGTAGTGTACACCGATATCGAAAAATGTTTCGATAGGTTGGCCCATGACTCTATATTACAAAAATTGGTAAAAACAGGTTTTTCTCCCCCTTTGGTTAATTTATTTGCAAGTTATCTGCAAAACAGAAAAATTGTTGTGCAATATAAAAATTCAAAATCCACCCCATTTACACCCCCCTCGGGAGTAGCTCAGGGCAGCAAATTAAGTAGTTTAATTTTTATACTTGCATACAATGAAATCTGCCAACATGTCCTGCACTCCAATATACTCCTCTACGCTGATGACGTAAAAATTTTTAGACCCGTCAAAACAATTGAAGATTATCAGCTTCTACAAGATGACTTGAGCTCAATTACTAAATGGCTTGCAACTATTGGTTTAAATTTCCACCCTGAAAAATGCTCTGTGATGGTATACACCAACAAAAAGAACCCAAGTCCACCTCAGTACTCTTATAACATCAATAACACAGTCCTAAAATATGTGAATGAGTACAAAGATTTAGGAATACACTTCCAAAGTAATTTAAACTTCGACTCTCATAGACAGATCACTGAATGCAAAGGTTACCAGAGGCTAGGTATGATAATGAGATACAGTAAACCCATCCAAGATATTGACGTGATTAAAATTTTATATCAATCTTTGGTAAGATCTGTCTTAGAATACGGTTCAATAATTTGGCTGCCGTATACAAAGGTGGGGAAAAGGGCCATTGAACGAATCCAGGCAAGATTTGTACGAGGTATGTTTTTTAAAACATTTAATTTCTATCCTCTTTATCCTGAGTACATTGAATATAACTTGTTGACTGAAAATCTTGACCTAGAAACCCTAGCAAACCGAAGGGAAAAACAACAAATGACATTTTTACTTAATGTTCTAAACTTTAATCTTAACTGCCCCTACATTCTAGAGAAAATACACCTAAGAGTCCCTAATAACAGACTAAGAAACTCAGGAAATTTGACCTTCCACCTGCCAAACAAGAAAGAAACATGTCTCTTTAAATCTCCCATTATTTCCATCATGTCAACTTTTAACACCCTGGAAAACCAACCGGATATTTTCCAGTAGGGAAAGAGACCAGCAACAGTTATTGCCCTCATAGATGTCATCCTTTGACTTTATATCTGTGTTGGTGTAGTTGCTTTCAAAAAAAAAAAAAAAAAAAAAAAAAAAAAAAAAATCGGAAGTTTTGTGATATATTTTGTAAAAAAAAAAGTAAAAAGAAAAATTTTTTTGTAAAAAAATATATTTTTTTGCTCCAATTTCAATTTTTTTCAGATTTCTGGACGTTTCACAACCTCCTGAGCAACTTTTGTTTTGTGTCCGTCTGTTAAAAATATTCCTTGTAACACGCAAATCTTGGAAACTACACAACAGATTTTGATGAAATTTTTTATAATTTCATCGAGTTTGTACCAGCGGTTCTAGGTGAAAAAGACCATGCGCCTGACCACTAACTTTTTACTCAAACGCTTATATCTTGTGAACGGTACACCCGATTTTTATGAAACTTTGAATGCATATGCATATTATTGTTCTATTTTTTAATTAATTATAATTTAACTCGGGTATTTAAGAAAATCCGAAATTTTGGACAAAAAAGTCAAAAAACAAGTTCCACCACTTGTCTATACAGATTTTTTTTTGTAAAAACTAGAATGTAGGAAAAATAGTATTCTACCAAATTAAATAAATTTTAAAAAAATCGGTTAGGTGGTTTTGGAGATACAAGTGATTTAGTATAAAATCTCAAAATTTGGGAGTGTACCTATACAATGTGAAACAATCACGTGGAAGTATTGTGTCCAAGTAATTGGCAATGTGGAAGTAATTGGCAGTTTTTTTTTACTGGAAGGTGGATTTCAAAATATTGTATGGGTAGGGGCTAGAAATGATCAAAAAGAAATGTAACATATTTTGTTTGTTGGGTTGTAATGAGGTTCAATGTTGTTTTCGACTACCATGACTCCAAGGTCATATCACAACGGGAGTTTTACCCACCATTTGCTAGACCAATAACAGAAAGTGTAGAACTCGACGCCATGGAAAGTCGGACAGATATCCAATGCAGATATATGTGTCAGTAGTGTAGAAAAAACCCTAACAATTGCTCAACTTTAGTGCAACGCTTATTGGCGCGTAGTGTGCCTGTGTAATGTGTATTACCTTACACTCTACCGCGCCGTTTCTTTCTTTATATAGGGCGTTCTTCACACCTCGGCAGAGGTTTTGATACGAGATCGAGTCTAACCGAGGTTTTACGAAACCTTGTTTTTGTCATTTCTGAAAGAACCGGCCATTATTTGTTTACAAAAGTCAAAAAGGGTTGGGTGGAAGAGATTGCCACAGGCAATAACCCGCCCTTTAGGTAGGACATTTCTCTCTTTTTTTCTTTTTGTATTTTGTTTAATCTTTTTGTTTTTCTTTATATTTCATTGTGTTCTACTGTATATATTTTTTGTTTTACCTAATAAAGCTTTTTTTTTAAAAAAAAGGAAAGATGGAGACTGACCTGTTGCAGACAGCCAGACCGATCTTCGGGGGCGCTAGTGATGAGGAAGATCACGGGTGATCCCACCAGTAGCGCCATCACCAGAAGCATAGCTATGCTGATGGAGGCTTGGTGGACGCTTTTGTTGGAGCGCAGCCATCCACAGAACATACAGCAGAGCCACGTGCCGGTGGGGGGGACACCCCTGATGTGGGGGTCCTGGACTGACATGCACTCCATGGAGCAGTGGTCCTCTGACGTCATGGCGGAGAGAGCCATGGGGGGACCTGCGGACAGTGCATATATTACTGTTTTGTAGACTTGGACTGGGATAAGACAGTCCAGCATCAAATCAGAATAAACAGAAATCAGTATAAACAGAAAAGTGAGAAGTTGTATTAGATGTACATGAATATCAGAACATACCTGGACAGCTGTTTCGAGCTTTTTTGCTCTCATCAGCAGGTAATAGTTCTGAATATCCATGCCATCATCTGAATATCCATGCCATCAAAGTCTCTACAACTTGAAATACTATCTCATTGAACATTATGGATTTACTTTGTAGGTGGAAACGTTCGTCCATCTTTGAGATATTTTGATTATAAACGGTTTTTATTTAATAAAATAAAAGAAAGCATTTCATATAGAAAGAAAGCTACATATATGTGAGCGAACGGCAGTGCGCCAGGCCAAGTTCCAGCAAGCACGGCAGTGTATCTTTACACGAACCGATTCACCCGGTTTTTCACACCCTCATATCTTCGGTTCAATTGATCTCTATGCAAAAAACTTTCAGAGGAATGTAATTTTGAAATTTGCAATATTGATACTGACTGACAGATCATCAAAATTATAAGGCACTTCCCGATTATTGTAAAAGTACAGGGAAAAATCTGAAAACCCGAATTTTTGCACTTATCTTGCTGTTAAACAGTGTCGTTTTGGGGAGAAAATATATAATCGATTATGGATTTAAAGCACGTAGCAATTCCCTAATACCTAAAAAGATGAAATTTTGCATGGTGCTGGGGTTTATTGTAAAAATACAGGGAAAAATCTGAAAACCGGAACTTTCGCACTTATCTTGCTATTAAACGGTGCCATTTTAGTGAGGAAATACTCGTATACTCGATTATGCATATAAATTATGAGGCATTTCCCTACTACTTACAAAGCTGAAATTTTGCATACTGGTAGGGTTTATTGTAAAAGTACAGGGAAAAATCTGAAAACTGGAATTTTCGTAGTTAGCATCCTGTTAAACGATGTTGTTTTAGGGAGGAAGTATACTCAATATGGATCTAAATTATGAGGCACTTCTCGACTGATATTTTGCATGATAATAAAGTTTATTGTAGAATTAAAGAAAAAAAAACCGGCACTTTCGCACTAATTCTGCTGTTAAACGGTGTCATTTTAGGGAGCATATCAAACTGTATACTCATAATACTCAATTATGCATATAAATTGTGAGGCACTTCCCTACTACCGACAAATATGAAATTTTGCATGGTGCTCGGGTTTATTGTAAAAATACAGGGAAAAATCTAAAAATCGAAAATTTCGCACTTATCATGCTGTTAAACGGTGTCATTTTAGGGAGGAAATACTCGTATACTCGATTATGCATATAAATTATGAGGCATTTTCCTACTACTTACAAAGCTGAAATTTTGCATACTGGTAGGGTTTATTGTAAAAGTACAGGGAAAAATCTGAAAACTGGAATTTTCGTAGTTAGGATCCTGTTAAACGATGTTGTTTGAGGGAGGAAGTATACTCAATATGGATCTAAATTATGAGGCACTTCTCGACTGATATTTTGCATGATAATAAAGTTTATTGTAGAATTAAAGAAAAAAAACCGGCACTTTCGCACTAATTCTGCTGTTAAACGGTGTCATTTTAGGGAGCATATCAAACTGAAGAATCCTGAAATTTTTCATAAAAAATAATGAAACTGCATGTGCTGAGCTGTGCATGTTTGTGAAACGAAACATTTACAAAAAGTAATGATATCCCACAAAAAAACTACCGTTAAAAAAAGGGCCCAGTTCCAGAACTCCTATCCAAAAAGGTTTTCGCCAATGAATGCAGTGATATCTTGTTTACGGCCAAGTTTTCTTGGTACTAAATATTTCTTTTATTAAACCCCGTTTTCTGAGTTCCTTATTTGTATGTTTTTAACTGCAAACTATCCTCTAACTTAGCCAGTTTTATGCAATCGGTTGTATGGAATATTACAATTATATGTATACAAAATGACAGTAGAACCATCACAGGGAGCGAAACTGGCCAAGTTAGAGGATAGTTTGCAGTGTAACATCATGAAAGTGATTAACCCAATTATGATAACTAAACTAACTAGTGATTGTCAGGTAAATCTTGTAACCTTTTTAGAGATTTCTTCATTCTTTTTAAATAAACCCCAAAGATTAATGTCACAAATTTCTTTAGGTAAATTTTTATTATTACCATTTTGCTTTTCCATTTAACATTCCATTTAGCCCGAGTGACAGGAGACATGAGAGCGGGCATATTTTTCACACAAAGATTGTCTCTAGCAATCCAGAGAGGTAACGTAGCAAGTGTTCTCTCTGGATTGCCAAAGTCAAAAACTTTGTGTGACTTTACTTGAATAGAATATGAACAAAATAAAATATAATCTTAATATATAAATGTCAAAGTCACTGACTGACTGACCACTCACTGACTGATCTTCGCTCTACAGCCCAAACCGTAAGTCCTAGGAAGCTGAGATTTGGTAAGTAGCTTTGTCTTATAGTCTAGATGTGCAATAAGACGGGATTTTTTCGAAATTCCCACTAGAACACCTGCCATTGGCGAAAAAGGATTTTTTGCTTTCACGGCCATGCCTCGGCCCGCAAAGCGGGCGACAGCCCGCTAGTTTTATATATAAGTAAAAAAAAAATTTTAACTGTGCGTTGCCGTCTCATGCAAAGTAGAAAATTTGTTTAGGGTGAGATTGAAAATCTGCCCGAGTCGCTGACACGAAAATAATCTTTAGTAAGTACTTTCTATTTTTATGCACATTTATTTTAATTTCATTTTACTTTTCAGACAGCGTCCCAAGTTTATAAATAACGCTTTTTAATGCCGGTTTACTCGTAAAAAAAGTCGGTTATTCTTTTCTTTCTACAACAATGGAGGGATTTTCATTCCGCTTTTTGTGGCGGTATGAAATGGTTGAAAATAAATGAAAAAGACAATCTCTGGAATATTCGAAATGAAACGTCACAGTCGCATGCTGATTGTTGTTGTATCTACTTTTAAAACTAAGATTAGGGTTCGAGTCTAGTAAGTAGGTATGATTCTGAATAGGAGGCTAGCGGCCACCCCCTCATATATTTTGAATGCAATAATAATACTCTTTAGTGTAAGGTAACCACCAGGCGAAGTTATTGCTCAGAGCATTTTCTACCATTTTTTTTTTTAAGCTTTATTAGGTACCTAGAACAAAAAATATATACAGTAGAACACAATGAAATATAAAGAAAAACAAAAAGATTAAACAAATATACAAGAAGGAAAAAAAGAGAGAAATGTCCTACCTAAAGGGTGGGGTTATTGCCTGTGGCAATCTCTTCCACCCAACCCTTTTAAAAGCCTAACTAAAATAATGTGAGAGATATAAGATAGAAAAAAAA
Source organism: Bactericera cockerelli (assembly GCA_024516035.1). NCBI lineage: Eukaryota > Metazoa > Arthropoda > Insecta > Hemiptera > Triozidae > Bactericera > Bactericera cockerelli. The sequence continues at coordinate 8,566,368 of CM044958.1, read as the reverse complement.
ACATAAAATAGAAGAAAAAAAAACCCCTCAGAGTCTTTTTACGAGCATTAAATGGTGCAAAAGGACAGTGCAATGGAATATTTCAATTCTGCAAAGTTCTACGAATAGGAAACCATTGTCGATGGCGCGTTGAATGCAGCGGTTCTAGTTGGAACCACCGAAGTTAAGCAACGTCCAGCGAGGTATAGAATTCGTGATGCTGGCATTTCGGACCAACACAGTCTGTATTAGGTTAATGTGTGTAGCATATTTGTGAGTTACCTGCGAATGAAAGGTAGCTTCCGTCGTGGTATGATTATGCAGTTGAAAGCGATGTTATACCCAAATTAAAAATAAATAAAAAGAATAGGAGTGCCCTATGACCCGTCTTGTGGTCAAACTTTTTTTGCGGCCTGGCCCTTCCGATTGGTTTTATGGCCATATTTTTTCAATTTTTTTGCGAATTTTAAATGGAAGACTATATTTTTCTAGAGCTCACATTGAAAATTCTATCGCGTTCAAAAGTTACAAGGGGGAGGCCACCTTCTTAGAAATACTGTATATTACCTACTTGTCTCTAATTTGTTTATTCAAAGTTTCAAACTTATTTACCATTGGGGCCCAACATGGTTTCAGGAAGTTTTTGGCCTTTGCACGATAATAAGCAGTATTTCCAGACTTGGCGGGGAATTTTTATATCGCAAACAGGTATTTTTTGGGGGATTTTATATACAGGTGTGAACTGGGAATAGAAATCCTAAATCCAACGGGAGGCATGTCCTAACAGGTTTTATGGCAATGCCTCCTTCATAGAGCTTTAATGGCAAATGCTACCATTTTATACTCTTTTGTCCATTTACTTTTTTTTATCACCAAATAAATTTATATTTTGTTTCCTCGATTTTACAGCTAATAATTACCTGTCTATACTGTTTTTTCTTAGAGGCGTACTCGGTTTGTGGTAGTCAGATAAAATGGATAAATAAAAAAAGGAAGGTAGCAAAAAGAACGAATGAGTTGTTTCTTAAATTTTATTTCTTTTTATAATGTTTTTGATGAGAGTTTACGAACTTAATAATTTCAGAGCAATGAAACAAGAGCATATTCAGGCGTTTATTACTCATGATATCACTTCTTTTCTCAATAATTTCGGAAGAAATTTCTCTGACCTGCAATAATTTTGATTAAGAATAAGAAGTCATGTTTCGATTCATTAACCATTCATCAAGATAAATGAGTATATTATGGTCGTGCTAAGTAATTATGAAGATTAATTCACGTGGTCACTAAACAAGATATGTAGACAAGTAGACATACTTTGATTAGAACAATGATGGTGACTAGTGACAAAATTAACTACTTCAGCAATACACACAATGTTCTTCTGTAGAAAAAATAATGATTAACTAAATTTTTTTAAAGATTATAGATATTCGAAGCCTAATCAAGGCTGGGTGAGGTTGATTTGAGTGGCTAGTTTACGAGCTCACAGCGAATAGTGGGTAAAACCACCGTCTTGAATAACCTAGGCGTTAGATACGTTATTAAGAAAAAAAGATCATCATATGAGTCAAACCATAAAACTTGTTAGAATATTTCAGGAAATTTCAAGTCTATTTTCAACAGGAAAGACTAAAGGCAGCTAAAAATATCTTTCCCTTGAAGACAGACTACACACAACAAAATTGCAGTAAAAATCAAACTAACATTTTCAGAAAATCTTACCTGTTACGTTGAGAACAGGAAAATCGAGAGGTTTTCAGTTACCTCTCGAGAAAAAGTAAACACAAAAAAATTGTAAACAAAATGTTCGAAAGTAACCGAAGGAAATATTTCGCTTTCTCGCTTTGCCTTTTTCGGCGATGCGTTCGAAAGCTAAATGTTTACTGGTAAACTTTTCTGAATTGATCTATACGCGCGACTCACGTGGATATACAGGGCGCATGCGCAGGGGAGAGCTTTCTTCCAAGCTCGCTTTCTCTCATGGCTTTCCAAGCTCGGGAGATGCCATTCTCTCCCGTATGTCTCTCTCCTCTTCTCCACTGTCGCTTTCCACTTTCATATTCATAATGTCAAAGTTTTTCTCTCCATCGCACTGTCGGCTAGTTTCTCGACTATTTGTGTTCCAAATTCAGGCAGCTTAAAAAGTACCCGTTACATCAGGGCCGGAACCATAACACGAGGAGCTTGGAAAAATAGGCATACAATTGGAGTGATCAAAAAATAGGTTATCATATTTGAGTTAATCACTTTCGTTACGTCACAACTACTCAGACTCGCTTTACTAAATCTTTGCTGAACTTGGGACTTGAACCAGCGACCTCCAGGGTACAAGTCCACCGTCTTATCGATCAAGATTAGAGTAATATAATTATTCAGTCTGTTCAATGAGGCTCGATTATACGATTTACGGTATCAGAAATGAAAATGGCTGTGAACAGTGTGAACGCATAGATCTTGGGGGACCATTCAGGTTCGAAACCTCGTGATTCTGCTTATGCCCGGCATTACTCAGGCTGGGTGAGGTTAATTTGAGTAGCTATTTTGTGAGTTTCCAGCGAATGAATCACCATGCAGTTGAAAGCGATGTTAAACACAAAAAGGTAAACTCATGGCTTATATACGGCGAAGATATCACTAATTGTATGAACCTATTGTATTTTTCGATGAAATGTTTTATGTTTAGTAACAAATAAAAAAACTAACTAAACTGAAATTTCCCTAGGATAAAACTTTTTGATAAAACAGTAGAACTTGACCTCGTTTTCAACGATTTTTTTTTTTTTTTTTTTTTCTTCAACTACTTAATTCAGAGTATACAGGTAGGTAGGACTATGGAAAGTCACATCTAAAAAGCTTATACCTACTTTTAAAGAATTCCGGAGTATCTACAATATCTACAGAGTAGACTTACCGATTTATTCTTCTGATTTATTTTTAACTATTTTTTCAACTGCATGGTCATATCACTTTGGGGGTGTTACTTTCTAGTCGCAGGAAACTAACAAACCTGCTACCCTTATTAACTTCAACCAGCCTGCGTTGGTCCGAAATGCCAGTATTACGAATTATTCACCTCGCTGGACGTTACCTTAACTTCGGTGATCCTACGAGAAGGTACATTCAATGCGCCCTCGACACTGGCTTTTTGACTATTGTTATACCCACTGCGTTTTCTACAAAAAATAAACGCTTAGCTTTACTTTACCTAAGCCTGCCCCTGAGTTTCAGTTTTGCTTAATCCCAGCAATTGTCGTATATCTTTTGTCTGGCGGGAGTCTTTTAATAATTGAACTTTCTAGTCGTAGCTGACAGTATAGGTACATAAGGTATTTTCAATTCAAATTGTTCTGAGTTTGGGAGTCAAACAAAGTTTTTGACTTGTAGGGAATGAGCTCTTCTGCGCTCAATAATTAAAAAGTTCCAAGTGGAGATTCCTTCCATTATAAAAAAAATCTTTTCCGCGGATTATGAATTCTCTAGGGATGGGTGGAAGAAATTGCCATAGGCAATAACACCGACCTTTAGTTAGGACATTATGTATTTATTGAAATTTTATTGTTTCCATTTCTTTTATCTTTTATATAATAATTATTTGTACTATGCATATATAGGTATGTCTTTGTATCTAATAAAGCATTCCATAATAATAATGATTTAGGTGGATACATACATAATTATAGTAACTCAAAAATACGTCAGAAAAAATATTACAGGTGGTAGGCACCTCTAAATTATTTCAAGTCAAGGGTATTAGTTACACTTAGATTGAAGGATGTTTTTATAAGTCTAGGAAAAGTGGGAAAAAATGAGCAGATTCGAACCACCCTCGTGATGCTGGCTATTCCCTGCACTAATCAGGCTGGGTGAGGTTAAATTATTGAGGAGCTGGTTTGTGACTTTCCAGTGAATAGAGGATAAAACCTCCGTCATGTTATGATTATCCAGTTAAGTGACGTTATTAAAGTTTAAAAAAGAACACGTTAGGTAGTATAGGCACCCATTGTATAGTTAGAAAAATGTTTTGTCGCGTAATAAAACGTTCAATTCAGGTAGGTATGAAAATAAATATGATTTATCGAAATCTACCCAAGAAGCCCATGCACCTTCAATCAATCTTGATCATCCATCAAACATGATGGATAATAAATAGGATAGTAATATATTATGACCATTTACAATACCTGAGAAAAGCATCCCTGGTATGCTTCGTTCCATTCAAAAGATCCAATTACTAGTGGACGATAGAGATTACTGAAAAAGAGTAAAATGTCTGAAATTTGAATCCTAATATCTGCCCCAGTAGCTCAGCACGGCGTCTGTCTCGTGATTAAGATGTCTCAAGTTCGAAACCCAGACGTGACATTTTTATAACCACCATAATAATACCCTCGTAGTGCTTCCATAATTATGTTTTACCTACATCACCTTTTTACCCTAATAATTGATCTAACATCTCTTTTCAGACAGTTAAAAATCAATGTTTAGATAGGTAGTAGTACTATGTAGTAGGTATATAAAAACACAGTACCTAAATATTGTACTTGTAAACAATATTAATCTATTCAGTCTATTCTTAAAAATCTTTTATTTTCAGTGATACTGTGGGAGAATAAGACAAAGTTATCCCCCATTTGAAATTTTAATCACATCATACTGTTTGACTGCTGGAGTAAAGGGACTTTTCAGTCTTACCTCGGCAGTATAAACAAGGTATTCTATTCTATTCTATTCTATTCTATCATACATCAACAACAACAAAAAAAAAAACCTCACTAGCTAATTATTTCAACTCCCATTAAAGACTTGGATGTCTGACCCTTCAAATTTGAACCATTCTATTCCCGACCTCACTCAGACTGGGTGAGGTTATAGCTTAAATTGTTTCACCAGGAGAAACTTCTCTACTGTTGAAACAGTTGACAAGATTTCCCACTTCCACTGAGAGATTACCACACCAGCAAATTGCAAGACTCTGTCATATTTGATACTGAAAACTGTTTACAGAACTCAAGAAGGGAAGGAAATTCAAAAGATACTCGCCAGCATAATACGAAATCCCTCATAAATGTTTCACTATCTAGGTATAAAAAGGGACAGAGAAGGAAAAAATATTCCAAATATGACAAAAACCAATAGAACTCAGATGTAAATAGAAAGAACTGAGCGGAGGTAAAGATGGGCGAGGTAAGAGGGTTGTGGTCTTGAACATATTTCAGCCTGCATAAAAGGGAAATACCTTGTTCGTATGAAAGGATTAAATCTAAATTTGCGTCCTTTTTTACAGCATGTCCCGGGAATATTACGTTATAGAAAGGTCGGGATGATGGTAATTGCGGTGGAAATAATGCAAAGGTGTTCTTAATTGAAACAGGTAGCTAAAAAAGTGGATTAAAATTTCGTAGGACATGTTGTAAAGGTATTCGTCTCTTTCTTCCTGTCTGTCCCGGTAGCTCAGTGGTAAAGGCGGCGGTCTAGTAATTCAGAGGTCACGGGTTCGAAATCCAGCCGGGACATAGGACTTAGGTGATAGTCTTAATCGGGCAGTATAAATAAGGCGATATTATTATTATTATTTCTTTTTCACAAGTTAAGTGTTAACAGATGTTAGTCAAAATTTAGATCACTTTATTTAACGAGCAAACTTTGAGCTCTGAACAAACAAGACTCTTGGGTTGGACCAAAAAGTACTAAGGTGATTGTGATAAAAACACAGTGTGATGTGGTAAGACATTCATTCATTATTTGAGTTGGTATCTAATTAAATAAAATTTATGGAAGCATGGATGGCTGTTTTTGACCCACGGGACACCCAAAGAATGTCCAGGACGCCTCTCATATCTTTGATGTAATACAGTGTCTGTGTAATGTTACACGAATAATTTAAAATGCAACGCTTTTTTATGGAGGTAGCTAAAAATAACTTCCAAATTCCAAACTTTTCCACTCATCCTAAAGTTTGCAACATTGAGCGTTCGCCATGCATATCCCCCTCTACATATGCTAATTAATATTAATGTTATTTTTTGAGCTTGCGAAAATAAAAATAATTAGAGAACTTTGCTCTAAATAGTCGACATTGCTGCCGAATTCACGGAATTAACCCTTTCCCAAGTCGTAGGAATGGCAATCCGCACCATGTTCAATCTCGCGAGATTGTTTGATAGTTTTGTTTCAGTTTGATCACTCTTCATCAAAAATATTACATATTTTCAAAATACTCAGCCGTTTCCTGATAATTCGCCACAAAACCAAGTTCGAACTCTCGTAATGCGGGCTGTTATCGGCCCAACTTAGGTTGGGTGAGGTTAACATCGGTTGTTGGTTTGAGTTTTCAATTAATGGAGGGTAAAGCATCTTCTTGAATGGAAAAAAATCATCGTTAAAGCTACACTGTGATAAGCAAGACATTTTACTGTTTTAAGTTTTCAAAAATTTTTGCACATAATTAAGGGAAGAAGGGATTATAGAGGAAACTCGTTAAAGGTTAAACTAGAGCAACACTTTTTTTTTATTTTTACTTCCACTGTTATTTCTAAACTTAAGCGCTGAAAAGTTACTAAGTTGCAGGAGATAGTGCGGGGTATACCCGCACTCTTCAGAGCTTTCGGGTTGTTGCATTTCACACCTATGTTGAGTGGACTCGTTTCTTCTTAGTCTCTTTAATAGGTTAACAACGAAGTTCATTCGGAACAGGGGTTATATTCTCAACTCATTCTGAGCCCATCCCACTAGAAAGACCCCCGTTACAAGTTGTTCTAATTTAAATAGTCACCCAAAAGTCCTATCCACACTGCTGAACGTTGCTAAACTTCAGTGACAACTAACTAACGTGAACATAGAAACAAGTGTTATTTATTTGAGTTTCATGTCACTTTCAGCTACATGGTCATTGGTCATAGTATAACGACGATAATTTTACCCACCATCTAATGGGCAAACAAGCCAGCTGCTCAAATTACCGTCGAACAGCCAGAGCATGGCCGGGAATAGCCAGCAGAACGTGCAGTTCTACGATGACTATGGATTGATTTGAAACGGTCACTGCAATCTTACAGAGAAACTTTTGATAGACATTTTATAAAACTATAAACAAGCAACCCTATCAAACCAAAGTTCATGCTCAAATAAATCGTTCAATTTTCGAAAGTCAAGTATCAGCCTTCAAGCAATCAGGTGATATGTAGGAAAATACTAACTTCATAAGAGCAGAAAAAGGAATTTCTGAAGGAGCAAGATGCTACAAAAATATTTTAATGAGGTAGTGTAGGAGGACTGAAGAGAAGTGCTAGCAAAGTAATATTTCTAAAGTACTTTTCGCATAATAAGGAGAAAATATTGCGTACATAAAACTGAACGAATGAACTTATTCCGTTTTATTTTGAAATATTACAAACAAAGATATCATGGCTGGAATATTTATTTTAACATACATGCTATTTTTATGAGCAAAATACATGCACAAATTCGCAATGCTCAAGTGGGGTATTAAGTACGAGTATTATCGCATATTATGAGCTTTAACGAGCTTTCGTAATTTATTAAAATATTACGAAATAATATTTCGAAATTTAGTTTAGCTCATGAGAAATCTCTTCTCTAGGATCTAAAGGTTCGTTGATGGCAGGTTATAACACCAGTTCTCGTTCCTTCACTGAGCAAAGTCCAGCGAAATGGACTTGGATGTCTGAGCTATTCCCGGTCCAACCCAGGCTGGGTGAGGTTAAGGTGGGTAGGTAGCTGGTTTTGTAAGTTTCCAGTGAATGGAGGGTAAATCATGGACGTAAAGGAAAAGTTTCAATTAAGCCTTTTAAAGTTTCAAATTATACAAAAATGTCGAACTACATTATTTTCAATACGAGTTATATTAAAAAAATAATGTGAAGCCAGCGTCGATGGCATGTTGAATACACCGGTTCCCTTCAGAACACCGAAGTTAAACGACATCCAGCGAGGTTAAGACTTGGATGGGTGACCATTCAAATTCTCGTGACGCTGGCTTTTCCGGCCCCACTCAGGCTGGGTGAGGTCAATGTGAGTAGCAGGTTTGTGAGTTTCCTGCGAATGGAGGGTAAAACCCCCGTCGTGATATGACCATGGCAGTTGAAAGCGACGTTAAACCCCACCTAAAAAAAAAAAAAAAAAAAAAAAATGTAGTGAAATTTAGTATGATTAATATTGTACGTAATATTGACTGTCTGAATTGTTTCATAGTCCTATAATACATCATTTCACTGTAATTTACAATATCAAATCGACCTTTCTTTTTGACAATATTATTGATTCCTACTTTGTATTGGTAAGAAAAAAAAAAAAAAAAATATATCAAGTATAGTACAACTGAAGGCAAACCTAGTCCAAACATCAAAAAGTTCTGGGTGCAATGGTTCTAAATATTGGATCCAGCACATAGGAACTTCTTTAAGAAAAAATAAGAGATGAAAGAAAGAACTTGTACAACAATGCTTTTTTGGATTTGATAAAAAAAAAAAAAGCCAAGTACCTTTCAGCTGATGAAAATGCATGAACAGAATACACAAAATTTATATGGTAATAACAGAGTTGAAATAATATATTTTACATTTTGATTTTTCAGAGTAAAATTAAGTTGGTACGTAATGAAATAAAACAGGAAACAGGCACTTTTGCGTGGATGTGTTTCTTTCGGATAAAATTCAACAATTCATGTAGGATCGGCTAAGAGTGGAACCAGAGGCAACATGAAGTGTGCTGCACTGCAGCATGCTTCAAGGTAATCTTACCCTAAAGCAACATTGCGTGTTTCAAATGGTTGTTTATTAGGCTTCAGGAGATGTGCTCTAAGGAACATTATTGTAAGCCACATGCCTAAATCTTGCCTCAGGGAAATTCAGCCTTAGATTGTGGTGAAATCAAAGTTAGGTTTTGACATAACGCTCTCATGGTAGCCCTGATCTTGACGTTCAAGTTTGTAAACACTGCTAAAGCATTGCGCTACTGTAAAAGAATTGACCAAATTTGTTATCTTGAGAAAAATATTGAACAGCCTAGAGATATGGACTCACGGCTGAAGGAATAGTGTTCGCCTTACACTGCCAACATACAACAAAAGCTCACACTTCTCCTATGTTAGTCCCCATGACTTTCTACATAAATTATTCATTTCAATTTAAAAATTTCGCCAACCGCCGAATTGAAAAATATATATTTATATAACAACAAAAGCAGCTTTACCCTAAAGGTCCACGCGTATCTTGTGTATTTAACTATGATGAGAAAACCAGTGCAAATAGATTTAACAGTAACTTCATACTGAAAATCAGTGTCCTTTTTGAGTCTTTAACTGAACTATAAATACGTCCGATCTGTTCCTACAAGAGGTTATGGCAATACCATCGTAAAATAATTATTCAATATACAACATAGAACATAATATAAATGAAAGAACATTCAGAGTCCTCAATAGCAAGGAAAAAAATAACATCTTCAAGATGCAGGCAACTAGAAATAAAAAATCAAACGTAAATAATTGAATGATAATATTGTTTTTAGTTAATATTATTTTTAGTATTTTATACTTAAATTTTGTATTAGGATCAAAAGTTTAAAAGAATCACATTATTGGATTTATTTTTAGTACAGAATTATCAACGTGTATTTTCAGTTTAAGTACGATAAGCAAACAAACGTAGCAGAGATTTATAATGACATTACTAGTCGATATTAATTGACAAGCTGTGTCTCAGTTGTATTCACAAAGTTTAGAGCAACCTGAGATTAAAAAAAGGAAAGAAGAAAGCATTCGACCCTTTCCGGGATCGAACCCGGGATGGTGCAGCAAACACGGAACTTGCTTGACACTCAACACAAATAGGACTGTTGTAAATCATTTTGAGCGTAAGACATCAGACTTAACATAAATAATAATAAGCGCACGCTAAAAATGCTTTATCATATTCAAACTTGAAATATTAAAATTATCTAAAGTTAAAAGTCGTAAGTAAAATAAGTAAAATTAAAAGAAAAAAATATGCAAAAATATAATTCAGTAGTATAAAACCTGAGATTTAAGCAAAATACATGTATACGATAGGCAGATGTTTTGTGCTGACGGCGATGTTTGTATGAAAGCCCCATAAGTGACCCTTAGGAACTTTTGAATAAGTAGAATAGTATTGCAGACACCCAACTGGATGAAAGAAATGACGGCCCTAGTTATCAACAATTTCGAAATCAGACAATTATGCCTTGAATAAAAAAGAACTTGGGATAATAAAATTACTAATCAATAAGAAAAATAATACCTAATCCATCTCAACCTAATAAAACTCCAAGTTCAAAAAGTAAAATTGTTCTCGAAACTTTCGTTGAATATTTTATCATAATCATTCATCGATATTTTAAAGTACTGTTTTCTATTGTTCACAAACTATCTTATTTTTCTTTTACTTTGCCTTTTCCCAAACCTAATTGGGGGTCGGCAGACAATACACTGACAATATTTATAATAATTGTCGAAATTCTGGACCGAGGGACGTCATTACCAGTCACCGCGTACGTTTTGATAAGTGACAATAACATGGGGACTTATTTTTTAACAAAATATTGGCTCACAAGTTACACTTAAGTACAGTATGTATCATCCAATGAAATCATTAGGACCTCTACAGTCTACACTACAAGTTTTCTGTTCATAAATGAAGGTGTGAGACTGGAAATTTGAACTCCAAGAAGTGCTACCTAGTTGCAGAAAATTCGAAATTGAATTGAACAGCCAATATATCGCTCAAAAATATGAGCCACAATGTTGTGGAGTGCCCGACATACATCACATCTAATGTAAGTACAGTAAGACGTTATCATAGTCATTCAATCACTCAAAATATTCAGAAGGGAACATGAGTGAATGTAAAACTTAAGGAACAAATTTCTAATACAAAGACATGCCCCTGCGACAGTAAAAGTGCAGTTATCTACAATTATCAATTTTCAACGATCACCAGAAAAAATATCTCGTACTCTTTTTTTTTTAACGATCTACTTAATACACAATCGGAAATCAAATTATTCGTTTCTTTGTACGATTAAATGTATATTGAAAATAAAATAATTAATAGGTAGTATTTGAGGTGATTTGATACATTAGTTCGTGAAAATAATTGATAGGAATCTAAAACACATCGTAAGTCCCTTGAGTATTTGCGATATGATTAACAGGCTGGCGCCATTGTACCGATCCAAATCATCACAGGCTGAGAAGAGAAGGAACTGTGGCACTTTCATCAGCGGGGAAAGCTCACAACGTGTCTATAGAATGAAAAGGTTCCAGGTTTCGCGTAGGTTACATTGAGATGATAGATTCCCGGCTTTTGCCCACTCCAATCCATGCAACTGAAACACAATGAGAAATTTCATTAGATTAGCTCGGTGGTAAGATACTCACTTGCCTTGCGGAAGGTCCCGGATTCGAATCCCATAGTCGGCAAATATTAGTACTCAAAATTTGGTTACAGTTGTTCCTATGGGATACCGTCGAATGAGCTCGTGATGACCCAGCACTAGGGTAAGTATTGACTTCTCGCCGTCAGAGGGGAGGCATACTAAGGGATGGGCAAGCCTCGTACAACACAGACCACAAGTAGCTGTGGTTTCAAAGTTACAAGATAAAAAAAGGCTGTGAAACACTCATCTTGAAAATTAAATAAAAAATACCGATTATAGCACCTGGATCTATAAGGCAGCGGACTCGCAACCTGAAGGTCGGAGGTTCAAGTCCTAAGCACGGATAATTTTAGCAAGGTGGAGTAATTGTGAAATCACCCTTGTAATTAACACAAATGAGAAAACCTTTACCAGATACCTAAATACCTAACGTTCAAATCCAACTTTTTCATGTTTCAATAGACAAGTAGCGCCAGTCTAATTATGTTGTCACCAAAACATCAGTTTAATAGGTACTCGTTGTACCGTGCTTTGGTAGTCGAGTGTTTAACACGCTGGTCTTGTAATCCAAGTAGGGTGGGGATATTGGTTCGAGTACCAACGAATGCATGAAACTTTTCTCCAAAGCAACCACGCTCACTCTCATAATCCCCAAATCTCCCTTCTCAACTGTCACACAAAGGACGAGTGGTAATTTCGTTCATATTAACCAATAGAAAAATGAAACTTTCCTTATTTATTCGAGTTAGAGACCACTTAATAATAAAAATCTGAGGGTTAGGCGGTAGACAATGTTTTGAGCACTAACCTCGCCTGGTGGTTACCTTCCACTAAAGAGTACAATTATTATTGTTAATTGTACTCTTTAGTGGAAGTTGTACTCTTTACTCTTTAGTGTTAATTGTACTCTTTAGTGAAATTATTATTGTTAGTAATAAGACGAACCGACCTCAGTAGCTTGATCGATAAGGCAGCGGACTCGTAACCTGGAGGTCGGTGGTTCCAGTCCCGGTTTCAGCGTAGATTTAGTAAAGCGAGTTAGACTAGTTGTGACATCACGAAAGTGATTAACACAAATATGATAACTTAACTTAAAAACTTAGTAATAAGTTTTTAAGTTAAGTTAAAAAAAACTCTCTCTCTCTCTTAACTTTTCTTAGCTCACCTGTTTAGATTTAAGTACTTTTTAACTTTAATTGTATATAATTTAGTATTTATTGACTTTGTACAACATTCACCTGAATATTTTATGTACAAATAAAACATTAAATTCAAAAAAAAAAAAACATTAAATTAAATTAAATTAAGACGGAGAAGGCTAGGATGACTTACTCGGCACTTGCACCAGCTCCTGGATGGTTTCCAGATACTGTTTCGCCTCCTTGGGTAACTTGTCGTAATCTCGCACATCTTCTATGCTCGACTTCCAACCTTTCATGGTCACATACTCCACCTGGAACACAGAAGTAGGTACGTTCTTATCTACATCTCACCCAATGCATCAATTTTTCCTCATAACTTGAGTTTGTGACCACATAATAATATGGGGTTCGGTGGAAGAGAAAGCCACAGGCTTTAACCTCGCCCCTTGGTTCACTACTTTTTCTATTTTTTTATTTTTATTTTTTTAGCATGTCCTATTTTGTTGAATGAATGTAGTTGACCAATAAAGAGTTAAATAATAATAATAATAATAACACTCTTTAGTGGAAGGTAACCGCCATGCGAGGTTAATGCTCAAAGCATTTTATGATTATAAGACTCTGAGGGTTAGTTAGGTTGTAGAAAATGCTTTGAGCATTAACCTTTCCTGGTGGTTACCTTCTCCTAAAGAGTGTTACTATTATGATTATTACATCAAACTGGATTCGGAAGTAAATACTGGCTGCGCAGCAATTTGAACCATTGCACATTGCTTGCACTGGACAGCTACGATATCTCGTCATACACTGGCTGCTATCACATTACAAGAAAAAGGTTTATACAAGACTCCTCGTGGGTGCTGTCCCCTTACAAACAAAGGTTTAAATTGAACTTCTACTTGGTGCTGTCCCCTTACAAACAAAGGTCTAAATTGAAGTTTATTTACAATAAAGTAGGTACATAGAATATTTACATAGAAATTGAAATAAAACAAAACTTGATCAAGGGCGGTGCTAATGCCAACGGCAGTCTCTTCCTGTTATTACCTCAACTTTGATATTTTTTACTGTTATTACCTCAACTTTGATATTTTTTACTGTTATTACCTCAACTTTGATATTTTTTACTGTCATTACCTCAACTTTGGCCAGCTCGGAGGAGTTGGAGGGGAAGTAGGAGAGGGCGTGGCCGTCACGTTTGTAAGCCACGCCTATCTTGATCTCGTCGAAGCTGTCGAGAATATCCAGCTTGGTGATGCAGAGTCTGAGGGCAGAGGGGAAACGAGTTATTGGTCAGTCGAGAGGCATATTTATGTTGACTTGTGGGAAAATATGTTGATGTTAATGGAAATAATGATTATTTTGTGCAAAAAGAAATTATTTTATACAAAAAGAAATAGAAATGTAAAGGATAGTAATTATAATTAACACAGAAACTAGAACAAGGCTGCATCCCACGACACAAGGACCATACTTCATAGGTGTGGCCCTTAGTGTGAGATGACGACAACCAAAAGAAACTAGAATAAGTTCAATTAAAAATATTATGAATTATGTAAACTGTCATTGTTATATATATTTGAACCATTTACTTGTCATTTATTAAATAAATAAAATAAATAACATAGGAAGGTTTTTTTTATGTTATTATATTACAAATCTAGTGGGTAGCACAGCATTAATAGACATTGTTTGACTGTATGGAATGGCTAGCTAGACTCCGTGGCGTAACAGTTGAGACTACTGCCCGTGGTCCAGAGATCCTGAGTTCGATTCCCGGTTGGTGCTGATTTTTCTAACAGAAAATCCTGTTTTTTTCCGAACACGAGAGGCTGGCATTTCCGGCCCAACCCAGGCTGGGTGAGGTTAATGTGGGTAGCCGGTACGATTCCCAGCGAATGGAGGTAAAACCCCCGTCGAGACTGTCTATCTCCCACTGATTCAGACTTCTGTATGTATCTCTTGTCCGTTCTCTTTTAGAATACGCATGCCCTATATGGTCACCTCACTACCATATATACGACCATATGCTGGGAAGAGTACAGAAGAGATTTCTCTGGTATTTCAAGTTCCGTTTTCCACTGTGCCAGGTTAATGTTGAAGGGCTTAAGGAGCGCCGCATCCGTGCTGGTTCCTGCATCATCTTGTAATGGGTTCCGTGGATTGTCCCGAGCTGCTTGCCTCTGTTACATTAGGCTGCCATAGGAGACTTAGGAGGAGCAACACATTTCACGTTGCAACATGTGCCACAAACTACATGTACAATGCTCCATTAAATAGGATGATGAGGGCAGCAAATGTCAGTGCTGGTTTTAACTTCACTTGATTTTTTTTTTTTTTTTTTTTTAACTTTTTTTTATGTAACTGTGATATGATTGTTTTTGAACCTTTCTTATGTGATATATTCATGTTATTTGTTTTCTGTTTGTAAATAGAGCTAGGCTCGTAAATATACACCCGTGCTGCGGGCATTTATTATTATTATTATTAAATCAGTAAGTTAAAACCAAATAGAATCGACTGATCACAATAACTCTAATTAGGTTGTAGTGTTTCTAATTGTAAGGGTTTCACTGAAAACCCTACAACCAGGTAATAATAATGGAATTGCCTTGCCTACCAAAGCCCTCTTTCTGTTTTATTTCCAAGTTATATTCAAAGAGCATTCTGTCAAAAATTAAAAAGTAAAAATCTAAGGGCATAAGGTCAGAACAGATGTTGTTGTTAACGTTTGCGCCTACATCACTGTTCCTAGGTCGAGAAGAGCAGCTGCTTGAGTGAGGTTTGTCCAGAGGGATGATGGGTCCAGACTGGTCATGGTGTACATCATGTGTTTTTGTTTGGCATGAGGGACATAGATCAGATAGTATAGTATAGTATAGTATATTTATTGTTTATTAGACATTGAAAAATGTAGAAAACATTGTCACCCTATCTAACTTATGGACTAACTTATGACAAAGAAAAAAAAAAAAAATAATAATAATAATAATGATTCTTATTTGATGACTGTGGCGCATGAGTGTGATTTAAGTAAGTGTTATATGTGGAGGTGTGGGTGTGTGTACATGGATGTGTTTGGTATATGTGGTATGATTAGTATGTAATGTTCTCTAGGTCTTTGAATTTGTATGGTGTTATTTTTATGATATGTTCAGTTATTTTTCTTTTGAATTGGGGTAGACTTAGTGTTTTTGTTTCTGTTGTTAAGTTGTTGTAGTATTTTATGCCATTGTATTTAGATGTTCTTTCAAAGAATGATGTTTTATGTTTAGGGACTGTGATTTGTTTGGCATTTCTTGTGTTGTATGTGTGGTTGTCTTGGTTGTGTTGGAGTGTTTCTTGAGTTTTGTGTATGTATAGTAATGGATCTATTCTGGCTTTGTAGTTATTCAGGTGTTTACACCCGCCAGATCGGATCTGGGCTAAACATGCTCTTGTTTTTTTTCTTTTTTTTTTTTTCATCACTGTTTACACGCAACAATAATGCTGCAATTACGTAAACAGGTTTGAGGGACACTGCATACAGACTAAAGACCTATATCCAGGCCCTCCCTACATCCTTGTTTAAATTGTTCCAATGTGAGATCGAGATCTAAATTTACACTATTACAATAATTATTAAATTTATTAGAGAGGAGATGAGTGGTGATTCCAGGTACACAGGAGAATAGTTTCTTGGTATATGAAAATACTGAGTTAGTGGTCGTTCTCTCAGTGACAGTTGTAAGTTAGGCACTTTAATCAGTATTTTCTCAATTAGCCCTGGACATATAATGGTGTTATTACTGAGGCCATGTATGAAAATTAGTTGGTAATACATTCGTCTTCTTTCTAACCTGCCTATACAAAGTTGTTCCAGTAAGTCTGAATATGAGATAGCATTTGGATAGGCAGGATAGAAACCATTATATTTCAAAAACAACACTCTCACGAACCTTGCTTGAATTTGCTCGAGTTTTTTTATGTGGCATTGGTGTTTTGGAGCCCATATAATGGCAGCATACTCGAGTTTACTTCTAACAAGGGCCGTGTAGAGTGTCACAATTGTGTCAAAATCGTTAAAGAATTTAGAATGACGAAGTACAAGACCTAGGGTATTATTAGCAGCAGAGGTAATATTATTTGTGTGCTGATCAAATTTGAGATTTTGTTGAAAGGTAACGCCTAGGTCTTTTTTCACTGTAACTCTATTTAGATGGACATTATTTATTGTGTATTCATGATGTAAAAGTGCTCTTTTTCTTGTTATGGACATGACCTCACATTTATTTGGGTGAAATTGTAATTTGATATTGGCTAACCAAGTACTAACTGAATCCAGGTCCTCCTGCAACAACTGGCAATCACCACTGTTATCAATGTGTCTGTATAATTTAAAGTCGTCTGCAAAAAGTAGGTGGTTAGAATATTTTATAGCAGCGCCTATGCCGTCTATGACGATTGCAAAGAAAAGGCTAGATAGCTTTGAACCCTGAATCACAGATGATGTTGGGTGGTAGGGTTTTGAAAAGGTGTTTTGAAAACGTACTCGATGCTCTCTATCTCTGAGATAAGTTGAAATGAAAGTCACAAAGTTTGGGTGAAAACCAAACGATAGTAGCTTGTTCAGGAGAACGTCAAAAGACAGCTTGTCGAAAGCTTTTAATATATCGGTATAAATGACGTCAACCTGACCACGCCCATCGTTCAGTTCCCCCGCCACAAAGTCATGGAAAACAACCAAATTACTAACAGTTGATCTTTTCTCTATAAATCCATGTTGTTGGTTTGAATTTTTAGCATAGATGAAAGGTGCTATTTTGGAAAAAATACAAGACTCAAATAATTTAGAGAAAACTGTAAGACAAGATATTGGCCTAAAGTTGGTTATATCTTTTGAGTTTGATTTTTTTGGTATTGGAGTAACAATGGTGTATTTCAGTAGATCAGGAAATTGTTTATGTTCTAGAGAGATGTTAAAAATATGAGTTAAGCATTTTATCAATAAAGATGGATAGTTTTTTAATAATATTGGGGGAAAGCTATCCATTCCAGGAGATTTTTCAGGTAATGATTGAATGGCAAAGTTTACATCTGTTTCTGAGATAGAGAACATGGGCAGTTCAATATGATATGATAGGCTATCTAGATCTACATTATAAGCATCAGGCGCTTCACTATAAACAGATTTAAAGTATTTCGCAAACTCATTGCAAATGACTTCCGGTTCAGAGAGAATCACATCATCCAGCTTGTATTCAACTTTACCCAAACTTTTATTTTTGGACTTAATGAACTTCCAAAACTCTTTTTTACTTTTTGATTTGAGTTTCATTTGTAGTTCTTTAATATAAATTTTAAAATCTGATTTTATTAAGTTTTTAACTTGTTTTTTCTTTAATCGGTATGAATGATCAATAATTTTACATTTCCGCAATTTCTCTTTTTCTTTCATGAGGATTATTGTGTTGCGGCTCCACCACGATGGATATTTTTTATTATTAAAACGGATGGCTCTGGTTTTCTTAGTAGGTACATTGTGATCTAAAAAGGTATATAATGTATCATACAACTGTTTCAAAGCAATCTCAGAGTCATCCGTTTCCAAAACGTGGTACAAGTCTAGGTTATTAAGCTGCTGTTGCAAGGTGGTTATATCAACGTTTTGGAAGTTATAGGCTTTGCTAAGAAATAAATGATTACCAAAAGGGCTTTCAGGTTGTTTTTGTCTTTTTCTGTATCTTGGTTTCTTTGTTGTTTTAGGAAGAGAATTATTTGATATAGGTTTCATTGGTTTAGATATATTTTGATTTTTATTTTTCTTATAATAAAAGTTTAATTCCAAAGTCGGATGAAGAGGATGCTCACGAACCATCGGTTCCCCTCTCTGGACTTCGACAAAGACACTTCTTTTTACATTGGGATTGGGGTTGTGTTTATAAAGCACAATATCCAAGGAACGGCCCATACTATTCTGTACCATGTTCTGAGATTGAAGATTAAAAAAGGAAATAGTATCTATTAAGATGTCATCTCTAGGGTGGTATACGCCATTTGCTTTATGCAGTGTCATCGAAAGACCAGAACAGTTAAAATCACCGATGATCAATAGGTTTTTATCATATTCTGTTATGTTATGTTGCGTAAGCATACTTTGAAAACGCTCCATAGTTTCAGATGACACTGGACGGGGAAGATAAACTAAACATATTAACAATGTTGTATAGTTAATTTTTGTCTCGACCCAAATGCATTGTAATTCAGGCAGATTAATGTTCCAAGAACTAAGTTCCTTGGCCCTCCATTCATTGTTGATCTGGGAAGGGATTTTTCAGCCTTAGGTACTACATTTGAGGAGCATACGTGCAAAATTAACATCTCCGGAAATATAAATTTTCAGTATGAAGGAAAAACTGATATTATGAAAAGTAAAACAATAAAGAAACAAGTACGGATCTGTTCAGATTTGATTGATACGGTCATTTTGAAAGCGCAATTACTGTGGGATGTGTTCGAGTAAGGTCGTTTATTATATATTTTTTTAATTTCGCTCAGTAAGAAAAAAAGTTGAAAGTTATCATATTTGTGTTAATCACTTTCGTGATATCACAACTACTCAAACTCGCTTTACCATTTAAAAATTTACAATTTCGATTTAAAAATCTTTTTAATCACTTTCATAAAAATATCATAGCTTTTCAAACTAGCTTAATTAAATCTACGCTGAAATCGGTACTTCAAACATCGAAATCCAGGTTACATGTCCGCCGCCTTATCGATCAAGCTACTGAGGTTTTAACAATGGTGTTATTAAAATGCAATATGTTAGCTTGCGAATTGCAGGGTCGTAGATAAAGACTCATACCTGAGTATAAACTGTTAGAATCAATTCTTAATTCCATTTTTTGTATTTTTGGAGATATTCATTTTTGCACGTATGCTCCTCATTTGTACCGAGGACGTTAACGGACGCCGTTACGTCACAATGGATCAAATAGAGCGGTGTGATAATTATGTGTGGGACTCCAACCAGTTTTTTTTAATTTTTTTTTTAATTTTAAAGTAATTAACGGGAACTAACCATTTTTCACTATTTCCCTATCTTATTCTAATACAAAATAAACTTAGGTCAAGTAAATCAAAATAAAACAGTATCTAAAACTAAGGTTAAAAAAGGAAACCTAAAGGAAACAAGGTCCTGAAGTTTGATTTTCAGTGATGTAGGAGTCTCATGAAGAACATTTATATTGTGAGGAGGATTTGCTAAGATGTTGCATAATGTCATGCATCTATTTAATGGACTATTCTGGACGATATTAGTCTTATAATAATAATAATAATAAACCCCAAAATCACCCAATTTGGGCAAGGGCATTTATTTACAGATGAACTGCATTAGTCTTACTAATCATTAAAGTTTTACTAATCATTAAAGTTTATAATAAAAGGGCTCAGCTCAACTCACTTGGTGTAGCCGTTCACCATGGACGTGTACTTGAGCAGAGGAATGTCCAGCCAGCCACACCTCCTCTTCCTCTTGGTGGTCACGCCCACTTCATTCCCGATGCTCTGCAGCTTGTCTCCTATTTCCTGGGGAGAGAAGTTATCATATTTGTGTTAATCACATTCGTGATATCACAACTACTCAAACTCGCTTTACTAAATCTACGCTGAAACCGGGACTTGAACCACCGACCTCCAGGTTACTAGTCCACTGCCTTATCGATCAAGCTACTGAGGTCGGTCTATTTCCTGGGGAGAGAAAGCAATAGAATCACTTGGAATACTAGGAAATACTCAGAAACTTGCACTTTATTCCCGATGCTCTGCAGCTTGTCTCCTATTTCCTGGGGAGAGAAAGCAACAGAATCACTTGGAATACTAGGCTACGAAATAAAAAACGGCTGTGAAATACTCATATTTTAAAAAAAATGCAGTAGTCACTGTGGCAGAGCGAGTTAGCGCGCTAGGCATTGCACACATAGTGACCTGGGTTCGATTCCCAGCGGAGGAGGATTTTTTCTGCTCTGTACTTGGATGTTCGGGGTCCACTCATACCTCGTGAGGAAAAATGAGTAGCTGCTTTAATGTGAAGCAGCGACCAGTGGCAGAATCTTAGGCAAAAAAATAATACAAGATATTGTAAATTAAAGTGGTAAAGTCCTATGATTCTGCGCTACCCACTAAAATTGTGACATAATAACACAAAGAAAAAGTATTATTATTATTATTACTAGGAAATACTCAGAAACTTGCACTTTATTCCCGATGCTCTGCAGCTTGTCTCCTATTTCCTGGGGAGAGAAAGCAACAGAATCACTTGGAATACTTTTTTTTTTTTTTTTTAAACATATTCACAACTTAAGTTGTAGTTTTATTTATAATTTTTACAAGGAAATCATACATACATGGATACAAATTTACAAATATGGATGTTTTTTTTTTATGTATAGAAAATACAAAATTTACAACTCAGGAAATTTAGAGAAAGAAAGAAAAAAAAATAATAATTAAATTTTAAGGGAAAAAAAGGAATAGATAATTTCCTCCTTATTTCCATCCATCTACCTATTTTTCCAATGTAAAAATCTAGATATTTGAGATGGAAACACATACCTACCTAGGTACCTACAAAATTTGAAATGTATCTTGTAATAAAAGTAAATTTACAGTTTCAATTTAATTTCTTTTCTGTTTTATTTTCTCTCTATTTTTTTTTTTTTTTTTTTTTTTTTACTTCCTAATTCCTGATATGGCATGTTTTGTTCCCTCTGTACTAGAGAAGCTATATAGTAATATATATGTTACAGTTGAAAGAGGTTTATACATACATGAACCTACATCATGTCCTAAAAAGATTCAATGTACAAAATGTAATATACATATACCTTATTTTTTTTTAGAGGACTATAACTTATGGTGAGGACTATAATTCTTTTACAGTACAATATTTATAGTAATATGTTACAGTTGAAAGAGGTTTATACATACATGAACCTACAAACATCATGTCTTAAAGGATTACATGTACAAAATGTAATATAATATACATATACCTTATTTTGAGAGGACTATAACTTATGGTGAGGACTATAATTCTTTTTCAGTATAATATTTATAGTAATATGTTACAGTTGAAAGAGGTTTATACATACATGAACCTACATTATGTCCTAAAGGGTTCAATATACAAAAATGTAATATACATATACCTTTGAGAGGACTATTACTTATGGTGAGGACTATAATTCCTTTTCAGTATAATATTTATAGTGATTACAAATCATATCTATAGTTAAAAATACAAAGAACAGGTAACATTTTTTTTTTTTTTTTTTTTTTTTATATATTTCTTGTACATTAAAAGTACATTACAAAATAAAAAATAATACCAAATCAAAAATGGTACTAAAAAAGTGAGGAAAAGTCCTTAAGTCTCTACAAGTCTTACCAAATTTAAGCATGAATCAGAAAATCCTTCCATTTTCATCTAAAGTGGATAACATTGATGTTAAAGTTCCATTTTTTGAAATATGTTGGTCTAAATGATATCTATCTATTATTGTATGCTTACATATTTTACATATACAGTTTTCATATGTTGTGTGATAGCCCTCTTTTGTACAAATTTTACTGTGAAAGCCATGAGAAGTGTATCGTGTCATTAAATGTCTGTTCCGTTGATTATGTGATTTCCAGCCTGTGTTATTAAAAGCCGGGCCATCTGTGTATTTCTCTAGAACAAATTTCATATTTTTATCTTCCACTTGGTTTTGATATTTATCAATATCATTCTTTTGAATCTTATCTTTATATTTTTCAATTATTTCTTCTCCTACTCTTTTACTATCAGTCAGATGAAATACCATAGTGTTAGATGATGATTTATGTAACCCACATACTTTTTTGTAAAAAGCTGCTTTGATTTTATCTAGTTCTAAGAGATGGAAGTACTTTAAGTCTTCAACTAGAATATCTAGACAGTAACCTATAATAGGCCACAATTTTATTTTGTAAATTTTATGAGCAGTGTCTAAACTTGTGTTTTGAAGGTGTTTTATTGTGCCAATAGCATTTGCTGCTTTAATTTGTATTCTTTGAATGTGTTTTGTCAATGTTAGTGATGTTTGCATGACTATACCCAAGTATGTGTATTCATTTACAAATTCTATTGTTTCACTATTGTATTTCATTTGATCTGAGTGTTTTAATCTACCCCCATTCCTAAATTTTAATATTTTGGTTTTGCTAATATTAATGGATAGTTTGGATAACATGCACCATTCATATAACATATTCATTGCTGTTTGTATGAAAATTATGTCTGGGCCAAAAATTACAAGATCATCTGCAAAAAATAAAAAATCTATGCCGTCAATTTGTCTAAGTTTATTTGCAAGGCTTGTTATATAAATAATGAAAAGTGTGGTACTTAAGGGGTCCCCTTGGATTACTCCTATATCTTGTTTTATTTTTCTGGAAGACTTTTCTACACCATTATTTAGAGTAAGATAGTTAGAGGACAGAATATTTTGTATGGTATTCCAGATCTTTCCTTTGATGTTCATTTCTAACAATGATGACAGTAAAATTGATCTATTTATAGAATCAAAAGCTTTTTGGAAATCTATGTACAGGCAGTACATAGATCCTTTGGGCTTACATAGTTCTTCTTTGATTTTACCCCTTAATATGTGTACGGCTTTCTGACAGTTTCTGTTTTGACGGAATCCAAATTGCTCGTTTGGGAGTTGAGAGTCAATGTTTTTCATGATTCTATTGTTCAGTATTTTTGTAAAAAGCTTATAAGAAGTTTGTAGAAGAGCAATACCTCTATAAGAATTTGGGTCAGTTTTATTACCTTTTCCTTTGAATAAAATTTTCAAGTTTGCATTCCGCCATATATCAGGGATGAGGCAGTTCCTGAGAAGCATGTTATAATAATAATAATAATAATAATAATAATTGTTTTTATTAATATTTTCATACTATGTCGCATCATCTATCTCCTCTTAAGTACTCTTGTACTTTTCGGGAGATAGGGTACATTTTACAATATATGTTAAATCATTTCTTCATTAATCTTTGTCTTCCATATTGATTTAAATTTCATTATTGCAATTTATCAAATATTTTTTTAACTCTTTCTTCATTTTATTTTCATTAAAAATATTTCTCAGATTTGTTGGAATGTTATTTAGCATAGTTGGGATTTGAAAAGATCTTATTGTTGCTCCATAATTATTGTTTACTCTCGGTGTTATATAATACACATGTCGCGTGTTATGATTTGTGTCTTCTGTTCTTCTATAATTTTCTTTATAATAATGTTTGGTTAAAAGCGTATAGATATATAAATTTTCAAAGTTCAATATTTCATTTTCGTTGACTATTTTGTTTCTTTGTGCTTTAGATGACCATGGATACACGACTGATTTTATGATCTTTTTTTGTGCTGATTTGATGAGTTTTTTTATTATTTTCAGTGCTGTATCCAAATATTTCAATGCCGTATCGTATAACAGGATCGCATAATGTTTTATACATCAAGCATTTTATTCTTAATGGTACGATTTTTTTCATGAAATGTATTTTGTATGATATTATATTCATTTTGTTCTTTAAGTATAAATATTGTGTTCTCCATTTCATATCATTATCGAAATGCAATCCTAAATATTTTATTGATTTTTGATTCTCAATATTTTTGCAAACACAATTATTTAATTTTTTATCATCTATGCATTTATTTTCATGTATTTTTAGATGTTTTATATCAAATTGTCGAAAACGTCTCACCATTGGATTTTGATATAATATTGCGACTGTCTTTTCCTTATTTAAAAAAATATCTTTTTTATGCAACCATATTATAATTTTATTCATATCTTCTTGTACTGTTTTGTATAGTTCATCAATATTTTCATGTATATAATATATTATAGTATCATCTGCATACTGTATTATTTTTGATCTAATTCCAATGTTATTGATATTATTGACATATATGTTAAATAATGTTGGTGATATAATAGCCCCGGTTATTAATCCACAGGAAATATCATTTTCTTTACTTTCGAGATTACCTATTTTCACCTTTTGTTTTCTTTCTTGAAAATAATTAATAAAAAAATCTTTGTTTCATTGGCAATGCCCATTTCTTCTAAAGATTCAATCATTTTCTTATGACTTATAGTTTCGTAAGCTTTTTTCAAATCTATTGATAAAGTTAAACATAATTGGTTATTATTGAGTGCATTATTTATATCTTCTTTATATATGTGTAGCGCATCAACAGTACATCTATTCTTTCTAAATCCAAATTGATTTTGACTAATAATATTGTTATTTTCCAGATATTCATTCAACTGTTTATTTACATGTTTCTCCATTACTTTTTCCAGACAAGGTAATACATTAATTGGTCTATAATTTGAATAGTTATCTTTTGTGCCTTTTTTATATACTGGTGTAACTTTTGAAATTTTCATTCCAGAAGGTATCTTTCTTTCAGTTATGATTTTATTTATGAGGTCTGTTAAAACATCTTGTAAATATAAAATGTTTAATTTTATGTCTTTTGGTCTTATATTATCAAATCCTGGTCCTTTATTTACATTCATTTCACGAACAATATTTGATAATTCTAAATTTGTGATATCTTTGATTTTAAATTTGTGACTGACATTATTCATCACACTAGCAATATTTAAAGATGCATTCAGAGTTTGTTTTTTGTTTTTGATTTCCATTATTTCATTTTTAAAATTATTGTTAAAATTATCCGCTATTATTTCCAAACTTAGTCCAGAATTTTTAAAATTATTTTTTATTGTATTCTCTACGTTGATTTTATGTTTACTGGTTACTTCGTTTATTAATTTCCAAGTCAATTTCATATCTCCTTTAACGTTGCTAAATTTAGAGTTATTTTCTTTTCTTTTGGCCTGAGTTATTTTGTTATTTAATCTATTTCTAAATTGTTGATATTGTTTCAAATAATAGGCGCTTCCTGGATTTGCTTTTGCACATTTCCACAAATGGTTTTTCATTTTAATATCATCTCGGATTTCTTTATTTATCCAAGTATTTCCTTCATATTTCTTTTTTATTTTTATACATTTTTTTGCTTCTTGGTATAATAACTCAAAGGTTTTTACTATGTCACGGTATAATATTTCTGCAGATTTATCTACATTTAATAATTGATTCCAATTATAATCTTCTATTAAACTTTTCATTTTATCTTCGTCTATGATATTAATATTTATTATTCTATTTTCGTCGTCTATTTTATCCTTTTTGATTTGTACAAATGTAAAATAATGGTCTGCTATTTTTTCTTTGATGACCCCTGCTTTAATGCTTTGTTTCGATCTGATATTTATGTGATCTAAACATGAACGTACAATTTTACCATTTAAAATTTCTTCTCTTGTAGTTATTTGGATTGAATTTAGTATTCCAAAACTGGATAATAAATCAATGTATTCTCGTTTGTTTGCTGTTTCTTCTAAAGTATTAATGTTTATATCACCGATTATTAATAAGTCTTTGTTCTTTATGTCCTTGTGTTTTATCCAATTTTTCAATTCATTTATAAATTCTTTTACATTCATTTTCGGTGGTCTATAAACTGCATTTAATATCATGTTAACTTTTTCAAATTTTATTTCAATATTTTCAGAAGCTTTGAATTGAATATTTCTGACTTCAGAAGCTTGGATATTGTCTTTGATGTAAACAGCAATACCACCTCCTTTTTTATTATTTCTGTGATATGTGTATACCTTGAAGTTTTTTATTTTAAATAAATCCATTTGTTCTTCTTTCAATGATATCTCTGTGAGAATTAAAATATCAATTTTTATAAAGTTTCTTAAATAAACTTTAAGTTGATTCCATTTATCAATATTTAAACTCCTAACATTAATATGGACAATATTCATGTTTTTAGCTTGTAAATTGATTTCTTTTTTGAACCATTCTTCTATATGCTCATATTCTTGTGTTAAAATTTCATGTTGAATATTTTCTATAATATCTCTTTCCATTAAAATATATTAAATTAAAATGTGATGGTGTTTCTTTTCTAGACTATTTGGGACAGATCGCCCAGAGTGTTCAAGAGTATTGTCTTGCTTTCTCTGGTTTCATCTTTTTTAATGAAGATTTTGCCATTTTTCGTCCATAAAAATTTGTAATTGTTTAAATATTTCAATTTTCTTGCTTCAAACATCAAATTTTTCTTTCTTTGAGTCAGGTGATCATTCACATATATGTATTTTTTCTCACACTGCATGTTGAAATCATCCGTGCACAATTTCTTTTCTCTGGCTTTTTGCACTACAGCATCTCTGGTCTGTCGGGTCGTGAACTGAACAACTATCGGCTCTGGATTTTTGGACGATCTTGTAGGAACTCTATGTATGGCGTCTATATATTCATTTTTCATATCTACTTCTATTTTCTTCCCAATTTCCATCATCAGATCTCTCAAATCTTCATCTTTTTTCAGTGGTATTCCATCGATCTGAACATTTCTGTTGCGTGTGTATTGTTCCAAATCATCAACAATGTGTTCCAGACCGTCTATTTTCTTTTTCAATTCTTTGTTCTCAATTTCCAATTTCTCTTGATTTTCATTCATCTTTGTAATCATTTCTTGCATTTTGTCCATTTTTTCATTAATTTCATCTAGCTTATCATGGTTGAAGTTAATGCTCTTTTCAAATTCTCTCAATTCATTCTTCATTTCTCTTTTGAATCCGTTCATCACTTTTGTTACTACTTTTTCAATTTTCTTTTCCATCTCATCTTCCTCTTCTTCATATTCTGATTCTGACACAATTTCTTCTTTCTTTTTTTCATTCCCTTTAGTCTTCCGCTGGGATCCCTTTGGAGGTGCCATTGCAAACAAATACACAAAACACAAGAAAAAGAAAAATGCTTCAAGAATAGTTGAGTAAATTTTGAAAAATTTTAGATCGAAAATTTATTTGAAGTAAATTAACCACCAATCCTGAAAATACTGATACGAGTCTTTCAAGTGTTCATTGTATAAATTGTCCGGACCAGCAGCTTTTTTCTTCTTTAGCATTTTCATTGCTGTGTTGATCTCCTCGGGTCTGATTTCAGCATTGTACCATTTTTCTTCTGAAGTATTATTTTGATGCTGTAGCTGTTCTATATCTGGGTTGTTGTAAGTAAGTAATTTTACAAAATGTTCTTGTAGCAGCTGTAGGTTTATTGAGCAAAAAGTGTTTTTAGGTTTTTCAAATAATTCCCATGGTTTTGATAGAGCTTTTTTACATTGTTCTAAGATTTTCATTTCATTATGCTCGATTCTTTTCTTTTTCAGAATATTATTATATTCTTTTCTTTGTTGTTTCATCTCTGTTGTGTATTTGTTTGATTTCATCATAGTCACATTTCTGGCTTTCATTTGTTTACATTCTACATCAAACCAAGGTTTATGAATCTTCTTTATTTTTTTCTTTGTTTCAGTTGAATCCAACAATGTTTTAGATAGTGTGAGGATATCATTAACATTTTCTGCTTCTAAATTGTATAGTTTAGAAAGTTTTTCTGTTTTATCAATGTCTATCTTCCTTGTATATTTGTTTGGAATGTTGGTAAATTTAGAAGATAATATTAATTGATTTCTTATTCTTACATTAACTTGTACCCTTTGATGCTTTTTGATGGGATCTAATATAATGTTGTATTTTTTAACTATTTTTTTTGTTGATTGTTCTGATGAAAACAAGATCTATACAGCTATCACCATTGTGCGTTATGTATGTGGGTTCTTTGGTCATGTTACAAAGTTGAAATCCTAGGGTATTCATGAGTTGTAGCAGAATATTTCCTTTCTCAAAATCTTTGTCTATTCTGCAGTTGAAGTCTCCTGCTATGATACATGTGTTGCTTGATACGTTGGATACATCATCGGTTAATTCTTGAATGATATCATGTATACTGGTGGTTGGATTGTAATAATAACAAATAAATTCTCCTATATTTGAGTTTACATGCACTTTATGATTGCTCTTTTCAATAAGTTTTATGTTTAAGAATGGTTTGGCATAAATAGACATACCGTTTATTGGCCTACCCTGATCTTGTTTTTGGGCTGGTGATGTTATTCCATAGTATCCTGGGATTTGGGCTGCCTCTTCTGCTGTACTCAGTGTTTCTGTAAGGAATATTAAATCAGCATTTTTGAAGGGACTGATCTCCGGAGACTTCTTGAGGAGATTGTCTATGCCTTCTATGTTCCAATTTATGATTTTTAAAAGTGTACATTTGTTTTTCTTTCCTCTTGTTTTAGCATACTTAATTGGTCTGATATTTCTTAATAAGTCTTTGTTGTTCTCTAGTACTGAAGTTGGAATGTTGAAGATTTTCATTTCATCTTGAATCTTCAAGAGGCATCTCTTGTTGTATTGAATCCTGCACATGTTTTTGTTCAAGGATAAAATATTTAGGGTTAACAATAAGAATATTATTTTATTTAACATATTTCTTGGTATATTAGGATGTATGATAAACTAATCATTTATTCTTGAAACGAAATAACTTGAAAAGAAACTAAATTGAAATATAAAGTTAAAAATAATTCAATAATGAAACAAAACATTTTTGAAAAACTCCAAAAAAAAATATAATTAATTGCACGAGGAGTAACGCGACCATCCAGTGCGCTAGCTCCCTCGAAAAACCATCACTTCACTTGGAATACTAGGAAATACTGGGTTTGATGGCAGAGATTGCATCAGGCAATAATCACGCCCTTTGTCAATATTATTCTTGTCAATAAAGAGTTATTATATTATTATATATAAAAAAATCAGAAACTTGTACTTTATTCCCGATGCTCTGCAGCTTGTCTCCTATTTCCTGGGGAGAGAAAGCAACAGAATCACTTGGAATACTAGGGAATACTGGGTTTGATGGCAGAGATTGCCTCAGACAATAATCAGGCCCTTTGTCAATATTATTCTTGTCAATAAAGAGTTATTATATTATTATATATAAATACTAAGACACTTGCACTTCATTCCCGATGTTCTGCAGCTTGTCTCCTATTTCCTGGGGAGAGAAAGCAACAGAATCACTTGGAATACTAGGAAATACTCAGAAACTTGCACTTTATTCCCGATGCTCTGCAGCTTATCTCCTATTTCCTGGGGAGAGAAAGCAACAGAATCACTTGGAATACTAGGAAATACTCAGAAACTTGCACTTTATTCCCGATGCTCTGCAGCTTGTCTCCTATTTCATGGGGAGAGAAAGCAACAGAATCACTTGGAATACTAGGAACTTGCGCTCAGAGTCTAAACAAAGCCCTACTGATGTTGTTATTGCAGCCGTCTTGGCTACAGCTGGGGAACTGATGGGCTCTATTCAACTTTAGATCAAAAATTGGTTCGTTCTGGAGCACATAATTCTATGTGGGATCAACACAAATCACAAAAACTCCTTAGAAGAATTCCTTAGGGAGAGAGCCACAAAAATTGTAAAGAAAAAATAAAATAAATATACATTATTACATATTACATAAGCACTTGGGCTTTTTCTTTATAAGCCATTAAACTCTTGGGAAACTGTAAGCTAGCCTGGCTTGTTAGGGTTGACTAGTTCGTTCTCTGTTTATAGTTGGGTGGAAGAGATTGCCATAGGCAATAACCCCGCCCTTTAGTTAGGACATATGTATATATTTTATTTATTTTTTTCTTGTTTATATTATTAATACTGTCAATTTTTTATTTATTTTTTTCGATTGTTTGTCTGTATACAGGGTGTCCCACCAAACTTGGACACCTTAAATTACTCGGCCCCTGAAAGAGTTTTTGAAAAATAAAAAATCCTAGGGTACATGGTCTAATTATGCGGTTTCAGTCATGAAATTTTTTTTATACAGGGTGGTTCAAAAGTCAGAAATTGAGGTGTCAACTTTCGATTTTTAAATGGATCGACCTGAATTTTATTTGATAATTTTACTTTTAAATGGTTCCTGAGTACTTTTTTAAACAAAAATATTACATACAGGGTGGTTTTTTTTCGACCAATTTTTTTTCTAAATCTCGAATAACTCAAGTTTGTTTAATTTTTTCGATAACAAGAATAGAAAGTGTTTGTGTAATGAAAACATGCACTTTCAATTGGCATCAAAAATTTTTATACAGGGTGGTTCACAAGTGAAATAATGATTTGATTTTTTTTAAAACCGAGTTTTTTTTAATTTTTATTTGGGGTTAATAATTCTAACCTAATTTTACACATTTTTTGTTAGTCATATCGAAAAACAAAACTAAAGTGTTGTACAGGGTGAGACATAATTTTTTTGTGACACCCTGTATATGGACAGTCAAAGAGACGTAAAATTAATTATAAATACTAAATGTGCAAGAAAAACTTTGATTTTTAATGATATCAAAAAGTTATGGTGTTTTAACTAATATTGTCGCATGGACCACCCTGTAGATATTCTCTTAAACTATCATGTGGGTACTCGAGGTTGTATAAAATTCAACGAAGACTTCGAATCGTGGGGAGAAACAAGTAAAAAACACGAATTTTGAAGTTATTTTCAATTTGGTGTACACACTGAATGATTTTAAAACTAGAAATAAAAAGTAGGTAGGTGTAGACACAAAATTGAAAATGGCTTTTGAATTCATCTTTTTCTTTCAGATTTGGACTCCTCGTTGAATTTTAGACAATTTCGACTACCCATATGATGTTTAAAAAAAATATCTACAGGGTGGTCCATGTGACAATATTAGTTAAAACACCATAACTTTTTAATATCATTAAAAATCGAAGTTTTTCTTGCACATTTAGTCTTTCTATTTTATTTTATGTCTCTTTGACTGCCCATATACAGGGTGTTACAAAAAAAATATGTCTCACCCTGTACAACACTTTAGTTTTGTTTTTCGATATGACTAACAAAAAATGTGTAAAATTAGGTTAGAATTATTAATCCCAAATAAAAAAATTAAAAAAACTCTGTTTTAAAAAAAATAAGGTCATTATTTCACTTGTGAACCACCCTGTATAAAAAATTTTGATGCCAATTGAAAGTGCGTGATTTCATCACACAAACACTATCTATTCTTGTTATCGAAAAACTTAAACAAACTTGAGTTATTCGAGATTTAGAAAAAAAATTGGTCGAAAAAAAACCACCCTGTATGTAAAATTTTTGTTTAAAAAAGTACTCAAAAACCATTTAGAAGTAAAATTATCAAATAAAATTCAGGTCGATCTATTTGAAAATCGAAAGTTGACACCTCAATTTCTGACTTTTGAACCACCCTGTATAAAAAAAAATTCATGACTGAAACCGCATAATTAGACCATGTACCCTAGGATTTTTTATTTTTCAAAAACTCTTTCAGGGGCCGAGTAATTTGAGGTGTCCAAGTTTGGTGGGACACCCTGTATATGTTCTGCTAATAAAGAGTTTCTAAATAAATAAATAAATAGTCTTCTAGCGAGACACTGGTCTTCGTTCCCCACAGCCAGACAGCCCTGCTTATGCTTACATTAAGCTGTAGTCACCGTGGCAGAGTGAGTTAGCGCGCTAGGCATTGCACGCATGGTGACCTGGGTTCCATCCCCAGCGGGGCAGGATTTTTTCTGCTCTGTTCTTGGGTGTTCGGGGTCCACTCATACCTCGTGAGGAAAAATGAGTAGTTACTTGTATGAGTAACGACCAGTGGCGGCATTACCAGAGTAAAAAGAAATTGATGTAATAGAATAATTCGAAAAGTACAGGAGGCTCTTAGTAATGCTGCGCTACCCACAAAAATTGTGAAGAGGCCTTGTGCTTCACCACAAATAAAACCATACATACTTATGTAGAGGGTAATGTACGTTTGAATTTATATTTGGATTCTGGATAAAGAAATATTATTTAGATATTTCTTTTAGATAAATAGTACAGCATTTAGTATAGCACGGCGCACGCTATTTTTTTTTTTTTTATACACTTTATTTTTTATACAATACATACAACAATAAATTATTAACAAATATAAAAAAAAAATTACTATAGGTATTTACAAAATAAGATATAGAAGAAAAAAAATATTTAAATTTAAATGTACAATGTATTGTAATCCGGGGCGAAGTTAATGTCTTAGGCATTCTCTGCCATTTAACCCCGGGTTGAGTAGTTCGTTCTCTGCTTTTAGTCTTTTAGCGAGACACTGGTCTTCGCACCCCACAGCCAGACAGCCCTGCTCATACTTCAATTCAATTTATTTATTGTGAAAAAATTCAATACAAAAGTATGTGTTTCACATTAAAGAGATAATAGAAATATAAAATACTTACATTCAGCTGTTCCGTGGGGAAAGGCCCGTCCCCCACGCGGGTAGTGTACGCCTTGACCACGCCCACCACGTGTCCTATGGTGGCGGGGGGCAGGCCCAGGCCCGTACACACGCCCCCGATGCTGCAGTTGGAGGAGGTCACGTAGGGGTAGGTGCCGAAGTCTATGTCCAGCATGGCGGCGTTGGCACCTGGAGGAGAACAGTGGACATGAATTAACCTTTTGAAAAAAAAAAAAAAAATTAAATTTACCTCTCTACAGGGTGTCCCGTATACAGATGCAAATATTTTGAGGATAGGTTCAGCGCACCGTGGACACCGTGGACATAAGGTTGGACTTAATGTATGGATAGTCATGCATATTTCCCTGCAAATGTAGTTGGTTGCATGAAAAAAATAATGAAAGACCAGAGAGATATTTAATCATAAGTTCAATACTTTTCTAAAATTTGATTTTTCCCTTTTTTCCCTTTCGTGAAATTAAAATACTTCTAGTTTAACAAATATTTTATCTTTTTTTTTTAATGAGCATTTATTTAGAAACTTCTACAAGTCCTTTTAAACATGTTTGATCAAGTTTCATTTACAATATGTTGGATAAAATATTATAAACATACATAAAAATTGAAATTATTAAAACAAAACTTGATCACGGGCGATGCTAATACCAACGGCATTCTCTTTCTTGCCCCTCATCTCATATTATCTTATTATTATTATTATACAACTCTTTATTAGGTATAAATGGACATCTTAATATATAAATGTCTAAGTCACTGACTGACTGACTGATCATCGCTCTACAGCCCAAACCGAAAGTCCTAGCGAGGTAGCTTTGTCTTATAGTCTAGATGTACAACAACACCTGCCATTGGCGAAAAAGGATTTTTTGCTTTCACGGCCATGCCTCGGTCCGCAAAGCGGGCGACAGCCCGCTAGTTATGTTCATAAAAATAATTAATTTAACAATGAAAAAAATGGAAACAATATACAGGGTGTCCCACCAAACTTGGACACCTCAAATTACTCGGCCCCTGAAAGAGTTTTTCAAAAATAAAAAAATCTAGGGTACATGTGCTAATTATGCGGTTTCAGTTATGAAATTTTTTTTATACAGGGTGGTTCAAAAGTCAGAAATTGAGGTGTCAACTTTCGATTTTTAAATGGATCGACCTGAATTTTATTTGATAATTTTACTTCTAAATAATTCCTGAGTACTTTTTTAAACAAAAATATTACATACAGGGTGGTTTTTTTTCGACCAATTTTTTTTCTAAATCTTGAATAACTCAAGTTTGGTTAATTTTTTCGATAACAAGAATAGAAAGTGTTTGTGCAACAAATACACGCACTTTTAATTGGCATCAAAAATTTTTATACAGGGTGGTTCACAAGTGAAATAATGACTTGATTTTTTTTAAAACCGAGTTTTTTTAATTTTTTATTTAGGATTAATAATTTTCGTCTAATTTTACACATTTTTCGTTAGTCATATCGAAAAACAAAACTAAAGTGTTGTACAGGGTGAGACATAATTTTTTTGTAACACCCTGTATATGGGCAGTCAAAGAGACGCAAAATTAAATATAAAGACTAAATATGCAAGAAAAACTTTGATTTTTAATTAAACCAAAAAGTTATGGTGTTTTAACTAATATTGTCGCATGGACCACCCTGTAGATATTTTCTTAAACCATCATATGGGTAGTCGAAACTGTCTAAAATTCAACGAGGAGTCCAAATCTGAAAGAAAAAAAATGAATTCAAAACGCCATGCTCAATTTTGTGTCTACACCTACCTACTTTTTATTTCAAGTTTTAAAATCATTCAGTGTGGACACCAAATTGAAAATGGCTTCAAATTCGTGTTTTTTACTTGTTTTTCCCACATGATTCGAAGTGTTCGTTGAATTTTATACAACTTAAAGTACCTACATGATAGTTTAAGAAAATATCTACAGGGTGGTCCATGCGACAATATTAGTTAAAAAACCA
This sequence comes from Bactericera cockerelli, assembly GCA_024516035.1. Lineage (NCBI taxonomy): Eukaryota > Metazoa > Arthropoda > Insecta > Hemiptera > Triozidae > Bactericera > Bactericera cockerelli. The sequence continues at coordinate 8,531,503 of CM044958.1, read as the reverse complement.
TAACTTTTTAGTTTAATTAAAAATCAAAGTTTTTCTTGCATATTTAGTCTTTATATTTAATTTTGCGTCTCTTTGACTGCCCATATACAGGGTGTTACAAAAAAAATATGTCTCACCCTGTACAACACTTTAGTTTTGTTTTTCGATATGACTAACGAAAAATGTGTAAAATTAGACGAAAATTATTAATCCTAAATAAAAAATTAAAAAAACTCGGTTTTAAAAAAAATCAAGTCATTATTTCACTTGTGAACCACCCTGTATAAAATTTTTTGATGCCAATTGAAAGTGCGTGTATTTGTTGCACAAACACTTTCTATTCTTGTTATCGAAAAAATTAACCAAACTTGAGTTATTCAAGATTTAGAAAAAAAATTGGTCGAAAAAAAACCACCCTGTATGTAATATTTTTGTTTAAAAAAGTACTCAGGAATCATTTAGAAGTAAAATTATCAAATAAAATTCAGGTCGATCCATTTAAAAATCGAAAGTTGACACCTCAATTTCTGACTTTTGAACCACCCTGTATAAAAAAAATTTCATAACTGAAACCGCATAATTAGCACATGTACCCTAGATTTTTTTATTTTTGAAAAACTCTTTCAGGGGCCGAGTAATTTGAGGTGTCCAAGTTTGGTGGGACACCCTGTATACAATGAAAATGAAAAAGAATAAAATATATATAAAAACATAAGTCCTAACTAAAAGGCGGGGGGGGGGGGGGGGGGGGGTTATTGCCTATGGCAATCTCTTCCACCCAAACCTTATTCGAATGTCGAATATTTTCTGTATTCGACATGCGCGCCTTCTGAAAGAAAAAAAACAACCCCAAAGCCGAAACATCAGGGCTGACCCACTGACCTTCCACCAGGATTTGCTTCCCGGCCCGCAGCGCGGTGTGCAGATAGGACACAGTCTCCACCACCAGAGGCCGCAACTGCTCCGCGTAGTCCCTGTAGCGGCCTATCTCCTGCTCCATGTCCACACTCAGGTCGGGGAACATGCGGCGGTGGGAGTCTATCAGGGCCTGGTACCTGGGGGAGGAGGTGGAAAGTTAAGTCTATCAGGGCCTGGTACCTGGGGGAGGAGGAGGAAAGTTAAGTCTATCAGGGCCTGGTACCTGGGGGAGGAGGAGGAAAGTTAAGTCTATCAGGGCCTGGTACCTAGGGGAGGAGGTGGAAAGTTAAGTCTATCAGGGCCTGGTACCTGGGGGAGGAGGAGGAAAGTTAAGTCTATCAGGGCCTGGTACCTAGGGGAGGAGGAGGAAAGTTAAGTCTATCAGGGCCTGGTACCTGGGGGAGGAGGTGGAAAGTTAAGTCTATCAGGGCCTGGTACCTGGGGGAGGAGGTGGAAAGTTAAGTCTATCAGGGCCTGGTACCTAGGGGAGGAGGAGGAAAGTTAAGTCTATCAGGGCCTGGTACCTAGGGGAGGCGGTGGAAAGTTAAGTCTATCAGGGCCTGGTACCTAGGGGAGGCGGTGGAAAGTTAAGTCTATCAGGGCCTGGTACCTAGGGGAGGAGGAGGAAAGTTAAGTCTATCAGGGCCTGGTACCTGGGGGAGGAGGTGGAAAGTTAAGTCTATCAGGGCCTGGTACCTGGGGGAGGAGGTGGAAAGTTAAGTCTATCAGGGCCTGGTACCTAGGGGAGGAGGAGGAAAGTTAAGTCTATCAGGGCCTGGTACCTAGGGGAGGCGGTGGAAAGTTAAGTCTATCAGGGCCTGGTACCTAGGGGAGGCGGTGGAAAGTTAAGTCTATCAGGGCCTGGTACCTGCCAGGACAATAATAATAATAACACTCTTTAGTGGAAGGTAACCACCAAGCGTAGTCCCTGTAGCGGCCTATCTCCTGCTCCATGTCCACGCTCAGGTCGGGGAACATGCGGCGGTGGGAGTCTATCAGGGCCTGGTACCTGGGGAGGAGGTGGAAAGTTAAGTCTATCAGGGCCTGGTACCTAGGGGAGGAGGAGGAAAGTTAAGTCTATCAGGGCCTGGTACCTAGGGGAGGAGGGGGAAAGTTAAGTCTATCAGGGCCTGGTACCTGGGGGAGGAGGTGGGAAGTTAAGTCTATCAGGGCCTGGTACCTGGGGGAGGAGGTGGGAAGTTAAGTCTATCAGGGCCTGGTACCTAGGGGAGGAGGTGGGAAGTTAAGTCTATCAGGGCCTGGTACCTAGGGGAGGAGGTGGAAAGTTAAGTCTATCAGGGCCTGGTACCTGGGGGAGGAGGTGGGAAGTTAAGTCTATCAGGGCCTGGTACCTGGGGGAGGAGGTGGGAAGTTAAGTCTATCAGGGCCTGGTACCTGGGGGAGAGGTGGGAAGTTAAGTCTATCAGGGCCTGGTACCTGGGGGAGGAGGTGGAAAGTTAACTCTATCAGGGCCTGGTACCTGAGGGGACAGTAATAATAACACTCTTTAGTGGAAGGTAACCACCAGGCGTAGTCCCTGTAGCGGCCTATCTCCTGCTCCATGTCCACGCTCAGGTCGGGGAACATGCGGCGGTGGGAGTCTATCAGGGCCTGGTACCTGGGGGAGGAGGTGGAAAGTTAAGTCAATCAGGGCCTGGTACCTAGGGAGGAGGGAGGAGGTGGAAAGTTAAGTCTATCAGGGCCTGGTACCTGGGGGAGGAGGTGGAAAGTTAAGTCTATCAGGGCCTGGTACCTGAGGGAGGAGGTGGAAAGTTAAGTCTATCAGGGCCTGGTACCTGAGGGAGGAGGTGGAAAGTTAAGTCTATCAGGGCCTGGTACCTGAGGGAGGAGGTGGAAAGTTAAGTCTATCAGGGCCTGGTACCTGGGGGAGGAGGTGGGAAGTTAAGTCTATCAGGGCCTGGTACCTGAGGGAGGAGGTGGAAAGTTAAGTCTATCAGGGCCTGGTACCTGAGGGAGGAGGTGGAAAGTTAAGTCTATCAGGGCCTGGTACCTGGGGGAGGAGGGAGGAGGTGGAAAGTTAAGTCTATCAGGGCCTGGTACCTGGGGGAGGAGGTGGAAAGTTAAGTCTATCAGGGCCTGGTACCTAGGGGAGGAGGAGGAGGTGGAAAGTTAAGTCTATCAGGGCCTGGTACCTGGGGGAGGAGGTGGAAAGTTAAGTCTATCAGGGCCTGGTACCTAGGGGAGGAGGGAGGAGGTGGAAAGTTAAGTCTATCAGGGCCTGGTACCTGGGGGAGGAGGTGGAAAGTTAAGTCTATCAGGGCCTGGTACCTAGGGGAGGACAATAATAATAATAATTACACTCTTTAGTGGAAGGTAACCACCAGGCGAGGTTAATGCTTAAAGCATTTTCTACCACCTAACCCTTAAAGTCTTAGGGCGGAATTAATAGGCGTAGTCCCTGTAGCGGCCTATCTCCTGCTCCATGTCCACACTCAGGTCGGGGAACATGCGGCGGTGGGAGTCTATCAGGGCCTGGTACCTGGCAGGACAATAATAATAATTGAATTGAATTTGTTTTATTTGAGTGTAATACAATACAGTTAAATAAATCAACCTATTACATTATATCACACTATGAACTAAATTAAGAATACATTATAATTATAAAAACAATATTATTGGAGGTAATGAAATCTAAAGAGAAAGAGATGTATACATACTACAATGTAGAGTGACATGAGAAACGGTATATAAAAAGAATATGTATGTAAAAAAATTAAAACCCTAATAACTAGATTCGTATAATAATAATAATAATAACACTTTTTAGTGGAAGGTAACCACCAGGCGAGGTTAATGCTCAAAGCATTTTCTACCACCTAACCCTATGAGTCTTATTATTATGTAGTCACAAACTCAAATTAATGAGGAAAATTCATGCACTGGGTGGGATTCGAACCAACGGACCCCTACGCTACCTGGATTACCAGACTAGCGCGCTAACCACTTGACTACCAGACAAGGGGAGGCGGTGGAAAGTTAAGGCGGGCTCGCACTGAGCGCAACTTTCTGTCTGAGAACTCTCTGACATTTTTGAAAATTTCTTTTTTAACATTTGATTTATTTATTTTATTTATTTAGAAACTCTTTATTAGCAGAACATATATACAGACAAACAATGGTAAAAATTAAATATAAAATTGACAGTATTTATAATATGAACAACAGAAAAATAAATAAAATATATACATATGTCCATTGATCTCTGACATTATTGATCGAGCGTTGATTTTCAATTTTATTTTCATTTTTCTAATTTTCACGTGACCATAAAAATGTAGAGATACTTTTAGGGCGAAATTTATAGACAAGTTCTATTACTCGAGTCATTGCTAAGCGTCGGTTTTCCCTATCTTACACAGTACGCAATTCGTGATTTAGCGCCACAGAGGTATTACAAAAACGTCTATTAATTCCGCCCTTAATTAAACTTTCCTATTGAAAGGGGCTCTACTAATATGATGCAGAGATTATTTTTAATTTGGGTTGAACGTAGCTTTCAAAAGCATGGTCATACATATCACGACGGGGTTTCAACTCTTCATTCGCTGGAAATTCAAAAACCAGTTACTCAACCTAACCCAGCCTCGGTGAGCCCGGGAATAACCAGCTTGGTCACCCATCCGCGTTCTAGCCTCGCTGGACGTTGCTTCAATTCAAGGACAGAACGAGAACAGGTGTGTTCAAGGTGCCATCGACGTTGTCTTCGCAAAGTTTCATGCTCCGTTTTTTTTTTTTTTTTGTTTTTTTGTTTTTTGTTTTGAAGAATTGTTTCAAAGTTCAAGATAAATATATTTTTTCAATTTTTTAATTTCTTGTGAGTAGTTTTTGTGGCTTCACCATAGTTGATACGAATTGAATTATTACAATTCATGATATTAGTCAAGTAATATTAGTCTTATTTTGGATAGTAATCAATATTTGGATTATTGTTTAAAAAAAAAAAACTGAGGACATTTTACCATATTCGTAAAATGTGAATTGTAGTTGGGAAGTTTGTGTTCGAATAAAGAGCTCATTTATTTTAATAGTTCCACATTGAGAAATATTAGCAGCAGCTCTTCTTCTTTTTTTTTTTTTTTTTTTTAAGTGGGGTTTAACGTCGCTTTCAACTGCCATGGTCATATCACGACGGGGGTTTTACCCTCCATTCGCAGGAAACTCACAAACCTGCTACTCACATTGACCTCACCCAGCCTGAGTGGGGCCGGGAAAAGCCAGCGTCACGAGAATTAGAATTTGAATGGTCACCCATCCAAGTCTTAACCTCGCTGGATGTCGCTTAACTTCGGTGTTCTGAAGGGAATCGGTGTATTCAACATGCCATCGACGCTGGCTAATGCTCCGTTTAGAATGAAATGAGATTAAACCTCAATACTGTTCGCAACATTTTGTCTCGATGTAGTCACCGTTGCCGAGTGAGTTAGCGCGCTAGGCATTGCATGCACGGTGACCTTGGTTCGATCCCCAGCGGGGCAGGAATTTTTCTGCTCTGCACTTAGATGTTCCGGGTCCAATTATACCTCGTGAGGAAAAATGAGTAGTTACTTGTATGAGTAATGACTAGTGGCGGCATTACCAGAGTAAAAAGAAATTAATGTAATAGAATTTGAAAAGTGAAGGAGGCTCTTAGTAATGCTTCACCAGAAATAAAAACATACATACTGTCTCAAATTTGGCAGGGGACTGGGATTCCATCTCGTTTGGTTCAAGGAAGAGTGGAGCATGAAAGGTTGTAAAACGCTCAGCAACATTGCGAGACAAATAATAATTCTCTTTAGACTTTAGAGGAAGGTAACCACCAGACAAGGTTAATGCTCAAAGCATTTTATACCACCTAACCCTGAGAGTCGTATTATTACGTGGTCACAAACCCAAGGCGGCGGACTTGTAACCTGGTTCAAGCCCCGGTTTCAGCGTAGATTTACTAAAGCGAATTTGATTAGTTGTGATATCAAACATGTTTAATAATAATAACAAAGTCATATAAATTAGACGCACGAGCCGATAAGGAAGAGACATAAATATGGACAGTCGAATAACCACAATCACACTGATTGATAGATCATATTTAATTAATTGCTAAGCATTGCAGTTGTAAATCTTATTTCGAGAACTCTCAGAATGACATCATGCGGAATTTTTACTAATAAAAAAAATTGACTGATAAGAACTCTTATCAAAGCAGACGGTTAAGATAGAAGCATTAAAGGTGCCGCTGGAAATCCATGATTTGCCAGACGTTGCCACTTCATGTATCTTACTGACTTAATTACATCTCTACCATAACTTCAAATTTCTTTATTCACAGAAACATGACACATGGTAATCATTATCGGCATATCAAATAGTCAATAACTTCGACATAATGCATTTTCGATTAATAAAAATCGAGTGTAAACATCACACGACTTTCCTTATCCACCAAAAAGAAGTCGAATTCCGCCACTGGTGACTCAACGGTAACAGATTGATAAAAATCAATGCCAAATTCGTTATGAGCACCTCAAAACCTTTGGATTTGATATCTCACAACCACCTTCTAGGGTCAATAATAAAAAAGTTAATTAAAGCGGGTCCCCCCCAAAATACCGGTAAATTGGGGCCGAGGTCCGAAAAGTTCAAGATATCAAAAAAATGATCAGAGTAGACCCCTATTATTTTTTCATTATCAGTCCGTGAGTGTAACCAGGTTTGTATTAATTATTTATTTACAGTTACACAGGTACTTACTATACTACTAAAGTGCACTGGTAGTCAAGTGGTAAACGCGCTAGTCTGGTAATCCAGGTAGTGTAGGGATCCGTCGGTTCGAATACCACCCAGTGCATGAATTTTTCCTCATTAATTTGAGTTTGCGACCACATAATAATAAGACTCTGAAGGTTAGGTGGTAGAAAATGCTTTGAGCATTAACCTCGCCTGGTGGATGCCTTCCACTAAAGAGTATTATTATTATTATTATTATTATACATAATAACATACGTAAATGTAAACTCACTTCTCCGTGAAGACAGCGAAGTCCCCCAGGAGGTCCGCCACCCGGATACCATTCCTCGTGGCCTTGGAGGAGTAGGCGGGGCCAATGCCTTTCTTGGTGGTTCCCAGGGACTTCTTTCCCTTCTCCGCCTCTTGGAGTCCATCCACTTGCTGGAAATTGCAGAATAATACGCATGAGTAAACTTTAATCAAGAAAATAAATTGAACCAATCAGAAGCCAGGATTTTGTGAAAGAGGGATCATCAGCTGTTCAAAGTTGGACGCATAAATTTGTTCAACTCGAGATAGGTAAGGTTGAAAAAAAGAAAAAAAAAAAAAATGGGTACAATTGTTGGCCCCCCAGTCACTTGCTGGAAATTGTAGAATAATACGCATGAGTAAGTTTTAATCAAGGAAATCAAAAAAAAAGAAATAAAAAAAAAAAAGGGTACAATAAATTGTTTGCCCATCCACTTGCTAAAAATTGCAAAATAATACGCATGAGTAAATTTTCAAGGAAATCAAAAAAAAAAAAAAAAAAAAAAATGGGTACAATTGTTGGCCCCCCATTCACTTGCTGGAAATTGCAGAATAATACGCATGAGTAAATTTTAATCAAGGAAATCAAAAAAAAAAAAAAAAAAAAAATGGGTACAATAAAATTGTTTGCCCATCCACTTGCTGGAAATTGCAGAATAATACGCATGAGTAAATTTTAATCAAGGAAATCAAAAAAAAAAAAAAAAAAAAAAAAAAAAAAAAAAATGGGTACAATTGTTTGCCCCCCATCCACTTGCTGGAAATTGCAGAATAATACGCATGAGTAAATTTAAATCAAGGAAATCAAAAAAAAAAAAAAAAAAAAAAAAAAAAAAAAAAAAAATGGGTACAATTGTTTGCCCCCCATCCACTTGCTGGAAATAGTAGAATAATACGCATGAGTAAATTTTCATCAAGGAAAAAAAAGTAAAAAAAAAGGGTACAATTGTTTGCCCATCCACTTGCTGGAAATAGCAGAGTAATACGCATGAGTAAATTTTAATCAAGGAAATCAAAAAAAAAAAAACAAAAAACAAAAAACAAATGGGTACAATATTTGTCCACTTGCTGGAAATAGCAGAATAATACGCATGAGTAAATTTTCAAGGAAATCAGAAAAAAAAAAAAAATGGGTACAATTGTCCACTTGCTGGAAATTGCAGAATAATACGCATGAGTAAATTTTAATCAAGAAAATCAAAAAAAAAAAAATGGGTACAATTGTTTGCCCCCCATCCACTTGCTGGAAATAGCAGAATAATACGCACGAGTAAACTTTAATCAAGGAAATCAAAAAAAAAAAAAAAAAAAAAAAAAATGGGTAGGTACATTTCAAGGCTTGTCTAGAAGAACAACCTATGTTAATTTTTCGAGTTTTTTTTTTTGCAGAATAACAACCTATGTGTTCTCTTTCATAGCGTAGTGTTGTCAGAATTCGGAAAAAATCGGCTTATGTCGGTCAAACTTGGAAAAAAGAGTGGGAGAAGGAATGAAAATTTTGATGTAGAACAACCTATGTTACAAAAATTTCAGCTAGTGCGTGCGCGCAAAAGGCTATAGTCTAACCCCTCGGCCGTTTGTTTTATTTTCGTCCGCCAATAAAATTATTTTCGTTTATTCTAATTAATTTTATTGTGTCAATTTTTAGGTGCATAACAATTTTGTTGAGACACCTATTTAAATTGTAAACACTAGTTACCTATGCATAATTGTAAACACTAGTTACCTAGTAATCAATATGCATAAGTTTAATGTTCAGTAACTTTTATGTTTAATTTTCCCAGTGTTTTCAGTGACTAGTAAAGTAAAGTTTCAAGTACTTAGTAAACATGAGTTTAACTCAAGGAGACATTGAGTGCTTGAACAGTGTGAAGAAGAGAAGTTTGAACACTTCCAACTGGGCAGACAAAAAATTGCAACAAAAACGCAATTCTGGCCAGGCATATGTTAACAAACGAGGAAAAGGTGTATTTGTTCCAAGGAAGAATCCACCTGTTAATCCCAGAGGATGTGGAGAAGAACATTGTTCCAAAAGAGGCTGTGAAACTCTTACACTGCAGACTGTGCATGGTTTACACAATAACTTCTACAATCTAAATTATAATGAACAAAATTTGTTTGTCATAAAGTATGTGACCATAAGAGAAGTTAAGAAAAGGAGACCTGGCAAGTATGATAATAACTCATTAAAACTAGCTGGATACGACTATGTAATCAATGGACAACCTGTATGTCGTGCTACTCTTTTGAATACTTTCTCTATTACTATCATGCGCCTTAGAAACATACAGAACAAAATGAAAACTGGTGACTTTATTGCTCATGACCAGAGAGGTACTCATGCTAATCGTCCTCTTGCCATTCGCCAAGAAGACAGAGACCGAGTGAAAGCACACATCAACAGCTTCCCTCTCATGGAAAACCATTACTCAAGACGTGAATCTGCTAAAAAGTGCTTGAACTATAATTTATCAGTGAATAAGATGCATAAACTATTTTTGACCAAGTACCCTAATAATCAAGTTTCTTACAGTTTATACAGAAAGGTGTTTATTAAAGATTTCAATCTAAGATTTGGCACACCCCGTTCTGACACCTGCAAAAAGTGTGACAAATTATTCTGTGAAATGGTTTTGGCAAATACAGATGAGGAAAGAGAAGCAATACATCAGGAAACCACTATTCACCACATGCAATCTGATGCAGCCTATAAAACACTTGCAGAAGATGGCAGGAATATTAATCTTAACGTGCTATGCATGGACTTAGAGCAAGTCATATTTACTCCAATGTTGACTCATTCAGACATGTACTATCAGAGGCAATATTCTAACTATAACTTTGCCGTGCATAATATGACAAAAAGTCAAGCACACATGTTCCTGTGGCATCAGATTATTGCAAAAAGAGGATCAAAAGAAGTTTCCTCTTGTTTGTTGAACTACATTACAACTCAATACAAGAAACTCCAACCAACAGAAGAGAGGAAACTAGTAATTTGGTCCGACAGATGTGTTGGACAAAACAATAACAAAACTGTCTTATCTTTATGTATGTTCTTCATTCGATGTGGTTATTTCACAGAGGTACATCAGAAATTCCTGGTCACAGGACACAGCTTCTTACCTTGCGATAGAGATTTTGCACTTATTGAGAAGAAGAAAAAACACACTAAACTGATGGTTCCTTCACAAATCAAACACATGATAGGTGAATCCAATGAAAAATCTCCTTTTCAAATGACAGAAATGCACCAGGAAGACTTCAAAGACATGGACAAAGTTACTGAAGCGTTATATCTCAATAACAACAAGTTCAAGATTACAAAATATGTCTGGTTTAAGATGTCCAGCGATGACATCACTACAGTTTATGCTAGAGAGTCACACAATACTATTAGGCCCTGGAAAAACTTTGTTATATTCAGAAGAGATAATCTACAAATCACAGAAGAAAATTTACCTCAACTTTACCCAGGACACATTCCAGTAGATGCCGAAAAAAGAAAAAACTTATTGAGTATGGTGCCTTACATGAGCAATCCCAGTCACAAGAGATTCTACACAAATTTACCTTCCCAGTAGAAAAGTAAGTTTCTTGGCATGTTTTTTTCTTTGTGTTTTTTGGGTTGAGTGGAATAACAACCTATGTGGCAAGAAACCTAAATTGAAATAAAATAACAGCAATTTCAACTTTAAACCTCTCTCCTGAAAAGTACCAAAAATAACATAGGTTGTTCTTCTAGACACCCCTTCATTTGTTTGCCCCCCATCCACTTGCTGGAAATTACAGAATAATACGCATGAGTACTTTCAAGGAAATCAAAAAAAAAAAAAAAAAAAAAAATGGGTATAATTGTTTGCCCATACTTGCTGGAAATAGCAGAATAATACGCACGAGTAAACTTTAATCAAGGAAATCAAAAAAAAAAAAAAAAAAAATGGGTACAATTGTCCACTTGCTGGAAATTGCAGAATAATACGCATGAGTAAACTTTAATCAAGGAAATCAAAAAAAAAAAAGAAAAAAAGTAAATTTTCAAACAAGAAAAAAATGGGTACAATTGTTTGCCCATCCACTTGCTGGAAATAGCAGAATAATAAGCATGAGTAAATTTTCAAGGAAATCAAAAAGTAGGCGACAGACCGCTAGTGTTGTTATAACTGTAACAGGCATATTGATTATTATATAAGGACTAAAACACTGATTTTTCTTCTCCATTGCTTTTATACCTTACAGGTAATTATACAGGGTGGGGCAAATGTCTGGAAACCCCTGAATAACTTTCGAATGGCTTCTTCGGTGAAATTAAAATTTTGTAAGGTAAACCGGCGTAATGGTTGTGACTACTGCCCGTAGTCCAGAGTTCCCGAGTTCAACTCCCGGCAGACTTTTCGAAGAAGATTCTGTTCCATCCAAAACACGTGAGGCTGCCATTTCCGGCCCTACCCAGGCTGGGTGAGGTTAATGTGGGTAGCTGGTACGATTCCCAGCGAATGGAGGGTAAAACCCCCGTCCTAATCCACGACGTTAAATCAAATAGAATCGTTGGCGTTAGGAAGGGCATCCAGCCATAAAAAACGTGCTCCACCCTACCAACCTCAACCATGAGGTTGAACAATGCCGACCCCAAAAGCAACATAAGCTAATATGGGATAAAGGCAAGGGAGATATATAAACCGGGCTAATAAGACCTTCTTTTAGAGTCGGGTCGATTTTTGTTACCGGCTCCCATGTCGGGACCAGGGGGGGAAAACTTCTTTTTTTTAAATACGAACCCCCACCTTGCGATACATTTTTGAAAAGGTCTTTAAATAAGCAATACATTGGTGCAAATTTTATTTTTTTAATATTAACTGTTTGCAAATGGCGTCCAACTTTGTGTATGCAGTAAGGTCTGGAAACCCCTGAATATCTTTTGAAAGGGTTTTCTCAGTTAATTTAAAATTGTGCACGGTAAGTCGGGGTAATTAGACCTTTCCAAAAATGTATCGCAAGGTGGGGTTTCGTATTTAAAAAAAATGAAGTTGACCTCCCTAGCCCCGACATGGGGGCCATTTAAAAAATCGGTCCAATTCTAATATAAGGTCTAATTACCAAGGATTACCGTACACAATTTTAAATTTACTGAGAAAGTCCTTTCGAAAGATATTCAGGGGTTTCCAGACTTTACTACATACACAAAGTTGGACTCCATTTGCAAACAAATAATATTAAAAAAATAAAATTTGCACCAATGTATTTCTTATTTGAAGACCTTTCCAAAAATGTATCGCAAGGTGGGGGTTCGTATTTAAAAAAATGAAGTTAGGCCCCCTGGCCCCGACATGGGGGCCGGTAACAAAAATCGACCCCACTCTAAAAGAAGGTCTTATTAGCCCGGTTTACCGTACAAAATTTTAAGTTTACCGAAGAAGGCATTCGAAAGTTATTCAGGGGTTTCCAGACTTTTGCCCCACCCTGTATAGACTAATTAGAAAGTGTCTTAAAAGAGGGTGTATGAGAAGCGAAGCTGCCAATTCTTTCCCATACTTGTTTAGGAGGGTGAGATTAAACATACTAGGAGTCCTATTTTTTACCCTTTTCCCCTTGTCGAATTAGAAACTTAGATATCGCCTTATTTATATGGCCCGATTAAGACTATTAAGTCCCATTATTCCAGCAGTAAGCTTAAGACGTATTATTACGTAGTAAAAATCCCAAATGGGATGAAAACATGTCATGTCCCGGCTGGGTTTCGAACCCGCGACCTCTGGATTACCAGACCGCCGCCTTTACCAATGAGCTACTGGGACAGACAGAAACTTGTTCTAAATTTCTAAAACTTGTGTTGATCTAGGGCTGGAAGATATCAAATCGCCGCTAATCGTCAAAGAGGCGTCAGTGATTTTATCACAGTTTTCAGGAGCGCACTTAAGCCACATGTATGCTACAATGTTCCCGCAAATATCACATACGCCCAAACATAAAAAATCAATATCTTCTCAAGGGTTTAGAGAACACATACGCCTGTTATTATTATTATACAATGCTTTATTAGGTATAAATGGACATTATGTACATAGAAATAATTAATTTAACAATGAAAAAAATGGAAACAATATATACAATGAAAATGAAACAGAATTGAAAATATATAAAAACATAAGTCCTAACTAAAGGGCGGGGTTAGGTTGAAAGATACTCTTGGTAGCCTGTTCGTGCTACCAAGAGTATCTTTCAATAGCAGTTTGCCTGTGCTCGATTTTCAGTTTTTGTCACTTACGCCTCTTTGACTTTCTATCGGCGAAATATGACAAGGAAATGAGGGCTGGAAGAAAAAACTGACCTGATGGAAATCGAACACGAGGTGGGCGCGGTCAGAAATGAGCAGCCGATCCTTCCACCCCGTCAGACCCTTGTTCTCATTCTTCTGCAGCTCCTCGAACAGACCGGGGAGTGAACCACCACGCCGTTGCCTGGAAGAGGGGGACACACGCACCTTCCTTTATTATTATTACTTCCAAGAAATTACCAATATTAAAAATCGGAAGTTTTGTGTTCGTTTTACCTGGAAGAGGGCGGAACTATTATTATTCATCATCATCATAGGGTGGCGTCATCGTGAACGATGGTAGCCAGACAGTGGAGGAATGACTCAGCACTTCTACCACTGTCTTTACAAGGAGGCTAATAATTGACAAGGGCCCCCAGAACCAAGCCAATGCTGGTCTACTCCCTGTTTATAGTCCCCCAGCCAGACTGCTGGTCTACTCCCTGTTTATTGTCCCCCAGCCAGACTATTATTATGACTTCCAAGAAATTACCAATATTAGAAATCGGAAGTTTTGTGTTCGTTTCTTTAAGAGAGAGAGACTTTCGGGAAGAAACTGACTGAAAACAAAACTTTCTATACCTTACAGGTAATAGAAAGTAAAAGTAAAAAGGTAATAGAAAGTAAAAGAAAGAAACACAAAGGAACTAATAATAATATCGGAATATGGGTAAAGGTAGATTATTGACTGCAATCTCCAACACTTCGCAGGATTCACCAGCGAGTAATCCACAGGTAAATAGAAAGTAAAAATCTTTCGAAGACACCCAGAAAACAAGGAGTGGCATTTCTAGCCACTATAAAAACCTAGGCTCCTCCGGAGGATGATAGTGCACCCGGAATCGTGTAATTACAATGCTTCAGGTATATCCTTCTCCTTCCTAACGTCTGTATAACAACTAGGTCATTTAAGAGAAGCGACCTCAGTAGCCTGATCGAAAAGGCTGCGGACTTGTAACCTGGAGGTCGGTGGTTCATGTCCGAAGTTGGGAAAAAATGTAGTAAAGTAAGTTTGAGTAGAATTGATATCAAAATAGTAATTAACACAAATAATATGATCACAAACAAAAAAGGTCATTCAAAACCTGAGTCTAATCTTCCATTCGCAGAAAGCATACAAACCTGCTACTCACATAAACCTTACCCAGCCTGAGCTGTATACGCAAGATATTTCTAATTTCCTCATATCAACTCTCATTATTACTTCAATAATAAAACTATGATGGCACTCACAAATAGATAGAATATTATTATAATGTCATTATTTATTGGCTAACTACATAATTACGTATTGCGACACAGGAAATGAAATATAATACAATTCAATAGTAATGAACCAAGGGGCAAGATATAAATTATGTGGCTTTCTCTTCCATCGAATCCCAAATATAATATAATAATACTCTTTGGTGGAAGGGAACCATCAGGCGAGGTTAATGCTTAAAGCATTTTTTATCACCTAACTCTCAGAGTCTTATTACTAAGTGGTCTAATACTCAAATGAATGAGAATTCACGCACTGGGTGGAATTCGAACCAACGGATCCCTACACTCCCTGAATTACCAGACCAAGGCTTGGGTGGAAGAGATTGCCATAGGCAATAACCCCGCCCTTTAGTTAGGACATATGTTTTCAAATATTTTCTATTCTTTCTCATTTTTATTGTATATATTGTTTTTTTCATTTTTTTCACTGTTAAAATTATTATTTGTATGTACATAATGTCCTTTTGTATCTAATAAAGAGTTGTATACTAATAATAATAAGGCTTGAACCAATTGACTAGATAACACCAGCATCATTGGGAGTGACAAGACCCTTTACTTCTCACGTTGAGAGAGCACCAGAAACAAGGGAGCACTCACCTATAATGGACTTAGCCTTGGGGTTGATGATGCCACTAGGAACCAGATGGAAATCGTACTCCGTACTGTCTACCACCACCGTGTGACCTGCGTTGTTACCACCCTGTAGAAACAGACAAGAAATATTCAATTAGAATCTCTATATATAAAACTCTATGTATATAAAATTGAATAAAATATAAAATAACTATGTATGTAAATAACTTGTATTGTAAATTGTAAAATAATATTTTAATAAAGGCTATTTTATTTATTATTTTATTTATATATAAAACAGAAAAAAGGACTACCTATGTTTGTTTGTTTGTCCGGAGTTGTTTAGTCAAAACGGTAAGAGATAGCGAAAAATGTCTCAGAATTGACCCCCCCCCCCCAAAACCATTAACGCTTTGTCCAGAAAAATTATAAAAAATTCAAAAAGGCATTGCTGTCCAGCAGTACGGCCATGCCATAGTAAATTTGAAATTTAGTCCCGTTGCAAAGCACGGGCAAACGGCTAGTTAATTTCTAGAGCAAGGTAAGTGTTTTGGAAATGTCTCGTCAAAATTCTTAGGATATTATTTAGAGACGTGTGCAACAATGATAAAAGAAGGTAATTTTGACAAGTAGGTAAAAGACTGTTCCATAGGAAACGAATGAATGAATCCCTTTGACTTTTCGAAGTTTTAATTGACACTATGCCCCAACATACTTTGATTTTTTGGTAGTGGATCTTACAAGATGAGGGCAAAATAGGACTAGAAACAATGACGTAGGAAATTTACTTCATTGTTCACACTGTCCTCACTGACATGTTCTCATTATTGGGGTCTTATTATTAGTGACACCCGGGCCTGTATACCAAGGGAGTGGAATTTCACCACTCCTTTCTCAAGAAGAACTCACATGGTCTCATTATTAGGGTGGCGACACCCGGGCCTGTATACCGAGGGAGTGGAATTTCACCACTCCTTTCTCAAGAGGGCTTCACAAGTTCACATGGTCTCATTATTGGGGTGGCGACACCCGGGCCTGTATGACAAGGGAGTGGAATTTCACCAATCCTTTCTCAAGAAGGCTTGTGTGGTTCATTCACCAGTATTACCAGTATTCTTCGAAACCAAACTAGAAATGGAAATGTTTCCTAGTCTTTCAGTCTGGAAGGAGTAAGAAGTAGTTTCAACACTTCCAACAGAGGAAAAAAATCAAATACAATTTTTTGAAATATCAGTACCAAAAATGTGACGGTTGACCATGTCTCGGCAAAATTCTTAGGATATTATTTCGAGACGTGTGTTACATGATAAAAAAACTATTTTAACAAGAATGATCTTTTATCAGATTGAAAATGCTATAGATAACTATTGGAGTATGTATTCTAACTCAATATAACATGTTAATCCAGGGGAAATACCTCAAACTACTCGTGACTATTAATACAATCTATTATTCATAACTCAACTATTAATACCTACAATATTAATTCCGATAAATTTCTAATATTAGAAATCGGAAGTATTGTGTTCGTTTTTTTCACATTATTTCATATTTTCCAAGTTGAGTCATAGAATTCACAAGTGAGAAACATGACCTAATCAGAGAAATTGTTTTGCACTGCATAGTATACAGTATGTTTCAGAAAAGGTGGCCACCCCCTCGTAACTTTTGAACGCGACGGAATTTTTCAATTCTGTAAAGTCCTAGGTATAGGAAGTGCCCTATGGCCCATCCTGTGGTCATATTTATTTTTGGCCCCGGTCGGCCCTTCCGGTTTTTAGGCCATATTTTTTAATTTTTTCTCGCGAATTTTAAATGGAATGCTATATTTTTTATTCCTGTTAATCAAAGTCCAAGTTAGGCTGAGTATAATGAGCTTTTAAAATTTTCAAAAACCTTATCAGGGGCGGAGCTAGTAGGGTGCAAGTTTCAAAATTGTTACACCCTGTATTTCAGCGTTAGTTAGATTTTTTAGTACTTTTTTTATGTTCATAGGTTCAAAATATTGTTTTACACCATATGAAATCAAAAAAATATTCTTGTTTACTTCTAATCAGAGTCATAGTAAGGTTTTTGTAAAAGTACTTTTTTTCTCACGTCAATTTTTCCGTAAATTAATGGTGTTCTCGAAATTGGCATTTTTAGAGGTGAAAGTCTGCAGTGACATATGTTTTTTATGCTTGAAATCGAAAGAAAACTTAACGGAGAAGCGATTAAAATCATAAAAAAAGCCATTTAACCTGCTAGTTTTTTCACAACAGTGTCCGGTAAAGTGGGTGAATTTCGTATTGGATTTTTTTGTTGTTGAGGAAACACAATTGGCATAGAAAATAAATAATACCTAATAAGGGAATAATACTTCAATTAACATAACTAAATGCGAAATTAAATGAAGATTATTTCTTCTAAATCAGTGCCGGATAATTTTTTCTCTCTCTCTCTCTCTTCGCCTCTTTAAAATAATTGAATTGGTTTAATTTTCACCCTCAAGAGTTTGGTACTTGACCTGGTATTTTTTTCTCTTAAATTTCGAGATAATTAGATTTTTATTTAGAGACCTGGTATTCATTACTAGCAACACCAGTATGATTTTTTTTTTTAAATTTGGGTTTAATATCGCGTTTCAACTGCATAGTCATATCATACCGGGGGTGTTACATTCTATTCGCAAGAAACTCACCAACCTCCTAAACACATTAATCTGATCCAGCCTGGGTTAGGCCGGAATGCCAGCATCACGAAGTCTTCTCCTCGCTGGACGTTGCTTAACTTCGGTGATCCTACAAGAATCGTTGCGTTCAAAGCGCCATCGGACTGACTCCAGAATTATTGACAATGTGTTTTCCACAGATTTTACCAACTTACCAACTAAAATTGTCTCAAGAGGGGACCCCTAGGCCGACTTTAGAAGCAGCATTATCCGATAATTATTTTTGATACAACTTGAACTTTGAAAAGTGAAAAAAAGAGAGAGAGAGAAAAAAATATCCGGCACTGATTTAGAAGAAATAATTTTCATTTAATTTCGCATTTAGTTATGTTTATTGAAGTAATATTCCCTTATTAGATATTATTTATTTTCTATGACAATTGTGTTTCCTCAACAAAAAAAAAATCCAATACGAAATTCACCCACTTTACCGGACACTGTCGTGAAAAAACTAGCAGGTTAAATGGCTTTTTTTATGATTTTAATCGCTTCTCCGTTAAGTTTTCTTTCGATTTCAAGCATAAAAAACATATGTCACTGCAGACTTTCACCTCTAAAAATGCCAATTTCGAGAACACCATTAATTTACGGAAAAATTGACGGGAGAGAAAAAGTACTTTTACAAAAACCTTACTATGACCCTGATTAGAAGTAAACAAGAATATTTTTTTGATTTCATATGGTGTAAAACAATATTTTGAACCTATGAACATAAAAAAAGTACTAAAAAATCTAACTAACGCTGAAATACAGGGTGTAACAATTTTGAAACTTGCACCCTACTAGCTCCGCCCCTGATAAGGTTTTTGAAAATTTTAAAAGCTCATTATACTCAACCTAACTTAGACTTTGATTAACAGGAATAAAAAATATAGCATTCCATTCAAAATTCGCGAGAAAAATGAAAAAATATGGCCTAAAAGCCGGAAGGGCCGACCGGGGCCAAAAATAAATATGACCACAGGATGGGCCATAGGGCACTTCCTATACCTAGGACTTTACAGAATTGAAAAATTCCGTCGCGTTCAAAAGTTACGAGGGGGTGGCCACCTTTTCTGAAACATACTGTAGAGCTAACAAACTTTGAACTCTTGTCTGTTATTAATTAAGAATTACAGACGAATAGAGAGATGCAGATTGTGTAAAGTTTATGACCCTACTAGTTGCTTGACTCGTGCTTCGCTACATTTATTTTGGGCCAGAAAATCCCGATATCTTAAAAATGGTAATAGATATTTTAATTTTGATAATTTTCTAGGTAGTTTGACGATGGTTTAAGAGGGGTCAACTCTCATGAAAATTTCAATATCAATTACCATTTGGCCTGTGTTATTGTAAGCAGACAACCCCTTAGAGGACATAGTACATAGTCAGCCAGTCAGACCCGCACAGATGTCAGTTTTATAGATAAAATTGAATAGAGTGCACTATAGGAAACTTTTCTTTCCTTCGTCTTGTGAGTTTCAAAGGTCGAAAGTTGTTCCAATAAACAAAAATATTAGAACTTATTCTTGAGTGAAACTATATCCCGACTATGACTGTATTGACTGTTATATCGGCAATACCGTATCAGAGTAAACAGTCTTGAAACTTCTAGTATAGTTCATTAGCTAGGCAATCATGATAATTTGTGTAGTTACATACTCTGTAGCTGTACCTACCTAAACTGCCTCTTAAAAATACTGCAGCACGAATAGTACGATAGCTCGTTTTCTTATCCCTACTGTGTTTCCTTGTCGATGAAAATTGATGAAAAAATTCATGTTTTTCCATATTGCCTTTTTTAAATAGACTGCTAAAAGTGCTTGACTATTGAAAATAAGTTCTGGGACACAGGGAGTCAGTTACCTCTACCTGGTTCAGATATTCCATGATTTCCATGTAACACTGTAAACCGTTTTTTTCCCAACAGCACGAAAACATGTTGATTCCGATAAATGTCTAATTTAATACCTATTAGAAATCGGCAGTATTGTGTTCGTTTTGGTAAAAAAAAAAAAAAAAAAAAAAAAAAAAAAAAAAAATACTTTCCTTATCCTATTTAATGAGGAAATTATTGTAGATATTTGACCTACCCAGCTTTTCAAATTTCTGGACGAATCATAGCTACAGGATACCAAAAAAGTTGTTTTCAGGCATTGGTCCGTGCGTCTGTCTGTATGTCTATGTGTGTGTGAACAGGAGATCTCAAGAACGGTAAGAGCTAGAGACTTGAAATTTGGTATGGTAATCAATTTTGTGTGTGTTTTTCTTTCTGTTATTATATCAAGGGTTAGGTGGAAGAGATTGCCATAGGCAATAACCCCGCCCTTTAGTTAGGACATATGTATATATATTTTATTTATTTGTTTTCTTGTTTATTTTATTATTATAGTCAATGTTTATATTTACTTTTTACCATTCTTTGTCTGTATATATGTTCTAGTGTTCTACTAATAAAGAGTTTCTAAATAAATAAATATATTACAATTTTAATGGGTAGCGCAGAATTGTAGGACTTTTCCATATCTTTAATATCCCAATATCTTTTGCCTATAATTTCGCCACTGGTCGCTGCTAACATTAAAGCAGCTAATCATTTTTCCTCACGAGGTATGAGTGGACCCCGAACACCCATCAAGTACAGAGCAGATAAAATCCTGCCCCGCTGGGGATCGAACCCAGGTCACCGTACGTGCAATGCCTAGCGCGCTAACTCACTCTGCCACGGTGACTACTATGGTAATCCATTTTACGAGGTCCAACAATAAAGTTCCCGGACGACACCCATAGCTCCGGCTCTCATGTACATAGCTCAACAAGTTTTTGCAGGAATTGACCATAGTTCCTCATGTTCATATTTCATTAACTTTAATTTCTTTCTGATCGGTAGTTTTCAAATAATCAGACATAATTGAACACCTTGTCAGTGCACTTTGCCGGATTTTTCAAATTAAAATGTTGAGTAAAATTTTAGAACAACGTGTTAACCTGAAATTTCTTACAAAACTATACAAAAGTCAATTGGATTGTTTTAAAATGTTAAAAGAAGTGTATGGTGATGAGTGTATGGGTAGGATAACGTTTTATGATTGGTTCAAAAGATTTAAGGAGGGTAGGGAGGACGTCAAAGATGATCAACGATCAGGCCGACCTCTACCACTTCAAAAACAGATGAGAACGTGGAAAAAAATTGGTAAAATCATCCGAAATGATAGGCGACTTAGTGTAAAAATAATAGCAGATATGATAAACATAAATAGAGAGACAGTGAGATAAATTTTACATGAAAAATTAAGAGAAAAGACCCGAGCTCTGGAGTTCCGGTGACTTGGTGCTGCATCAGGACAATGCACGAGCTCATACCGCGCTCTCTATACGACGATTTCTGGCCGACAAGAAAATCACAGTGCTTGAGCATGCACCGTACTCACCGGACTTGGCCCCTTGCGACTTTTTTCTATTCCCTAAAATCAAAAGTCAGCTCAAAGGAACCCATTTTGAGTCGATTGAAGTGGTCAAAACAAAAACGGCAGAACTACTGAAGGCAGTTACACTTGACGACCTGCAGCACTGCTTAAACTAGTGGGAAATTCGAATGCAAGCATGTGTGGACTCCCAAGGAGAGTATATTGAAGGAAAACACCATTGAAACCCGGTAAGTCAACCTCCAAGCCAATAGGGACGGTCGTCCGGGAACTTTATTGTCGGACCTCGTATACACCAAACGAACCATGAAACTTTTGGTTGAAATCGGCCACAGAGCTGCAAATATTAGAGCCGCAAGCGCCACTTCTTTGAATTGGTTAAAGATACTAAAAAAGTTGAAGAACAACATTTTGTCAGATTAAAAAATAATAAGGGACTATTCTGATCATTTTTTTTTTTTTTTTTTGATATCTTGAATTTTTTGGACCTCGGCCCCAATTTACCGGTATTTTGGGGGGGAACCGCTTTGACTAACTTTTTTTATTATTCATCCTAGATGGGGGTTGTGACACATCAAATTCAATGATTTTGAGGTGCTGATTACGAATTTGGCATTGATTTTTAGCTATCTGTTACCGTTGAGTCACCAGTGGCAGAATTTGACTTCTTCTTGGGGATAAAGAATGTTTACACCATATTTTTTTGTTCTATTTTCAATTTTTTTCTCGTATATGGCATAAACCTATGCCAAATTCGATATAACTGATATTGAATGTCGAGACTACTTATAGGGCCGTTTTTAACTAACGCGATTATATTTAATCTAAGTGGACTCGACACCTGAACTAGGGCTATTGTGTGCTGTGATTGGTAGAAAACTCCAACTTGAGGGCGTGTCTGGTTTACCTTAACTCCATTATCATTCAGCAATCATAATAGAATCAACTAGATAGTACCCAGATTAATATTAGACCTTGTTTATTTCTTCTATGTTATGTTTTATTATATTAACCTTAATTTTAAGCTAACAGTATGTATTGTATACCTATATATTATATGATTGTACATAAACACACAATAAATATATTCGCATCTGTAATTGCTTGTCTAGCCCTAAAAAGCTGGCAAGTGTTGATGTTGTATTAAAAAAAAAACTTCAATCCTGTTTCATAATGGGGCCCTTATTGTTTAACAGGTTAAAGACCATGAGGTACGTATTTGTACCTTGACTTGCTACCTCTCTATTGAAAAATAAAACCATTATACCGCCCGCAATCTGCCTTTTTGTCTCATTTATTGTCCATCGATGGCGATGAATTTCGTTTTTTTTTTTTTTTTTCATCATCAAACAAGGTGTAGAAGGCTTGGAAGAGTTTTTGGTCTTAAGTTCAAATGGTTAGACTCTCTTTTAATGTATTATTGTGGGTATTAAGAAAACGAAAGAATTATGGAAATTTTTGTAGTGACCATTTTATCATTATTACAGGAATATAGAAATATCATATTAGTATTTGGATGAGCATAAGCTAAGTACGTGCTAATATAATATTATTATTTTGTTAGTGTTCTTAATGTCAAGGACTTTCTAAACTTGTATTGGTTGTTTTTGTCAAGAGAGATAGGATTAGCAAATTAACGAATTAAACATTGAGAGAGAGAAAAAAAAACAGGTGATGTTTTTCCCTTCAGATTGTACAGGGTCCGACATCTATGACGTATTTTGGAATGCCTATACAACAATTTCATTTTATTTATTTACACTATATTTCTTATACAAAACAATCAACAAATTAAAAATATATAAATAAAAAAAATATAGAACAATATTAATTCTCATTTACAATTGTTTTGTAATCCGGGACGAAGTTATTGCCTCAGGCATTCTCTGCCACTTAACCATTTCATAATACTCCTTCACAACACACAACGATTCGTCTCAAGACTATTCTCAAGCAGTGTTCATTTTGGGTTTATTTTTATAACCTATACTAGGTTACTGACTTTAGAAGCGTGAATGATAAGGCGGCGGACTAGGTTACAAGTAAACATTGAACCACCGACGTCAAGTGCCGGCTTCACCGTAGTTTTAGTAAAGCGAGTGTGAGTTGTTGTGATATCACAAAAGTGATTAACACAAGTATGATAACTATTTTAACCTCTACTAGGTTGTTAGGTACACAAGGAGGAGCTAAGCTTCGGTCTCATATGGCAACGAGGTTAGAGACTATCACCTGCGGCTGACGGGCGGTGGGTCATGTACTCGTGTCACGTATGCTAGTGTAATAATTTTTTTTAGGGTTAAGAGTTAAAAACGAGGCCAGCCTGAGCCTGCATAAATGTCATGAAGAAAAGTCCAGCGAAGTTAGGACCGCGTGATGTTCCGCGGCCCAATTGAGAATTGTTAACACATGGAGGGTAAAACCCCCGGCTCGAATGACCGAGTTACAAGACGTAATTTTTTTCTTTCTATTTCCTTTAAGATATAGAAAGTATTGTAATCGGTCACTTTTTTAATTCATATTTGTTTCTGGTAATAACAATCGTGATGTCACAATTCTCAAACACGTCTTACCAAATTATTGCCGTATAGTTGGGACTAGAATCACCGAACTCCAGGTTACGTGTCCACCTTATCGATAGAGCTACTGAGGTCGACATTGAAGACCGTGAAAAGAGCATGGCTTGTGTCATCCTGTATTCAGTAGTTACATGGGTTTTATTTATTAGTTGGGAACTCACTATTGGTTCTGTGTATCTGTAACCCATCAGCTCCATTGGTGTTCTACAGTAAATTAGCATAATTTATTAATATTCTCTTGAACCAACCTCGTGATAAATAATTACCTTCAGCGTCTCGCCAGCGAGTAAACAGCGAATTGAATACGGGTTCCAATCACTGGTCATTTGAGGATTAGCAATAGATAAAAAGTTGAAGTATCATATCTTTGTAGTGAAACACATTACTAAGAATAAGAAGTTCTTAGTAAGAACCTCATTTACCTTTCGAATTATTTTACATTATTTTCTCTATACTCTATAGTGATGCCGCCTCACGAGGTATGAGTGGACCATAGTACAAAACAGAAAATGTTCTACCCACCCGTGATTCGAACCCAGGTCACCGTGCGTACAAGCCTAGCGCGCAACCCACTGTGATCGTGGCCAAGTTTCAATTCGTAGCCAACTGTCAATACCTTCCGTTTGCGGTAGACCCATGCAGGTACTAATTCTACGGTGGGGTATATTTTCTCTACCGAATAGGTACTTTGAATGTGCGAGGTTTACTCATACTATAACTAGTCATGAGCAAAAATGCGTAGCAAGTTCTTAACAAAAATAATAATAATAGAGTTTAGCTTGTATATTCGAAGTTCCTATTCAAATAAGACTTGGGGTCCAATTTAAATTTCTCATCTTTTTTTTTAAGTGGGGTTTAACGTCGCTTTCAATTGCCATGGTCATATCACGACGGGGGTTTTACCCTCCATTCGCAGGAAACTCACAAACCTGCTACTCACATTGACCTCACCCAGCCTGAGTGGGGCCGGGAAATCTATAAATTAAATTTATCATCTTTGTTGTAATCTATAAATATAAGCCAGACTGCTACGATTACCCATAGGTCTTGTTGAGAATACCCATTTCTGCAACTATTAGGTATTTGATTTTAATACACAATGGAGTATGTCTGGCGTACGGGTGGCAGCTTCCTTTTGATTATTTCAGTTTTTATTGACAGTATAAGACACGTACATAAAAAATTGAGGCTGATAAAACACAAATAAATTACTAAGGAAACTACAATGAATGTTAAAGGAAATCCTGTAGGTAGGTTGTGTATAAATACCTACACAAAATTATAGAAATAAAGATATTGTTCAATGGATTTTTTTATGTTTTGCGATAAAAGTATGCTCAAGGGTTTGGGCAAAACAAACAAAGGAAATAAAAACAATAAACAGGTAAGGTAGATAATGGAAGGACAATATATGGAAGTTAGGGAATTTCAATATGTATCTGCATAATATAGACGAAACTAGTATGAAACATGCGATGGGGTGAGACATGACATTGAAATTATGTACATACTGTACATGAAAAGAAGTACCCCCTACCTATAGAAGAAAATGTTACAAGTTAAAACATAATTATCTACAAGCCAGCGTCGATGGCATGTTGAATACACCGGTTCCCTTCAGAACACCGAAGTTAAGCGACATCCAGCGAGGTTAAGACTTGGATGGGTGACCATTCAAATTCTAATTATCGTGACGCTGGCTTTTCCCGGCCCCACTCAGGCTGGGTGAGGTCAATGTGAGTAGCAGGTTTGTGAGTTTCCTGCGAATGGAGGGTAAAACCCCCGTCGTGATATGACCATGGCAGTTGAAAGCGACGTTAAACCCAACTTAAAAAAAAAAAAATTATCTACAGGTTCCTCTATCTTCTTCTGAGGCGTTTGCCAAGCCTACTTGGGGTCGGCATCGTTCAACCTCTTCATCAGGGTTGAGGTTGCTACTCCTGCTTCCACATGGCTAGATGCTCTTCCTAACTCAAAGCCAATGATTTTTGTTATTGTATTTTGGATTGACAAATCTGGTGCCGTATCTGTTTAACGAACCCTAGCAAGACAATGTTCCTCTACCTAGTCAGATAAAATGAAACATAACTTTAATTTGACTTCTACATGGAAAGAAGTTTAGGTACCCACTACCCGCCTATGGAAGAACATGCTTTAACATAGTTCTCTTTTTATACTGAGCTTTCATTTTCCATGACGTAACTTAAAGCTGTTCTACTTCTTCCTCTCATTATTTCTCTTAAATATTTTTATAGCTATGTAAGTTTGTTTTGAGGCAAGTAGGTACATGGCAAAAGTTTCTTGTCAGCAAATGTCTTCCTGTGCTTAGTACAAAAGACAGAGCATGCAATTATAACATTAAAGTAAGTTTACATATAAGAATAAATAAAAATTACAATTTTCATGTGACTTGTAAATAATTTATTTTTATTAATGTAAAACAAGGCAAAGTTGCTTATACCCAGTGGCTTGTCATCAAAAGGGAGCTCTACCTTCAATGAAATGGAGTACATAAATAGTAGGTTAAAGTATAAAGCAGGGCTGCGGAGTCGGAGCCGGAGCCGGAGCTAAGGAGCCGGAGCTTAACATTTTTTGGTCTGAAGGAGCCGGAGCTGGAGCCGGAGCCAATTATTTTAGTAAAGAGGAGCTGGAGCCGGAGTCGGAGCCAAATTTTCAAAAACTTGGCTCCGCATCCAGCTCTGACTTAAAAATGAATTATGAGTGGTTTTTTTTATTTATTATTATTATTACCTATTAAAAATAAATAACACTACTCCACCACATCCACTATTCCAGCACCATCCTCAAATCTAATGTAAATAATGTTCTTATGTACAATAAAATACAATACAAAATCTAAAATGTACCTAAGAGTTATTAATTTGTGATTTAATGGTTCTAGATAAGGGGAAAAGTTATAGAACATAATGTAAGTGTTTAAACACATTTTTCGATCCAACCAATGATAGGTATTCAGTTTATACTAATATACAGGGTGAGCATAAAGTCTCACCCCGCCCCCCGTATCTCGAGAATGGCTGAAAATACGATAAAACGCAAAAACCCGTACTCCTTTATTTTTAGGGGGATTAATTTTCAGCCAAAAAAAATTTGCCTACACGGCCCCAGTCAGGCTGGGCAGGGACCAACTTTAAAATCTTAAATAGAATGGTATATCTTGTGGCATATTGTTTTAAAGGTCTTATTAACAGAAGTTTATTACAATAAATTTCAGTGAGCTAAGACTTACCGTTCTTGAGATACAGGGTCGGACGTCCTGCGTAATATCCATATATTTTGACTTATAACTCGTTAACCATAAATTATGGAGAAAATTTTTCTTGTTAATAATAACTCCTTATGACAAGACCTTTCGAACATAATATAACTCGACATACTTTTTTGATGTTAGTTTCTGGTCGGTTTCGCCAGCCAGCCGGTCGAACAGTCGAAAAAAAATTAACGAAAAAACAAATCAAGTTTCACTTGTTCGAAAGTTCTTCCCATAAGGAGTTATTATTAACAAGAAAAATGTTCTCCATAATTCACGGTTAACGAGTTATAGGTCAAAATACATGGATATTACGCAGGACGTCCGACCCTGTATCTCAAGAACGGTAAGTCGCAGATCACTGAAATTTGTTGTAATGAGCTTATCTTAATAAGACCTTTAAAACAATATACCACAACATATACCATTCTATTTAAGATTTTAAAGTTGGTCCATGCCCAGCCTGACTGGGGCCGAGTGGGCAAATTTTTTTTGGCTGAAAATTAATCCCCCTAAAAATAAAGGAATACGAGTTTTTGCGTTTTCTTGTATTTTCAGCCATTCTCGAGATACGGGGGGTGGGGTGAGACTTTATGCTCACCCTGTATACATTTTGTATTCAAATAAGATGCACATTACTGGAGCCAGGAGCCGGAGCCGGAGCCAGTTTTTTTTCTCTTAGCTCCAGGAGCCGGAGCTGGAGCCGGAGCTAGAAAATAATACAAAGAGGAGCTGGAGCCGGAGCCGGAGCTCAAATTTTTTTCCGCAGCTCCGCAGCCCTGGTATAAAGTCAACCAAAAAGAAATATTTGGCATTACCAACATTACAAGAGGTTTAAACAGGAAATATTCTAATAGATCAAACCTAAGAGGTCAAAAAAACAGGAAAAAAGGAGAAATACCTATAGGTATATACTAAAAAGTAATTTTTTGACTGGTCTTTAATGAATTCCAAGGAAAATAATTATCAGACAAAAATAGCTAATTGGGCGATTACGAACTCCACCTAATTGACCTTTGCATACTCGAACTCCACCTAAATGAACATTTTCGCATGTCGCACTCCACCGATTTCAAAAAAGGTTGCAATACGAACTCCACCGATTTGTATTTTTCTACACCCCGTATAAGGTTTTTTTTACTTTAGTTCATTCATTCTCATGCATAGATTGGAGCTTATATACTTTAATAAATACTAAGAAGGCCATGCCTCAAGAATATAGTAGGGTTAGGTAAAATACATAGAAGGCCATGCCTCAAGAACATAGTAGGGTTAGGGATAATACATAGAAGGCCATGCCTCAAGAATATAGTAGGGTTAGGTAAAATACATAGAAGGCCATGCCTCAAGAACATAGTAGGGTTAGGGATAATACATAGAAGGCCATGGCTCAAGAATATAGTAGGGTTAGGTAAAATACATAGAAGGCCATGCCTCAAGAATATAGTAGGGTTAGGTAAAATACATAGAAGGCCATGCCTCAAGAATATAGTAGGGTTAGGTAAAATAAATAGAAGGCCATGCCTCAAGAATATAGTAGGGTTAGGTAAAATACATAGAAGGCCATGCCTCAAGAATATAGTATAGTACTGACATTACTGTTAGAATTAAATATAATATATACTGTGTGTCTCCGAATCATAAAATCCATGTTTTCTTCTTTTTACCTAATTCAAAATTGGTGGAGTAGGTATAATAAAAAAAGGGGAAGTTCGTATGAGACACTTTGAGGGAGTCCCTCTTTCGGTGGAGTTTTCGGTGGAGTTCGATGCTGCCCAGCTAATTACTCTTTGAGTACAAGACGACCCTACACGGTGAACACTTTTAAGATTTTGAACATCATTTTTTGAGACTTACCTGGCTCGTTTTCCCAGAAGACCACGTGATAAAAAATCGTAAAATTATTATTTAGCATCTTTGGGTTGGCCGCCAATTTTTATCAAACTTGCCAGTGTCTGTGCCAAAATTTGTTTGGGCACATCTTGAGTGTTTCAAAGTGTAAAAAACTTACATGAGAATTTTTTTCTATCCAGGTGTAAAAAAAGATGCCAAACCCAACCTTAAAAAACAACATAGTGTAGCTAGAAACATCGAAATTTTGTTGGCTTTCCGCAGAATTGTTCAGAATCAACTCATCTTAAATAGGAACAAAGCACTGACCTGAAGAATAAGCCAAAGTGGGACTTTTTCGGAAAGATGCAAAAAATCCCTTTGTGCAGTACAAAGGCAAATCCGAAAAAACAGATTGCAGATCCGGGCTGGAAATGCTGTCAGTAATCTACCATTAACGGATGTAAATGTTTTTTTGCTCCACCCTGTATATGAATTTTGAACAAGAATTAAATCATAATAACATTAAATACCTCTACCTACACAAAATTGCCTTATTGGCACTGATGATGGTGAATAGGTTACCATTTAAAAATAGAGCCTGCCCGATTGCCCTGTTTAATTTTTTTTATTAATAAGAGATAAAAGAAAAAAGAATTGAAGAGATAAAAATTCACAACATTAGAGATGATAGGTCACAACATGAGAAAGGTGTAACAGAGGAGGTAACAAAGTGACCTTGACCCATTTACTAATTCTCATATTGTTGAATGACTGCTGGCTTTGATGATGGATAAATGCCGCATACAAAAGACATTAGTATTAAAACATATAATCAATTTATTTATAATTTATACACAAGCCAGACTCTGTGGTGTAATGGTTGTGAATACTGGCCATGGTCCAGAGATCCTGAGTGTGATCCTAAGAAAAATAATCCTTCCAAACATGCAAGGATATGGTTGCCAATTCAAGACTGGTTGAGGTTAATAAGAGAAGCTCATATATTATGATTCCTAGTAAATGGAGGGTAACACCACAAAGAATCAACTGGTCACAAAAGATAAATTTCATCAACCTAACATCACACACTAATTAATTACTTCACTTTCATAATATATGTTATTGGTTTTGGTGGTCAATTTTGTTATGGCACTGGACTTGTGATGTAAACAATCTAGTGCATGGTTTTGTGATGTATGGCAGACCCCACAAAATATTTTAATTTTTCCTGGTTTATTGGAGTATGTGATGAATAGAGGACTTTGTAATGATGTGACTCTATAGTAACCATGGCAGAGTGGAGGATTGCACTGGCTCGCACACATGGTGACCAAGGTTCTGCTTTGTACTTGAAATTACAGGGTCCACAGACATGTATATTTTTTGAGGAAAAATGAGTACCTAGCTAATTCATATTTGTATGAATAGCAACCCGTGGCAGCAATACAAATTACAAGAAGAAATATATATCTACATGGACAATAGTGAAATTTGTAATACTGAGCTATCCTCACTTTACAGTTGTGACATAAAAGAAATCCACACACATGAGGGTAAGGTAGGTGGTAGAGAATTCTTTGAGCATTAACTTTGATTAGTGGTTGGTTAACTTCCAGTAAAGAGTATGTATTATTAGATTATGTTATGGTATTTATTTTCATTATTTTTATACCTTCTTATTTGAAATTCACAAAGTATAAAAAAAAGTCACGATATCAACAACATCAAAAATTATCTACTTTTCAGATACTGCTTTTGATAGTATTGAAGTTTTACACAAATAGGGTAGGACAGCAAGCTCAAATGAAAGATAAAATTCTGTCACAATAATTATGACACGCAAGTGTTCTGTACAATGTACACGTAAGTATTTTGTACAATGAACTGTTCCACTTAAATGCCAAATGAAACTACTACCTATGAATAGCCAGTTGGAAAAAATGTGATTGGTAAACTCTTATTGTTTTTTTTTTATTTTTATTTTTAAATTTGATTTTAACATCATTTTCCACTGCATGTTCATATCTCAAAGGGGGGGGGGACTATAAATTGACCATAATTTTAACACTCACTCAAATTCAAGTGACTCTACAGTAGTACCTCAATTTTATAAACTCACCATTATATGAACTAAAAAATCCATTTTTTTTTTTTTTTTTTTTACAAATTCATTGGAGTTCTAGTTTGCGTATTTTCTTGAGGTCCTAAAATTTTTACCCATAGTTTTTGGGCCAAATAAGGTCACTTGGGGCCAAATGGGGGCCGTTTTGGTGAAAATTGAAAACAATTTATAATGCGATACTTGAATCTGTGTGAGCTTTACAGTTCACTGTTGAGGTTGTGTAAGGCAACCTTGATTTTATGAACTTTAACATTGCACCTCGATTTTATTAACTAACTTTGGTCCCAATTAGTTCATAAAATTGAGGTTCTACTGTATAAAGATTTTTTTTTTTTAGTAGAAGATTTTATTGTATTATTATTATTTTTTTTTTTTTTCAATTTTTATAAACTTTCAAACATTAACATTCCTGCCCCCTCTTCACATTCAACATCTCGCACTTTCTTTCTCATCCCCCTCATTCTTATTGATACTCTATAAAGATTTATGATAATGCATTTTACATTAAATGATATGTACCTGAGTGTGTAAATCTGTAAATGAATATTATTACTTGATTTTTTTAATACCTATTTCAGTGACATGATAATTTTTATTGCGTTAGTAAGACATTATTTTGGCCTAAAGACATTGTTGGCATTGAATGTATTGATTGTCAACCTGGGCGGTAGAACATGCAAGTATTGGCATGCAGTTGGAAGATAAATCAATGCACTCTAATTTACAATGAGATAAACGTAGGCAAAGCCTTGAAGGTCAAGGTGGTGTGGCCTTAACATATATTTTCCCCAGACCCAGGGGCACCATGAAAATAAACTTATCACTATGTATTACCTGACAGCGGCACACAAGGTCGGCATCCCCCGCTAGCATGTCCACCACCTTGCCCTTGCCCTCGTCTCCCCACTGGGCACCCAGCACCACAGTCACTTTGTGGAGCTTCGGGTTTTCAACAGCCCTATTTCCGTTCATGGTAGAATCTGGAATTGTTTGCTTTCAAGCGCGAAGGGGAATTTTCAATGATAAATCCGGGTCAACACTCTTGAGGTGAACAAACAACGAGCTATAAGAAACGCACGGTCACAATTGCCAAAAAACGAAAACTGTACATTTTAGAGCAGCAAAATACAATTTATTTTAGAAAAATCTCGGTTGAACAAGCACACCCCCACGATCTTCAGAGAGTACGGTGCAATATCGCTCCATGGAATCGAAAACTCAAATGAATTTTGATAAAGAAATTTGCCTCCCTTGAAATTTTTATCAGCAGTGTTGCCACATTCTTTTGAGTAAGGTAAAAGGTTCGTTCACACGTTTCCACGAATCACTGGGCATGTACGGATTTATCCGTGAAAAAAACATTGCAAAAATATCCAGCCCACGATATGGAATTCTTACTCTACCACACGGCCCGTGTGGCTTCGGGTAAGAATAAGAACTCGGGGTATTCCTTCCCCCTGTCGTGATGGCGATCGACTAACAGGCACATCTCTCAGAACCTGTGAAAAATCTTTTAAGCACAGAGATCTCCACAAAACTCGAAGGAGCTGCTAGGATGTGATTCAAATGGCTGCTCAAACAAGCCTTAATCCACAAGAGGCCAGGCAAAAGCCGTAGAGCCACTTCCCAGTAAAGAAGGCACTAAAAGGAGGCCTTGTTAAAAAAAAAAAAATATTCCAGAGCATCAGGGTGAGAAGCTAACGGAGCAGAAGAGGCAGAAGATGCCAACAACCTCAACTATTCACTCTCCGTAGAGCGAAAGTACAGGGGTGGCATCCGAAACTCCAACTACTTCTCAAAGCCTTGTAAACGCCCTGGTGTGAAAGTTATTTCTGAAGTACTTCCCGAATGAGTTCCCGCCACAGACAGGCAACAATATTCAAAACTGCCCAAAGGGCAAAAGAAATGCTCTATCTGAGCAAAGAGGACTTGCAAATCCTTACTGGCTTTCTAACAAGCCACTGAAGCCTCAACTACCGGTCATCGCTGAAGACCCAATATTGCGCCAATGTAAAGAAGTCCAGAGACAACAAAACGCATTCTCTTTAAATGTGGAGCACCCTCTCCTTACTCAAATCAGTCCTCAACTCAACTGTGAACTGTAAAGCTCACACAGATTCAAGTATCGCATTATAAATCGTTTTCAATTTTCACCAAAACGGCCCCCATTTGGCCCCGAGTGACCTTATTAGGCCCAAAAACTATAGGTAATATTGTAGGACCCCAATGAACATGTATACTAAATTTAAACAATTTTGAATAGTCTGGTCGAGAGTTATCGCGGAACATACAGACAGACAAACGAAAGCCAAATTGTCCAGTACCTAAGTTAAAACAGAACCTCACTTAGGGAGGTTGGTTCACAACCTCACTGTGTTGGGTTAACTACCACATTGCGATGTGAGCATTTTTTTCTCTCAGTGTTTCAGAACCCGATTTCGGGATTTCGAACGTTGTATACTACTAGAATCGCGAACTGAGCCTTTTTCTTTTTAGCTTTCTCAATATCCAAATTCGGACTTTTGAGTATGTACATATTTTTAAGATAAAATGATAGTAGATCACGATGTGTGCCTTTTTTTCTCGCTTAGTGAGACAATTGCCATCTCTATTTTTCACTAGAATATTCAAGTCATGGCAGCCTCTTTCTCGTTTCTATAATTATGTATGTATTTTTACTCTCTCGCATTTTTGGTGATTTCTCATCATTTTTGTAATGAATTATCTTCCATGTTCACAATTGGTGCTGAAAAGAACTACCGAAGCAAAAAGCACGGAAAAAGCCAGGCGTGTTTCGTAGCGTAGGTACGTTTTTAATAGGTATATTTATAGGTAGGTTGGTGATGTATTTATTTACATGGATTACAAATCAAAGAAGTAGGTCTTTTATGTAACTCTCTACCAATAATAACTAATACAAACCACGTCATTAAGTCAATCTATTTCATGCTCACAAGATAGTAAAAAAATATTAAATTTGATCATTCTTGTCCACTCGACAGCGTTTGAAGCACCAGCTTAAAAAGTCATTGAAAGTCAGAAGATAAAATGATTTATTTTAGTTACGGAATAAACTCGATTTATGAGCAAATTTTGGTTTGTCAGAATCACATGTAACAACAAACAATAATATTAAAAAAAGTAATGATTGCATTTTTTCTAATAGTCCACATTTCAAATGTTATACATTCAACTACATAACTAATTACTAACCGTATATCATAAAAATACTCTTGGATAATTGTAAGTATTTCAAAAAGCGCCCAAAATAATTAAAGGCTTGTCAAACTTTTACCTAAGGACTTTTTAACAAATCATTGTATGAAAAATTCTCAACAGCATTATTTTTTGCATCAAGCTATCCTATATGGCATTTCCGGTCCTACCCAGGGTGAGTATGGTTAATGTGGGTAGCTTGTACGATTCTCAGTGAATGGAGGGTAAAACTATCTATCTCAATCAGGACGTTAAACCAAATAGAATCAACTGGTCACAATAGATTTAATTAGGTCGCAGTGTTAGTTGTAAGGATTTCACTGTAAAACCCTGCAACTAGGTCAGATAATAAAAAAAAACCTATATGAAGTCTTGAAATACTGGTCGTTTTGTACTGAGCAGCAATTATGATTTTTTTTTCTACCTTTGTCTTTCACAAGCCAACAATTCTAAATAAGAGTAAAGTAACATACAAACAAGAAATCACCAGTCCAACACCCTTGAGTGAAAGACATATGTGTACTGGATCTCTCACGAGAACTAACAAACAGTACGGGAACAATCATAACCAATATACCACGTCATACCAAGAACCAGGACCCTGTGCCATTAGGTGGGTATCACGTATATTCTCCAGCTCAGTCCGTGTCAGACCCACTGTCACTGCTGGAAGACCCACTTCCACTACTGCGCGACTTCTCACTCCCCGACTGGCTAGCTGCGCGCCCCTTGGACCCATCACTAGGGGCTTGGCTCACGGATCGCGCGCGACTTTGAGACCTTGAACGATCAGTAGGCGGTCTACTTTCCGATCTTGCACGACTCTGAGATCGGGATCTTTCGCTGCCTGCTGGGCTAGTGCCTCTGCTAGATCTAGCCTGGCTTGGAGACCTGCTAGATCTAGCGCGACTCGGAGACCGACTAGATCTAGCATGGCTTGGGGACCTGCTAGATCTAGCACGGCTTGGAGACCTGCTAGATCTAGCATGGCTAGCAGATCTATTCGACCTTGCTTGGCTGGGAGATCTACTAGATCTTGCTTGGCTTGGAGATCTACTAGATCTAGCTTGGCTGGGGGATCGACTCGACCTGGCTTGACTTGGCGACCTATTCGACCTTGCTTGGCTGGCGGATCTGTTGGACCTGGCTTGGCTAGGGGACCGACTGGACCTGCCTGAAGCTTCACTCCCACTCCGAGAAGTGCTTCTCGCCACACTCTTAGCACGTCCGCCGCCGGACTTCTGGCTCGCAGCCGGACTATTCTCTGGCGTCGGCGAGCGGCTACTGTACGCAGAGCGAGAACTGGCCGGACTTCTCGAGCGGCGAGACTTCTCGCTGCCGGCGGGCGAGCCAGACCTGCTACTGCGAGCACTCTTAGCCGAACGTTCACTACGGGCTGGACTTCCTGATTTACTTCTGGCCGGACTGCCTGATTTACTTCTTGTAGGACTTCCAGATTTACTTCTCGCAGGACTTCCTGACTTACTCCTAGCAGGACTTCCTGACTTACTCCTAGCTGGACTTCCTGACTTGCTCCTCGCTGGACTGCCGGAGCGTGATCTGTTACTAGCTGCTGACTTGTTGCTGCCTCGAGAGCTTGCTGAGCCGGACCTTGATCTCTTAGGAGATTTGGAGCGAGAGCGAGAGCGAGACGAGGCGCGAGAGCTACGCTTGTCTTCTGTATCCGAAGTTCCTGGATGCATAGATAATACAACACGTAAGACAATATAATAGAAAAGATGCTAAGAAGAGAAGAAAGCTGGAAGAATATAGAGAAAATGATTAAAAAGATAATAAATAGTAAAGAGAAAGAAGATAGAGCCTCTCGAAATGTCCAACAGGTATCACAAAGTTGATCCTAAAGCACCTGACAACCGATGTAATGTTCTATGAACGGTTCCGGGGTCAAGTGTTCTTAGGGGGAGAGGAGGACTTTCGTGGGTATTAAGCACCAATTTCCGCTTAAAAAACTCACACTGTTCATCAAAGACAGGCAGTCTTTGGTGTTCGTCTTGAATTAATATAAGATTTACCTGCTCTTCCTATAAAAAAAAAAAAAAAAACACGTGACAATCAATACAATCATAATCAACATCCACAGGGAAAAAAAATTCAATTAATTGATAGAAATTTTTTTGTGCATGAAGAAACTTCACCACGAAAAAGATTTTTTTTGCATAATTATTAAGAAATATGCTGTTGGTTTTATTTATTGAACAAAATTGCTCGGCTTTGTTATCCAGGTGACCCAGGTTCGAATCCCGGCGGGGTCAGATTTTTTTTTGGCTCTGCACTTTGTCGGGGCCGAATCGTAGCCTCATGAGGACAATCGGAGTAGTTGTAGAGTGGGCAACGACCAGTGACGCCATTACAAATGGTCTCCAGCTAATTTTATTTTAAAGTTGGCTCGTCCTGAACCACATCGGTATTTCTATGTACGATCAACCTCATGAGGACTTGGACTTTTTCTTTATAAGCCATTAAACCCTTAGGAAACTGCAAGCTAGCCTGGCTTGTAAGGGTTGGATAATTGTAATACTACCCACAAAAAAATGTGACATTTTAAGTTATCATATTTGTGTTAATCACTTTCGTGATATCACAACTACTCAAACTCGCTTTACTAAATCTACGCTGAAACCGGGACTTGAACCACCGACCTCCGGGTTACAAGTCCGCCGCCTTATCGATCAAGCTACTGAGGTCGGTAAAAAAAAAAAAAAAAATGTGACATTATAACACAAACACCTCGATCTTTTTTTTAATTCATGAGAGAAAAAAAAATCAGTAAAAAATGACTCACTCGCTGCCGTGGTGTCCCCCTCCTGTGTGTCCGCTGCAACCTCTTCTGCCTCCTCCTCCTCCTCCTCTTCCTCCTCCTCCTCCTCTTCCTCCTCATTGGGAGGCTCCAGGAACTTCTCCCGAGTCTCTGGATGCGGAACTCTGTCGCGTTCAGAGGCCTATGGGTGACCACGAGGCGGGTGTTGTTCGGGGCTGCCCCCACCTTCTGACGTCGCTTGCTAAGACGCACCCTGCGAAAACAAAGATAATAGTTGAAAAAAAAATTGCAAAATTTACTTATACTTTTGAATAATAATTGGCTAATCAGCCAGTTTTTATTTTTCGAAGTTTTGAACTTTGTTTCAGTCTAAAATAAACTATCGAGAGAACAACTTTTCTCTGCTTTCTTCATTATTAAAATAACTGTTTTCATTTCACTCCTTTTGGAGGCCCTTCTTGGGAAGTACTTAAGTAAAGTTATCAATATTTTTCAATAATCTTGACTTGGAATCTTTCAGAGTAAGAATTTCCTCTTGTTAAAATAATGGGTATGGGGAACACTTACTAAACTTACTAAGGGGAGCAGATATATTCAAAAGTGAAAAGTGAGCAATATTTCTAAATAATGAAGGCAGCACATAGGAATTGTTTTCTTTTGTTTTTTAGAAAAGACCCCCAGAAATAATGTAATGTAATGGGGTAATTTTTACTCAACTTCAGTCAACAAATTTCACTATAAATAATTCATATAATTATTATTTATAGTACATTTTTTGTAATGTAGTAAGAATGAGGAATTGGAGTTATAAGAGGAGACATTATAACAATTATTTTGCTCTGTACTTGAATGTTTGGGGTCCACTTATACCTTAGGAAAAATTAGTAGTTGCAGCGAAAATAGACTATTAAATATACTGATGAAGTTTCTATAATTCTGCACTACCCACTAAAATAGTGATATAATAACACAAAAAAACATTTATTACTCTTTAAATTATAACGTTGAAGAAAATATTGCCTTTTGAAACAATCTAAACACATACAAGACCGGCACCATCGGCACCATTTTCAGTGTATGTACGCATGGGACCGCTATATCTAAGCATATCTGACCTCCTGACGAAAAACCCACTTGGAGAGTAAAATTATACAGGGGTATAGAATATATTTCTATACTAAAACATAGGAATAGGTGTCCCACCCGTGGGACAAGCAGGTTTGAAATCAAGAAGGTCACTTGTCCCACTGGTGGGACAACCGGTCCATTGCGTACATACTCACTTGTCCACCGGTGGGACAACCGGTCCATTCAGTACACACGCAGTTGTCCCACCGGTGGGACAACCGGTCGTGTATGTGTTAAGCACAAGTTTCTTGGTAGTCTCATTCCTCACCTGGTCTCCAGCTCATTGTAGTACACAGCATCATCCCTCACAATGAGGAAGTAGTTCTCCTCGTATCCCTTGCAACTCTTGCTCTTCACATTCCAGTTGTACTCCCGGGCCATTTTGTAGTCGTACTCCTGCTCATCCGCATACTCCACATTATTGAGCACATCCAGTTTCCTCTTGTCCAGGGTCTCTGACGTGGGCAGGAAGTAGGCCACGAACTGTTCTCCTGACTCATCCATCACACCCCTGTGTGAGGGGAAAAGAAGGAGAAATTAGTTGCAGTAAATACATTTATTCTATAAGTATCTAAAAAAAAATCATCTATATTTTGATGATTTGATTGACCATTCAATTGTAGACGGATATCTTAAGAACTCAAAAGAAATTTGATAAAAATAAAGTAGTCCGAAAATATTATTTTTAAAGTTTTTTGTTATCAGGAGTTAGGATTCCAACTCATGGATTCCTTCACTGGTACGTGTTGTATTATCACAAATTAAAGCATAATTTTTTTGTCTCTTTAGAGGTATGCCATTAGTAGAAATACAGAACACATTTTTAATTGTAAAAGTCTTACCGAATCATTGCTTGAGACATTTCTTCAATCTGTGCAGGTATGGGACGACCCTGAGGGGCAGGATCTGAGTCAAAGATGACCTGAGCACATGGATACTTCCAGTACTGAAATGAAGAAAAAGACTAGGTTGATTTTATCTATGGAAGGAAGTGCTGAAGTAAAATTAGATTTTATAATAAACGTTAGATCCAGGATTCAAGGAAGACTAGGTGCGAAATTGATAGACAACATCTAATTCCCAAGGCATGACTTAGCACTGGTTTTTCCCATCTAAGACAGTACTCAAATTGAGACTTTAGTGCCAAAGAGGTATTCTTTTACAAAAAAAGTCTATTTTAATTTTAATTGATTATGAGCTGCATAATAATCATGGACAAAAAGCTGGATAGGAGAGATTCTTCACTTACCTTGAAATCAGGATAGACAGGCATGACTTCCACTGGCGTGACATTGGGTTTGCTGTAGTGCTTCTCAATGGGAAGTTTTGTGTCAGCAAATGTCTTCTCAATAGCCTTGACCTATAAGTCAAAATAAAGTTAATAATAGACATTGGAATTAGTACACAATTGTTTTGATAGACTATGTTTAGAAATTAGTAAATTATAACTGTAGGTTTAGTTACAAAACTCAGTTTTGCTTAAGCAGGGATACCGTTGATAATCATTTCAATGTGACTCTAATCTGCACATTGTATTATTAATCTTGGTTGAATAAATTGTCATTTTGACTTATATTGGGAGGTAAAGATGTATAAATCTTATTGAATCTAATAAAGAACATCCATCATGATCAAATCCGCTACTGGTAACCACTCATAATGAATTTAATGGACAATATTCTTTCAGTTAATTGTTTAATACACCATCTATTGCAGGTTGTATATTTGGTCCATACCACTGACATGTGGTAATGTTCCACGCATACAGGATACATTGTTGCGTTGAATTCCTATTGAAATTGTCTGGAACAAGAATTCTTTGGTGCTTCTGGTGCCAGTGGTACGTATTATTTTGTCGCTCACAACATTCATGAATTTTTTTGGTTTTGATCAATCAGGGCCCCAAGTGTTTCATATACCAGAGGGAGGAAGATGTATTTATACCAAATTCATAAACACTTTTTCGGAAAAATTGTAATGTCTAAGAACTTTAAACTTATCAAAAACCAAAATCCAATGATATATATAATGTACCTGAGAGTCACGGTCCATATATAATGTGTCATCCTTGAAGTTCTTTTTGATACTGAATCCAACCTTGGCTTCTACCTTGTCCATCACTTGAGGCTGGAAGCGGGTCTGTTCAGTGGATATGTACTCAGTACGACGCAACCAGGATACACTGCGGGCATGGTGACGTGAGCTGAAAGGAAACCATAGATGATGTTTTGAAAAAGAGTCACTCCAATGGTTCACAGCAAATTATCAGATGTTTGTGATGCCAACTACATAATTTTAATTGTTATTATACAGGGTGGGGCAAAAGTCTGGAAACCTCTAAATAACTTTAAAATGTCTTCTTCAGTAAAATTTAAATTTTGTACTGTAAACTGGAGTAATAAGACCTTTTTTTAGAGTGGGGCTGATTTTTGTTACGCACCCCCATGTTGGGGCCAGGGGGGTCAACTTCATTTTTTTAAATATGAACCCCCACCTTGCAATACATTAATGAAAAAGTCTCTAAATAAGAAATAATTTGGTGCAAATTTTATTTTTTTAATATTAATTGTTTGCAAATGGTGTTCAACTTTGTGTATGCAGTGTAAAGTCTGGAAACCCCTGAGTATCTTGCAAAAGGGCTTTCTCAGTAAATTTAAAAATGTGGACGGTAATCTGTAGTAATTAGACCTTATTTTAGGCCAATAATGAGGCCAATGTTTTATAACCATCCCCCATGTCACGGTGAGGGGGGCCAACTTTATTTTTTTAATACAAAACCCCACCTTGCAATACATTTTTGGAAAGGTCTTCAAATAAAAAATACTTTGGTGCAAATTTTATTTTTTTTAATATTAACTGTTTTCAAATGGCGTCCATTGGCAATTTGTGTATGCAGTGTAAAGTATGGAAACCCCTGAATAGTTTTCACCTCTACCACGGATCTACTTATTATCACGGATTACCGTACACAATTTTAAATTTACTGACAAAGCTCTTCCGAAAGATATTCAGGGGTTTCAATACTTTACACTGCATACACAAAGTTGGACGCCATTTGCAAACAGTTAATAATAAAAAAATAAAATTTGCACCAAAGTATTTCTTATTTAAAGACTTTTCCAAAAATGTATTGCAAGGTGATTTTTAGTATTTAAAAAAATGAAGTTGGCCCTCCTGGCCCCAACATGGAGGCCACTAACAAAAATTGGCCCCACTCTAAAAAAAGGTCTTATTACTCCGGTTTACAGTACAAATTTTAAATTTTACTGAAGAAGACATTTAAAAAGTTATTTAGGGGTTTCCAGACTTTTGCCCCACCCTATATAGGTACTGTAGTTCTGTTTTAAATATAAATGATTTAACATTAACAATATGACCTTCTCAAACTAGATGACCATTAAATAGATGATGAATGTATGAATATCAACATTTCATTATAAATGTAATAAATTATCAATCATTCTGATATTGTAATCTAAATGGTGTTCATCGTGCACCCTTTATTGAGAAAAAATTATTTTTACCGTTTAGAATCTTGAGGAGTGATAATATCTTCTTCCAAGAGTTTCTCATCTGCAGGGTCCAGTTGTATATTGTAGTTGGGAGCATAAGTATCCTTGTTGATGAGATCAATGGTAACACCAAGATCATGCTCAGTAAGGACTTCATATTTGTAGTTCCTTTCCAATGAGGTGGATTTGTAATCAATGAATCTGTGAAGACATAGAAGTTATAAGTGACATTTCTGAAAAACAATAATTAGTTACTTGGACATAACATTAAAAATGTATACATAACATTCAATTTGAATATAGAATTATTGAATATGTACGATTTTATTTGTGGTGAGTCGACCCCAAACATCCAAGTACAGAGCAGAATAATTTCTGCCCCGAAGGTAATTGAACCCAGGTCACCATGCATGCAATGCCTAGGAGGCTAACTCACTCTACCATGGTGACTACAAGAATTATTAAATAATTTTTATGACTTACCTGGTAGATTCAAATGGATAAGCAATAAATTTGCAATCAAAGGGAATGTCTGGCAATGTGTTATTGTATTTCACTCTGCACACAAGTTCAGACCTACAAGAAAAAAACAACATTAAAATAATTTTTTTAATAATAAAGTCAAGTAATAAAGAGGTGGATTTAAAAATTTCAAGTTGCATTCTAATGGACATTGAATTTAACCATGTCAGTCCTGGTAGCTCAGTGGTCAAGGTGTTTGATGGTCTGTTTATCCAGAGGTTGAGGGTCAGAACATGACAAGGTATCTTCTCAACTAACATAAAAATACAGTCATTATAAATACAACTTTTGATCATTATCATTGAACTGTGGATAGCTAGGGTATGGTAATGATAATAAAGAGCCATGGGTACACATTAGATCACTGGAAAATGTTATTTGGGTAGAATAGCTTGGGTGATGGTCTTGGCATAGGTTTTCCAGTGTTAGACTGGGTTGCTATGCAAGCAATGTCCAGCAAGGTGAAGACTTTGCAATGCTTGTGAAAGTTTCCTAAGAATAGAATAGTCCTAAGATAAACTAGAACTACAGGTAGTCAAGTAGGTACATACCTCCTCTCTGTAGTTCTTGTTGGAACTGGGGTGGAATGAGTTGTTGGAGTCCTCTTCTCTGATGAAGGTGTACCTGCACCAGCTGTCTGGATTGTAGGAGCCATTGTAAGATAGAAAACCTTCGGATGATCAAAATCAAGAAAGAATTCTCACTATTATGTCAGGATATAGTGGACATGTATGCACATTCAACTCATAAGGAACTGGAACAAGTGAAAATAGATTTACGAAAGGTGTCTGAAAAGATGGAGATGATATCTATCGTAATCTCATATTTCTTTTAAAAGATCTCAGAAGAAGAGTTGGAAAAACTATCAAACATCTAATCGAACAATTCTGAAAATTTTGAAAGGAAAATGAAAACTTTTCTTCTCAATTCTCATTGAAGATTGAAATGTAGGTATTCTTTTTCGCTTTCGAAATTTCATTCCAATTTGAAATTTGAAATCTCAAAACCAGTGTTGCCAGATTTTGTTTGGGTCATAATAGTACTATTTCAAAAAATAATAGTATTTTGCTCAAGTAGGATAGTACGCTCAGAAATTGTTTGGGAACTTTTGGGAGGGGAAGGGGTATGATATAATACTTATATCGTATTTCAATAATGTATCGCATCATACTTATACCATTAATAGTGGGCATAAGGGCATATTTGTTGTTTTTATTATATTATAAGTAGGTAAGCCTCCATGACCAAGTGGGTATCACACTGGAGGTCCAGGGTTCGATTCCCGGCAGTGGCATAGAATCATAGAATCTGCCAAGTAGTTGGGGTTCACTCAGCCTTGTGATGACAGTTATAATAGCTGCTTTAAAGTGGGGCAGCCTCCAGTATCACCCTCGTACAGAAAAAAATTAAGATTTTGACAAGCAATGATTCACTAGTAATGTGATACCCTCAAAAAAGGCTTCAGCATAATACAAAAAACCAATTAAACTTTATTTGGCATAAGCAGTAAAATAATCTGAAAAAGAAAAAACTTTTAGTTCTTGTTTTTCAACATTCTTAGAAGTAATAATATTTTGGGCATGTATTTGACTAAAAGAATTAAGAAAAATCATACAATAATTAAACAAAACTAAAGAAACCATACACCTCTCTCTTACTTTCCAACATAAATTTATTAAAAGTTATATTTTAGTCATATATGTGACTAGAAAAACTAAGAAAAATCATAAATAAATAATTAAACAAAACTAAACAAGCCATACTTCTTATTTTACAACATAAATTTATTAAAAATTAAATTTTGGCCGTGACTAGAAAAATTAAGAAAAACCATAAATAAATAATTTAACAAAACTAAACAAGACATACCTCTTACTTCCCAAAATTTATATTTTGGCCATATTTGAATAGAAAAAATAAGAAAAACCCTACAATAATTGAACAAAACTCAACAATCCCATACCTCCACATTGTGGGGCGTATATGGGACGATGTTAGGAAACAAATATTTTCACAATGTTTGTGCTATCAACTAAAAATTGTTACATAA
Source organism: Bactericera cockerelli (assembly GCA_024516035.1). Lineage (NCBI taxonomy): Eukaryota > Metazoa > Arthropoda > Insecta > Hemiptera > Triozidae > Bactericera > Bactericera cockerelli. Next base: position 8,487,283 of record CM044958.1, on the reverse strand, counting down.
TGACACAGAGAAAACTACTCATTACCATTACCATAATAATATATCGATACCTTTTTGCCAAAATGTGAATTATCCAAAATTTCAATTTTCGTTTTATTTCAGATTCTTATTCAGTTTTAAAAGCTCTTTCGGATGAACTCACGGCCAAGTTTCTATCTAGTATAGTTTTAATTTTAAGTTTTCATTTTTTTGGTCAAAATTTGAGATTTATCCAGCTAAAACGTGAAAAGTTTTTGTTTTTTTCTTTTACATTATACGAGAATGTGAAAAATCCGATAATATATCGATACCTTTTTGCCAAAATGTGAAATATCCAAAATTTCAATTTTCGCTTTATTTCAGTGTCGCTTTTCACAATTGAGAGGTTGAAAAAGAATTCGCCAAAAAGTGGAAAACGCCATCTTTCTTTGTCTAAGTATTAGCCTTTCTTCCTAGTTTTTCTTTTCAGATGTTCTCATTACTATTTAAACATTAAAGGGTTGTTATTAAAAAACAAAACAACAGGATTTTCAAAGTGCTATATACGTTAGTGCGGCTAAAATATCTTCCATTCGATTCAGGGTTTCAAACTATCTATGACCGGATTCAATTTCCGCCGCAATAACAAATGATGAATTTTCTGTATTCATTAATATAATAGGGCCCGCCAAAAAAAGGAGCCACTCAGAATATCTAGAGAACGGATAAATTTTTTAAAAAATGCTAAAACACGTGTACCATTCTATAGCAGGGGATCCTTTTCTACTAGGTATTGGTTTTTTATCATTACCAGGGGCGGCCCCAGGGGTGTCAACTTTGGAATCTGAAAAGGAACCACCATATTTGTAAGACATTTCCAAAAAGTAGTTTACATTAAAAAATACAACTTATTTCTTATAAAAAAATTACTGAAACCTGATGTGAAATGAAATGTACGATATCTCCGACCCTGTTATGATTAAAAATCTCAAACTTGTCTTAAAATAATTTTAATGTCATCTTCTTTTCAAAAATGTATTTCAAATAGGGATATTTCATTTAAGATTCCAAAGTTGACTCCCTTGGGGCCACCCCTGGTAATGATAAAAAAAAAATCAGAACCTAATAGATAAGGTTTCCCCTCGATAAAATGGTACAGGTTTTTTTTAGCATTAAAAAAAAAAATAATAATCCGTTCTCTAGATATTTCGAGAGGCTCCTTTTTTCTGGCGGATCCTGTATGAAAAAGTAATAATCCCTAAAAAAATACCCCTTCACAATATAAAAATTACCCGCCCAGTCATCAGCCCAAAAATATTCTGAAATAATGTTTGGGCTCCGCTTCATGTTTACTATCCTCTCATGTACTATCGTTTATTATCTACTCGACTTACACTTAGAGCTATCTTATAGAGATAAGTTAGTAGTAATCAAGTAGTTAGTATTTTCACACGTTTTTGTATGTTTTCAAAAGGAAATAATATAGAGACATTTAGGATAAAATATTTGAAGTTTGTATTAGAAATACCCCCAGAAAATAAGCACAAATTAGCCATGTAAAAAAAACATTACGTTTCGAAGGTGGTGGTTCTACCGTTTCCCCAGCACCACCAAATTGAAATGGGCGTAGCGCCCTTATCGTTGACGCACAAAATTCGGGGTTTGAAGCACAAATTAGCACAAAATAAGCACAAATTAGCCATGTAAAAAAAACATTACATTTTTAAAGGTGGTGGTGCTGGCGAAATGGACCCCCCAGGCACCTTCTGACAAGAAAGGTGTCTTCTTTAAATGCATACACACACAATCACACCAGTGCATTATCGCCCTACGATGTACGTAAAAGTATTTTAGTCTGTTCGTACAGGTATGTCTATCTAAATGTCTGCCTGTATGTCTGTACGTATACGTACAGGTATGTGTCTGTTCTAGGCGCGGCCGGTGGGGAAATGTTTTGGGGGTACTGCATACCGGACTAAAGAATTTATAATAGTTATGCATTAATTTTTCTAGAAATGTGTGATAATTTTTATTGTGTATTGTGTACGACTTGAGAAAATCCTCTCTTTTTTATTTTTCGTCTGGGGGTGCTGGAGCTCCGCAGCTCCTTAGCACCAGCCGCGCCTGGTCTGTTCATATGTCTGAACCTAAGTATGTTTGTATGTCTGTCTGTTTGTCTATGTGTATGTCTACTCAGTGATAAATATGCTTCACTTTACAATTAAAATAACACCTCATAAGGTTATATCCATCAAATAATTATGTCTGCCTGTATGTCCGTCTTTTGTTTATCCGTAGGTCTGTCTGTCTGTTTATATGTTTTTTTGTACTTAATGATGTATGTGCTTGACTAAGAATAAAAGGGCGACTCATAAATTTATATACATCAAAGAACTATGTCTGTCGGTCTGCTTTTATGTATGATTTTACTCATTGATCAATTTTATTTTTCATTATAATTAAAATTGCACCTCAATCGTCAATATCTGTAAAGTTCTCTGGAAAATATAAAATTTCTATTAATATTTTTACATCAATTAGTGGGTTTTTTAGAATTATGGGGCTGAAGTGCCCATTTTGGGGCTATATAAGTACTCAAAGGCACATCTGCCACCAAAGACGAGAAAAACAAGATCAAATTCATACATCAAAATTGGCCCAGTGGTTTAGGCTGTAGCCCGGTCAAGATCGAATAAGAACATCAAGCAGCAGAAAGTGAAAAATGGTTTTTTTCACCATTGATTATCAACGGTTTAAGTCAAGCGTTTTTGGTGATTCTCTTATTAATCTTCATTATTCGAAAGCTTGCTTCTTTTCAGTAAATAATTCATCCTTTGTAGTGTTTTAGTTTTCATTCATCCTTTGTAGTTAGTTATTCCGATACAGAGGAGTGATATTGGCACTTTGTGCTGTGACGTATAATATCTCTTGGTGCGCTCTTCTTAATTTTTGACTTGGCGTTGCGGAACGCCATCGCGTTCTTTAATAATAATCATTAGTACAGTTACTATACGCACAAATTATGCACTATTTATTCTTCTTATATGTCGCTTTTCACAAATTTATTGTATTCATATGGCACTTTTCACATTTTACGTAAACCACTTTTACTTAAAACCCAAAAAATCGGGCGTTTTTCACATTCTGGTTTAGCAGGCAGAGTTTTAGGAGTGGATTTTTCACATTTTGGCTAAACCAACTTTACTTAAAACCCGAAAAATCGGGCGTTTTTCACATTCTGGTTAGTAGGCTGAAGAACAAGAGTGGACAATTCACTTTTTGGCTAATACCTAAACAAAGAAAGATGGAGTTTTTCACTTTTTGGCGAATTCTTTTTCAATCTCTCAATTGTGAAAAGCGACACTATCTCAATAACTAAAGGCATTTCGCAGTTAAAATTATCAGGAATATTTAAAGCAAACAGTTTCAAGTATTATTTCCAAATTTGGTATAAATCGTACGTAGGACAACTGAGTAATGAAACTTTTTTCGAAAAAAACAACTTTTTATTTTTTCAAACCTCTCTCCTGAAAAATTTGATTTTGGCGCAATTCACATTTTGGCAAAAAGGTATCGATATTATAAAAGTTTGGTATTTTCAGGTAATTAATTAAAGATCACGATAATAAAATTTACAATGCCTGTATTTTTTAGTGTGATAAAATTATTTAAACACCCGATTAGAGAAAGTTCCAGGGTAAATTTTATCACCGAAATAAAAATTCATTGAAAAATTTGAAATACCAAAATAATAGTATTTTTGCGTACGATTGCCATGTTACGATAGTACATAGTATTTGGGGTCTGATAATAGTACAAATACTATTATAATAGTACGTCTGGCAACACTGCTCAAAACGCAGATGCCACTTCAGAAATCTGTTGATAAATCCTATGAATTAATCTGTGTTGAAGCCCCTGTTGCCAGACGAGATGAACTTTTTCTCATACATGTGATGACCGCGAAATTTTAAATTTTATAACTAATAAAAACTAAGTTGTAATTTTCAATTTTCATGCATTTCATACCTAGTTCAACTTTACTTACTTACCTTTCTATGATTCCGGATTTCTATGTTTCATAATTCAATAAGGGTTAGTTTTAACTGTTTTCAGACCAATGCGATACCTCTCTCGCCTATAAGTACTTGAATTCATACAAGAAAATCCCAACAAGCAACAATATGAACCCTGAGAAACGGTAAGTCCATTCTTGCATTTCCTACTTTTCCTAGCTATTGTCCTCAGACCTCACAAATGACAGGATTACTGAGTATCTTGGCATTTCAATCATTCATAGTCATATTACGAGAAGAAAGAAAAAAACAATAAGCAATTGTGATCAACTCCTTGGAATCTAACAAATTCCTGCCAGTGTCAATACCATATTGATTACACCAGTTTTTGTAGGATCACCAAAGTTCAGCAATGTCCAGTGAGGTGAGAATTTTGTGACACTGGCATTCTGAGGAAGAAACGGTTTTCATTATAGTCACTTACAACTAGCTAGAACTACTTAGCCTATTAGTATTATATCTAAAACTGTTATCTTTCTGTAATATTGTATATCCCTTTGTATATTATTGAAAATAAACAAAATTCAAATTCAATTTATGTCCCCAGTCCCCCTTAAAAAACTTGAATCCTTCCCTGTTATTTTTCTTTAGGTATATCTTATCTTTTCTAGTCCTAAAATTATTTAAATACTCTCAATAGCCTAGGTAAGAAGTATACTTATTTTAATTTTAGTTAATAAAACTTTTTTTTTTTAAGTGGGGTTTATTGCGCTTTCAACTGCCATGGTCATATCACGATGGGGGTTTTACCCTCCATTTGCAGGAAACTCACAAACCTGCTACTCACATTGACCTCACCCAGCCTGAGTGGGGCTGGGAAAAGCCAGCGTCACAAGAATTAGAATTTGAATGGTCACCCATCCAAGTCTTAACCTCGCTGGATGTCGCTTAACTTTGGTGTCCTGAAGGGAACCGGTGTATTCAACATGCCATCGGCGCTGGCTTAGTTAATAAAACTTATGATTTCAATTGATTTAAGATAATTAGTATGTAAGTTTGTACACATTCAAAATGTATCTATTAGTAAAATAAAATTGAAATTGAATGTGGGGGGTTGCATGTTTGTGAGTTACATTTAATCTTCATTTCCATGATGATGCTGTAACTGGAAAACTTGGCCTCATGCACTACCATGTGCCAGTAGATAATCAAGGCAATCAATCTATAAATCAACCATTAAGCTCAAATTGTCAAAATTTCCTCTCTTTTTTTCAGGTATGGTTTGATCATTCCAAAAAAAGAGAAAGCAGAGAAAAAGAAAATTGGTCTGGCCTCAGTGTTTGGAAATGACAGTAGTGATTCAGATAAAGACACAAGCACTGATTGGAGAAAGAAAGCATTGCAGGTAATTTATTCAACACTAATAGTTTCCCTTGAATATGACTGAGAAAAATAAGACCAGCATTATGCTCAAGGGCTATAATAACTTTCATATTTTTCATTTCATTTCATTTGTATATATTTATACATATAAATATGTATTATATTGTTACCTCAAATTGTATTTTGAATTAATAAAGAAAGTAGGTACTTATAAAAAAAAAAAAATTCATTGACAATATATCTATCTCTCATGGTAGCTCAGTAGTCAAGGATGCACTCTGTGAATTCAGAAGTTATGGGTTCGAAATTCAGTTGAAATATGACAAAATATTCTCTCATTTTCATGTTTGACAGGCTGAGCAAAGAAAAGGAGTTAAAAAACAAACCAAACTGGAAATGGAGAGAGCCCTTGCGGAAGACCCTACTGTATACCAATATGATGAAATCTACGATGAAATTGACAAGAAAAAAGTTGCCACTGTGGCAGCCAAGAAAAACGAAGACAAAAAACCAAGGTAAAGAAAATTTTTTTAGGCACTATACATTGGTTGTTGGGGACTTTCCTAGCCTCGTGATTATTGGGGTAGTTGTAGAGTGGGCAACAACCAGTGGCAGCATTACAAGATTGAAATTTGAATATGATTGTTGGTTGGAGATAAATATGAATAAAGGTTGGGTGGAAGAGATTGCCAAAGGCTATAACCACGGCTATTTCTTTCTTTTTTATTACTACCTATCCATTTTGTAATTTATTTGTTTTCATTAAATTAAGAATTAATAATAATAATAAATAATAATGCTTTTTCTTTGGGTTATTATGTCACAATTTTAGTAGGTAGCGCAGAATCATAGGACTTTACCACTTTATTTTACAATATCTTGTATTTTATTTACCTATGATTCTGCCACTGGTCGCTGCGACACATCAAAGCAGCTACTCATTTTTCCTCACGAGGTATGAGTGGACCCCGAACATCCAAGTACAGAGCAGAAAAATAAAATTCCTACACCGCTGGGGATCGAACCCAGGTCACCATGTGTGCAATGCCTAGCGCGCTAACTCACTCTGCCACAGTGACTACTAAATTAATAATTAAGAAATATTGCCTTGGTAGAATTTATCCTTTGATTATTATTTAATTATTATTTTATTTAATTTTGTGTTTAACTGCAAAGTCATATCACAACAGGGATTTTACTCTCCATACAATTTAAACTTTGAAACCACCAGCTCAAATTCACCAGACACTGCCTGAGTGGGGCCGGGAATAGCCAGCATCACGAGGGTTTGAGTTTGAATGGTCACCCAATGGTCCAAGTCATAGCCTCGCTGGACGTTGATTAACTTCAGTGATTGAATGAGAACTGGTGTCATCAACATGTCATTGATTTTGGCTGATTTTTTTTTTTTTTTTTTAAAGCTTTATTAGGTAGAACAAAAAATATATAGATAGATAGATAGATAGATAGATAAATTTTATTTGTAATAAAATCAGATTTTGTTACAACGGTTGGCATTAAGACTATGAATAATTTCAAATGAGCTTAAAAATAAATAATATAAGAAAGAATAAAAAATTAAATATTAAAAATAAAAATAACATCATGGCCCTAGCATTTTGTTAACAAAAATATAGTTACAACAATTTAAACTAACAAAGTTACTATTTCACTTAACATAATTATCATTAATTTATTCGTTTCTGATAAAAGAACGAATCCTCAAAGCTGCCTGCACATAACCAAATATTTTACTTATATTCGATCTATTCTCTGTATTCAGGAGCGACGTAATTTCATTATTATGAGCTTGTAGTAATGCTCTAATATAAACTTCCCTAAATTGTTCATATAAGGAACACTGTTTAAAAAAAGTGATTCATAGATTCAAGCTGCCCAAGCTCACAACTTGTACATACTTCATTCTGATCCCACTCATACATCATACCATTTAAATATATTTTAACCACTTTTCCTGCAAGCCGTAGCTGTGCTATAGTCCTAAGTTTAATGATGGGCATATTATTTAGAAGATATGTGGATGGAAATGCTACTCCAGGTTGATAGGTAGCCAACTGAAGTTTTAAATTATTCAAATGTCCTCCATAACTCGAGACCTCTAAGCTTGCCCAGTCATCATTAATTAGTTCATTATAGAGTGTGCTATAGATATCTAACTTACGAGATTTTAATAATTCCAGACTTTGAGCTTCCCATATATCTGCAAATCCTAACTGTACCAATTTTCTTTTTAACATTGTCACCCAATTATACTTTTGAACATTGCTGGACCTAAGGTCTTGTTCTCTCAGTTGGTCATAACAGATTTTAGGGTATCGAGTTTGCGACATCGCCAGAAGTCGAGTCCACCATTCCACCATCTGCCTGAAAACATGGAAGGACAGCTTGGCCACGCCCATCTCCAGCCTGAGCATGTATCCGGGTGTGCATCTTGGTAGACAGTAGACTGACTTGAGCATCTGAGATTGACATTTCTCTATAACATCCACATATCTATAACCCCACACTTCCGCGCCATACAGCAACGTTGTCTTCACTATTGAATCATAAAGCTTCATTCTTGTGTTATGTGATTCTGCTTTCGAATTGCACAAGATGTTCTTCACATTCGCAAGAGCCAGCCGCCCCTTGGAGAGAGCCTGCTGTGAGGCCTTGTGAAAAACGCCATGGGATGAGAATAAGATCCCAAGGTAACTGTAGTCACTGCACACCTCCAAGGTTCTGCCGCCATAGTGAAATACATCCGAACCAGAAACTCTTCCTCCTCGTCTGAAGATGACAACTTTGGACTTTGTTTCGTTTACTAACATTTTATTCTCTTGGCAGTAAGATGAAAGTAAATTTAGTTTTCTCTGGAGATCAACACGACTTGAACCCAGTAAAATCAAGTCATCAGCATAGAGAAGCAACAGTATATCCACCGCACTCGTCACACTTACCCCTTCCATTCCATGTCTTCTCATGTAGTCCTCCAGATCATTGATGAAAATGATAAAGTTCAGAGGAGATAGCGAGTCACCGGTTATAACTCCTTTTGTTATTTTAGACGCCTCGGTAAACTTATCCTCAACACGAATCTGGACTCGAGACTGCCTGTACAAAGTTTTGACTATAGTGATAACTTTTCCGGAAATACCAAACTCGAACATTTTCTTGAATAACAAGCCATGATCTACCTCTGAAAATGCTGACTTGAAGTCGACAAAGGCCACAAAAAGTTTTTTCTTCTTTATCAGATGTAGATTGATAATGCTGGCAAAAGTGAATAAATTGTCGACACAACCACGACCTGGCCTGAACCCAGCCTGTGCCTCCATTAGCAATCCATTATCCTCGCACCAACACAACACTCTCTGACTTATCATGTGAGTGAACAACTTAAATGCATTGTTTAAAAGAGCGATAGTTCTATAATTTTCCGGGTCTGATGGATCTCCTTTTTTATGCAACATGAACATGTACGAGTGGGTCATAGACTCTGGTACCTCTCCTTGATTAAAAATATAATTGAAAAAACTTAATAATCGTTCCTTCCATTCAGTACCTAGAACTTTCAGGAATTCATTCAGGATGAGGTCAGGTCCTGGACTCTTATTATTGCGCAAATGCTTTATTCCCCTTTCAAGCTCTCCAGAAGTAAAGTTCAAGTCCGTAGATTCTCTCTGTACATCAATAAAAATAATGTCTGTCGCTAAACCACAACTACACCAACATCTTAAATGACAATGATATTTTGACCCTTCAACATCGTCGAGACGTACAAGACATCATCTTCCTGGCCAAACTGCTTAAAAACATGATTGATGCGCCTGACATTCTGGAAAAGATCGACATCCGGGTGAGAGGCAGAAACACCAGGAACTCTGACATACTAGAGGAAAATTTCTGCAGGACAAATATCGCAATGAACTCAGTAATCACGAGGATGAAAAGATTGACAAATCACGCTATTCAGCAAGATCCTTCCATTGACATATTTCATGATTCTATCTGTTTGCTAAAATCAAAACTGATAGCCCTAAAATCCATCCAAAGGTAGAACTTTATATCAATTATTACCTTAAAAATCGACAGTACTATGTAGTAATTTATCGCTAGAGTATTTACTATTTATTATTATAAATCATGTCAGTCATATTTTATTTTATCTATTAATCATTTTATTATTTTATTCAATGGCGGTTATATTTTTAGTATATCGATTAACTATTTTAAAAATTTTCAATGACAGTCACACTTTTATTTTATTAATTGACTATTGTATTATCTTATTCACACTTTTATTTTATTTATTGACTATTTTATTATCTTATTCAATGACAGTCACACTTTTATTTTATCTATTGACTTTTTTATTATCTTATTCAACGACAGTCACACTTTTATTTTATTTACTGACTATTTTATTATCTTATTCAATGACTGTCATAGCTTTTTATGTATGTACAATTTGACTATTTTATTCAGTGACAATTTTCATGATATAAAATATGACATCTATTTGACATTGATCAACATTTTCATTTAGTTTAAACAATTATTAATTTAAACTAATATGTACCAACTTTTCATGTCATTTTATTTAACTTCTTCATCTGTATTTTCCTTTGAAATTCTTTTTATATTAATATTAGTATTAAGACTAGGGTCACATTGTAAAACTGGGTATCTCCCGTTAACTTATTAAATAAATACATTTAATTCACATTCAGGGTAAATCCTTTGTAAATAATTATTCCATGTTTGCAGTGACACTTGTTTGCATTTATTTTCTTTTTTCGGCCTGCACGACTTAACGGCTTTCCAAAATTCACCAGCATTTTTAATGTTTGAAATTTTTTCTTTGAGTGAATTTTCATGAGACGTTTTTAGGGTGGAGCATAATTTAAAATAATCTTTTTTGTATTTTAGGTATTGTTGCATATCTTCCTCTTTATGTCTTCTTCTCCATTTTCTATGGAATTTTCGGAACAAAAATCGTAAATTTCTACACTCAACAGTATACCACGGCTTTTTACTGTATCTACCTTTAAAAATACTGACCTCTTTAACCAAGTCTAACTGATTGACGACATGATCAATTGTATTTTTCAGCACGCCATAAACATTGCATGGTTCAACTGTTGAAAGCGGCAGCTTTGAATTGACACAATAAGTAAACAAATCTACTTTTTCTTCGAGTTCTGGCCATTTGTACTTTTTTATTTTTATCACATCTTGATTGTTGATCGCCGGCACTTCGTTACCCCCTGTACCTATGTCTAAGAAAACTGACACTGGCAGATGGTCAGAGGTCAGAATGCAGTCAGACACATGTAGCTCCAACACCCACTTGCACAACTCTAGATGACACCAGATCAGATCAACCGAACTTTTCCCAGCCTTGCTAATATAAGTGAACTGACCCGGTGTGTCTCCTCTCGTCCTGCCGTTAAGTGCCACGAGCCCATACTCCTCCATACACTCCACCAACATCGCACCCCTCCTGTTAGTCACCTGGTCTAGAGGTACTCTCAGTGCTAGCAGTCCACACTCCTCTGCTACCTCACCATCAAGATAATTGTAATCAGCAATCCTCCCGTTGAAGTCTCCGCCCACAATTGTATTTTCATTACAGTGCTCATCCAAGACATTTCTTAATAAAATTATAGCTTCCTCAGAGCAATATGAGGGACTTATATACACATTTCCCACGGTAATGTCCATGTCGTTAAGACATTTAATTTTTACAAATATCCACATATTGGTAAGACATAACACAGAAAAACTGAGATCTTTTTTGATTAAAATGAAGAGACCACCGCTTGCCCTCCCTCTCTGTTTCTCTTTCACTGCCGGAGAAAATACAATTTGATAATATTTAGAAAGCAGAGGTAATTGAGGAAGTAGTGTGGCCCATGTTTCACAAATACATATAATATTCCAACATAAAACATAATTTAAATCGTGATCACAAGTATCTATGAGATTTTTTAAGCCATTTACATTCCACCACGTAATTTTAAGTGAATCTTGTAAATAGCTTTGGTCAATCAGTTTTTTGAACCAGTACCATTATCCTGAAAGTATTGGTTAATACTAGCCTGGGTTAGAGTTTTATTCACGCCTGACAGTGATGGTGTCGATGGCGGATTCACCTGGGTCAGTCCGGGATAGGAAGGTGGACAATATTGATTAAAGTGCATACGATTATCCTCTGCATTCAAAACATCCAAGCCTCGGTCCTCCGAGTGTGAATCATGTTCCATGAGATCTGGAGAAGCTGTTACATTAGAATTATTAAAATTTAAACGTTTATGCTGTGTGGGGGCATCATTAGGTGACTCCGAGTGCGCTCTCTTGTTCTGTGTGCCGGGCGGCGGGGCACTAGACTGCGGCCGGGGATTATCATAGCTAATCAAACGGCCAGATCTAACTATGGCAAACTTACCCTCTTTGCGCAGCTCCTTCATATTTACTCTGAGATTTTTCTCTTTTTCCCGGTCTTCTGAAGATAAATCCTCATGTATATAAATATTAGTACCCTTCAGTTTACCTGTACATTTCAAAATTTCTATTTTTCTTCTTTGAGTTGTAAAGCCTAGGATAACAGGTCTCGGTGATGGTCAAAAAATATATACAATAGAACACAATGAAATATAAAGAAAAACAAAAAGATTAAACAAATATACAAGAAGGAAAAAAAAGAAAAATGTCCTACCTAAAAGGCGGGGTTATTGCCTGTGGCAATCTCTTCCACCCAACCAAAGAAGATCCATAAATGTTGCTCTGATTCCTAACTTTGGTCATTCCTAACTAACACAGTAACTTTGGTTGTGTGTTGAATTGGAACCGTGCAACTTCGGTGAAAGAATGATGTAGGTATTATTGTGAGTCCTTTAAAACAATGGAAAGGAAAAAGAAGAAGAAAAATGGGGGGAAAAATTATGTGGCACTGCAAAATAATGGCATGAAGGTCAAGGGGGGTATTTACGAACAGGGGGTAATTACGAACAGTGGTCATTGTACCTAAACAGGATAAGATATTTCGAATCTGGTGGTTGAATACTATTATTTTGAATTGTTTTTACAGGTTGAACACGAGTTTTCGATAGTATTTATTTTCAGTTGTAGTTAGTAAGCTAGTGAAAATAGATCTATCAAAAAAATTGATTTTTGAAGTTTTTGATTTTTTTAAAACAATTTTTTAGGTAAGTGTTACTTGAATTTTTATCATTATTTTACTTTTAATTATTGATAAGCATGTTTTTGGTTATTATTTTACAAAAATAATTGTTTTAACCATTTTTTAAGTTATAGTTTTTGGGTGTTCTTAATTACCCCCGCATTTTTTTGCTATGGGGTAATTACGAACGCATATTTTGGGTGTTTGTTTTACCCTATAACTTTTTTTGTATTTATCAAAACACTCAGAATGCCCCGGAACTACAAGATGAAGAAACCACCTCCTTTGTATACAGAAGCACAAATGATATCTGCTATCGTATTAGATGTTTTTAATGGCAACCTGGCTGTCAGAAGAGCAACGGCAGTGTTTTGAGATTCCGCAAACCAAAGTAGAATTTTCCAAACGTAAGGCTCAAAATCCTGAAATACTGGGAGGTTGTAAGAAGTACCAAGATATTAGTACCCTAATGTATTGGACCCAATGAAGGTATTTGTGTACTTGAACATAGCAAAAGAAAAGAAGAAAAATGAAAGTGTAGAAAACGAAAACGAGGCCAGAGTTATGACGTTTTCTTGCTTAAAGGAAATGACCATTTAAATATATTCTACTGAAATATACAGGGAACAGTTTCAAAAAAGAAGAAAGAAATGAAGGTACAAGAAGACAAATCTGAGATTGACAATGACCTAGAAACTATTGATAAGACCAAAATCTGTATAAAAAAAAAAAATGAAAAAAATATATAAAACATCTTTCAAAAGCTCTCATAATTAACTATTACTATAACGGTTGTGACTTATTTATCATAATTAACTATAACGGTTGTGACTACTGCCCGTAGTCCAAAGATCCTTAGTTCGATTCCCGGTTGGAGCAGACTTTTCGCACAGAAAATTCTGTCCCCTCCAAACATGTGAGGATGGCGATTCCGGCCCCACCCAGGCTGGGTGAGGTTAATGTGGGTAGCTGGTACGATTCCCAGCGAATGGAGGGTGAAACCCCCGTCCTGTCTACCTCAAGTCAGGATGTTAAAACCAAATAGAATCAATGGACATGAAAGGAGCCTAGACATTGGATCTGGGCGTCCATATAATCCTCTCACCACCATGATTTAGGTATCTTTACCTATCTCACGGACACGAAATTATTATTATTACTATTATTTGCAAGATAGAGATACCCTATTTGAGTGGTTAGGACTACCTTCGTGGTTAGGATGCAAACCACTATCCTGTGTGTCCATAAACTTTGCATATTGTCATACAGGTGGCTAAAGACACAAAGTACAATTTTGGTGTATTATTTGTACATAAAAAGCACATATTGCCATTAAAAAGTTCGTTTTTAATATTGTATAATGTGTTCGCATTTACCCCCGTCAGGCGGGGGTAAATGCGAACAGGCGGGGGTAAATAAGAACAAAACTAAACAGATACTACAGTATGCACAAAACTATTTATAATGCACCATTAGAATGCTAAATAAGTCTATATACCAAAAAAATCACAAGACATGGATTTTACAAAAGCAACTCAGGGTTACAGATATGTTTATAAAATGTAGCTCAAAATCGTTCGTAATTACCCCCCTTGTAATTGTTTTTAAAAATTTATTATGTAATTTTAGAATTATGTTTAAATAACCTGCATCCCAACCTCTATTGTAAACTCTTATTAAGAAATACAATTATATTTTTATTCTAAATTCTATTCCTTTAAAACAATGTCTCTCCGTTCACCGCCACCATATTCTCAGGTACATCCAGTCCCTTCTCAAGCAAGCGGAGAAGCGAAAGCAAGAGAACGAGAGAAGGAACGAGAGACAAGTGCAGCTAGAGAGGGAGAAGGAGGGGGCGGAGTTTGCAGACAAGGAGACGTTTGTCACGTCCAGCTACCGGAAGAAGTTGGAGGAGTTCAAGAAACAGGAGGAGGAGGAGAAGCGGATGGATATGTTGGAAGGTAAATGGTTTTTTTGAGTTCTTTGTACCGAATGATTTTTTTTTTTTTTTTTTAAAGATGAGTGTTTTACAGCCTTTTTTATTTCGTAGCCGTGAAACAGGAGCTACTGTAGGTGCTTGTGGTCTGTGTTGTAGCCTACCCATCTCGTATTATGCCTCCCCTCTGATGGGCGAGAAGTGACACAATACTTCCCAATTAGGTGCTGGGTCAACACGAGCGTACCGGAAGGTATCCCTTACAAACAATTGTAAACAAATTAAGAATACAAATTTTTGTCGGCACGGGGGATCGAACCCCCGGGACCTTCCGCATGGCAAGCGATGAAATCACAAACATATTTTCTTTTTTGTTATCAAAAATGTAAGAATAACTTGAAAAACACAAACAGAATAACTTGAAATAATTTAAAATAAAAATACGAAAAAATGATGTCCTGAAATTGGGACTTGACGCGACCTTCAGATTACAAGTCCGCCGCCTTATCTATTAAACGAAGCAGGATAGATTCATTCATGTTTTAAATACCATGCCTCAGAGTAAAAGCATGCAAAGCAAGCTCGACTATTTTTCTTTTAAAAAACATTTCAACTGTACATTTTAAATAAAAAATGTTAATCATTTACATATAAAAAAATAAAATGTAGATAAAGAAAAAGATTCATTCATTCGTTCGCTGTTGTTTCAGAAATCGGCGATGTCTCCAAACAGCAGGACCTGGGCGGGTTCTACCGTCACCTCTATCAGACCACAGTCGCTGACGACGAACCGAAAGACAAGAAAAAGAAGGAATCCGCACCTCCAATCGCCTCTGAATCGACAGACAAACCAACAACGAAGCATCACGGAGAGAAGTCGAGGCACTCGGAAGATGTCTCGATAAAATCCGAAGTGCAATCGCCGGAACCGAAATCACCCGAAGCGCGCCCGAAGAAGGCCGAAAAACAGGCGGGCAGATCTTACAGGAAGCGGGCGAGATCAGAGAGTTCAGAGGAGGAGGAGGAGGAGGAGAGGGGGAGGAAAGAGAAGAGGAGGGAGGCGAGGAGACAGGCGGGTCATGGCGCGGAGAAGAAGAAGACGGGGGGTGGGGGAGTGAGAAGGAAGAGGTGAAAGGTGAGTGTGATAAAAATAATGGTACAGTCGAAACTGTATATCCTCTTCCTTCCCATTTTTTGGTAATGCTATCATACCAAGACAAAATTGTCCCGCCTATAATAACGCACAGAGTTCTCCTTCCTTTGAAAAAACCTCTATGGTTAAGATCCGTTCACATTAAAGATTAAAATCAACATGAGTTCAGAAAAGTGTTTTTGCATTTGAATGCACCTTGGGAAGATACCATTACAAACCCTATATTGCGATCGGGAAGATAACACTACTCAGAAAATGTGCATTTAGATGCACATCGGACAGGTACCACTACAAAATGATAAAAGCGCTTGTGAAGGAAGAGGATATAAGAGAACTCGAGGGACCTGAAAATTTTCTTCTTTATCCAGGTTTCTCTTGTAATAAGGTTATTTATCCTTTAAAAGAGGTAGTTGCACTGGTAGTCAAGTGGTTAACGCGCTAGTCGCTCACAAATATCAGTGTGTAGTGTCAAGTAGGTATACTAGCGAGGTTTCCTTATTTATGAATTAATAAATGAAAAAAAGGTGCACTAAAGTTGAACCTGGGTTTATAAGAATCCAATTAAGTGAGCGAAAATTCCATTATAAAGAGGTTTCTAATATAGTTTGAAGTGCACTGATAGTCAAGTGGTTAGCGCGCTAGTCTGGTAATCCAGGTAGCGTAGGTATCCGCTGGTTCGAATCCCACCCAGTGCATGAATTTCTCCTCATTAATTTGAGTTTGTGAGTTGTGAACACATAATAATAAGACTGAGGGTTAGGTGGTAGAAAATGCTTTGAGCATTAACCTCGCCTGGAGGTTACTTTCCAGTAATTAGTGTTGTTATTATTATTAATTTTCCAGACTGACCTCTTTACTCGAGTTAGAACCAGCGCAACGTTCGAACCGAAAGATCTTAACACTTACACAAAGATCTTAACACTTACACAGACATCTTAACACTTACACAAAGATCTTAACACTTACACAAAGACCTTAACACTTACACAAAGATCTTAACACTTACACAAAGATCTTAACACTTACACAAAGATCTTAACTCTTACACAAAGATCTTAACACTTACACAAAGATCTTAACACTTACACAAAGATCTTAACTCTTACACAAAGATCTTAACACTTACACAAAGATCTTAACACTTACACAAAGATCTTACCACTTACACAAAGATCTTACCACTTACACAAAGATCTTACCACTTACACAAAGATCTTACCACTTACACAAAGATCTTAACACCTACACAAAGATCTTAACACTTACACAAAGATCTTAACACTTACACAAAGATCTTACCACTTACACAAAGATCTTACCACTTACACAAAGATCTTAACACGGTACACCCGAGTCTTACAGGAATAGACCGGTATAACTATCGGTGCGCAGCGCTGGTCCCACGAGGAAACTCACCGAAAACATGGCGGTTTTCTAAATGTTAAAGAAATAAAACAGATTTTTTTTTCGACCAATACAATACTTTCCTTTGTATAGATAGGATAAGGAAATTAAAAAATATTAGTTCTCGTGAAAAATATCTCCAGCAGTCATTACTAATAATAATAATAATAGAAAATCTTATAAGGGCAAAGTTTTATAAGTAAAGCTATTAAGCCCAGAACTAGCGTTTATTATGTTGAATTCTCGAAATTTCACATTATCAATTTCTTTTTTATCATTTTAGAAGAAAACCTGGACGCAGACACGAGTCAAAGCTCGAGCAGTGAGGACGACGGGAGCGAAGAGGGAGAGATCATCGAGAAGAAAGAAAAGAAAGCCAAACAGAAGGAGCCCAAAGAGACCAAACCGGACGGCGAGAAAGAAAGTAAAGCAAAACGACGAGAAAGCAAAGAGAAAGCAGTCAGTGAGAGGAAAGGAAGTAAGAGCAAACGCAAAGGAAGCAAAGACAAACCAGCCGAAGAAGACAAGAAAGAGGACTCTCCGGAACTGAACCTAGAGGACAAAGTGAAAAGCTCGCTGGATAAAATCCTGGAAGAAAAGAAGAAACACCTGGAGAAGCTTATACGAGAGGAGGAGGAGAAGGAGAAGGATGAGAAGGAGGAAGAGGATGTGGAGGAGAAGGAAGAGGAGAAGGAGAAGATAAAGATAAATATTTGGGAGAAGCGTACAGTGGGGGAGGTGTTTGATGCGGCGTATCAGAGATACTTGCAGAGGAAAGCGAACAGAGAGGCAACGCAAGGGTGATAATAGCAACACTCTTCAGTGGAAGGTAACCACCAGACAAGGTTAATGTTCAAAGCATTTTCTACCTCCGAACCCTCAGAGTCTTCTTATTATGTCAAATTCATGCACTGGGTCAAATTAATGAGGAAAAATTCATGCACTGGGTGGGATTCGAATCAATGGATCCCTACGCTACCTGGATTACAAGACTAGCGCGTTAACCACTTGACTAGCAGTGCACGGTGATGGTAGCTCAGGAGTTGGCGCTCGATTAGCTCAGTGGTGAGATACTCGCTCGCTATGCGGAAGGTCCCGGGTTCAAAACAAAGCGGACATAGAAATTGTATTAAAAAATTGGTTACAGACGGCGGATTTTCACTGATTTCACTGAGCCAAATATATTTCAATGTTAGCTCCTCCTGAACCATTATGTACTTATTTTATTATACAATTAGGTACAGGTAGATAACAATTAGTTACAAATCATAAAAACAAAATAAATTACCGACATACAACTCCTGATGTCATTTTCAAGGCAACTGATTTGAAAAACAAACATTTGAAAAAACGTATACAAAGAGAAGAGGGGGCAAAAAACTTAATTTTTTGAAGAAACAAAAAAAATTCATTATCCAAATTTGAAAATGTCAAACTAAGTTGACAGGAGCAGATTGTAAAAGGAGCAAAAAAAATATTTTTCTAACAATAAAGAACACAATAGGTACTTCCGAATTCTAGTATTAGAAATTTCTCGGAATTATTAGACCTTGTTTATAGTAAAGTAAGATGCTGGATGACTTGGTAAGAAATACAGTGATGAAAATTCTATGATCTTAGCTAATAATGGTGTTTATTTTTGAAGGTTTTATTTTGATTTTGTAATTTTTATTTTATTTATGATGTAAATAGAAGCAAAATATGAAAATGAGCAAAATATAATAATAATTATTATCATTAACAAAATATTAAAACATAGAAGTTCTCCAAAATGCCATAGGCAATGGCGGGGTTATTGCCTATGGCAATAACCCCGTCCTTTAGTTAGGACATAATATATGTTTTCAAATATTTTCTATTCTTTTTCATTTTTATTGTATATATTGTTTTTTTTCATTTTTTCACTGTTAAAATTATTATTTATATTTACATAATGTCCTTTTGTATCTAATAAAGAATTGTATAATAATAATAATAAATATTTCCTCCAAAAGTTATGAAAATCATGTACGACGAGTATGTAGTTTTCTTTGTGTTGTGTCACAACTGCAGTGGGTGTTGCTCAACATCACAAATCTCCAGATTTCATCATTTTTCAAACACCCATATTCAATACTTCTCGTAATGACGCCACTGGTTGCTATCCACACAAATAGCTACTAAATTTTGCCGCCACTGGTTGCTATTCATACAAATAGCTACTCATTTTTCCTCACGAGTGATATGACTAAACCCCGAACATGCAAGTACGGAGTAGAAAAATTCTGCGCTGCTTCGAATCGAACCCAGGTCACCGTGCGTACAAGCCAGTGAGCTACTCCACTCGGCCACGGTGAAATCATGCCTGAAACAAGATTATTGTTATTATTATTAGACAATAATACATAAATGTACTGTACAAATATTGATTACAAAGAAATGAAAAAATAGAAACAATACAAACAATAAAAAGGGGGAAAAAATAGATTATTACATATACACATTTGTGCTAACTAAAGGGTGGGGTTATTGCCTATGGTAATCTCTTCCACTCAACCCTTAATCTTCTGCGATACTTTTCGAGATATCTTAGTTTCTGGTTTACTTTTGAACACCTTTTTAGGAATATTATTTATAAAAAGAATACTACAAATAATATTAATAAAGTTGCTGAGAAGGTTTTAAAACGTCCAGAAATATGAAAAAAATTGAAATCGGAGGGAATTTTTTTTTTTTTTTTTTTTTTTTACAAAAACGAGCACAAATATTCTTCCTATTTCTAATATTAGAAATTTCTCTATTGATATTTCTTTTGTGCAATTGCTTTTGTGTACACAATATGTCGATGTACAATTTATACACGAAAGCATTTGTTCTGCATTCGTGGAAAAAACTGTCAAGTACACGAAAACAATAAAGGCCAATTGGTTATTCTTAGTCCAACGGAAGAAATTATTTTTTTCTCCTTAAAATGCCTCAGTGTTTGTAAGGGATACCTTCCGGTGCGCTCGTGTTGACCCAGCACTTAAATGGGAAGTACTATGTCACTTCTCGCACATCAGAGGGGAGGCATACTACGGGATGGGCAAGCTACAACACAAACCACAAGTAGCTCCTGTTTCATGGCTACGAAATAAAAAAGGCTGTGAAATACTCATCTTAAGTGGCAGAGAATACCTAAGGCATTAACTTCGCACCGGATTACAAAACAATTGTAATTAAAAATTAATATTGATTTTTATTTCTTTTTGTACATACTTTTAAGTTTTTTTTTAATTTATTGTTACTTCCGAGAAATATCTAATATTAGAAATCGGAAGTAGGTATTGTGTTTTTTTGTTGTTGATGAGTGTTTAGTAAAAAAAAATAAAAAAATAGAGTGTAAATAAATAAATCTTTAAAAAAAAGTGTATGTTACTTGGAGTTGGTCTGCGTACGTGCTAAAAGCTCATTTATCTGTTTCACGCTCTATGAAGTAGTCTTACTCTCCATAATTTCATAATTCAATTCACACCTGTAATTATTTTCTACTCAAAACATGAACGTGCTATAACGTTACAGTAAAACTTAATTATGCAAAGTATGTCTTCTATCGTCCTTCTCTCTCTTTCTCCCCCTCTTTATTAAACAAGTTAGATCAAGTTTTATTTACAAAATAATGACATAGAATATATACATACATAGATAATAAAATTAACAAAACAAAACTTGATCAAGGGCGGTGCTAATGCCAACGGCATTCTCTTCCGTGAAATACTCATACCCTCTCTCTTACTCTCTCTGTCTTCCTTTTTCGCTCTCTCTTTCTCTAACCCTCCCCCCCTGTTTTTTGTTTCCTTTCCCCTGGGAAATCTGTAAGGTTCAACATTTTGTGAAGGCGAGGTTTTAGAAATGCTTGCGAAAGAAAAGATAGAACTGAAAAGGTATTCTAAGTACCATTTTTCGTCCATTTTTTAGATTTTTTTTTTTTCGCAAATTTATTTGGTAGGTCCATTTTTACAGCAAAAACATTTTAAAATTAGACATTGAAAACATTTAAACTACAGTAGGTACTTATGACTAGAATTAAAAAAAAGAACACTTGTGACTAGAATTAAATGCTTTCTAGCATGTACAATGTACATACGTCAGAGAAAGAGAAACAAATATTTCATTTGTAACAATGAAACAAAGATGCTGTCAGCTTTTTTGCGGATTGCCAAATTACACAGGATACCAATTAGTAAAATATTTTTTTTCCTTTTTTTTCTTCATTGTTTCCTCATTTTTCTCATTTGTTTTCTTCATTGATACATTTTTTTTTTAAGAGGTAAATTTGACCTGAACATTGTTCTCTTATATCCAGGTTTCTCTTATATCCTGAGAAGTTTGCATAAGCATAGGAATTAATATTGAGAAAAATTATTTTTTATGTACAAATGAAAAGAACCATATTATTTATTCATCAATTCAATTCTTATGCGTCGTCATAATGATTTGAAAGACCAGCGACTTTAAGCCCAAATTAACAACCAAAAAAATCTTATATTCACTTCTCCTATATCCAGTTTTAGTAGTCACCGTGGCCGAGTCAGTTAGCGCGCTAGGCATTATTTCTTTTGAGATAAACTTACTCATTTTATTTTTGTTTCTGTGTGAATAAAAACTTAATCAAACTAGGCATGATTATATTTTCTAGGACGTAGAATCTAAGGGCAGTATTATGAAACAGGATTGGTAAATGCAAGCCTTATATTTTATCAGCTGACCGATATGTATTCAAAAAAAAAGATTTTCCGCCACAAAGTCTAACTACGGCTCCGTTACGCCACAGATCTAATATACCTACAGCTACAAAGCCCAACTTAGATATGACCTCTACACTTATCGTTAAGGTGAATTTTAAGGGATAGTGTCCACTAAGATTATCCAATCCTGTTTCATAATTTGGTCCTAGTAGTAGATGCGGGAACAATACTTGCTCCGAATTTTTGGTGGTAGTCCGGTTTCCGAGCATCAAATTAATTTATGAAAATTGTCCTCGTAGTTTGTAACTTATTTTATGAAAAACATAGAAATTTTAAAACATTTTAAAGTCCCAATCATCATAGGGTGTAGTCATCGTAAACGATGGTAGCCAGACAGTGGAGGAATGACTCAGCACTGCTACCACTGTCTTTATAAGGAGGCTAATAATTGACAAGGGCCCCCAGAACCAAGCCAAGCTGGTCGACTCTCTTTTTATAGTCCCCCAGCCAGACTTACAAAAAAGCCCCCACACAAAATAAAAAATAAAAATATAATCCACATATTTATTTAGGTAGGTACATATACAAAACAATTGTTTTTTTTTTTTTTATAAATACAAAACAATCAACAGTAAGATAATAATAATATCAAGGAAAAAACTGAAAAATATATACAAACAAAGAAAATAAATTATTGCACAATAAACAACAATATTTTAATATTTACAATTTTCCGGGTCGATTTTTTAAATATTTAAATAGACAAGTCACGTAAAGGCTAATGAGCTCAAAACATATGTTGACTGCTGGTAAGTACTTTTCAAATATATTTAAATTCAATAGACAATCTATGTAGACAAGTCACGTAAAGGCTAATGAGCTCAAAACATATGTTGACTGGTACTTTTCAAATATATTTAAACCATAAGGGAGATACTTTTTCATGATATCAGCAGCAGACGTTGTTCAAACCTCGCATCCATACCGTTTCCGCGCTGTAGCAATGGGAAACCGTCAAAATTTGCTGATACTTTCTTTGGCTGTCTTCGTAATAGCAGGTAAGGTTTTTGTTGTGATCAAAATGTCATTGCCAGAGCCCATGGGGCGTTGGATACACCGGTACTCGTAGAATTACCAAAGTTAAGGAACATCCAGCGAGGTGAAGACTTCGTGATGCTGGCATTCCGGCGAACCCAGGCTAGGTGAGGTTAATGTGGGTAGCAGGTTTGTGAGTTTCCTGCGAATGGAGGGTAACAGACCTGTCGTGATATGACCATGCGTTTGAAAGCGAAGTTATACCCAAATTAATTTTTTTTTTATCAATAAACATTGAGGATTTTTTTTTTCGAATGGTCTTGAATTAGTAACATGAATGACTTGTCGGAGAAAAATTACATAAAAATATAATATATAAAAAATATACCTAGTTATAATATCACTTTATGATATCAAATTAATATCCATACTCCATCACCTACAGCTCTCTCATTAACACGTGTACCTGTTCCTTTTTCAACTCCTCTTTCTCGCAGAAACTACCTTATTAACGCACCACTTCAAAACCAATGAACTATCTGATGATATCGATTTATTTTTTACATTTGTACCACAGCTGAATTTGTACTTCTATCAACAATATCTTCAATCTGTTAGCTAATCCTTTCTCAATTTTTTCTTTGTAGAAACTTCCCACCTCTCGTTTTATTTTGACAATATTTTGAAATTAGTATGTTAATCTTTTTTTTTTGTCATGTCATTAGTTAGGAAAACAGCCTGTTAGACACTCATTTTTGAAAGAAGAAAAATAAAACAAAGAAAAATAGGATTCTAAAAAAGTCTCTTTTGGTAAAAAGAGGGACTGTGTGAATCCAGAGATTCCAGAGGTCGCGGGTTCGAAACCTAGCCAGGACAAGACAAATTATCTTTCCATTTGGGATTTTTACCACATAATATTACGTATTGGGCTTACTGCTGGAATAATGGGACTTAATAGTCCTAATCGGGCAGCATAAATAAGGCGATATTATTATTATTAAAAAAACATGAAACATTTCTAAAAACATTTCTATATTATAAATACTGAGATGTAATATACTGTACTATTACATATAGACCCTATACATACTAGGTAACTAGGTAGTCATAACAAGTTTCACTACGGATGGTGACGTCATCATCGTGTTCGATGATGACGTCACCTTGAAATTTCCGTCAAGTTTATACAAGGAGGCTAATTAACTAACAAGGGCCTGCAGAATCAAGTTAATGAAACTCAAATGTTTCCACTTCCATATTATTATTATTATTAAACACTTTATTAGATAAGAAGACATAATCGCACGTTGCATAGAACAGTGTCACATCTCAAAACCTTAACTTTCAGGAGACCTTTTGCTGTTTTAGCGATACAAAAATCCCAAATGGGGAAAAAATGAGATGTGACACTATTATAAGCAACATGCGATCGCACGTTGCATAGAACAGTGTCACATCTCAAAACCTTAACTTTCAGGAGACCTTTTGCTGTTTTAGCGATACAAAAATCCCAAATGGGGAAAAAATGAGATGTGACACTATTCTATGCAACGTGCTGTACAATACAAATAATTATTCAACAATGAAAAAATGGGAACACGATATACAATAAAAAGGGGGAAAAAAAATAGAAAAATATATTTAAACCTATGTCCTAACTAAAGGGCGGGGTTATTGTCTGTGGCAATCTCTTTCACCCAACCCTTTGGGTGACTTCGCTCAAGGTGGCTAGACAAAGCTCGTGCAAAAGTGAAG
Organism: Bactericera cockerelli; assembly: GCA_024516035.1. Lineage (NCBI taxonomy): Eukaryota > Metazoa > Arthropoda > Insecta > Hemiptera > Triozidae > Bactericera > Bactericera cockerelli. Next base: position 8,462,751 of record CM044958.1, on the reverse strand, counting down.
AATACAGACTTTACCTATGCGTGCTCTTTTACACCATCAGCTGAGGTGGGCTGAAGACGTGGAGATGCCAGTCCCCGAATACAAGTTTACAATATCCTGTTGGTACTGCAACCTTTTTTGTATTACACACAACAATCCTCGCATTGCAAGCTTGTACCCCCAAGCTTGTACCCCGTCGGGGCAATTAAAAAATAAAACAAAAAAAAAATAATGTTTGGCTGGGGGACTATAAACAGGGAGTAGACCAGCAGTCTGGCTGGGGGACTATAAACAGGGAGCAGACCAGCAGTCTGGCTGGGGGACTCAAAACAGGGAGTAGACCAGCATTGGCTTGGTTCTGGGGGCCCTTGTCAATTATGAGCCTCCTTGTAAAGACAGTGGTAGAAGTGCTGAGTCATTCCTCCACGGTCTGGCTACCATCGTTCACGATGACGCCACCCTATGATGACGAATGTTATTCCACAGTTGACAGTACAAAAGACCTGATAGATTGGAGACGTCTTCTCACCATGAACGCAGACAGGGTGCAAGAAAATCCGCGCGACATGGGTCCTGAGCTCACTTTAGGTCCTCCTGCGCATGCGCAATCTCGGGACGAAAATGTTGACACTTCTTTGAGCCTATCGCAACCTACTGCTGACAATGCTGATGTTCCAAAACGTCCAAGGAAAAAGAAGGCTAAGATGAGTCCTGTAGTATCGGCTCTACGTAAGACATGGCGTGACAAGAGGAATGAAGAAATAAAAAGGAACTTTTACGCGGCTCGTTCTAAGTAAGTGAGAGACACACAGAAGGACGCACGGACCAATGGCCGAAAACAAATTTTTTGGTATCCTGAGGCTATGATTCGTCTAGAAATGTGAAAAACTGGGTAGGTCAAATTTTTTGACGTATACAATACTTTCCTTATTATAGGATAAGGAAAGTAAAAAGGAACTGTTGCGGCAGTGGTAATCAAACTATCAAAGTAAATATCTCACATTAATTTATTAAATAAAATAAAAAGTAAATTGTTTTCCCTTCCATCCCCAGACTGCAAGAAGAAGCAAGCGCATCGCTCCCTCCGATTCCTGCCCCAGCTCCCGAACCTTTATATCCTTGGGCCTCTGAGAACTCCGACCTGTATAGACACGGCAAAAATGAACTGAGACTGAAACCCAACACGCCTCGTCCAGCTCGGGTGCCCACCCCAGAGCCAGACATTCCTCCGCAATCTTCTCGGGATTCCGACTTTTACACCAACCCCAAAAATCAAATGATTCTCAAATCTGACACGCCTCTTCCACCACGTCTACCAAACCCACTCCAACGGTCGGCCTCGATTGAACGTCCATCCGATGCCAGTCGTGTTCCTTCACGAAGTGATTGGCGAGGCCGTTCGAAAGAATTTTCTTTCTTTCCTTCAAAAGACAGGAATTAACAGGCGAAATTGACACCCGAGATAAAAATTGTCTCTGAAAATTAAATTTTGGTAGATATAGGTATAATAAAATTTTGAATTTTGTCTAAACATATAAAACATTCTTTTTCTTTATTTAAAGCAATTTTTATTACCTACTTGCAGCAATTTCTTGTGAGCAAAAGGAAATACTTATGATGATGCAAGATAGCAATTGCTCAATTTTCTACCTCTTCCTTCTCTACTTTTGCTTTTACTCACAAGCAATTGCTTATTTCTGAATCCTACAGGTTTGTGTTTTTGGACATTAGATAGTGTTTTGCTTTCATTCATGGTAATTGTAGAAATATCAACTAAAAGAAATAACACTCAACGTAATACTTTCTCGGAGGATATTTAACCGATGAGAAAAAACTTAAAGAATGCACGAAAAGATTGCACTCTGGTAGTTCGTTTGGCCAGAGCAAGAAGACAGTCAGAATATGTCGGTTTAAAACTATCTAACTCCGTAAACTGTTTCTCTCTTGAATGTATCCCTCTTTTTAGAGAGGAGGCATGGGAGGAGGCGGAGTATAGAGAGGAGGCATGGGAGGAGGAGGTGGAGTATAGAGAGGAGGCATTGGAGGAGGGGGAGTATAGAGAGGAGGTGGAGTATAGAGAGGAGGCATTGGAGGAGGCGGAGTATAGAGAGGAGGCATTGGAGGAGGGGGAGTATAGAGAGGAGGTGGAGTATAGAGAGGAGGCATTGGAGGAGGTGGAGTATAGAGAGGAGGCATGGGAAGAGGAGGTGGAGTATAGAGAGGAGGCATGGGAGGAGGAGGTGGAGTATAGAGAGGAGGCATGGGAGGAGGAGGCGGAGAGGGGAAGTGAAAAGAGGAGAACTGTACCCTTGAGTAAGAGGGAGGAAGAGGTTTAAGAGAAGGATTCGGAGGTTTGGGATTCAATTTTTTAATTTTCATAAAATGACGGGGTAAACCCATGTTTATTTGATATTAATATGTAGAACAGTACCAGGTAGGTACATATGTTTTGAGCTCATTAGAGTCATTAGACTTTACTTGACGTGACATCTGTGTATTTATCATTCACGTGGAAATTACCACAGTAGGTAAAAACCATAAAGTTTGTTAGAATGACAGTTTGTTAGAATGACCTGCCCTGATGATCAGGTAATTATAGCATTTTTTCCCTCATAGGCATGGCCTTCAATGTATTTTACCTAATCCTTATGCCATTGTGTGTTCACCCCAATGGTGTATAAGGATCAAATTATGAAACAGTATTAGTTAACCTTAATGGACACTTTTCCTTAAACTTCACCTTGACAACGACTGTAGAGGTCATATCTAAGTCATGCTTTGTAGCTGTATAGTGTATATCAACTCTGTGGCGTAATGGTACTGTAGCCAGCCTTCGTGGTGGAAAATCTTGTTTTAAACACATATCTTTAGTGTTAATTTGGCCTTTACTGCTTTAAAATATTCTTTCTGATCTTACACGATTATATTTGGCATATTTGAAGACTGTTGAAGTCACCGTGGCTGCGTGAGTTAGCGCGCTAGGCATAGCACACACGTGGACCTGGGTTCGATCCCTAGAGGGGAAGGATTTTTTTTACTCCATTCTTGGGTGTTCGGGGTCCACTCACACCTCGTGAGGAAAAATGAGTAGCTGCTTGTGAGCAGCGACCAGTGGTGGAATTATAGGCAAAAAGAAGATATTAGGATATTAAAGATATAGAAAAGTCTTATAATTCTGCGCTACCCACTAAAAATGATATAATAATACAAAGAAACACATTTATTTTATATTTGAAGACTGTTATGGGTTCAGAAAAAATATTTTCGCCATTTCCTTAAAGTTGACTTTTTCTGGTGCAATTTCTAATAGATTGATGTCTAAAGAAGACAAAAAAGAAATTGAAAACAGATCAATTTGTTTTTATTGTGAAATACAATAGTCATCGAATTATTTATTAGATAAATTGAAAACATGAATGGTAATAAGAGTCCCTGTAAAATCGTATGTTTTTTTTTAATTACATACTTTATTAGAAGGACAAATAAAAACAAATAAATTATTAAATGAATAAAAACAAGGAAAAAAAAGAAAATACATTATTACATTATACAGGGTAGTAGTCACTGTGGCAGAGCGAGTTAGCGCGCTAGGCATTGCACACATGGTGACCTGGGTTCGATTCCCAGCGGGGGAGGATTTTTTCTGCTCTCTACTTGGATGTTCGGGGTACACTCATACCTCGTGAGGAAAAATGAGTAGCTGCTTTAATGTGAAGCAGCGACCAGTGGCAGAATCTTAGGCAAAAAAAAAAAATACAAGATATTGTAAATTAAAGTGGTAAAGTCCTATGATTCTGCGCTACCCACTAAAATTGTAACATAATAACACAAAGAAAAAGCATTATATACATTATACAGGGTGTCCATAAAGTCCCATCCGCCCGTAGGTATCTCAAAAACGGCTGATAGTATAGAAACTCTCAAAAACATTTATTCCTTAATTTTTCGGGGGATTAAGATTAGAAACAAGAATTTGCCTACACTGCCCCGGTCAGACTGGGCACGGATCAACTTTAAAATCTCAAACGGAAAAGTATCTCTTGTGGCATATTATTACAAAGGCATCAATGAGAGAAGTTCATTTCCACAAATTTCAGTGAGTTACGACATACTGCTCCGTTCTCGAGATACAAGGGTCGGCCGTCCTGGCTAATATCCTTATGATCTGATCTAGGTATAACCGTAAGTTTCAGAATCATACATGTGTGGATACATATTATTGATATAAGCTTCTTTTAGTATTCCATTTGTTTTAAAGTAAAGGCATTTTTTTTGCTGACACTTAATTCCCAAAAAATTCAGGAATACTGGGTTTTGCGTTTTTCTATATTTTCAGCCACTCTCGAGATACGGGGGTTGGGGTGGGACTTTATGGACACCCTGTACACAAGAGATCCGTTTGAATGGAAGAAGTGGTTTGTCTTGGGCACATGCTGCTTGTCAGAACCCGTGGGTAAAGTAGGTACTTCCTGTCCTGGGAAGAATAGTTTTCCGTTTCAATACCTACTTACTCAAACAGCCACCGGATGAATTACAAGTTATTGAAAGTAATGTTACTGATTACTGAACTTGTTTCGATTTTGAAAAGAAGGAGAGGGAGCTGGATGACGAAAAACTCCATTCATTGGTTGACCAACAACTGGTTGCACTGGACGACCAACAAATGTATGACGAGAAACTTGACCATCATTAACTGGAAGACTAGCCACTATATTAGTTGGACGACCATGAAGTGGTTGACCAGCAAATGTAGGACGAGAAGGAAGAGCAGATTCATAAAAGGAAGAAGGTTCCAGAGGAGGAGATGGAAATGAGGCAGAGGGAGGAGGAACAGGCAGAGGAGCATACTGTTGATTATTTGCAGCGGTTGAAGATCCTTCACCTTTGTCTGAACTGAGGAAGAAAATGACAATACGAAGCATATTTTAGAATATATGTCAAATGAGAAAATAACCAACAACAATATTTAAAGGTACTAGTATAGCTATGAAAAACATTTTGCTGTACATTTTGGGACGCAAGAGCCAATTATGTCGAAAAATATTTCCAAGTATAATCAAATTCATAAAGTACAACTATTATAATGTTTTTTTTCTGTTTACATAAAAAATTTATCACTTGGAAGTTAAAAACCCCGTCGTAATATGTTCAGTTGAGAGTGATGGTAAAAAAAAGCACTTACTATACTGAAGACATTAAATTTCTGAGATATTCGTCTCGCCTTTGTCTCATTTCTAATTCTTGTTTAAATTTCAGGTCCATGTTCTTTTCAGATTTTTTAGCATTCTGTCGCACTTTTTTTCTTGTTTTTCATTGTACTCATCATATTTCCTTTTATTCATTGGTTTTTCAGAATTATATTTATTACTAACAGAAGGTGGCGAAAGCTTCAAAAAATCAACTTGATTTGGTTTCTTCGCCGGTTTATTCGTGGTGTTTGAGAACCCTACTTTAAAATTCGATGCCCATTCTTTCCGATTATCGCCGCTGTCAACTGTGAAATAAAAAAGAGAGCTATCACAAATTGATACGACATATTTCGTAGTTCAGCCTAGATGTGACTATATTTCCCTTTCAAAGAGATCAATAAAATAATAAAATGCTTTGTTAATCAAATAGTAAGTTAAGGCTATAGCTTAGTGAACCAGGTAGCGTAGGGATCCATTGTTTCGAATCCCCGCCAATGCATGGATTGATTTTAGTATGTAAGACCATACTCAAATAGCTGGAAGAAAATGTTTTCAGCAAGAACCTCGCCTAGTGGTTCGCTTTCTTCTTTCACTTTGCCTCATTCCGCACCTACATCTGTTCTGGTGAATCAGTGGTCAAGGTGTCTGACCGGTAATCGAAAGGTCGGGGGTTCGAAACTCAGCCGGGACATGACAAGTTTCTACCACATAATGATACGTCTTGGGGTTACTGCTGGATATCATTCGTACTAGTCGGGTGGTATAAATAAGGCGATATTCTTATTATTACTTGGGGTTTGCATTGTGGGAGTGTAATGTTGGATAACAAAGTGAGAAAAGAAAATTTTACCTGCTATTATGAAGACAGCTAGAGAGGCTACCAAAATTATAGGAAGATTTTCCATCTCTTTAGCTGTGGTTGTGTGTCAGGTAAAAACAAGTTCTGTTCAACTGACGCGAAATGCCACGGTACAGAAGTTTTAATTACGCTTAAAAGTAGAAAATTAGCAAACAACAGTTGTTTTTCAGTTCATTAGGCTTGGTTTGGCATCATATATCAAGTCAGTGGAAAATTACCTTAGTATTCAGGGATCACAATATGATCACATCATAGTCGCATGAAGCTCTATTATTCTATAGTTTGTACAACGCTACTGTACGGAACCGAAATCTGGGGAAACAGGTATGAAGATATGATTGAAGTCTGTCAAAGTCAGGTCCTGAAATCTGTGTACGGCTTGGCTAGATCTACGCCTCATTACATGCTCCGGATCGAGATGGGCGAGGTGAAACTGGCGTACCATGTATTTAAGCAAACCCTGGCATGGTGGTTGAAAGTACTAACAATGTCACCAGAGCGATATCCTAGGATTTTTTTTTTTAACGAACCAGTGACCACAGATCAACTGTCCCGGAATATTGACAAATACAACTGGGCAACTCGTCTCAAATATAGACTCGTAAGGTTAGGACATGCTTACACGGGAACAGCCAGGATTACTAGGGTTTGAATTTGAATGGACACCCAGCATCCAAGACCTAACCTAGCTGGTCCTTGCTTAAAAAAAAGCCTAGTGTTTTTATTTTCAATTTTTTTCGATTTTATTTGTTTTACCAAGAATCTTGTTTAACTAAAGCTATCCTAGACATTCATATCTATCTATCTATCTATCTTTTATTAGATTATAGTGGTGCATGTCAACATCTATGGTCATACACACCACTGTAGACATTCATATAATGTCATTTTAAATCTAAAATAATATTGAATAATCCAAACAGTCTGCTTTCATAATTCTACTTTCCCAATGTCTATACATTGCAGTCTTGGCACTCTTCGCTCTTGTATCATTTTGGAAACCTGAGTAACTTCTATTTCGTTTCTGATTATTTAGTTCATTATCCTTAGACTATTAGACCTTAATAAATAAATCTAGTTATCTTTATTAGAAAATCAAATTAAAAAATCAATATTTGTTTATATAAACTTATAAGTTTTTATTTATAGAAATGTTTTGTTGTGACAGAAAAATATAAATCAACTCCTCAAACTGTGCACCATCAGTATTCTATGCCAATATGATATGGAATTGCAACTTACAAGTGTAAGCCATCTTGAAATAATTATATAGAAATTTCTGTACCAATAGTATTTTGTTCAGTAATAATTATTTACAAATCCATATTCATAAGTGGTGAATTGTTGAACTGTAATATACTCTCCCAATTTAAATATACAGGGTGCCCCACCAAACTTGGACACCTCAAATTACTCGGCCCCTGAAAGAGTTTTTGAAAAATAAAAAAATCTAGGGTACATGTGCTAATAATGCGGTTTCAGTCATGAAAAGTCAAGTCAGAAATTGAGGTGTTAACTTTCGATTTTCAAATGGATCAACCTGAATTTTATTTGATAATTTTAGGTACTTTTAAATGGTTCCTGAGTAGGTACTTTTCTAAACAAAAATATTACATACAGGGTGGTTTCTTTCCGACCAATTTTTTCCTAAATCCTGAATAACTCAAGTTCGTTTAATTTTTTCGATAACAAGAATGAATGTGTTTGTGTAATGAATACACGCACTTTTAATTGGCATCAAAATTTTTTATACAGGGTGGTTCACAAGTGAAATACTTACTTGATTTTTTTTAAAACCGAGTTTTTTTGATTTTTTATTTAGGATTACAACTTCGAGTACCTACATGATAGTTTAACAAAATATTTACAGGGTGGTCCATGCGACAATATTAGTTAAAACACCATAACTTTTTAGTTTAATTAAAAATCAAAGTTTTTCTTGCATATTTAGTCTTTATATTTAATTTTGCGTCTCTTTGACTGCCCATATACAGGGTGTTACAAAAAAAATATGTCTCACCCTGTACCTACAACACTTTAGTTATGTTTTTCGATATGACTAACGAAAAATGTGTAAAATTAGACGAGAATTATTAATCCTAAATAAAAAATCAAAAAAACTCGGTTTAAAAAAATAATCAAGTAATTATTTCACTTGTGAACCACCCTGTATATTTTTTTTGATGCCAATTAAAAGTGCGTGTATTCATTACACAAACACATTCTATTCTTGTTATCGAAAAAATTAAACGAACTTGAGTTATTCAGGATTTAGAAAAAAATTGGTCGAAAAAAAACCACCCTGTATGTAATATTTTTGTTTAGAAAAGTACTCAAGAACCATTTAGAAGTAAAATTATCAAATAAAATTTAGGTCGATTCATTTAAAAATCGAAAGTTAACACCTCAATTTCTGACTTTTAAACCACCCTGTATAAAAAAAATTTCATGACTGAAACCGCATAATTAGCACATGTACCCTAGATTTTTTTATTTTTCAAAAACTCTTTCAGGGGCCGAGTAATTTGAGGTGTCCAAGTTTGGTGGGACACCCTGTATTATGGATTTGTAAAGAAATTGTCAATTTTACAGGGTGGGCGCATTGGTGGCAACGGAACATACGTTTGAATGCACACTGGGGGCACATGCCCCCCCCAGTTTTTTTTCGGCAAGCGTTTTTTCTCAAATTTCATAATACCTAATCCCGTAAAAAATACAATAATAATAAAAACCAGTTAGCCAGCTAACTGACTGGATATCACCAACTGAAAGTTTGCTCCGCGTAAAATTCTGAAATTTTTCCAATTTAAAACTTCTGAATACTGTTTTTCTCAACTTTTCTTTGGTTTTATCGTGTTTGTTGGTTTGTTATTACCTATATACAAGTGAAATCAAGGTAAACAAGTGGATAATACTACCCATCAACTGTTTCTAAAATGGGTAATGTATTGTTCCATGCTTAAATATGTCACAATCACAACAAACATCGACTGGGAACAGAGGTTTTGCAAGGGGAATAACAACAAGAGATCATCGGTACTTGCGGCCCACATTCCAGTACCATCATGGTTCATCCTCAGAATCCGAACCATCCTCATCAGACGACAATTACTCACCGCGGAGAAGCAATGTCGTAGCCAGCAATGCTTTGCTACCGACAACCACAACCTCTACTTTAGACATATCTACTACCCGTTACTCAGACAACAATAGACCTGACAATCCGAATGATTCACCCTCTGGACATTCCTTGTCGGTGTTATCTTCACCTGAACGTACCTCATCACCCAGTACAACATGTCACCGTAATGAAAAAACGGGCCGTATGCGTTGGACTAAAGAATTAAATAAAAAGTTGTTATACGCATACTATCAATCCACTGAAGTAGAGACAAATAGGAAAAACTACCTATCAAGACTTGAAAATTACTGGCTTTTGCTTTGTCCTTCCTTGAGTTTCAATAAAAACAAGTTAGCTGGACAAGTTAGATCAATTCTTAAGAGACAAGTGTTTACGACCCACGAACTTGACATCATAAAATCAAAAGTAAGGGAAGAATTTTTCCAGCCCGTTACTCAAAACAACACAATAAACAATGATAATGATAATGACCAATCAAATCCCATAAATCAGGATCTTGAAGATAGTGTAACAGAATTAAACAATGTATCTGAAAATAATGAAAGGAACCAAAATGAAAATAATAATTCTGCTGATATTATCGCCAAGTTTGATTCTTTTGTTGTACAATACAAAAATGTTCACATTGATGGAAAACCTAATATTCCCAAAGTACCTTATGGAAACAAAACTTTGAAGACCGTTTTAGAGGTAAATGAAGCACTGAAAACCAAATTCAATTCAAGTAAAACTATATCTGAAACTCACAACTTAATTTACTGTGCTGCCCTAACTGTCTGTTTCTTACTCAATATTAAAACTCATGAAGGTAACCAACCTAACAAACAAACTAAAAGAACACCACCATGGCTATTTAGACTTGAGAATCAAATTAAAAATATGCGAAGTAAAATTGGTACCCTGACACACTACTTCAAAAACAATTGTCAAGTGTCATTTTCTGTAAAACACAAAATTAAAATGATAGCCCATGAGTTGAAAGTTAAATTTTGGACACCTGATTATAATGAAAAGTTAAAAGTTCAACTTGAAATATTGAAACAAAGGTCAGCTGCTCTCGGATACAGAATCAGAAAATACAATAAAAGAAAGAAGAAGTACGAACAGAATAAATTATTTAGAAAAAATCAGAAGAAATTTTACACAAGTCTAAATAAAGAGAAAGTATCGGAAAAATCGGTCCTCCCCACAGCTCAAGACTTGTTTTCCTTTTGGAATAGCTTGTGGGGAGAAGGAAATGTTCATAATGAAAGTGCTGCTTGGATTAACGAAGAAAAAACAAGAATGACAAATACAAACAAAATGGATTCTATTAAGATCACACGAGATGATGTAACTCAAGCTGCTAAATATCTCAAGAACTGGAAGAGTCCCGGTCAAGATAAAATTCGAAACTATTGGTTGAAAATGTTCAGCAATTGTCATTTTATATTGGCAAAACAATTTCAAGATTGTTTGACTAATCCTGACATGTTACCTGATAGTTTTACAAAAGGCATTACTTACATGATACCTAAAAATAAAAACACACATGATCCTGGTAGCTACCGACCCATTACCTGTCTTCCCAACATACAGGGTGTCCCACCAAACTTGGACACCTCAAATTACTCGGCCCCTGAAAGAGTTTTTGAAAAATAAAAAAATCTAGGGTACATGTGCTAATTATGCGGTTTCAGTTATGAAATTTTTTTTATACAGGGTGGTTCAAAAGTCAGAAATTGAGGTGTCAACTTTCGATTTTTAAATGGATCGACCTGAATTTTATTTGATGATTTTACTTCTAAATGATTCCTGAGTACTTTTTTAAACAAAAATATTACATACAGGGTGGTTTTTTTTCGACCAATTTTTTTTCTAAATCTTGAATAACTCAAGTTCGGTTAATTTTTTCGATAACAAGAAGAGAATGTGTTTGAGTAATGAATACACGCACTTTCAATTGGCATCAACATTTTTTATACAGGGTGGTTCAGAAGTGAAATAATGACTTGATTTTTTTTAAAACCGAGTTTTTTTAATTTTTTATTTAGGATTAATAATTCTCGTCTAATTTTACACATTTTTCGTTAGTCATATCGAAAAACAAAACTAAAGTGTTGTACAGGGTGAGACATAATTTTTTTGTAACACCCTGTATATGGGCAGTCAAAGAGACGCAAAATTAAATATAAAGACTAAATATGCAAGAAAAACTTTGATTTTTAATTAAACAAAAAAGTTATGGTGTTTTAACTAATATTGTCGCATGGACCACCCTGTAGATATTTTCTTAAACCATCATATGGGTAGTCGAAACTGTCTAAAATTCAACGAGGAGTCCAAATCTGAAAGAAAAAAAATGAATTCAAAAAGCCGTGCTCAATTTTGTGTCTACACCTACCTACTTCTTATTTCAAGTTTGAAATCATTCAGTGTGGACACCAAATCGAAAATGGCTTCAAATTCGTGTTTTTTACTTTTTTTTCCCACATGATTCGAAGTGTTCGTTGAATTTTATACAACTTAGAGTACCTACATGATAGTTTAAGAAAATATCTACAGGGTGGTCCATGCGACAATATTAGTTAAAACACCATAACTTTTTAGTTTAATTAAAAATCAAAGTTTTTCTTGCATATTTAGTCTTTATATTTAATTTTGCATCTCTTTGACTGCCCATATACAGGGTGTTACAAAAAAATTATGTCTCACCCTGTACAACACTTTAGTTTTGTTTTTCGATATGACTAACGAAAAATACGTAAAATTAGACTAGAATTATGAATCCTAAATAAAAAATTAAAAAAACTCGGTTTTAAAAAAAATCAAGTCATTATTTCACTTGTGAACCACCCTGTATAAAATTTTTTGATGCCAATTGAAAGTGCGTGTATTCATTACACAGACACATTCTCTTCTTGTTATCGAAAAAATTAACCGAACTTGAGTTATTCAAGATTTAGAAAAAAAATTGGTCGAAAAAAAACCACCCTGTATGTAATATTTTTGTTTAAAAAAGTACTCAGGAATCATTTAAAAGTAAAATCATCAAATAAAATTCAGGTCGATCCATTTAAAAATCGAAAGTTGACACCTCAATTTCTGACTTTTGAACCACCCTGTATAAAAAAAATTTCATAACTGAAACCGCATAATTAGCACATGTACCCTAGATTTTTTTATTTTTCAAAAACTCTTTCAGGGGCCGAGTAATTTGAGGTGTCCAAGTTTGGTGGGACACCCTGTATACAAACTCTTGTCATCTATAATTAAAAGTAAGATATATCAACATGTCTATACAAACAATATTCTAGCAAAAGAACAGAACGGAATTAAGAAAAAGGCAAGAGGAAGCAAAGAGCTCCTAATAATCGATCGAATCATAACGAATCATGCTAAAAATAATAAACGTAATTTGTCAGTTGGTTGGATTGACTACCAAAAATGTTATGATTCTATTCCTCACACCTGGATTTTGCAAATACTCGACATCTATAAAGTAGATCCACTTATTACCAAGTTTCTTCAAAGTACAATGAACAGTTGGAGTACGAAATTAACGTATAAACTTGGAGAAAATACGGCTGAGATACGAACAGAAAAAATATTTTTCAAGCGCGGAATTTTTCAAGGGGATCCGTTGAGTTCGTTATTATTCTGCCTTTGCCTTAACCCTTTAAGCAATATATTAAACAACTCTCCGTTTGGTTATAAAATAAACATGAAAGATAACTTCCAACTGAACCATTTATTTTACATGGATGACCTAAAGTTATACGCCAATGGTCCTGATCAATTGGAACATCTCATCGAACTAGTAACGATGTTTAGTGAAAATATATGTATGAAATTTGGTATAGAAAAGTGTAATGTACTTCATGTTAAAAGAGGAAAAGTATGTGATCCTGTAAACATGACGCTTTCCAACAAAATCACTATTAAAAGTTTAAATAAAGGTGAATCATACAAATTAGGGTGGGCCGAAAAAAGCGAATTTTTGAATCGAGAATTTTAATAGCAAAAAAAAGTTGCAGCATGGTCAGACGTTTCCAAAAATATAACTTTGGTCGAAATTGGATGTTATCTTCCACTGCCGCAAAGCGGTTGAAGTTTGGCGAAAAAGTCGAAAAATGGCATTTTGGACCCCACTTTGAGAAAATTATAAAAATAGCAGATGAACATCTAAGAAGCTCAAATTTGTTTCAAATTACTCAATAATTATGTGTTCTAATTTTATTTTTAGACTAAAAATAATGAGCTTTTTGAGCTCTGTTCTGTATACAGGGTGATCCAAAATCATGAAATACCACTTTTTCATGTGATTTATATGGGGTATATTATGTTTATATTTATTGAATTATTTGAATTAATCCTTCGATATTGGCAATTAAAATCATCAAATATTAAATATATGATAGTGCTGGACAGTTTGGATGATATTTTCACTTTTCAGATATACAGGGTGGTCAATTTTTTCATAATTTATGATGACTTTTTTATGTAATTAGTTCATGGTTTTTTTTGTACATGACAACCATGTAAATATTATGCTAAGCACTTTTTAGGGACATAAAATATAAATAAGAATTATAAAAAGGATAATAAGACAGTCTCTTATCCAAAATATTCCGTATGGAGCCCAGGTGATTGATGGAAAGTCTTGGGTGGAAGGAAATTTTCACCCAACACAATGCACCTTGTGAAATATGTTGTATAGGGAACTTATTCCCTTATCGTTGTTGCAATTTTACCTTATAGTTTGACCATTCTATTTCCTGCATTATTATTATTAAAATAACTATATAAGGTCTAGCTACCATGTGTATTAGGTGGCTACACCATGCGACGAAGCTCTCCCGAACCCTCCCAACAACGATTTTTTTTTATATCGCGTCTTTTGATATCTTTCCGACCTAGTTCTTTGAGTCTCTCTGCAATTTAAGAGTTTTAATGGCTTATAATGGCGAATGGATTTCTGAGGTTGTACATACATATATTATACATTACACCTATTTCCATTGGGAAAAAAAAGTTATGATTTGGCAAAAATAACCAAATGGGTTCATAAAATATATCATATGTATATTATGCTGGTCTTTCATGCCAATTGTGGTTTCATAATAAAATAAAGTAGGTAAGTCCTTCAGATTAGAAAAATGCAAATCACTTGGGTATTGGTAACAAATTAACAACAACAACTGGTAGCTCAAAGGCAAAAATGTACCTGAAACAATGGCTTTTCTCTCGCTGAATAGCGAGGGAACGTTACATCTATTTTGGCTACTGTGCCCAGTAGAAAATCATTGGAAGAGATTGTATTTAGTGTCTAAAGAAATGTAAGCAAATTTACTGAACTTCTACTGATTAGCAAACAACTAAATCATTTAAAAAAAAGTTACTATACTTGTGTTAATCACTTTCATGATATCACAACTACTCAAAATCGAGTTACTAAATCTACGCTGAATCCAGGATTTGAACCACCAACTTCCAGGTTAAAGGTTACAAGTGCGCCGCCTTATCGATCAACTATATCATTATAATTATTATGTAGAGATAATTTGTTGATCTACTATTGTTTATGCTGCCACTCCAATGTTACTACGAGATATTTCCCAAGGTGCACTGTGTTGGGTGAAAATTTCCTTCTACCCAAGACTTTCCATCAATCACCTGGGCTTCATACGAAATATTTTGGATAAGAGACTGTCTTATTATCCTTTTTATAATCCTTATTTATATTTTATGTCCCTAAAAAGTGCTTAGCATAATATTTACATGGTTGTCATGTACAAAAAAAAAACCATGAACTAATTACATAAAAAAGTCATCATAATTTATGAAAAAATTGACCACCCTGTATATCTGAAGAGTGCAAATATCATCCAGACAGTCCAGCACTATCATATATTTAATATTTGATGATTTTAATTGCCAATGTCGAAGGATTAATTCAAATAATTCAATAAATATAAACAATAATATACCCCATATAAATCACATGAAAAAGTGGTATTTCATGATTTTGGATCACCCTGTATACAGAACAGAGCTCAAAAACTTCATTATTTTTAGTCTAAAAATAAAATTAGAACACATAATTATTGAGTAATTTGAAACAAATTTGAGCTTCTTAGATGTTCATCTGCTATTTTTATAATTTTCTCAAAGTGGGGTCCAAAATGCCATTTTTCGACTTTTTCGCCAAACTTCAACCGCTTTGCGGCAGTGGAAGATAACATCCAATTTCGACCAAAGTTATATTTTTGGAAACGTCTGACCATGCTGCAACTTTTTTTTGCTATTAAAATTCTCGATTCAAAAATTCGCTTTTTTTCGGCCCAGCCTAATACAAATACCTTGGCTTAAAACAAAATTTTAACATTAATGATACAAATATGAAACAAGAGTATGAAAATATATTCATGAAAAAAGTAAACACTGTCTTGACAACTGAACTAAATGCTAAAAACAAGATTCAAGCCATCAATTCATGGGCTATTCCGTTTTTGATGTATACTTTTGGAATCCTCACCTGGTCCAAGACTGATCTTCAAAACCTCAACCGGAAAGTACGAATGGCCTTATACAATAACCGCTCACACCATATTCACTCTGCCACAGAGAGGCTCTATCTACCCAGGAAAGAAGGTGGGCGAGGCTTACTGGACCTACAAATGCTATACTATAAACAAGTAAATAAGTTCAGACAATATTTCATTGAAAACAAAACACCGTTCATGGAATATTTTAAAAGATCAGATTTCTTCACACCATTAAATTTAGCAAAAGCAACTTACTCGATTTCGCTACCAAGAACACAGGAACAATTGAAAACAGATTTACTTGCTGGACCAATGAAAGGGAAATATCCTAAGTCACTTTACAATGACCCCTTTGTAGACAAAAGTCTCTCGACAGCGTATCTCACTGACGGTTACCTTATGTCAGAGACTGAGGGATTCATCCATGCTATACAGGATCAAGTGATGAAGACACGAAACTACATGAGATATGTGATGAAAGTACCAATTGAAACAGATCTATGTCGTCTCTGTAACCGAGTCACGGAATCCATCCAACACCTCTCATCTGGTTGTAGTGTACTGGCACCAAAGGAGTATACAAATCGTCATAATCTTGTGGGAAACATCTTACATCAAGAACTACTGAAGAAGGTGACATCCAGTAACAAAACACAAATTCCTCATTACCTCTACAATCCAGCTCCTGTCATTGAGAATGAACATGTAAAGATTTGTTGGAATTTACCTTTACAAACAGAAGTCAACATTATCCACAATAGACCAGATATTTTATTTGTGGATAAAAATACTAATACCATCAATATTATCGACGTCACAATACCACTTGACGATAACCTGGCCCCAGCGTACTCGCAGAAAATAAACAAATATGAAGAACTCAGGAGACAGTTGAAACATATACAGGGTGGACCAAAAAAACGTTTACACCCGTTAATGGTAGATTACTGACGACATTTCCAGGCCGGATCTGGAATCCGTTTTTTCGGATTCGCCTTCGTAACTGCACAAAGTGATTTTTTGTAACTTTCCAAAAAAGTCCGACTTTGGCTTATTCTTCGGGTCAGTGCTTTGTTTCTGTTTAAGATGAGTTGATTCTGAACAGTTCTGCAGAAAGCCAACAAAATTTCGATGTTTTAAGCTACACTATTTTGTTTTTTACGGTTTGGTTTGTCATATTTTTTCACACCTGAACAGAAAAAAAACACACGAAAAAACTTTTTTACTAAATAAAACACTGGACATTTGTCCGAACAAATTTTGGCACAGACACGGGCAAGTTTGATAAAAGTTGGCGGCCGCCCCGAGGATGCTAAAAAATAATTTTACGATTTTTTATCACGTGATCTTCTGGGAAAAATTATTAGATGTTTGCCAAAAACTCTTCAAAATTCCTAAGAGTTTTCTAGCTGTAGACTGTGTAAGGGCGTCTTGTATTGTTTACAAAATTTGTTTACATTGCTGGTTTTGAATACCGCGGTCTTACATGTCTTCATCAGCCAGTTTAGGAAAATTCAAATGATAGTTTTCGTGCTTTTCAGATTGTCAGTGGTATTAGCTAGATGTGCTAGTGCTAAGAGTATTAGTCGCATGACCGATGTTCAATTCTCGGCGATCAATATTTTTTTAATTATCAAAAATAATCTGATGGAATATTTTATTCATACCTGTATCTGACTTGTTGTAACACCAACAACTTATGGTTTTGTTGGAGGTAATACCATATGTAAATTGAGTTATATCAGATACTATTGGTATCACAATTCACATAATTATTATTCATGTAAGACCCTGAGAGACTGCCTTGATAATGGATGGTTTTTCTTATGCTTCCCTAAGAGAGAAAATAAACTGGTGAATTTTCCTAACGAAAGTAGAGTTCATAAAATAATGCCAGGTAAATATGTAGGTAGGTTCTTATATCATAAACAATACTAATTAAATAACAAATATTTACCGACTGCCAACTTCTAATAGAAATCCTGAAAAAAAAAAAAAAACAAGATAATATTTTGTAAAATGAATAAAATTTTATTATGTTTTTTACTATTTGGGTATAATCAAAAAGGTATTAAAAATAAACATTTTGTCTGAGTATGCTCAATGAGAAACGATTAGAAGCGCACGATTAGCTCAGTGGTAAGCTAGTCACTTGCCATGCGGAAGATCCCACCCGGGTCCGAACGCCAGAGACAGCAAATCATGTTCCGTCTAATGTTGCGGAAGATTTCAGGTTTTTCTGTCAGGTCATCAAATGCCAACAGGATTCTTGCTACCAGATTCTGCTACTCTTGCGTCTCCACTGGTATTTCGTAAACTATGTTTTTCACTTGATCCCAAATGTTCCTGTTGGCAGCTCCATATTCTGCCAAATGCAAATCTGCCATTTCAGCATCCGAATAATAATTATTATGTAAGTTGTACTAAAAAAACTCAAGAAGTTTAAAAATAATATTTCATAGAATGCAGAAAAATATGCTTGAAAACTATCATCGAGAAACAAACAATCATTCATTTGACTGGCCTTTAATTAATTCCAAGGAAAATAATTATCAGACATAAATAGCTAATTACTCTTTGAGTACAAGACGACCCTACACGGTCAACACTTTTAAGATTTTGAACATCATTTTTTGAGACTTACCTGGTTCGTTTTCCCAGAAGATCACGTGATAAAAAATCGTAAAATTATTTTTTAGCATCCTTGGGGTGGCCGCCAACTTTTATCAAACTTGCCCATGTCTGTGCCAAAATTTGCTCGGGAAAATCTTGAGTGTTTCAAAGTGTAAAAAACTTACATGAGAATTTTTTTTCTATTCAGGTGTCAAAAAAGATGCCAAACCAAATCGTAAAAAACAAAGTAGTGTAGCTAGAAACATCGAAATTTTGTTGGCTTTCTACAGAAATGTTCAGAATCAACTCATCTTAAATAGGAAAAAAGTTCTGACCTGAAGAATAAGCCAAAGTCGGACTTTTTCAGAAAGTTGCAAAAAATCACTTTGTGCAGTTATAAAGGCGAATCCGAAAAAACGGATTGCAGATCCGGCCTGGAAATGTCGTCAGTAATCTACCATTAACGGGTGTAAACGTTTTTTTGGTCCACCCTGTATACAATACAAATCATGTAACAATTTTACCCATTGTCATTTCTTCAAATGGACTAATCCACAAAAACAATGTCAAAAATTTACAAAAGCTCCAAATTGAAAATCCGAATGCTGTGATAAGGAAATGCCAGAAATCCGTGATTCTATCTACCACTAACATCATAAGAAAAATCTTGTCAGAAGAAATGTAACAAACGATTCATACCAAGTCTTTATTACCGTCATCTATGTTGCTTTGTAGCCCATAGACTGACGTATTACCTTTATTTTACATGTATTATAATGTATGTATCAATAAAGTGAAATCTCTTATAAATAAATTTTATTTCATTTCACATTTTTTTTTATCATAAATCCCCTTGAAGTACAATATCTGTTGTACTTTTAGGGGGTGGATCATTAAATTTATCTTCTTATATTAAATATTCTTAATCTTGTATGAATATTATTTCTCATTTTTACTTCTTATTCCATTTTATTTCATTTATTATTTTCTTCTTAATTTTGTTTTATATATCATTGTTTGATGATAGATAATGTTTCTGTATTTCTTTTTTCATTTTAGTTCTACTAAAGATGTTTCTTAATTTTATTGGTAGTTCATTAATCATTTTTGGTATTTGGTATTTTAATGTTGTTTCTCCATATTTATTTGATATTGGTAGTATTATAAAATTGATGTTTCCTTATTATACTTTCCTTATTATAGGATGAGGAAAGTTAGGGTTTTCTAAAATTCTAAATAAGTTATCTAAATAAGTTAGGGGGGCACGGGCCTCAAAATAATTCCCAATTCTATTAAGACCAATTTTTTTTTTTTTTTTTTTTTTTTTTTTTTTTTTTTTTTTTAGAAGAAACTGCATGCAGTGTTTCATTGGCTCGGAAATTCTCATGAATAAATGACGAGTCCAAAAGGGTATATACAGAAGTGTTGTCCATTTCTGCAGATCCCCAGTTGACGCTCATCAAGTTATGTTGGACTCACCTGCTAGTCAGGCGCCTACCAACTAAAACCTTCCAAATCAGACTGCGTGCAGGAAACAGTACCCGGAACCGCGTTAGCAATACTTCAGGTACCATTTCAAGGATTAAAGGAAATAGGAAAGGGGATTGTATGTGAGGACAGGAATATTACACTCTCATCTTGCAGTCAAGCATCATTCTTAGGATAGATCACTCATTCCAGTTCTTTCATTTTAATTATACTACATTATACAGGTAAATACATTATTAAAAAAAAAAAAAAAAAAAAAAAAAAAAAAAAAAAAAAAAAAACTTACAGAACTACATGTGGTTAGGCAGCCTCTTACAATTTTAACAGAGAAATATTGATCCGGGTCTGCCACCTTCCAGATCCATATTCCCAGGTGGATATACTATTATACTCATACATAAATAAACTTCTGATTGAGGCGGCCTAAGCAAATGTAGGCTTTGGATTTGACTTTGATTCACCATCATTTGCTCGTAGTCATCATCATCATCATCATCATCATCATCATCACCATCATCATCATCATCATCACCATCATCATCATCATCATCATCATCACCACCATCATCATCATCACCACCATCATCATCATCATCATCATCATCATTATCATCATCATCTTCATCATCGTCATCATCTTCGTCGTTATCATCATCATCATCATCATCATCGTCATCATCGTCATCATCATCACCACCATCATCATCACCATCTTCGTCATTATCATCATCATCTTCGTCATCATCATCATCATCATCATCTTCGTCATCATCATCATCATCATCATCATCATCATCATCATCATCATCATCATCATCATCATCAATAACATAATATTCATAATCGATGTGTCCCTTCCCATATGGTATTATTCATTTTTCATATTAAATGTTCGTATCTGATTTTTATTCACAGCTGCACAGGTACCTGCTTGTCTCGTCTTTCGTCATTCTCCTTGGTTCTCATGATCTTCTCTATAAAGTTTTGTACAATGGTCCAGCTTTTTGAGGATTTCAGCATTTCTGGAATCATATTCGTAGTGGATAAGATTACTTCTAGCCGTTCTTCCATGTCCTTTCTCTCTCGATCCCAACGAACGCAGTGGAACATAGTGTGCTCTGCATCGTCTATCTGCTCGCAATATCTGCATTTGGACGAGTCTGCTTTCTTTATCCTGTTCAGGTAGAATTGGAAACAACCGTGTCCTGTGAGGATTTGCGTAAGATGAAAAGAGAGGTCTCCATGTCTTCTTTCTATCCACGGTGTTAAGTTGGGAATCAGCTTCCTCGTCCAAGAACCAGTTTCGTTGTTCGCGGTCCATCTGTTGTTCCATTCTATAATTGAATCTTTTCTTGCTTCCTCCTTTTGTTCGTTTCCAGCTCTGAACATTTTGCTTCTTTCTTGGATCATGAGATCTATCGGGATGACTCCAGCAATCACTTGAACTGCAGCGGTGGAGGTGGTTCTGTAGCTTCTGCATATTCCAATGGCCATTCTACGTTGGACTGAGGTGAGTAGTTTATTATACTTCTTTACGTTCATTATATGGTTCCATGTTGATGCGGCATAGGTTATGGTCGATGTAAATACGTTGTATAATAATTTTCTTTTATTCCAGGATGGACCACCCTGTCTTGGCAAGATTTTGATGAGCGCCTGGTATTGTCTGGTAGTTTTATCAATCAGGTAATGCACATGTGGGCCAAAACTCAGTCGTCTATCCAAGATGACCCCAAGGTATTTAATTTCATTCCTAATTATTATAGGTACGTCATTGATTGAGATAGAGACATGGCCACATCGTTTTCTACCTATAAGGAGCGTTGCCTCTGTCTTCTCAGGTGCTAATTTCAGCCCATTTGTGTCCATCCATTTTGATATTTCCACCAGTACAGTGCATGTTTTCCTTTCCAGGTCTTCCCTATCTCTTGCTTTAACAAGGACAGCAAGGTCGTCGGCATAGGCTATCAGGCTGACATTTTCCGGTGTTTTTATGTCCAGTATATCGTCATACATGATATTCCACAGTGTTGCCGCTGCAGCAGATCCTTGTGGTACGCCTGCAGTCATTTTCCTCCTTCCGTTACAAGTAAGGATGTAGCGATCACTCAGGTAACTTTTAATTATGGTAGTAAGGTATTCAGGGATACGCTTGCCTTCCATTTTTTCTATTATCTTATCCCATCTGGCAGAATTGAAGGCGTTACGGACATCAACTGTTACTAGAAGGCACAATTTCCGTGTTTTAGGAGTTTTCTTTCTCTCATTGTCAGCTAAATCACATATGGTTTGGATGGCGTCAATAGTAGACCTTCCGCTTCTGAATCCATATTGTCTTCCAGATAGTCCACTTTCGCCCAGACTTTCTTGAATTCTGTTAATGATAAGTTTTTCGTAAACTTTTCCGAGCGTATCGAGTAGACATAGTGGTCTGTAACTTCCAGGTTCATTGAGTGGTTTCCCAGGTTTAGGGATCAGAACTACCCTAGCTATTTTCCAAATTTTTGGGAATGAATTAAGTAGCAAGTACTTATTCATTATTTTCCTTATCTTCTCGGGTGCATGCAGACCGACGCATTTTATAACTTCGGACGTAATCATATCCGGGCCAGGTGCTTTTCCAGTCTTCAGTGAAAGTAGTACTTCAGCTATCTCATCTGTGGAGAGAGGTGGAGTTTCTGGGCTGGGAGCTCCTAAGTTCCAATCAATGACAGGTAAGTTTGGGAAAAGTTTGTCTAGGATTTCTCCTTCCTGCTCTTCGGGTATTTTTGTCCTAGCACATAATTTTCCTGTCACAATACGATATCCCATTCCCCAAACATCCTTTTCTACATCATTGCAAATTTCCTTCCAGACTTTATCCTTTGATTTTTTAATCTCCAAAGAAAGCTCTTTTTTCCTTTCTTTGTGTTCCTTGTGTAAATTTTCAATGTTTATTCCATATCTTCTCTTTCTTGTTATTTTCCTTCTGATTTGTATACATTGCTTTCTTAAGGTATTGATAGTGTCGTTCCACCAGTATGCAGGCTTACGATTGATGTTTCTGGATGATCTTTTTGGTAGACATTTATTGCATGCATCTTCTATTATTTTCGTGTATGATTCTGCATTATCTGGATTTCTGCTTTGGTATAGAGAATCAAATTCTCTTTTCAGTTCTTCTTCATATTCTTTGTCATACCTCCATCCTTTTTGGTTATTTGTTCCATTTGCTTCTCGGTCTTTCATTAGCTGGAAGGTGATGTAGTTGTGGTCGCTGTAAGATTCCTCAGTTTCTCTAACTGTCCAGTTGTTTACTAAGTTTAACATTGAGTATGAGCATAGTGTAAGATCTAGATGGGATGCTTGATTGTTTCTTTGTCTAGTAGGTGTGTTGCCCACATTAGCTAGATAGAGACCGGTACTTGCCATCATTTCCATTAGGATGGTCCCTCGTGTATCTGTTCTCGGGCTACCCCAGTCTATTCCTTTAGCATTGAAATCGCCACAAACTACCCATCCTAGATGCGAGTGGGTAAGTAGAGTGGTTTTCAGCTCTTCCAACAGGTTTATGTACATACTGTCTTCAATATTTGGTGATATATACAAACTTATATACAGGGTCCCTTCAACTACAATACCTACTTGTCCAGGTTTCCTTATTACTTTCTTTAATTTAATTTGGTTTTCAGTATCTATAATAAGAATTGCAGAATCCAGTCGTTCTTCTGATATGAAACGGCAGTTATTTTCAATAATTTTTTTGTTCGGCTCTTGGATAAGTGCAATGTCAGTTCCACTTTCTTTGATGAAAATCTCCATTAGTTCATGGGCGTTTTTTGCTCTATTTAAATTAATTTGGAGTAACTTGGTCATAGTTGGTTTTTGGTAATTGTTCTAATCATGTCGTATCTCTGCTTGCTGTACAAGTGCTCGGTACTTTGGACATGAGAATGTGTCTCCTCTGTGTCCATTTTCTTTGCACTCAAGACAGTATCTTTCATTTGCACAGTCTTTCGCCAGGTGTCCAACCTGGGTGCATTGTAGGCAGCTTTTGTCATTCCTTCTAGGTTCATGGCATCGTATTGCTGCATGTCCAATTCTTAGACAGTTCAAGCAGCGTTCTATCTTGATTCTCGGTCGGACTCTGCATACTGTCCATCCTGATTGATCCCTGATACTACCTCCATGTATAAGCTTCTCCGCTTCCATTTTCTCCATTGTAATTGTTGCAATTTGCCATCCAGCTCTGGTTGGTTTAAGGCTTTCTATAGTGGTTGTTTCTTTCTTGATGTGCTCTCCTAGCATTCTTGCAACGTCTTCTTTAGTAACAGTTGGGTCTAAGTCTAAAACTTCAATCGTTTTTCTACCACCCACGGAGACGTGAGTGCCTTCGATGCTCTTAGCAATTTCATTCCTTAGTTTTTCCAGCTGCCCTCCCTTGTCTGTCCTAATCAATACCGATCCATCTTTGGTTTGTTTAATGGAATTCACTTTGACATGGTATTCGTTTGGATTAATTTTCTCCTTTATTCCTTTGACCAGGTCCGCGAAAGACTTCTTTTCTTCTCCTGTCGACCTGATGAATATAGTATCAGTGGCTGATTTGTATGTCCTTTTTTCAGGTTCAGCCATTGTAGCCTTTTTGTTGGTGTCTCTTATTGAAATTTCAAGTAATTTCCTGATGGCATCGGAGTTCACGTATCCAAAACTGGCCATTCTTATATTTTGTCCATCTAATATCTTCGCTGTTATTGTTTTTAGGGCCATGTGTAGACTTTTAATGTCCTCGTTTGATTGTATTTGGTCGACGATGACTATATATATATTTTCATTGACTTCATTATTCTCCTCTGTTCCTAGAAAAGTCAAGCAGCTTTGTTTCTTGCAACATATTGGTTGGTTTATTCTAGTTCCAATTTTCTTCAATATTCCTGGTTGTCCTGTAAATTCATCAATCTCGTTGTTTCTAAGAGCTGAAAGTCGTGCTGCTTCTTCCTTTGATACTGTGATAATTTTTACTGCATTTTTGCTATCGAGGTCCTCATTCTTAGTTAGAGAAGTGTGAGTAAACACTTGTTCAGGCCATTTTTGACTGATGAAGGTTATAGTGTCCATATCTACCAGGTTTTCTCCGTTTTCGAATCGGTTTATGTTCTCTATGATATTTTTGATCTCTCTTTTTTCTTTGTCAATTTCTTGATTGCATCTCAGACAGAATTTTGGTCTTTCTGTTTGTCCACTTATGATTTCATCCGTTTCGTTCATAGATTGATTTTTCTCTTCTTCAGAGCTTTCGCTGGTAAAGTCCATTTCGCTGCTCTTGTCTCTTTCATCCGAAAATACAGAACTCAGTGTCTTCTTAGCGTTTCTGGCATCTCTTGCTAAGTCTGATAAGGACTTGATGGTATCTCTTATCGATTTTTTTGTATTTTTGTTTTCATTAGCTAATCTGTTTAATATCTCTGCTCTTACGCACATCTTGGTAACTATCTCTACGTACTCCTTCAGGTTGTCTTCCAGTACTGGGGAGTATTGTAATCTCCTTTTTTTAGCTTGCGGGTTTTTTGGGGTAGAGTGTTGTATCCCTGTATTTGGTGTTTTTCCGAGCAGGGATGTGTTACCCAGTTCCCTCGGGCTTCTTGGTGTTTTTGTATTCCTGGCTGTCATAATCATTAACTCTTCTTCTCTTTTCTTCATCTCTTCATTTGTCTCTTGGAAAGCAGGCTCTTTATTTTCAGCTTCTCCTTTGTCAAACTCTGTTATAAGTTCTTTCGGAAAATCTCCGTCTGAGTAGTAGTTAGTCTGATTTAACTCATCATTTATTGTTGAACGCCTATCCTGATGAGATGGGCCTCCAGCTCGGCTGAGATCTATCAGATCTGACTTGTTTGCGTCAGGGTCATCATCCATGCTTCCTTCAGACAAGTTAAACTAAAATATTTAAAATTATATATATGAATGTATTTAAAAATAAAAGAAAATATATAAATAATTTATAAAATAATAAAATATAAACAATAAATTTAAACAAGCATTATTTGATCACTTTTATTTACAAAATACATGACATAAATAAAAAGGAGCAATATTCAAAATAATTCATAGATAAAAAAAAAAAAAAAAAAAAAAACACAATAGAAAAAAACACTAGAAATAACGCGAACTTTAACAAGCCCGAAAATATAGTTCATTCGGTTTTAACGCGCACGGAAATACGACAGTGGCTTCACTTCTCCTCTTCACTCGAGTAGTCGTTCACCTCCTTGGATTGTTATTATTCCGATTGTTTACTTAAATTTAGAATCGAAAAAAACGGTTTAAAAGATCTCTGCTAGCTAGGGATCTACCTAGGCGAAAAGTTCTTTTGATTAGAAGGCTTTAAATGAGGCCAAAACAGGAAATAATAATGAATTAAGAAATAAAGATAGTATTTTTGTCTATTAGTTCAATATTAGGATGCACAGTTCATCAAATGAACAAATAAAAGCTTATTATAAGCAGAATAAAACACACTTCATTAGCAGTTTGCCTCAGGGTATTTGCAGAAAATTTCGGCTAGGGTACCTTTAATAGTCTACCTTTAATAATTAATGGAGCCACAGAGCCGTTAACTATGAGGTATATACAAAAAAAAGGCGTCTAGACGTCCATAGATTCCCCAATAAGATTTTTAGAGGGAGTAGGTAAGCTGTTTCCTTCTAGACTTGCTGATAACAATTTTTATAAAAGTTCAAGCTCTGGGTGCGATGTGGGGTACAATACTCAGTACTCACGCTAGAGTAACAGCCATACGCTGTTGAAGCCGCAGAAATGTGCACTGGAGCACTGTATTAGCACTTTTGAAAACACAATTCAAGCACACAAGATTTTAAGAATAATTGACTGTTTTTCTTTAAGGTTTACACTTTGCAGACAAAAAACACAGTCCTGCGATGTACTAAACAAAAAAATAGCTTAGAATTCAGCCTTTAGTTGATAAAATTAAGGGGAAAAAAATTTGACTCGAAAAAATTCATCCACTCGATCGTACGCTCGATCAATCACGATCAATGTTGGTGAAACTATTATTAAGACCAATTAGAAATGCCTAAACAATAAAGTTGTCAAATCCACACAGATTGTTCGAGAAACCTGAAATTTTACCTATACGGGTAGGTTCATTTGGATCAGGGAATATATCTTTTGCATTAAGCTACACGGGGTAAGGACAAAATATGGATGGGTGACATTTTTCGACCTAAATGACATACTTTCTCGAAATTTGTCGTGATGCCGCAGCGGCGGCGGCCTATCAACTTAAAACGAGAAAGTTTTAAGCAAGGGTTCAATCTTTTATTTGAGATATCAATCACGAAATTCTAATGAGCCGTTCTTGAGCTACGTCGAGTAAGGACATAAAATGGATGGTTAAACAAAAAGTATTTACGTTTTTTTGACCTGAATGACATTTTTTCTCTGAAATTTGTCGTAATGACCTATTAACTCAAAGCGAGAATATTTTTGCAAGGGTTGGAGCGTTCATTTGACATTGATCGCGAAAATCTGAAGAGCCGTTCTTGAGCTACGTCGAGTAAGGATAAATGGATGGGTGACACAAAAAATATTAACATTTTATGTGTGTGATGGGCTTGCGAAGCGGCGGCGGCGGATGCAACCCGCTAGTTAGGTATATTGTGCGATTGTGCCCCCCCAGTACAAGAGGGCTATATCCGCGATGCATAAACTATCGATAAGTTTGTAAAGAAAGAGAGAAAATCATTTATTTATTTATTTCAATATGCGGGCGGACCCTATACTATCTAATTATAATTTGACCCTGACTATCAAAAAGAACAAGAGAAAATTTTGTCAAGAACAAGAGAAAATCATGTTAGAATTTTATTATTTGTGCATAAACTATCGATAATTTTGTCAAGAACAACAAAATTAATGATTTCTATTGTCCGGGGAATAATTGTCTGAAGCGAATTTCCTGAGCTCGCCTTGCTTCAGAAGTATGGGCAGAACCGGACGGATGAGCCGCAGACTGAAGGGTTGGACGAGAGGGGATAGGTGGCAGGGGTAGGTTGGGGTTGAGGACCATTTGATTTCCGCCGACATTTACAAAGCTGGATAAGTCAGGCTCTTCCAGCTTTCTCTTCGCAGCTCTTCCGCGTGCTCCGATACCCCTGCGGCATGAATATATTACTTCCGAAATTTTTTTGTGGAATTTAAAATGTAGAAAAAACGATATTCTACCATATAAAACAAATTTGAAGAAAATTGGTTGAGCCGTTTTGGAGATACAAGTAATTTTCTATAAAATCTCAAAATTGGCACGTGTTTACACTGTGAAGCAATCACGAGGAAGTATTGTGTCCATAATTGGCAGTGTTTTTTTATTTATTAACTTTTATTTATTTATTATTTTTTTATAGGTAGTTTATTTATTTTTTTTTCTTTATAAAGAAACATTTATACAAAGGTACTTTTCCTAAGCTGTGAAGAGCTTCTAAGAGAAGTGTGTTACTTGCAAGATTGAATGACACATAGTGTTTAAGTGACTACTCAATCAAGCATTACAATATTATACTAAAGGTACTTAGACAGGTATTTAGAAACTCTTTATTAGTAGAACATATACAGACAAATAATGGTAAAAATTCAATATAAAAATTGACAATATTAATATTATAAACAAGAAAAAAAATAAACAAAATATATACATACCTAACTAAAGGGCGGGGTTATTGCCTATGGCAATCTCTTCCACCCAACCCTTAAAATAAATGTACAAGGTATACTCCCTGTTTATAGACCCCCAGCCAGACTGCTAAACTACTCCCTGTTTATAGTACCACAGCCAGACTGCTGGTCTACTTCCTGTTTATAGTCCCCCTCCAGCCAGAAAAATATGTACAAACAAATACATAGTGATGACCGAAGAAAATTATATGTATAGTTTTCCCTTGATGTATTCAACATAGCACTGGGACTTCCATTTGAGTCTATCGTCAAGAATTATGCCTAGGAATATCACTTCTCTAGGGTGAGAGACAGTTAGGCCGCCACAGGTGATGGGATGTAGACTATCGTTTGTATGGGGATTAAAATACATGTATGTGGTTTTGTTGGAGTTTAGCTTCAGTTTGTTTGTTGAGAACCATGGCTGTATTTTTAGGAGTAGGGAATTAAGTTTTTCGTAAACCAGGGTTTTTTTTTCTCCTGTTATAAGGACCGTGGTATCATCAGCAAACATTGTAAAGCTACCTTGATCAGATGAGGAAGTAAGGTCATTCACATACAGAGTATTTCCCGTTGAGGGATTCAATAAATAAAATAATAGAGAATGGATTGAATTTTGAATATTAAAAATCTATTAATCTATAAGTTTTTTTAAGATGATTGTCTCAATAGACATGGTGGCCTGGAGGTCGGTGTTTCGAGTATCAAATTCTGCATTTAATAATAATAATAATTATAATGCTTTTTCTTTGTGTTATTATGTCACAATTTTAGTAAGTAGCGCAGAATCATAGGACTTTACCACTTTAATTTACAATATCTTGTATTATTTTTTTTCACATTAAAGCAGCTACTCATTTTTCCTCACGAGGTATGAGTGGACCCCGAACATCCAAGTACAGAGCAGAAAAAATCCTCCCCCGCTGGGAATCGAACCCAGGTCACCATGTGTGCAATGCCTAGCGCGCTAACTCGCTCTGTCACAGTGACTACTTCATTTTTTTTAAAGATGAGTATTTCACAGCTGTTCTTTATTTCGTAGCCATGAAACAGGAGCTAACGCAAACGCTTGTGGTCTGTGTTGTAGCCTGCCCAAGTGCCCATCCCGTAGTATGCCTCCCCTCTGATGGGCGAGAAGTGACACAATACTTCCCAATTAGGTACTGGGTCAACACGAGTGCACCAGAAGGTATCCCTTACAAACAATAAATTGTAACCAAATTAAGTACACAAATTTTTGTC
This sequence comes from Bactericera cockerelli, assembly GCA_024516035.1. Taxonomy (NCBI): domain Eukaryota; kingdom Metazoa; phylum Arthropoda; class Insecta; order Hemiptera; family Triozidae; genus Bactericera; species Bactericera cockerelli. The sequence goes on along the minus strand of CM044958.1, from coordinate 8,433,006 downwards.
AGCACGGGAGATCGAACCCGGGACCTTCTACGTAGCCAGCGAGTTCTTAACTACTAAGCTATTCGTGCGCTCGATTACTAAATAAGTCAATAAAAACAATTTTCTAAATAAATTGAACGACATTATTACTTACTTCTGTTCTTTCATCTCTTCTATATATTTATTTTTCATTTCATTTTTCTCTCGTTGAGCTGCCTTTTTAGCTTCTAAAATTCTTTGACTTTTTGCAGCTTTCGTTTTCGCATTTTCTTCTAGAATTTTCTCATGTAGTAGATATGCCTCGTGCTGTTCAGGTGTCATTTGGGTCTTTCCCTTCTCTAGTACACGACTAAGACCATCCTCACTGAGGGTAGGCAGCGCTCTTCCCCTAGCTGGCTCAGCATTGAAGTTCTGACCGTGAGGGCTCCAAGGTCCCGAAAATTCCGGGGGCCCCGTATATATTTTGAGATGTTTTCCCCAATCCGATACATTGTTAGGAGCATCGCGCCACATTCTGAGGTCTTTTCCCCATTGCGACTTATTGCTGTCGCCGTGAACTGTACAATAGAAAGGAGAGCGAGCAAAATTTTATTCAATCATTATTTCATTGAGTAGCATCATCGTGTTCGATGGTGGTCGCCAAACTTGATATTCTCATCAAGTTTATGCAAGGAGGATAACAATATTAACAAAGGCTCTCAGAACCAAGTTAATGAAATTCCGATGTTTCCACTTCTATACTGACTTTGCTCAAGGTGGCTAACTAGCATTCTCTGCCACTGAGCCCACTGACCGGGGCTAAGTGGCAGAGAATGCCTAGGTGATTTAAATTTAAACATTTTTTTCTATATTTTATTTTGTAAATACAGTATATTATTTTTTTTTAACCGACATCAGTAGCTTGATCGATAAGGAGGCGGACTTGTAACCTGGAGGTCGGGGATTTAAGTCCCGGTTTCCGCGTAGATTTAGTATAGCGAGTTTGAGTAGTTCTGATATCACGAAAGTGATTAACACAGACATGATAACTTTTGTAAAGTTTAAAAAAAAAACTTAATATTTTTTAACAAGGAGGCTAATAACAAGGAGGCTTAACTGTGTTGTTAATATTGTTGATTATTTTGTATAAAAAATAAAATGTAAATAAATAAATAAAATAAAATAGCAAAAATAGTGCAAAAGTAAAAAATACAGACTTTGTGCTTTATGCTTTTACACCATCACCTGAGATGGGTTTGGCCTGTGGAGATGCCAGTCTCCAAAAGCAAGTTTACAATAATCATAATGTTTATTATGTATTGCAACCGTCTTTGTACTATACACAATAAGCTTTTGCCCCGTCAGAATTTATAGGTTTAAAATCACAAATAATACAATGGGTGAAAACAATATTGTAATACATAAAATATATTCATCATCATAGGGTGGCGTCATCTTGAACGATCGTAGCCAGACAGTGCAAGAATGACTCAGCACTTCTACCACTGTCTTAACAAGGAGGCTAATAATTAACAAGGGCCCCTATATAGAACCAGGCCAATGCTGATCTACTCCCTGTTTATAGTCCCCCAGCCAGACTGCTGGTCTACTCCCTGATTATAGTCCCCCAGCTAGACAAATATTATATACTTCAAAATAAAGTTTCAAATTACAATAAATGATAAGTAAAATTAATAATTATGTAGTTATACATGAATGGGTTATTATTACACAAAAAGATTCAAGGAGAACCACACCCTTTGTTCTGTGATGCTGCTAGTTATGGCTTCAACTCTGAAGCCATGCAATTATGAGGCTTCAGGTCTGAAGCCATGAAATTATGAGGTTTCAGCTCTGAAGCCTTAACTAGACTCTGAAGCCATGAAATTATGAGCTATAAAAACGTATGGACAAGAACTTCGATTGTCATAGACAAATACAAATAATTTTAATACATGTCCATAAAAAATATTGAATTCTCAACGTTGTATGCCATATTAACAAAAAAGAAAAACTTACCTTCTATCATGAGGAAAACCACAGAAGCTATCAAAAATATCGGAACGTCTCCCATTGGTTCAGCGGTGGATGTGTAGTTTTGCTTAAATGAGAAGAAATGTGGCCTTGTAGATGGTTTTCTAAATTGAAAAACTGGTAGAGGATATGTTTTTCAATAAACATACACACGATACACAATATGTTTTGAGTTAATGAGTCTTTAAGTACTTGACTTGTCTATGATACATATAAAATAAATTTACTTTTATACATAGATCCAGGCGGAAAACGCAAATGCCACATCACTATACCACAGATGTTTTTATCTGCGAAAGAGTGAAATAGTCTAGTCACTATTGTTTGAAGTACTTATATATACATTTTACTTGATATGACTTTTGTATTCATGCATTATGTACAATTATGTTCTAACAGCTCTATTTTACAAACACAACGTCCATCTCAATGAGGTAATTGGGGATATCAACTTCTCACAGAAAAGTGAGAAGTTGTACTAGATGTACATGAATATTGTATATCGACTTCTAGGAGACACCCTCTCAAGCTCAAACTCTTTGAACTGCTTTAACTCGATTTTTTCCATCCTCGATGTCAGGAGCTCATATCGTCGTCCCAAACACGAAGTGGCGTATCTTCAAAATACAATTTTTTTTTTTTTTGGTTTAACGTCGCTTTCAACTACATGGTCATATAACGACGGGGATGTTACCCTCCATTCGCAGGAAACTCACAAACCTGCTACCCACATTAACCTCACCCAGCCTGGGTTGGGCCGGAATGCTAGCATCACGAAGTCTTCACCTCGCTGGACGTTGCTTAACTTCGGTGATCCAACGAGAACCGGTGCATTCAACGCGCCATCGACGCTGGCTAAAAAAAAAAAAAAAAAAATACAAACTTTAGTAGCGTAAATCGAGATACATACGTCAGCTCGTTCTTTGAAAGAAATATTCGAAACAATATACGCCGAAATTAAATATACTCATAAAATTGGAACACTTTGAGATAGAGATACGCCACTGAGGTGATAAAAAACCATGATTAGAACTAGATACGCCAAAAATCTCAAAAGTCCATTTTTTGAGATACGCCACTTCGTGTTTGGGACGACGATATTTTTTGTCCTAATTTGACATAGTGAGGTTGACATAGGGTTTTACGCTTCAATAATTGGTGGGAAATTAAACCAGCTACCCAAATTAACCTCACCAGACTGGGTTGGACCGAAAACGGCAGCCTTATTTGTTTCGGAGGGAACATAATTTTCTGTTACAAAGTCCACCCTCAACTGGAAATTGAAGAACGCTTTTAGTTTATACACAGTTTTGCACTAAAGAATTTTTTTTAATACACCTACAACAATCTTTTAGAAATATGAAAAAATAGATTTGTTGATGCTTTTTATTATTCAAATAATTTTAAATATTTATTCATTTTAACTATCTCCTAAGAGCTTATAAAAATACATAGCATAATTATAACATTTCAAAATAAAAGTAGATGTCTGAGCCTGGATTATAGAACGGGATTTAATATTATAGATATCATAGAAAAATTTCATGCGTCATTTTAATGTGTAATATAACTATGTAGAACTGACTATAATAATACTACTCTTTAATGTTAATGCTCAAAACATTTTCTACTACCTAACCCTCAGAGTCTTATTATTACCTATGTGGTTACAAACTCAATGGGTTGGGTGGAAGAGATTGCCATAGGCAATAACCCCGCCCTTTAGTTAGGACTTATGTTTTTATATATTTTCTATTCTTTTTCATTTTCATTGTATTTATTGTTTCCATTTTTTTCATTGTTAAATTAATTATTTGTCAGTATAAACACAGTATAAACAGAAAAGTGAGAAGTTGTACTAGATGTACATACATACATAATGTTTGTATGTACATAATGTCCATTTATACCTAATAAAGCGTTGTATAATAATAATAATAATAATAATGAATGAGGAAAAATTCATGCACTGGGTGGGATTCGAACCAACGGATCCCTACACTAACTGGATTACCAGATTAGCGCGTTAAACTATATTAGAAACCTCTTTATAATGGAATTTTCGCTCACTCAATTGGATTCTCATAAACCCAGGTTCAACTCTAATTTATTGTATAAAAAGAAAAAAAGAAACTTTTTGGCTTGCCATTTTTTAACTATAACCTCTTCTCTGGAAGAAGAAGATTATTTTTTACCAGAACCTGCTTCCCAGGGAGCCTGGGAGGTAGTGGGAGAGCCTCTTGATTCTCGAGTTGTTTGGGGAGGAGGATAAGAATAAGTTATTTGAACTGGTAGAGGAGGGGGAGGAGGGCGAGAGGGCCGAAGTGCAGACGAGCCTGAATAGCCGAAACTAGGAGCGGAAGAGAAAGACGCTTTTCTCTCAATGAAATTACTGGGGAAGAAAAAGAAAAAGAACAGTCATTTTTTTTTTTTTAATAATTACTGGTTTCATAGATGTACAGTATGTAGCAAAAGCAAAATTCGTTCTCGAGATATCGTGTTCACAGTCTATTATTTTAAGCCCTAAAAATCTAGTCTTCCTGTGTGTTTCATAAGTCCTCTTTATTTTTCTTGTGTTTTTCGAATTTTCCTCCATTTTTACATAAATTGATCTAAATTTTCTGACTTTCCATTTTCACTCTAAATTTTTTTAAAAATAATTGTGATAAAGTTACGTGTTCTCGTCTTTGTTTTAAATGTGTCGGAACTTTCTATTATTGTTGACAAATATTAATAATCATCGTGCATTTATAATCTTACTACTACTTACTGTGAATCCCATCTTATCATAATCTCTAATGTATACATATCAAGTAATCTTAATTGTCGGCTCATGTAATCTGTAGTACCTAGTATCTTTTATAAAATTATTTTTCCCCATCGGACCCACCAACTGATAGTGATAGGCATCAATTATTTCATACTTAAACATGAAATCTTCCTCTAATAAATCATCTTATTACCATAAACAGAAAAATCAAAATAACTCGAACTCTAACAAATCAAAGTATCATACTCGTAATAACCCCCGACCAAGTTTCCTCAACAGAAGCCTGAGTTCAATTGTTAAAACTAACTCTAATCCTAAGGGTAACATACAACCTGTACCACACAATACCACTACTGATTCAAACTCTGTGACAGCTGAATCTAGTCCTTCAACATCTTCTGGTACTGAAGTTAATCAATCTAGAATTTCTCACCGCCCCAGTTCAAGTACTGTTTCCAGAGCACCCAGGGAGAGAATTAGTTTTCGTAGCACACCTACTAGTAAAAGTAGTCCAGCCGCCTCTCTTAGTCCATCCATTTCCAAACTTCCGAGACACTCAGCAGCAACTTCAATTCCAACTTCAATTACAGTTCCAACTTCAATCCAAAGTTCAACTTCAAAGTGCACCTCTATCACTACTCTCGCCTCTTCAGTCCCTGACACCATACCTCAGAGTAACTCTGTCCCCGCCGACACTCTACCTAAGAGTAACTCAGACAACTCTGACTCTACTTCTACTTCTGCTGCTGTTCACCAGGCAGTCTCTTCTTACTCTGTGGAACAACTTTTACATGAACGGGATGCTCTCATCGACAAAATCGCCGATCTTACCACTCAGCTTGAGCGTCAAAATGCTGTTCAGGCCTCTACCAGAATCTCTGCTGTTGGTCCCGCTGCTCCTGTTGGAGAAAATTTTCCTAAAGAAAATGCTATCTTTATGAAATCTGCCACACGACCTGAGCTCCAGACAGCTACCCCTCCCACTGCTACTGTGTCTCCTCCAACTTTTAACACAACTTCAGCTAGAAAGAATTACCCTCCTTTCAGAATTGCCATTTTCTCTGATAGTGTGTGTAGGGATTTTGTAGATATTTTGAAGTCTCAAGTTTCTAACATTCAAGTGACTTCTGATATTAAGCCGGGTGCAGTTTTTTCTCAGGTCATAAAACCCATTGCCACCCAATGTAAAGATTTTGGTTCAGATGATTACGTTTTCATTCATGCGGGCACAAACGACATGGACCTCCTTCAACCTAACTCGGCCAAACGTTTCATGCTTCCTGCAACCCTTATGAACCTCTCTACTAGGACTAATATTTTCTTATGTAGTATCCCCTATCGTTACGATAGTAAAGCTTACTTATCTACCAATATATACGAGAGCAATAATTTTTTTAAATATCTTTGTGCCAAGTCTGATTTTAACTTTTTTGATACTAATAATTTTATATCTCGACCCATGTTTACTGAAGAGGGTTTACATTATAATCGAAGGGGTAAAATGATACTTGCCTCTTGTTTTCTAAAATACATTCAAGTTCCTCTAGCTTATAATTCTCACACTAGAAATTTATCAGTTAATACTAGTAAACTCACTACTTGCTCTATTAACCATTTTTCCACTTGTAACTGTGTTCATTTACAGACAGCGACCTTGACGCGACAAAACGTTCATGATGTGGGGACGCAGACAAAAGATGATGTCCATTCAGATAAAAATTATTCAGTTTCTACGTCTTGTTCTTTCTTTAATGACACGGTTACCGATCTACTTGACCTCTCCACAGCTAATGATGACCTTATTTGTAATTCTTTTCCAGTACCTGTTCTACCTAATGACTATGTTCCCCGCTGCCAAAGCTCAAATTTCAGAGTCGAGGATCGGACCCTCGCAACTTGATAGTTCTTACGTCGGGTTCTCAACAGAACTTTTCCTCTCCTCATTTTTCATCTACCTCGACTACTTTTTCCCACTCAGCTTTACCTTGCTCCCCCCTCTCATGGCTCTCTATCTTTTATCAAAATGTTCGGGGATTAAGAAGCAAATTATCTTTGACTCGCTCTATTTTGCCACTTGAAGATTACGAAATTTTTGCCTTCACAGAGACTAATCTTACTCCCTCTTTTTTTTCGTCTGAGATTGGCTTCATAAAGTTTTCCGTTCACCGCTGTGACAGAGACCTCAAACACTCGGCCAAGAAATCTGGTGGTGGTGTCCTTATTGCTATTCACGATCGGCACTGTTCCTCACTCATTTCTAAGTCATCTGGAGGATTTGAACAACTTTTTGTGCGTGTAACGATTGGTAGTACACCAAGTAACAAATACATATTTTGTGTAGTGTATATTCCTCCTTCCTCTCCCCCTTCGTTATTCTCTGCTCATTTTGACGAGGTTGAGCGTCTACAAAACCTTTATCCAAATGACACTTTTGTTCTCCTTGGTGACTACAACTTACCGGAATTAACTTGGTGTGATGTTTCATCTCTCCCTACCAGCTCCTCACTCCGTAGCTGTTTGTTTCTAGATCGAATATCATTCTTTGATTTTAAACAACTGAATTATGTCCGCAATGAAGATGATCACATATTGGATCTGGTGTTGAGCTCTACCTCCATAGACTCTTGTTCTGTTGAACACTGTGAATCTTTTCTGAGAGTGGATTCTCCACACCCTCCACTGTGTTTTACATTTTCTGTTGCTTATTTGCAAACTTTCGATGAGGATTATGTGGGTTTTAATTTTCGCAAAGCCCCATACATTTACTTGAATACTCTATTTTCTACGTTTGACTGGGTCTCTTTCTTTAGTTCTCCTAATGTTGAAGTTAACACTCGTCTTTTCTCTGAATTTATTAATAATGTCATAACTCTCTTTGTCCCCTCAATTTCTGTAAAACGCGATTCATTTCCTTCATGGGGAGGCACCGTTTTCCGTCCCATTTACCTTTTTTTCACCTTATTCCGTCCCGTCGATTCCGTCCCGTCAATATTTTAACACCTGATTCCGTCCGGTCATCGTAAGGGTTCAATACCCGATTCCGTCCCATATGTTCCGTCCTATATACATAAATAAATACATAAATTATAAATTCAACATTTTTCATCAGTTTATTTTCAATCACGTAAAATAAAAAAATAAGGCCATGCCTAGGGTTCATAGTATGGTTAGGTAAAATACAATGAAGGCCATGCCTTGAGTTTATAGTAGGGTTAGGTAAAATACAATGACGGCCATGCCTTGCGTTTATAGTAGGGTTAGGTAAAATACAATGAAGGCCATGCCTTGAGTTTATAGTAGGGTTAGGTAAAATACAATGACGGCCATGCCTTGGGTTTATAGTAGGGTTAGGTAAAATACAATGACGGCCATGCCTTGGGTTTATAGTAGGGTTAGGTAAAATACAATGAAGGCCATGCCTTGAGAACTTGTACATAGCCTAATACATAATATCAGGTTACTTATGTACATAGTACATAGGTGCATAAGATAAGTGACGGGACGGTATTCAGTGATTGATCTGAGAGGTTCGGGACGGAATCCAGTATCGACTACCTGAGAGAAAAAACTCGCGGGACGGAATCAGGTGTCGTCCCCTTCATGGTATTCTTCCTACCTCAAATCACTGATCATCCAAAAAAAGTGCGCGCATAGGATCTATAAGTCATCTCGGTCTTCTCATTCATATTCTATTTTCTCACGTCTTCGTACTCTCTGTAAGGATAAGTCCCATCGCTGTTATTCCTCATATATATCTCGTGTTGCTAGTAATATCAGGGAAGATCCGCGATACTTCTGGAAGTACAATAAGAACCTCCGTGGCGGTTCTAGTATGCCCAAGGTGATGAGGTATAATGCTATAGAATCCTCTTGTTCTAAGTCTACTGCCGATTTATTTGCAAAACACTTCTCTTCTTCGTTTGCCAATGTTCCTCTCTGTTCGCATCAGTTTTTCTATGTCTCGTCTGATCAGGTTTCATCTTGTGTCATTACCGTCGACTCAGTCCTTAGGAAACTCAAGTCCTTGAGTATTCACAAAGGAATGGGTCCAGATGGAATCCCCCCAATCTTCGTCTTTACTTTTCAATCAGTCTTTGACCTTAGGTATATTTCCATCTCTTTGGAAGATTAGTTTTGTTTCGCCAGTTCCTAAGAAAGATAATTCTCGTGACGATATTACTAATTATCGCCCCATTTCTATCCTCTCTGCGATTCCTAAACTTTTTGAAGCTTTAGTTCTCGAGAATTTGTTTCCTCATTTTACACCTTTGATCGTTAACAATCAACACGGTTTTCTTCCTCGTAAATCGGTATCTACCAATCTTCTTTGCTATGTTGATTATATTTCTCGTCATATTCATGGATCTCAAGTTGATTCGATATACCTGGACTTGACAAAGGCTTTTGATAGGGTAAATCATAGAGTTTTCCTCGATAAACTGTCGGCATATGGCATATCGGGGTCTTTATTTGATTGGTTTTCTAGTTATATTTCTGGTAGACACTGTGTAGTTCGTCTAGGTTCTTCTGTCTCTTCTTCTTTTCCTACCTCATCTATAGTACCCCAAGGTTCCTATCTTGGACCTATTCTATTTTTATTGTTTATTAATGATGTATTCCAATGCTTATCTCAGCATGATATTCAATTTCTACTCTTTTGTGACGACATAAAAATTTTCCGTCAAATTCGCTCTGCTGACGACTTCGAAGTACTCCAGAATGCTTTAAATGATCTTGTAACCTGGTTCGATTGTAATCTTCTGGAGGTAAATTATGCTAAATGTAATGTTATTACTTTCTCGCGTACCAAGTTTCCCTACATCTTTAACTATTCACTCAAGTCATGTGTTGTTCCTCGATCTAACTGCGTCAGGGATCTTGGTGTACTTTTTGACTCAAGTTTATCTTTTAATCCTCACATAGACTCTATTTTTTCAAAAGCTTCTAAAATGTTAGGTTTCATTACACGTTCAACAAAAGATTTTCCAGATCATATGTCATTCAAAATCTTGTATTGTTCTCTAGTTCGCAGTATCTTGGAGTTTGCATCAACTATCTGGAACCCCAGTTTCATATTACATTCAGGCCGTATTGAAAATATACAACATAGAGCTCTTTGAACTTTGCGATTTAAAATAAGAGCTCCCGAACAAACATACTCTGATTTGGAAAAAAATCTCAACCTACTTTCCCTTTCCTCCAGGAGAGAAATGTATGATTGTATCACCTTCTTTAGTATTCTAAACTCCAAAATTGACACACCTGATCTTCTTTCTGCAATCAATATCAACATTCCTTCTTACACTACTCGAGCTCCTCTTCCCTTTAAACCACCTTTCGTTCGTACTTCTTATTTGCAAAATTCCCCCATGATCAGGTTTCAGAGAACAGCTAACCTTCATTATAGCATCGACTTTTTTTTCACTTCCATTGATTTTCTCAAAGCTTACTTCTCTGATATTTAATGTTTCTAGTTTACTTTCTCTTTCTTTCCCAATTCTATTCCTCGTCAAATTCACTTCCCTCTATTATTCTTGTTGCGGGTTTTATTTGATTTTTGTACTGGTTAAGTATGCATTTTACTTGTTAGTTTTAGTGCAATTTAATAGTTAGTGTAAGTTAAGTTAAGTTAATATTAATTATTATATATTTTTTAATGCCTATAAGTTAAGGTAAATATTGTACCTAATTTAGTTAGTACAGGGTCCGTCCGTTTGTGATTTAAATAAATAAATAATATAATATATCATTTTCAAAAAAACTAAACACAATATATTTCCCGTCTTCATGATTTATAACGAAGCCGTTAAAAGTTATCATATAATTTGTGTTAATCACTTTCGTGTTGTCACAACTACTCAAACTTGATTTACTAAAGGCGGAATTAATAGACATTTTTGTAATACCTCTGTGGCGCTAAGTCACGGATTGCGTACTGTGTAAGATAGGAAAAATCGACGCTTAACAATGGCTTGTGATGTATAAATTGTCTATTCATTTCGCCCTTAATCTTCTCTTTTGATAGAGCAAGGACTCTGAGTATTACAGCCCTCTCTTCTTTTCGCTGAACCCGGTACTTGAACCACTGACCTCCAGGTTACAAGTCTGCCACCTTATCAATCAAGATACTGAGATCGATAAAACAGTTAATTACAGTTAAATTATCATACAATTATTTCCTTGTTATAAGACTAAGGAAAGTAAAAAAAGGCACTATATTTTGCGAAATAATACCTCGTGGTCCACTCATAGCTCGTGAGGAAAAATGAGTAGCTGCTTTGATGTGAAGCAGCGACCAGTGGCAGAATAACAGGCAAAAAAAAAATACAAAATATTGTAAATTAAAGTGGTAAAGTCCTATGATTCTGAGCTACCCACTATAATTGTGACATAATAACACAAAGAAAAAACATTATTATTATTTAAAAAATGAATGAGTTAGTATAATCTTACTGTCGTTTCTGTTCCATTTTCTCTTTGTCCCTGATAGCTTTCTGTCTAGCATATTCTTCTTGCGTCCTTTTCGCCAATTCCTTGGTCTCCTCTGCAAGTTTCGCTCTCTCCAGAACCTTCTTTCTTTGTCTCTCTTCTGCTCGTTGTCGTTTTATTTCTTCTTTTTCTCGATATTCCGTCTGTTCGCGTTCTGCGTCTGTTAGCTCTTTCCGGGTGCGTTTTCCTTTTCTTTTTATCGGTTGCGCAGTTCGTTCAGTTTCCAGACGCAAAGCTTGCGCCTGCGCAGATCGCCTTTGCTTTCCCAGAGCCAGGGCCAATTGCTTCGGAGTGAGATTTGAGTTCACTGGCTGATTACTTTGCTGTCCGTCAACTGTTGAGAGAGAAAAAAATATGACAAAAATTGAAAAATATGATGAAAAATTGATTTTTCTTACAAACAGGAAAATAATACTTTCGATGTGGAATATTTTTTTTTTTTTCTTCAAAATGTGTTTTATTTGTTTAATAAATATTTTACAAATATACACAGGTGGAGGTCACCTGACAAATCAGTTTTAAATCAAACACCTCGGCCGAGGTGTGAAGAACGCAAATACAAAGAAAGAGACAGCCCGGCAGAGTGTAAGGTTCCCATGCATTTCATGTACTTTCAGCCAGCGAAAAGTTCAACATGACGTTCAAAAATTGCGATTTTTATTGCAGAAATGGACTCTACGTTGAAAAATAAATTGATTTGACTCTTTGTTTGACTTGCTAGGACAACGGGAACCCTATTTTAGAGACCCCCCAACAATCGTGAAAGACATGAAAAGATTCATATTTTTTTTCATTTTTTTTTTTCTACTTTTTTTCATACGGATCCTTTGAGACCCGACTTCATGTCCTTAACTTGGCGTTGAAGATTAAGTGTGGTGTCTAAAGTGATCAAGATATAACGGCAATGAGCCCAGACCAAAAAAAAATCTAAAATATAAGCGGGCGGCCCATTTGGGGGACCCGGGTTTTGGGAGCCCAAATCGGGTAATTGAAAGATAAACCTAAGCTTAAGGGGTATCAAATGAAAGGTCTTGATGGGCTGATACCGAATTTATTCATTTTATACGTTCATCGGCTCCACTGGGTAGCACCTGGTGGCCTTTTCATTTTCTTTGGCGAGTAGGTACCTTTGAATCCTTAGTTAGTGGTCAGATCTTGGCCAGTATGTATTTAATATTTAAGTTTCCAAGTACTAATTTAGTTAGTTTATTTTCTGTCCTCGTTTCTTCAAAAGACAACTTTGTCTAGTGGTAGCATGATCGACTTGTAACCCAGGTTAGAATCCTGGCGGGGACTTTTTTAGCTCTATTTTTTTCAATTTGGGCCCTTGTTCTGTTTTCCGCTCTTTATATTTGATCTTGATGACGACCCTATTACCCTCGCGAGGAAAATAATAGTAGTTGTAGAATCAGGCAATGACCCTGTGGCGGCATTACGATATTGATTTTGGACAATCATGGTTAGATAGGGATAAAATTTGATGTATTAGCTCTTGTAATGTCAATGTTACTCACTAAAAGTTGTGACAAAGTAGTGACTTTGCCCAAGTAGGTAGCGTACTAGGCTTGCACGCACGGTGACTTGGGCTCGATCCCCATCAGGTCAGTTTTTTTTTTCTCTGTCCATGGATGTCCGGGGTACACTAACACCGCATGAGGTCTTGCTAAGGTGACTGCAAATTTCTTCGGCATTTGTAACTGTAGGTCTTTTAGTGTCCCTCACGGGAGGCCCTGAGGTCTATTTAGTATTGAAAGATAAATCTAATCATGTGGATTGTGGAGTATAAAATCAAAAGGTCTTGATAGGCTGATTACAAATTTATATATCTTCATTGGTTCCTTTGGTCTACCGGTTGGTCCCTTTGTGGGCTCCTTTGGCCAACTTGGACCAATCAAGAATAATCTAATTACGTGGGGTATCAAATCAAAGGTCTTGATGGGCTGATTGCAAATTTATAAATTTTGCTGCACCCGGTCCACCAGGTGGCCCCCTTGTGGGAAACTTAGGCGAGTTAAGAATAATCGAATAATATGGGGTTCCAAATAAAAGGTCTTGATGTGTTTATTGCATATTTGTATATCATTAACCTATCCAGACCTGCTGGAGGCTCACTTTGGGGACTCAGGGGGCCGAATTGGGGATCAAAATATAAATTGACCTTGGCAAATACCTATATTTTCGTAAAATAAGAACTGATATCCCTCCAAAAACACCACTTCGTGGTTAAAAAAGGAAGAACGCCCCAGTCAATAGAATGAGTATAATTAGCTAAAAATAAATGATATTAAATTGAGAACACCTTTACCTCCCCTGATTCTATTTCTCTGCACTCCTTCCTGAATTTATTCGTCTTATGTTTATCTTTCTTTATCCTTTCTAGGGGTCATCCCAAACTTGTATTCTTTTTAAATTTACTTGTTGAACGGCAATAAAAAATGGCGGTCGCGGTGTAATTTTCTCGATTTAAATCAAACAATCAGAAAAAACATACAGAAAAAAAAAATTTAACAGGCTAAGTTTTAGTGAATAATTTTTTTTTATTTTATTATTTCGAAAATACATGATATGCAGGTATCAATCTTTTACCTACTATGTAAAATATCAATAAGCTTTCTTAGAACAAAAATAAATGGATGATTATTAACGTCTTGGATCTAATTCCAATCCTCAGGAGGAATATTTTCCTCTTGATAACCAGGTAGACCACCTGAGCCTTGTGGTGGTAAAGATGCCAGAGGTGGAACAGGTGCGTTGGGGTTGAGATTTATTTGATTACTACCTTCGCCTTCGGTGTGCAAGTCTGAAGATTGGAGAGCAGGAGCAGAGGAGGAGGAAAACCAAGGACCGAAATTAGAAGAAAGATGTAAAGAAGAATCGAAGGAGAAAGGAGAAGAAACAAGATGATGAGGCAAAGATGGAAGAGGATTTGAAGGATGATCAGGAAGAGGAGAAAGACCAGCAAAAGGATCACTAGGAGAAAGCGCAGGAGGAGTAGGATCTAGAAGAGCAGTAGGATCAGGAAGAATAGAAGAATCAGAAATAGTAGAAGAATCAACAAGAGGAGAAAGACCAGCATAAGGATCACTAGGAGAAAGAACAAGAGCTGTAGGATCAGTGAGACTAGCAGGATTCCAATCCTCAGGAGCAATATATTCCTCTTGATAACCAGGTAGACCTCCTGAGCCTTGTGGTGGGGTAGATGCCAGAGGTGGAACAGGTGCGTCGGGGTTGAGATTCATTTGATTACTACCTTCGCCTTCGGTGTGCAAGTTGGAAGATTGGAGAGCAGGAGCGGAGGAGGAAGAGTAGAAATCGGAATACCAATTATCAGACAAATCAGAAAGGTCAGGAAGAGGATAAGGAGTAGGAGAAGGATCCGGAATAGGATCAGGATCAGGAACAGAGTAAGTCCGTTGTATGTTTTGAGCGCCCGAACCTTGAAGGATCGGCTGATCAGCTTTTTGTCTGCGTAAAAAAGACAAACATTTTATTTTATAATATTATTGATATAAACATTTTGATATTATATTTATACAGATCTACAAAATTCTAAAGCGGTAGTGAAGCTGGTATGGCTGCCATATCCGTCTGAATTGCCAAAATGCCAAACTAATAATTATTTGAGCAAGGAAACACTGAGATCTTGGAGAGCTTGATGAAAAAAAATCGAATACATTTTTATACTTTACATGATTATATTTAACTAGAATTTAATCATAAAAATATAATCAGTAATTAAATTGAAAATTCATGCACGACTTATGAATACCATTTCTCTATGATTTTTCTTAAAAAAATCTCAAATAATCAAGCTATGTAAAAAATAAACTGCCAAATATGGACACAATACTTCCTCGTGATTGTTTCACATTGTATACACGTGCCAATTTTGAGATTTTATACTAAATCACTTGTGTCTCCAAAACCGCTTAACCGATTTTCTTCAAATTTGTTTTATATGGTAGAATACTATTTTTCCTACATTCTAGTTTTTACAAAAAAATTCTGTATAGACAAGTGGTGGAACTTGTTTTTTGACTTTTTTGTCCAAAATTTCGGATTTTCTTAAATATCAGAGTTAAATTATAAATTAATAAAAAATAAATATAAATAGAATATAAATAGCCTATGTAAAACAATAACATGCATAAACAAACAAATTTTTATCAAAATCGAGTGTACCGTTCACGAGACATTAGCGTTTAAGTAAAAAGTTGGTGGAAAGGCGCATGGTCTCTTTCACCCAGAACCGCTTATTCGAATTTGATTAATTTAAAATGGGACCATCTACAGAACATCTCCTATATGTGTGAAAAAATTCATCAAAATCCGTTTGGCGCTTTCTGAGATTTGCGCGTTACAAGGAATATTTTAACAGACCGACAGACGGACACAAAACCAAAGTTGCTCAGGAGGTTATGAAAAAAATATTTTCTTTTACAAAAACGAACACAATACTTCCGATTTCTAATATTATAAATTTCTCGGAAGTAAAAAATTACACTTCGGATATCTAACCCATTAGAAATTTATCTGAAATGAAATATTGATAGATGTCATTATCTGTTTAACTCACTTCTGTATAGCAAGTTTGAGCATGGCTTTCTTTTCTTCCTTCTTTAATTTATTCTTTCGAGCAGTTTCAGCCTTTCTTTCTTCTTTCTTTTGCCGCCTTTTTTCAACCATTTCCTTATACTCTAAATCGTTTTGCCGAAATTGTGCAAGAGTTTCATTGGATCGCTTTTGCTTCTTTAGGTTACCCTGTTCCTCTGTTTCTAAATCTCTCTGTTGAATCTGTGCAAGCTTTTGATCACGTCGCATTTGCCTCGCTAGTTCACAAACAGCTGCTTTACTCATTTTAGGTTGCGATATGCCCAAAGAAGATTCAACATCTGAATTATTCCGAGGATACGTCGTATTTGGGGGAGCTGGATTGAGATTACTTCCCCAATTTGGCGAATTGTTTTCTCCTTGAACTGAGGAACACATTCAGGAAGTATTACAATTTTACTAAGCGCGTGCACGTTTCCCTTGCTAGAAAAATAAACTGGTGTGAACATCACACGACTTTCTATTACAATTGACCTAAGATTTATCAGAAATCAACACATTCTCAGGTTCAAGAATGATGAAAATCTTATACACAATTTACAAAACAATTAATTTTTATACATAATATTACTTATTATACATATGTACATTGTACCTAAAACTTAAAAACTTAAAACCAGCGCTATCTAATATATTAATGCTAACTAATTACCATGTTAATATTTTTCTGAAAAGCTGAGTAAGATCAAATACTTTAGTAAGGTTGTAGAGAGTTGCTGATTTAGTTACAGGTGATAAGTTGGTCTTGTTATGTTATACGTTTAGTTTAAATTGTAATGCATAAGATCCATACGGTCAATTTTATTATTGATAATTTTAAATAAAGTAAGGAGAAGGGGTTTTTTTGTCGTTGTAGGATAGAAGGTAGACAGAGGTGTGAGCGAAGGTCTGTGTAGGAAATGTTGTTAAAAGTATTTGAAAATATGTGCAAAATTAACATTCAAAACGATATTAATTATACGTATAAAAAATTCAATATCTCTTATCGTTAAAGAGATATTAGCACATATTTCATTATTGTATAAAATTTTACCAACGGGCTGATGGAAAAATATACAAAATTGACGGTCAAAACTTGTAAATTGTATGTAAAATCACAATTAAGGACGATTTTATTCTATTATTTTTTGAATCAAGTATAAGGGGACAACTCCTTACAGAAGATATATCACCTAGATAATCTTAGTTTTTCAATATAAAGTGTATAAATTTTCAATTCCATGGAGAGATATCCCCTAAATGTAACTGAAGTGTACAAAAAAGTGCAAATTTTCAATTCCGTAGGGGGATATCCCATAAATGTATCAGTGACGTTTTATTATTGAGATAATACCTACGATTTTTTCTCGTTAGATTTAATTATATTTGATACCTTATAATGGTATCTTATACTTTTTGTTTTATTTCAGGAAGAGGTAATCACCTCTTACTCATGCATAACTTTTTCAATTGTTTATATTGTTATTATTTTTTTAAAAAAATTTTTTTGTGAGTTACCTTAATTTCATTATTTTGATCTAGGTATATACTTTCCTAATTACTTTTATGAGACTGAAGAGAAAAACAAATTTTTTGTCTATTATTTTATCCTTACCTTTTTGAAAAATAAAAACGCAATTTTACAATTACAGTAATAATTTATCTTTTTTTTACTATCTTTACTGTACAGAGATCATGTTTGTCTTCATGGAATATGGATTCATCCAGAAAAAAATAGTATACAAATAAGAGCAGTACAGTCACATAGTTCCAGATTTTGATGAACATTTGAGAAAATTGCCAATTTTTCAGTAGAGTAAGGGTACAAGTACAGAGTTGTATGGAAACATCTACTGAAAATTAAATCATCAATAGTGCACTAAGGAGTTAACGGAAAATACCTCCTTAATCTTCTACAAATGATAGTTCTGTATGGATACATCCGAGCAAGACCAATTTTTACGGCTAAATATTGGCAGCTCTACGTAATATTTTTAAAAAAAATTCAAAATGAAACTGTAAGAAATTGTGTCTAGTATACAGGGTGGGGCAAAAGTCTGGAAACCCCTGAATAACTTTCGAATGGCTTCTTCGGTAAAATTAAAATTTTGTAAGGTAAACCGGGCTAATAAGACCTTCTTTTAGAGTGGAGTGGATTTTTGTTACCGGCCCCCATGTCGGGGCCAGGGGGGCCAACTTCATTTTTTTAAATACGAACCCCCACCTTGCGATACATTTTTGGAAAGGTCTTTAAATAAGAAATACATTGGTGCAAATTTTATTTTTTAAATATTAACTGTTTGCAAATGGCGTCCAACTTTGTGTATGCAGTAAAGTCTGGAAACCCCTGAATATCTTTTGAAAGGGCTTTCTCAGTAAATTTAAAATTGTGCACGGTAAGTCGGGGTAATTAGACCTTATATTTGAATGAGACCGATTTTTTTTTACCGGCCGCATGTCGGGGTCAGGGAGGCCAACTTCATTTTTTTTAATACGAAACCCCACCTTGCGATACATTTTTGGAAAGGTCTAATTACCCCGACTTACCGTGCACAATTTTAAATTTACTGAGAAAGTCCTTTCAAAAGATATTCAGGGGTTTCCAGACTTTACTGCATACACAAAGTTGGACGCCATTTGCAAACAGTTTAATATTAAAAAAATGAAATTTGCACCAATATATTTCTTATTTAAAGACCTTTCCAAAAATGTATCGCAAGGTGGGGGTTCGTATTTAAAAAAATGAAGTTGGCCCCCCTGGCCTCGACATGGGGGCCGGTAACAAAAATCCACTCCACTCTAAAAGAAGGTCTTATTAGCCCGGTTTACCTTACAAAATTTTAATTTTACCGAAGAAGCCATTCGAAAGTTATTCAGGGGTTTCCAGACTTTTGCCCCACCCTGTATATTGGTTTTTTAAATTTTGCTCTAGCATTAAGGGCAAAAAAAATATTCACTAGGTATATTCGTAAAAAAAAACATAAAAAAAAACGTTTTTTTGTTCTCCTGAAAAGTTGAGGTTCTTTGAGATAACTCCCTTCTCTTCTAGGGTAGCGATGTGAGTTTATGTAAAAATGAGCAGATCCAATTTCTCAATTTTTTTCTCAAAAAATCAAGCCACTAGCAAAAAAATGTTCATATCACCACTGCACTTCATTGTCTCTCTCTCTCACTAGTGTTACTGTGTTGTCTGTCTCTCTCACTTACTTTCTATTCAAATGTTGGAAAATGGTCTCCCTTATTTCTTGCTTTCGTGCAGTTTCAGCCATTCTTTCAATTCTCTGATCATGTCGAACCTTCTTCGCTTGTTCAAGGACAAATTGTTTTTGCCTTTTTAGTTCAGCCTTTTCCTCCTCCGTTAAATCACTCCGTCGTGTTTTTTTCTTTCTTTTCAGATTTTCCATTTGTTGCATTTGCCACGCTAGTTCCATAGCAGTTGCTCTATCTAGTGTAGGTTGTGATATGCCCGAAGAAGATTCAACATCTGAGTTATTCCCAGTTTGTGTATACGGGAGAGCTGGATTGAGATTACCTCCCTGATTGAGCAAATTGTTTTGTCCTTTGACTGAGGAAAAAAAGACTTGTCTTTCATTTTACTTGACTGTTTGGTTCTCAAGTATAGGAGAACCAAAAAATAAAAAAAATAGGTAACATGAAAAAACTTACCTTTATCTTTTTTCAGCACTTAAAATGATATGTGGCACTAATAGTCTAATTTAAAAAAAATCTCACACTCCCAAAAGGGTGTGAAACTAGGTGTGACAAAAATTAGAAGTAAGAATTTTTTTGATTATAAAATTTTGTGTAGATTTCCAAAATATCAAAAAAAATAGGGGGTGCTATTTGAAATTCCAAAGTTGACCTTGAAATAGTCTTGAAGAGGTCATCTAAGAAACTTTTTAGGTCACCATTAACTTTAGTGTCCCCTTTAGAGCTATGAAAATGATCCTTGGACAATTTTTTTCTATCGTCAGTAGTTTTCAAGATATTTGAATGTCTAGTTTATAATGGGACACCCTGTATATTAAAAGTATCTGAAATTATGTGCAAAATTACTATTTTAAACGATATTATTATATAAAATCAATATCTCTTATAGTTTACGAGATATTTGCATAAATTTCATTATTGTATAAATTTCACCCACGGGCTAATAAGGAAAATATCAAAAATGTTAAAAATTGACACTCGAAATAAATAAATTGTGTGATAACCATTAAAGACAATTTTAGTTTTTTTAGATAACGTTGATGGTTTACGAGATATTTGAATTGTTATTTTTTATCGAAATATGACCAAAAGACAAAATGTTATTACGTTTTTGCCGACAGGGTGAGAAAAAATCCCTATAGTCGACCACTCACGTGTTAAATAGTTGTAAGTAGGTGATAATTTGCATTTTTAGTAAAAATAACAATAATGTGTCCCACAATACATGTAGGAGGAAGTGTCCTGAAATTGACTGAAATAACGAAAATACCTATGCTCTTATAAAACAAAAAATTACAGACATTTTTTCCAAAGTGAACTTTTCTAGCCTACTGTGTGAGTCAGATATGATTTCGAAAAAGAATGTGCATAATGTTGAATTACATATTGATAGTAAAAAACCACCTTACCTGCAATCATAAATACAGCTAGAGAAGCTATCAAATAAATGGAAAGTTTTCCCATCGCTATGCCGCCGGTGACTGTGTGTTAAGTTGAACCAACTGCTGGTTGAATGTAGAGAAAAGTCAACGCACAGGTGGTTTTAAAATGACGCAACAGAGGAAAACTAATATTAGAAATTTCTCGGCAGTAATTAATACCAGACACCAAATGTTTTGGGTTCGTTGGGCTTCGTGTGGCTTGTCTATTGTATTATGTATTAAGAATTAAGTCAGTTGAAAATAAATTAATTTAATTAGCTTATACCTGAAATGAAGTTGCCATTTCCCTGATCTAATCGTTAGGTAAGTTTTACAGCACGATAAATATGTAGTAATACAGTATGTCCTAGCGGATGTCAGAAGTCCTAGCGGAGGCCATGTAACTTTTGAACGGCTGGGAATTTTGAAATTCTGTTTTTTTCTAGACATAGGAAAAAGCCCATGGCAAATCTGATGGTGATGTTAAAATTCAGGTTGGACCCCCGGAAGTGACATTTTTTGATAAAAAATGGCCATTTCTCTCGAAATTTAAATAAGAAGGTATACTTTGGGTTTCATATTATTAATCTACCGGCCTAAACAGGTAATTATACCAAGTTTCATTTTTCTGCCATAACCAGGGGCGGAAGTATGGAGGCTGAAAGTTGAATTTACTTCCCATTTAGGTGCTGGGTCAACACGAGCACACCGGAAGGTATCCCTTACAAAAAATTGTAATCAAATTAAGAATACAAATTTTTGTCGGCACGGGGGATCGAACCCGGGACCTTCCGCATGGCAAGCGACTCAAGCGAGTGCTTAACCATTGAGCTAATCGCGCGCTTAACTAAACAAATTTAATCAACTTTTATTTACAGAAAGAATATAAAATAATATACTAACTTTTACTTTATTGTGACGACGGCTTTAACGACCACAATATGTCTCAGAAGTCCTAGCGGAGGCCCAACTTTTGAACGGCTGGTGATTTTGAAATTCTGTTTTCTTCTAGACATAGGAAAAGGCTTATGGCAAATCTGATGGTGATGTTAAAATTCAGGTTCGACCCCCGGAAGTGACATTTTTTGATAAAAAATGGCCATTTCTCTCGAAATTTAAATAAGAAGGTATACTTTGGGTTTCATATTATTAATCTACCGGCCTAAACAGGTAATTATACCAAGTTTCATTTTTCTGCCATAACCAGGGGCGGAAGTATGGAGGCTGAAAGTTGAAAAATCAGATACCACATTGATTGGCAATGTGGGATCTATTGCTCACAAAATTATTTTTAAAATCGTTATTTTAAGCACCAAAACAATGAAAACGCCAATATGTATCACCCTTCAATTAGTGTCGGAGTAAAAAATCATTATGTTGAAGATTATGATTTCGAGTTTAGGTACCTACTGCACAAATATCACTAAAATATTTACCTACTATGTAAGTAATGAAGTAGGTAAGTATTACTTTTCAGTTTACAAGCTTCTGAGTTCGTTGACATAATGAAAAAATATCAATATGTACTATTTAATTAATTTTTATTAATAATGCATGTTTCCGTATGAATCCGGTTCGACTCTTAAGAAGAAAAACTACGCTAAATGTGAATAAGAGCTTCATTATTATTATCATAAGAAACACAAGAAAATGATGGCCAAAAAAATAAATTTTAAAAACAATTTTAAATAAATTAAAAAAAAAAACATTAATAAATTTCCATCGCTGATGAAAGGTCTTATTTCTTTGTTTATCAATACCATCACTTCCTGTATATCCTGTAACTGCCATTTGTATGCTGACGATCTTCAGATGTATATTCATTTCCCTGTCGAGGGATATACGGATGCAGTGAATCAGATGAACACTGATCTCGATATGCTTCGTATATGGGTGAATAATCATGGTATCCTTCCAAACCCCAACAAGTTTCAGGCTATTGTAATAGGCTCTTCAGCTCTTCTCTCTCGTATAAATCTATCACTTGCAACTCTTCAGTTCAATAATGTCAGTATACCATACTCAAATCAGGTAAAAAACCTTGGTATAGTCTTGGACTCGACACTTTCTTGGGTACCTCATTTCAACTCCGTATCTAAAAAGTGCTATCATTCGTTTCATTCCCTTAAAGCCCTTAGTAGAATCTTACCTTTTGGAGTCCGGAAAATGGTATGTACTACATTAATTATACCAATACTAGAATACGGCGATGTATTGTTTACCAATCTGACATATGAGCTAAAGATGAAAATTCAAAGACTACAAAATACTTGTGTACGCTACATCTTTGGTCTCAAAAAGTATGATCATGTCTCCTTCTGTAGAAATTCTTTGGAATGGTTCACAATGCAACAACGGCGCGACATACATCTCCTCAGTTTGCTATGGCGGGTGTTGAACACTAATACACCTTTGTATTTGGCATCAGAGTTTTCGCTCCTCTCTTCAAATTCAATTCAAGCTGAACATAATACAAGATCTAGGGATGCCGCTCTTCTCTTAATTCCAATGCACAGGTCTCGCTTTTATTCCGACTCTTTCGCGGTTCAGGGTGCCAGGTTGTGGAATTCACTACCTGAAGTAATAAGAGTTTGTACACACCAGTCATCCTTCAAGCGCTTATTGTTGGAACACATAAAAAAGAAAGCGCAGTGACTAAATGACACTTACTCTCTTAATCCTTTTCTCCTTCTTCTTCTTCTTCTTCTACTTCTTCTTCTTCTTCTTCCTTTTCGCCTTTCTATTTTCATTTACGTCTTTTCGTCTCCTTTTTATTCCATGGGCATGAGCTTTTCACCATGAACTCAAAAATGTTAAGAGGTAACCAATCTTATGGGTTTGATGGCGGAAATTGCCTCAGGCAATAATCACGCCCTTTGTATCAATTTTTATTTGATGTCAATAAAGAGTTCTTAATAATAAAAAAAAAAGGTAAGTGTTGTCGACTTCCACCTTGGAGACCGAAGCTTCAAATTGGAAAAAATCACTATCTGATTATTTTTTTACTCCGCCAGTCCGCCACTGATTGAATGGTGGTACAGATATTGGTGTTTTCATTGTTTTGTTACTTCAAAGACCCTTCTTCTATCCTTTTAAAACCCATTTTTAGTGCAATAGGTCCTAAATGGTCAATCAATGAGGTACCTGATTTTTCAACTTTCAGCCTACATAGCTCCGCCCCTAATTGTGACAGAAAAATGAAACTTTGTCTAATTACCTGTTATGACCGGTAGATTGTTAATATGAAACCCAAAGTATACTTTCTCATTTAAATTTCGAGAGAAATGGCCATTTTTTTCAAAAAATGTCACTTCCGGGGGTCGAACCTGAATTTTAACATCACCATCAGATTTGCCATAAGCCTTTTCCTATGTCTAGAAGAAAACAGAATTTCAAAATCACCAGCCGTTCAAAAGTTGGGCCTCCGCTAGGACTTCTGAGACATATTGTGGTCGTTAAAGCCGTCGTCACAATAAAGTAAAAGTTAGTATATTATTTTATATTCTTTCTGTAAATAAAAGTTGATTAAATTTGTTTAGTTAAGCGCGCGATTAGCTCAATGGTTAAGCACTCGCTTGAGTCGCTTGCCATGCGGAAGGTCCCGGGTTCGATCCCCCGTGCCGACAAAAATTTGTATTCTTAATTTGATTACAATTTTTTGTAAGGGATACCTTCCGGTGTGCTCGTGTTGACCCAGCACCTAAATGGGAAGTATTGTGTCACTTCTCACCCATCAGAGTAGAGGCATACTACGGGATGGGCAGGCTACAACACAGACCACAAGCGTCTACAGTAGCTGCTGTTTCACAGCTACGAAATATAAAAGGCTGTGAAACACTCATCTTAAAAAAAAAAATAGAAAACATTTTACCTGCTATTATGACGACACATAGAGAGGCTACCAAAAGTATTGGAAAGTAGCCCATTGCTAAAGCGGTGACTGTGAGTGATGTTGTGGAACAAATGTTGCTTCAATGTGGAAAAGTACCAGACAGCAAACTTTTTTGTGCTCATTAGGCATCACGTGACTTTTACATATAAATAAAAATTATACAGGGTGTCATTGTTATATTAAAAAATAAAAATAGAAACAACCCCAGCAGATTTTCTAAGACTAAAATAATCTAAATTAATTTTCAAGAAAAAAAAATCCCTTGAATAAAAAGTTTTCACCTGAAAAAAAGACTTGAACTAAGAACTAACAATATCTTACTGTTTCCTATGATCTCGCCCAGTGACGCAGCTAGACCTACATTTCGGGGGGCAGGGGGGGGGGGTGTTGATCAGGGTTCAGAAATCTCACCTAACGTATATTCCATCTTTGCCGGGTGCTGGGGTTTCTTGGAAATTTCGGGGGTGGGGGGGGGGGTTGTCCCCAGGGGCCCCCCCTGGCTCCGCCCCTGGTAGCTGCTCAAATCAAAGCAGCTACTCAATTTTCCTCAAGTGTTCTGAGTGAACCACGAACATACAAGTACGGAGCAGAAAAAATCTTGTCCGCTGGAGATATTAAATGGTAGCCATATAGGATAGCTGTTCTCAGTTTGTTTACGTGACAGGATTGAGACTTTGAGAGTTCTCCATTACTAGTGGAAAATATGGTCGTGGCTTATTTAGAACCAGATGTTTCACCCGTGCTTCGCTTTAGTTCTTTTTATTCTTTATCTTTATAATGGTAATAGATATTTAAATTTTGATTTTTTTTACGTAGTTTGACGGTGGTTTAGGGGGGGGGTCATGGGTTAACTGTCATTAGCCAGCCAGCGTCGATGGCATGTTGAATACACCGGTTCCCTTCAGAACACCGAAGTTAAGCGACATCCAGCGAGGTTAAGACTTGGATGGGTGACCATTCAAATTCTAATTCTCGTGACGCTGGCTTTTCCCGGCCCCACTCAGGCTGGGTGAGGTCAATGTGAATAGCAGGTTTGTGAGTTTCCTGCGAATGGAGGGTAAAACCCCCGTCGTGATATGACCATGGCAGTTGAAAGCGACGTTAAACCCCACTTAAAAAAAAAAAAAAATCAATGTCTGTTACCGTTTGGGCTGTGGTATTGTAAACAGACAACTCCTAAGATATACATAAACCAGATAGGAAGGGCGCTTTTGGAACGAGTAGAACACTATCACGACTATTTTGGCCTGCTCACTTGGTCAAGAATCGAACCCAACTCAGCGCCTTTTGTTTTTAAATTGTCTTTGAGACAAGAACAGAATGATGAACACGTCAGTTATTTTACCTCAAAATGTAATAAAGATCCGGTCTTATTATATTTTACAAGAGTTATTTATTCAATATAAATTATTTTAAGCTTTGATTAATTCGTTTTATTTTATTAAACATAAAAAAACATTATTAAGAACAGCATCATTGGCACGACAACCCAAAACGCTTGCAGCATTGCCTCGTTGAACTGCAAGGCTTATTTCTTGCAGCAAATAATTTTCCGATCTTGGGATTCTTGTGGGTCTCCAGTCTTTTTGACAATAGATCTTTTCAATTCTTCTAGCCATTCATTGTTTAGCTTGATTAATTAAATATGAATGATTTTATCAGTTGCAATATTAAAATTAAAATTAGGTGCTAGAAAGATGTAGGATAGGATCTGATTATTTTGGCTATCCAGACCAAAGACCAGGATAGCTTTTCTACTTTAGTATAAATTAGTTTTGGATTTTAAGGGGACCAATGCTTTTTATTTACGTATGACTTACAAATGTCATAGGGTTGAGTGTAAGAGTTTGGGTAGGGTGAAAGAGATTGCCATCGGCAATAACCCCGCCCTTTAGTTAGAACATAGTTACAAATTTATGTATTTTTTTTTCCATTTTATTGTTTATATTGTTTTCATTTTTTGTATAATAATTATTATACATTTATTATACATTGTATCTAATAAAACATTTAATAATAATCTAATAAGTGTCAAAGACTTATAAATTTGATTTTGATACTATACTATTCTATGAAAACCCCGATTGAAGAGTAATAATATATAAATTCAAAATGGTGACTTTGAAAGTTTTGAAGGTCATGATATCTTTTCTTGGGTGGAAGAAGAAATTTTGGCTTCAAAGATCTGCTGTTCGTAGAGTATTTGTGGTCCTTCAGTTGTTTGAGAAGTAAGTGTGGACGGTCCGAAAAAGGAGGAAGAAAAATGAGGATCGGAAAAGAAAGTTTGAAAAGTCGCATAGGATGGTGAGGAAAAAGGCAAATGGACAGGAACAAGGAGAATATTAGCCACTGAACGTCGAGTTTTGATTGAAACTGGCTCCGCTTGATTCTTCGCCGAACTTTCTGGAGAGAAAAAAGAAAAAAGTTAATTTTAGAATTGATATTTGACCAGTGTACATTTGAATGGAATACAAATAATCTAAGAATTTAGAGAATCTTGCAGCAGAAGATGTTCGAGGTTCTTTCCCCCCTCTCATTTCTTCAGTAGAAGGAGTTATGCATATTGAATATGACAATTACCTGAAAAGAATGGCAATGTTTTTAACCACATAATGGAAGAAAACTTTTTCCAATATTCTAGCATGGATATGGACTCAAGAACAATTATCGATCATTCGCGCTGTCTCTCCTAGACTCAGAGGTATTAGAAAAACTATAAGGAATCTACTTTACGATTATGAAGATGGAGCTGGATTACTAGTGATCTACTGTTAATATGTACAATTGTACACCATTATTTTTTCTTCATAATGATGTCACTCTGTTGATGAAATAATAAATGTTTCATCATCACTAAATATAGAGGATGTGACAGTTGCGCATTTGAACAGAATACAATAATCTTGGAAGTTAGAGGATGTGACAGTTGCACGTTTGAACAGAATACAAGAATCTTGGAAGTTAGAGGATGTGGCAGTTGCACATTTGAAAAGAATACAAGAATCTTGGAAGTTAGAGGATGTGATAGTTGCACATTTGAAAAGAATACAAGAATCTTGGAAGTTAGAGGATGTGATAGTTGCACATTTGAAAAGAATACAAGAATCTTGGAAGTTAGAGGATGTGATAGTTGCACATTTGAAAAGAATACAAGAATCTTAGAAGTTAGTGAATGTGACAGTTGCACATTTGAACAGAATACAAGAATCTTGGAAGTTAGAGGATGTGACAGTTTGAAAAAAATACAAGACTCTTGGGAATTAGTGATATCACAATTACTCAAACTAGCTTTGCTAAATTTTTGCTTAACTTGAAGCAACGGTTACGAGTACGCTAGCTTATATTTTACCCTGGTTTACAAAAATTCTTACCGTGGTCGTTTCGCTTCGTCCCTTTTTTTGCAGTGTTCAACCCATTTTTTCTATTTTCTATAGCCAATAATTTATTCATTGCCGTTTTTTGTTTCCGAATTTCTTTACTGCGTTCCTTTTGTTGAAAAAAATTCTGTTTATCTTCTTCTTTCTTTCTTTTGATTACTGCGTTTCTAAGATTTTCTTCATGCACCAATTTCTGCACAAACTCTCTATTCAAAAGAATTGGTTCTTCTTTATACATTTGTGCTCGTTGATTTTCAAGAATCTGTTGATTTTTCTGTTCTTCTTTCTTACGAATGTTTTCTGCTATCGCTTTCTGTTTTTTGCCCGCATTGAGTTGACCTTGGCGTGTATTCTGTTCACCTTGTCTTCGCTCATTTTCTTCTCGCCCTGTCTGCGTTTGTTCAGCTCGCTTCCTCTTCCCTAGTTCAGACACTAGTTCCACTTCACTAACATCGGGTTGTGCAAGCTTCAAGAAATTATAGTTCGAACTTTGCCCCGAACCTGATGGATGAAGATAAATATACTGGCCCCAGGTTCTCGGATCATCATTTTGGCCATCAACTGTGGGAATGAAAGTTGAAATGAATGAAAGTTTTCATGTATGTCTTAATGCTCTAAAGAGACAGTGATATTCACAACTATAATACACGCAATAGAGACAATATTATTACCACAAAGAAATAGTTTTTAACAAGTCATATCTGGGCACAGGGATAAATATTTACAATAAATTACCTGAACACCTAAAACTACTGGGACAAAAATGTATCCCCGTACTCACTTGAAGAGCTGAGTGAGGTATTGAGACAAACAAGCTAATTAGTATCAATAAAAAACCATTTACTATTTTTTCTTCTTTTTTACCTTTTTTTGAGATAGAGAGAGAGAGAGAGAGAGAGAGAGAGAGAGAGAGTGAGAGAGAGAAAGAGAAAAATTTACAATTTCGATTTAAAAATCTTTTTTAATCACTTTCATAATATCATAGCTTTTCAAACTAGCTCTAATAAATCTACGCTTAAACCGGTACTTGAAACATCGAAATCCAGGTTACAAGTCCGCCGCCTTATCGATCAAGCTACTGAGGTTTTAAAAATGGTGTTATTAAAATGCAATATGTCAGCTTGCGAATTGCAGGGTCGTAGATGAAGACTCATACCTGAGTTTCAGGCGTGCTGAATATAATAAAAATCATTCAAGCGCTCGTGTTGACCCAACGTCTAAATGGGAAGTATTGTGTAACTTCTCGCCCATCAGAGGGAAGGCATACTACGGGATGGACAAGCTACACCATAAACCACAAGCGTCTAGAGCTAGAGTAACTGCTGTTTCATGGCTACGAAATAAAAGAGGCTATGAAACACTCATCTTAAAAAATAAAATAGAAATCTTACCTGATATTATGAAGACACATAGAGAAGCTATCAAAAGTATAGGAAAAGTTGCCATTGCTACAGCCTTGACTGAGTTTTTTCAATCAACTGCTGAATAAATGTAGATAAATTTCTCCGTCAAAAGGTAAGTACAACAGTGAAAATATACCAAACACCAACTGTTTTGAGCTCATTAGCTTTTACATGACTCTATGTACATTCTATATTCATTAGGTCCGAGAAAAAACATCTCATTAGACTATATACTATACAGGCTGGGTCACATGGGAAAGGTGTGTTTGGAACACGCAAATAGGAGAGACTAGAAAGTAGTGGCAAGGGGTTTCAACCCAAGTTACCATTATCTATGCTAGTATAGGTACTACCTAGTATTTATATGAATTTTAAACCTCACAAAGATTATATTAAAGCATTGTAAATGTCATATCGAGCATGAGGATATTGAGACCTTTGATTCAATACGCCACTCCATGGGTTTTAATTAAAAAATATCATTCGGCCCAATTTTAGGTCCCTTTTTATATCTATAACACAGTGTGACCCCTTGGCTTTCACGATTACAAAATGTCATGTTTTCAAACAAAATTTCAAACATGTTTATATGTAGCTTCTTTATTGAAATGTCATTTTTCTATTTTTTAACAAGGAAATGCTGAAAATGTCAAAAAATTAAGAATTATACATTTTCTCAGCTATTATATCCAAAACCTGCATTTTCTCTTTTCAAATTCATGATCATTTCCTTACCTCAGATTTTTTTTATATACAATTCATAGCTTTTTCTTTGCTTATGGATTTGACAAATTGGCTAATTTTTGGAGAAATAAATAATTATATTTAAAATATTCAACAAATGCTTAAGCATTTACATTTCGAAGTACTCTTCATATCCTACTCTTCATATCCTAGACTTTTTTAAAGTCTGTTTAATAATTAAATTAAATTAAAAGTAGAAATAAAAATAAACTGATGTTTTTTTTTTCTTTTGAAATAATTCAATTTATTTATTTACCATATAATTTGATGAGGCGCAAAAATACTCAGTCTCAATTTTTTTAATCATTCTAAAATAATATCATAATCCATGAAAAAAATCTATGTAAAATAACATTTAAAAACGAAATCATCATTTTTTAAAGTCCTAAAACTAATGCCTATACTTAAGACGAAAGAATTCCGTTTGGTTGAGAAATTCTACTCCTAGAAGAGTTAAGGTAGTAGGCATGGATGGACCTAACTGATATTTCAACCATTATATGTATACATATATGTATAATATGTATATGTATAAATCTTTACCCTCTCTAATATGATAACAAAAAAAACTTTTGTAAGCATATTATTAAAAAAAAACAAAACAAAATTGTCGTTTTTAAAGTCCTGAAACTAATTGATACCCTTTGAAGGAAGAACTAATTTGTATCCGTTTTGTTACCAAAATCTCCTAAGAGATCAAGGGTAGTTGGCCTATCCTTAGGAGAATCGTATTCCGTTTGATCACCAAAACCTCCTAGGAGATCAAGAGTAGTCGGCGGAGACGTGGCTCCTTCCGAGTATTGAGTTGGTTGAGGTAGTTGAGGTGCAAACGGTCCAGAATAGAACGAAAACTGAGGAACGAATGAATGAGAAGGAAAAGGGGAAGGGGGCAGAGGTGCGAACGGTCCAGAATATGAATCCAAAGAAAATTGAGGAACAACAGAATGAGAAGGAAAAGGATAAGTTGGGTTTCGGTTTAATCCGGCTGAACTTGATCCTTCAGCAGGATCGGGAATACCAAAAGGAAAACGAATAGTCAGGTTTTGGTTGGATCCGGCTGCACTAGATCCTTCTCCACTTTGCCTGAGGGAAAGAACAGTTAATTTTTTTTAAATATCTAAATTTTTCAATTTTTTTGAAGAGTTTACCTTGGGTAGAAAAAATTTCAGATCGATTTTAAAACACTGAGAGCCTAAAGATTAAAACAGCCGTAAGATTTTTATGTACATTTTTATTCTATTGTATATTAAAATGAATTATAATATCACTATTAGTAAGAGTTTTTATTCTTATAATACACGGACATGCTTTGTAGCAGTATCAAGCAAAACGCTGGTTTTGCAACCGCAAGAAAAACAAAACGAACGTGTATATTCAACCAATAACAGCACACAATAGGCTGAGTTAAGGAATAGTGACCACTTTGATTAAATGTTTATTTTTTTATAATAAAATTCATCGAACCAATATGCCTAACCATTTTCCATGACTTTTTAGTTAAAGAAAGATTGTGTAATATAAACGGAAAAAAATAACAACTTTTGATAAAATTTCTTTTCATTGTACTTGCAAACCTATATTATTTAATCATTTTCATCAATACAAATATTTTTTTATTTTAAAATAAATCAATTATTGATTAAAACAATTAAAAATAAATCAGTTATCAATTATAAATCTTACCGTGCTTGTTCCTCATTATGAAAACTGTGTTGAATATAATCTCTAACATTTCTCATTCTTTTTTCATCGCTTTGGCGATTACGATTTTCAATATCTCTTTCTCTTTTTTCATAATGTTCCCATACATGTGCTGTTGTGTTTCGAGCCCGTTCGTCATTCTGGCGAATTTTGTCTTCTTTATATTTCTCAGTATGTTTTTTATTCATAAGAATTTGTTCATTTTTCTTCACTCGATTTAATTCTATTTCTCGAACACTCTCTTCCGTGTTCCTTCTTCGTTCTTCTCTCTTACGATTACAATCTTCTATGTTTTTATTCATTGATTTCTGTTGATTTTCTTCGAAAGTTTGTCTTCTTTTCATGCCTCGGTTGGCTTGTAATTGCTCCAAATATTGATAGTATTCAGCTTCTAGTTGAGCTTGACTTTTCTTCGATGGTGCACGAGGAATGTTCTCACCACTAACATTTGGTGGTTCTTGATTCTGAAGTTCAACATTTGGTGGTTCTACATTTGGATTCTGAAGTTCAACATTTGGATTCGAACTTTCCTCTTGCTCCGCTTGTCCTAGTTTGAGGAGGTTTCCCCAATCTTCATTATTTTGACCGTCAGCTTTGGGAGAAAAAGAGAAGCGTCATTATTATCTTTAATAAGCATAAAACACACATTATCCTATTTATACTAAATGTACTGAATTCACAGTCTCAATATTTTGTTCACCAACTGTTAAAAAAATAAGTTTCGTTGTGATGGAAAAGGTATTAGGGCATCGTTGAGACTATTATATTTCCTTCAATCAGATTTTTTTTTTTAATTTTCTTGATTATGTCATCAATGTAGGATAGACAACACATTTTTCAAGAAATCTTACCTGCTAGTATGAAGACAGCTTCAGAAGCTATCACAAATATAGCAAAAATTTCCATATCTAAATCGTTGACTGTGTGAAGATGATCAACTGCTGGTTTAATGTACAGAAGTTTAATTGAACAGAAGGTTTTAACGAACTCAACAGGGAAAAATACCTGACAACATATGGAGCTCATTAGGCTTTACGTGTCCTTTCTACATATATCATGCAAGTGGATTACCTTTAGTAGCTTAGTTAGGATGTAAGGGCTTATTTAGAACAGTATAAATGTATTTATATTATTACCCCATGTAACTCCCTGAAGTAATGCCACACGGAGGTCCAAGGGCAACATGAAATGAAAACACGATCAACAAGAGGATTTGAGAGGGTTAAAATCCTTCTCGCGGGCTCCAAGGCTGGTGTTTGACGCAAATTTTCTTCCTTTTTTTAAATTTAAAAATTGTTTTTAAAAGGTAACTGTGCCCCTAACCGCATTCGCATTACTTCAGGGCACTTTACCTTTACATCCATGCCATTCCGGAAACGGAAAACTCGGTTAGAATTTTCAGCTCCGGCCCGGATTCGAACCCGCAATCACCGGTTCAGAAACCAATGCTCTTAACCACTGAGCGACTATTGTTTTTGTTGTAACCAGCTTGGCTACAGCTGGGAGTGATGGACTCTAGCCAACATAAGTGAAGAGGTTGGCTCATTCTGAACCCCATATTTTTATGTGCGATCAACCATCGTGAGAACTTGGGCTATTTTTGCAACCCTTGAAAAACTGCAAGCTAGCCTGGCCTGATATGATTGGCAAGTCTGATCTCTGTTTATAATAATAATAACAGGGTCTGCCTAATCGCTTGACCACGAAAAACGTTGACCAGATCGAAAAACTCGGACCCGGAGGGGAATTCCTAATATCATGAGATTTCATTCAACAACACCCCTCTTTTACAACCTTACGTGATTAACCCTGGTCAGCATGTGTTCAACAGAATTACATGGCTAAAATACAGTTTTTTTTAATTTATTTATTATTACTAATGTATAGAGCCTATAAGTGTTATGTATACTCAATGAAGATGATTTTTAATAAATTTTAATATCATCCCGGTCGCAAGTATGTACAAAAAATAAGATTTTTATTAAGATTCTTTCCACTATTCTGTATGACCCATTACTGCGGCCCTGAATGTTGTAAAGTACTCAGATCAGGGGAATCATAAGGGATTACAACAAAGATAATACCCACATAGTTTCATCTCGGTCGGCCGTATAGTATGCTCTGACAGAAAACATTGACCAGATGGGAGGGACCTCAAAAATCTGCCCCTGTTGTTTGTGAAGATCTGAATTTTTTTACACAAACTTATATACAGTGCTGCTATATTCTGGCAAAAAATCATAACGCTATAAGCTACGGCAGGACCTACAGAGAAGCCATTGACTGGCCCTTGTAAGGCCCATAGCTGCGGCCCTGAATGTTGTAATGTGCTCACATCAGGGAATCATAAGGGATTACAACAAAGATAATACCCACAAAGTTTCATCTCGGTCGGCCGTAATGGTATGCTCGTACAGAAAACATTGACCAGATTGGAGGGACCTCAAAAATCTGCCCCTGTTGTTTGTGAAGTTCTGAATTTTTTTTACACAAACTTAAAATACAGTGCTGCGATCTTCATGCAAAAAATATAACGCTATAAGCTACGGCGTGACCTACAGAGAAGCCATTGACTGGCCCTTGTAAGGCCCATAGCTGCGGCCCTGAATGTTGTAAAGTACTCAGATCAGGGGAATCATAAGGGATTACAACAACATAATACCCACAAAGTTTCATCTTTGTCGGTCGTATGGTATGCTCGTACAGAAAACATTGACCAGATGGGAGGGACCTCAAAAATCTGCCCCTGTTGTTTGTGAAGTTCTGAATTTTTTTACACAAACTTATATACAGTGCCGCGATATTCATGCGAAAAATTATAACGCTATAAGCTACGGCGTGACCTACAGAGAACCATTGACTGGCCTTCTAAGGCCCATAGTTGCGGCCCTGAATGTTGTAAAGTACTCAGATCAGGGAATCATAAGGGATTACAACAAAGTAATACCCACAAGTTTCAATCGGTCGGCCGTATGGTATTCATGTACAGAAAACATTGAACCAGATGGGAGGGACCTCAAAAATCTGGCCCATAGTTGTTTGTGAAGATCTGAATTTTTTTACACAAACTTATATTACAGTGCTGTCTATATTCATGCAAAAAATCAATACGCTATAAGCTACGGCGAGTGACCTACAGAGAAGCCATTGACTGGCCCTTCTGTAAGGCCCTTAGCTGCGGCCCTGAATGTTGTAAAGTACTCAGATCAAGGGAATCATAAGGGATTACAACAAAGATAATACCCACAAAGTTTCATCTCGGTCGGCCTATGGTATGCTCGTACAGAAAACATTGA
The DNA here is from genome assembly GCA_024516035.1 of Bactericera cockerelli. Taxonomy (NCBI): domain Eukaryota; kingdom Metazoa; phylum Arthropoda; class Insecta; order Hemiptera; family Triozidae; genus Bactericera; species Bactericera cockerelli. The sequence continues at coordinate 8,398,121 of CM044958.1, read as the reverse complement.
CCAGATGGGAGGGACCTCAAAAATCTGCCCCTGTTGTTTGTGAAGTTCTGAATTTTTTTACACAAACTTATATACAGTGCTGCTATATTCATGCAAAAAATCATAACGCTATAAGCTACGGCGGTGACCTACAGAGAAACCATTGACTGGCCCTTCTAAGGCCCATAGCTGCGGCCCTGAATGTTGTAAAGTACTCAGATCAGGGGAATCATAAGGGATTACAACAAAGATAATACCCACAAAGTTTCATCTCGGTCGGCCATATGGTATGCTCGTACAGAAAACATTGACCAGATGGGAGGGACCTCAAAAATCTGCCCCTGTTGTTTGTGAAGTTCTGAATTTTTTTACACAAACTTATATACAGTGCTGCTATATTCATGCAAAAAATCAATACGCTATAAGCTACGGCGGGACCTACAGAGAAACCATTGACTGGCCCTTGTAAGGCCCATAGCTGCGGCCCTGAATGTTGTAAAGTACTCAGATCAGGGGAATCATAAGGGATTACAACTAAACATAATACCCACAAAGTTTCATCTCGGTCGGTCCGTATGGTATGCTCGTACAGAAAACATTGACCAGATGGGAGGGACCTCAAAAATCTGCCCCTGTTGTTTGTGAAGTTCTGAATTTTTTTACACAAACTTATATACAGTGCTCGCGATATTTCATGCGAAAAATTAAACGCTATAAGCTACGGCGTGACCTACAGAGAACCATTGACTGGACCTTTAAGGCCCATAGTTGCGGCCCTGAATGTTGTAAAGTCTCAGATCAGGGAATCATAAGGGATTACAACAAAGATATACCCACAAAGTTTCATCTCGGTCGGCCGTATGGTATGCTGTACAGAAAACATTGACCAGATGGGAGGGACCTCAAAAATCTGGCCCTGTTGTTTGTGAAGATCTGAATTTTTTTACACAAACTTATATACAGTGCTGCTATATTCATGCAAAAAATAAATAACGCTATAAGCTACGGCATGACCTACAGAGAAGCCATTGACTGGCCCTTCGTAAGGCCCTTAGCTGCGGCCCTGAATGTTGTAAAGTACTCAGATCAGGGGAATCATAAGGGATTACAACAAAGATAATACCCACAAAGTTTCATCTCGGTCGGCCGTATGGTATGCTCGTACAGAAAACATTGACCAGATGGGAGGGACCTCAAAAATCTGCCCCTGTTGTTTGTGAAGTTCTGAATTTTTTTACACAAACTTATATACAGTGCTGCTATATTCATGCAAAAAATCATAACGCTATAAGCTACGGCTGGACCTACAGAGAAGCCATTGACTGGCCCTTCTAAGGCCCATAGCTGCGGCCCTGAATGTTGTAAAGTACTCAGATCAGGGGAATCATAAGGGATTACAACAAAGATAATACCCACAAAGTTTCATCTCGGTCGGCCATATGGTATGCTCGTACAGAAAACATTGACCAGATGGAGGGACCTCAAAAATCTGCCCCTGTTGTTTGTGAAGTTCTGAATTTTTTACACAAACTTATATACAGTGCTGCTATATTCATGCAAAAAATAAATACGCTATAAGCTACGGCGGACCTACAGAGAAACCATTGACTGGCCTTGTAAGGCCCATAGCTGCGGCCCTGAATGTTGTAAAGTACTCAGATCAGGGGAATCATAAGGGATTACAACTAACATAATACCCACAAAGTTTCATCTCGGTCGGTCGTATGGTATGCTCGTACAGAAAACATTGACCAGATGGGAGGGACCTCAAAAATCTGCCCCTGTTGTTTGTGAAGTTCTGAATTTTTTTACACAAACTTATATACAGTGCCGCGATATTCATGCGAAAAAATTATAACGCTATAAGCTACGGCGTGACCTACAGAGAAGCCATTGACTGGACCTTCTAAGGCCCATAGTTGCGGCCCTGAATGTTGTAAAGTACTCAGATCAGGGGAATCATAAGGGATTACAACAAAGATAATACCCACAAAGTTTCATCTCGGTCGGCCGTATGGTATGCTCGTACAGAAAACATTGACCAGATGGGAGGGACCTCAAAAATCTGGCCCTGTTGTTTGTGAAGATCTGAATTTTTTTACACAAACTTATATACAGTGCTGCTATATTCATGCAAAAAATCATAACGCTATAAGCTACGGCATGACCTACAGAGAAGCCATTGACTGGCCCTTGTAAGGCCCTTAGCTGCGGCCCTGAATGTTGTAAAGTACTCAGATCAGGGGAATCATAAGGGATTACAACAAAGATAATACCCACAAAGTTTCATCTTGGTCGGCCATATGGTATGCTCGTACAGAAAACATTGACCAGATGGGAGGGACCTCAAAAATCTGCCCCTGTTGTTTGTGAAGTTCTGAATTTTTTTACACAAACTTATATACAGTGCTGCTATATTCATGCAAAAAATCAATACGCTATAAGCTACGGCGGGACCTACAGAGAAACCATTGACTGGCCCTTCTAAGGCCCATAGCTGCGGCCCTGAATGTTGTAAAGTACTCAGATCAGGGGAATCATAAGGGATTACAACAAAGATAATACCCACAAAGTTTCATCTCGGTCGGCCATATGGTATGCTCGTACAGAAAACATTGACCAGATGGGAGGGACCTCAAAAATCTGCCCCTGTTGTTTGTGAAGTTCTGAATTTTTTTACACAAACTTATATACAGTGCTACTATATTCATGCAAAAAATTATAACGCTATAAGCTACGGCGGGACCTACAGAGAAACCATTGACTGGCCCTTGTAAGCCCCATAGCTGCGGCCCTGAATATTGTAATGTGCTCAGATCAAGGGAATCATAAGGGATTACAACAAAGATAATACCCACAAAGTTTCATCTCGGTCGGCCATATGGTATGCTCGTACAGAAAACATTGACCAGATGGGAGGGACCGGACGTTCGTACGGAATGGACCGGGTGTACCACCGGTGGTACACGCACGTTCATACGGAATGGACCGGATGTACCACCGGTGGTACACAATGTCGGAGAGCCGTATTATCGCCGGCGCCGGTCCCACAAGAGAATTCACGAAAAACCATGCCGGTCGTCTAAGCACTAGGCCACGGTGGCTATTCTTATGTAAATCGGAATTGACAAAGTAATATTTATTTTAATAGTCTGGTTTATTTTATGTTTTAAGTACGTACTTACGTAGGTATATCTCTTCTCTATATAATATATTAATAATAAATATGGACAGGCTAATAATCTTTCCATCTTTGAGATAGCAAAAAATGATGAGACATGACACCAAGTAAAATTACCGAGGCCAAGGACTTCGATTGTTATACACCTCTCTTTAAATAAATGTTCAATATAAAAAAAAAATTACCGCACAATACCAGGAAAACTTTCAAAAGGTTAAAATTCGCAACCTCCTCAAGTTATGGGGGCTTTTTTAGAAATAGAGCTGGTACCGAAAACTAGAGATTGACTGGTTTCTGTGAAGAGTTTCTGTACACTAAACGCCTATATAGGGCTTTTATTTCAATATGATTCTTATGGGATTATGATTGTCATTTAACACTCCAAGTTGATATACTTATTAATTTGTAAAAACATGTCAATTTTGGCTGAACAAGGCTAGCACAGAACAATATGTCATATAAAATATTGCGGCGATGAACGTGTTAAGTATTAAATCGAGGAAGGGTCCAATTTTACGAGTAAGACAGTCTCTGCCCTGAAACTTGTAATCTATCGCGGTTAGCTATATTTTTTTTTTTTTTTTTTTTTTGATAACACTGGAGCTTTCATTAAATTCATTTTCGGTCCCATTCTGACTTACCGTTTTCGAAATATTAGCCAGAAATAAGTGTAGGTATTTAATGTTTTCTTCTTATGGCATCTTGATGATATACCTCAACAAGCCGGGTGCACCGGCTTCGCCAAGCCATCATACACGCACATACATACCACATACATCACACACCACCCATCACACGCACACACATCTATCACGATCACACACATACATACCACATACACCCAACCACATAGATGCACACATTTGCACAGACACGCACATACATACAATACAGTATGTTTCAGAAAAGGTGGCCACCCCCTCGTAACTTTTGAACGCGACGGAATTTTTCAATTCTGTAAAGTCCTAGGTATAGGAAGTGCCCTATGGCCCAACCTGTGGTCATATTTATTTTTGGCCCCGGTCGGCCCTTCCGGCTTTTAGGCCATATTTTTTCATTTTTCTCGCGAATTTTAAATGGAATGCTATATTTTTTATTCCTGTTAATTAAAGTCTAAGTTAGGCTGAGTATAATGAGCTTTTCAAATTTTCAAAAACCTTATCAGGGGCGGAGCTAGTAGGGTGCAAGTTTCAAAACTGTTACACCCTGTATTTCAGCGTCAGTTAGATTTTTTAGTACTATTTTTATGTTCATAGGTTCAAAATATTGTTTTACACCATATGAAATCAAAAAAATATTCTTGTTTACTTTTAATCAGGGTCATAGTAAGGTTTTTGTAAAAGTACTTTTTTTCTCACGTCAATTTTTCCGTAAATCAATGGTGTTCTCGAAATTGGCATTTTTAAAGGTGAAAGTCTGTAGTGACATATGTTTTTTATGCTTGAAATCGAAAGAAAACTTGACGGAGAAGCGATTAAGATCATAAAAAATGCAATTTAACCTGCTAGTTTTTTCACGACAGTGTCCGGTAAAGTGGGTGAATTTCGTATTGGATTTTTTTGTTGTTGAGGAAACACAATTGGCATAGAAAATAAATAATATATAATAAGGGAATAATACTTCAATAAACATAACTAAATGCGAAATTAAATGAAAATTATTTATTCTAAATCAGTGCCGGATAATTTTTTTTTCTCTCTCTCTTCTCCTCTTTAAAATAATTGAATTGGTTTAATTTTCACCCTCAAGAGTTTGGTACTTGACCTGGTATTTTTTCTCTTAAATTTCGAGATAATTAGATTTTTATTTAGAGACCTGGTATCCATTACTAGCAACACCAGTATGATTTTTTTTTTAAATTTGGGTTTAATATCGCGTTTCAACTGCATGGTCATATCATAACGGGGGTGTTACCCTCCATTCGCAAGAAACTCACCAACCTCCTAAACACATTTATCTCACCCAGCCTGGGTTAGGCCGGAATACCAGCATCACGAAGTCTTCTCCTCGCTAGACGTTGCTTAACTTCGGTGATCCTACAAGAATCGTTGCATTCAAAGCGCCATCGGACTGACTCTAGAATTATTGACAATGTGTTTTCTACAGATTTTACCAACTTACCAACTAAAATTGTCTCAAGAGGGGACCCCTAGGCCGACTTTAGAAACAGCATTATCCGATAATTATTTTTGATACAACTTGAACTTTGAAAAGTGAAAAAAAGAGAGAGAGAGAGAAAAAAAAAAAAAAATATCCGGCACTGATTTAGAATAAATAATTTTCATTTAATTTCGCATTTAGTTATGTTTATTGAAGTATTATTCCCTTATTAGATATTATTTATTTTCTATGCCAATTGTGTTTCCTCAACAACAAAAAAATCCAATACGAAATTCACCCACTTTACCGGACACTGTCGTGAAAAAACTAGCAGGTTAAATTGCATTTTTTATGATCTTAATCACTTCTCCGTCAAGTTTTCTTTCGATTTCAAGCATAAAAAACATATGTCACTGCAGACTTTCACCTTTAAAAATGCCAATTTCGAGAACACCATTGATTTACGGAAAAATTGACGTGAGAAAAAAAGTACTTTTACAAAAACCTTACTATGACCCTGATTAAAAGTAAACAAGAATATTTTTTTGATTTCATATGGTGTAAAACAATATTTTGAACCTATGAACATAAAAATAGTACTAAAAAATCTAACTGACGCTGAAATACAGGGTGTAACAGTTTTGAAACTTGCACCCTACTAGCTCCGCCCCTGATAAGGTTTTTGAAAATTTGAAAAGCTCATTATACTCAGCCTAACTTAAACTTTAATTAACAGGAATAAAAAATATAGCATTCCATTTAAAATTCGCGAGAAAAATGAAAAAATATGGCCCAAAAGCCGGAAGGGCCGACCGGGGCCAAAAATAAATATGACCACAGGTTGGGCCATAGGGCACTTCCTATACCTAGGACTTTACAGAATTGAAAAATTCCTTCGCGTTCAAAAGTTACGAGGGGGTGGCCACCTTTTCTGAAACATACTGTATATATACACACACACACACACACAGACGCAGATCGTTGTAAAATTCATAATCCCGATCCAAATTTTTCATAGAGTGTAAACTGTACATGTACATCTGAATGAAAATTGAAAATGGAACAAACTGGCCTATATTTTGGTATCGTACGGCAATTTAATTTAAGGTCGGTCATTTCTCATCAATTTTTTGCTATCTCTTACCGTTTTGCTCACACAATTTGGACTAACAAAGACATATACAAATTCCGACCATATTTCTCTTTTATAATTATATTAAGACTAGCGGGCTGCACTCGCTTCGGCAACCCATCACACCCATACACCCACACACACATACCACACATACATCACTCCCACATATATTAAAAACATAGGACGGACACACATAACACTCAGACACATATAGAACATCACGATAAATTTCAAGTGCAAAACGTGAAAACTCTGAAAAAAGGGTCGAAAATTGAAACAATCTGGCTTATATCTCGAGAACGATACGTCAGAATATAATGGATAAAATAAAAGCTTGTTATGTCCTTAGTGTTATTGTATAATAAAAAATATAGGTCATCGTGATAGAATGCAAGTTCAAGGGTAAAGACTGTCTTAAAATCGGAACTTTCCTCAAGGCAATACTTGAGGAAGGTCATAACTCAAGGACAGTTTGGAATTTCGGACTTCTGAAAGTGTTCCTGGTATCAAACGGCAAATTTACTTGGGGTTATCTCTCATCAAATTTTTGCTATCTCTTATCGTTTTGCTCAAACAATTAGGACACACAAAGATCCAAATCTCGTCCATATTTCTCATTTATGAATAGAGATAAATAAGTCAACGTGTGAACCAAAGGACTTAAGAGTATACCTCCTGATAATCACGAAAACCCTTGTGCATTTTTTGGTTCTACATCGGTACAACTTCAGAATTTTGCACTAACAAAACTCATAAAATCCTCATATAGGGTGTTAGAAGATCAAGTTGAGCAGGAGGATGGACGGTTTCTCTGTGGGTCAAGCCATAGCAGTAATTCATTAATTTCAGAACTATTCTAATAAAAGAAGCAGAGATAAGGGGTCCCTCTAATCTGGTCAAAGTTTTCTATACGAGTATACCATATGGCCGACCGACATGACACTTTGTGGATATAATCTTTATTGTAATCTTATATAATTCCCTTATTCTGAGCACATTAAAACATCCAGGGCCGCAGCTAAGGGCCTTACAAGGGTCAGTCGATGGCTTCTCTGTAGGTCATGCCGTAGCTTATAGCGTTATGATTTTTTGCATGAATATAGCAGCACTGTATATAAGTTTGTGTAAAAAAATTCAGATCTTCACAAACAACAGGGGCAGATTTTTGAGGTCCCTCCCATCTGGTCAATGTTTCTTGTAGAGCATACTATACGGCCGACCGAGATGAAACTTTGTGGGTATTATCTTTGTTGTAATCCCTTATGATTCCCCTGATCTGATTACTTTACAACATTCAGGGCCGCAACTATGGGCCTTAGAAGGGCCAGTCAATGGCTTCTCTGTAGGTCACGCCATAGCTTATAGCGTTATAATTTTTCGCATGAATATCGCAGCACTGTATATAAGTTTGTGTAAAAAAATTCAGAACTTCACAAACAACAGGGGCGAGATTTTTGAGGTCCCTCCCATCTGGTCAATGTTTTCTTTACGAGCATACCATACGGCCGACCGAGATGAAACTTTGTTGGTATTATCTTTGTTGTAATCCCTTATGATTCCCCTGATCTGAGTACTTTACAACATTCAGGGCCGCAGTTATGGGCCTTAGAAGGGCCAGTCAATGGCTTCTCTGTAGGTCACGCCGTAGCTTATAGCATTATAATTTTTTGCATGAATAGCAGCACTGTATATAAGTTTGTGTAAAAAAATTCAGATCTTCACAAACAACAGGGGCAGATTTTTGAGGTCCCTCCCATCTGGTCAATGTTTTCTGTCAGAGCATACCATACGGCCGACCGAGATGAAACTTTGTGGGTATTATCTTTGTTGTAATGCCTTATGATTCCTTTGATCTGAGCACATTACAACATTCAGGGCCGCAGTTAGGGACCCTACAAGGGCCAGTTAATGGCTTCTCTGTAGGTCAGGCCGTAGCTTATAGCGTTATGATTTTTTGCGTGAAAATAGCAGCACTGTATTTAAGTTTGTGTAAAAAAATTCAGATCTTCACAAACAACAGGGCCAGATCTTTGAGGTCCCTACCATCTGGTCCATCTGGTCAATGTTTTCTGTCAGAGCATACTATACGGCCGACCGAGATGAAACTTTGTGGGTAGGATCTTTGTTGTAATCCTTATGATTCCTTGATCTGAGCACATTACAACATTCAGGGCCGCAGTAGGGCCTTACAAGGGCCAGTAATGGCTTCTCTGTAGGTCAGGCCGTAGCTTATAGCGTTATGATTTTTTGCATGAATATAGCAGCACTGTATATAAGTTTGTGTAAAAAAATTCAGAACTTCACAAAAAACAGGGGCAGATTTTTGAGGTCCCTCCCATCTGGTCAATGTTTTCTGTCAGAGCATACTATACGGCCGACCGAGATGAAACTTTGTGGGTATTATCTTTGTTGTAAATCCTTATGATTCCTTGATCTGAGCACATTACAACATTCAGGGCCGCAGTATGGGCCTTACAAGGGCCAGTCAATGGCTTCTCTGTAGGTCAGCCGTAGCTTATAGCGTTTATGATTTTTTGCATGAATATAGCAGCACTGTATATAAGTTTGTGTAAAAAAATTCAGATCTTCACAAAAACAGGGCAGATCTTTTTAGGTCCCTCCCATCTGGTCAATGTTTTCTGTCAGAGCATACTATACGGCCGACCGAGATGAAACTTTGTGGGTATATCTTTGTTGAAATCCTTATGATTCCCTTGATCTGAGCACATTACAACATTCAGGGCCGCAGCTATGGGCCTTACAAGGGCCAGTCAATGGCTTCTCTGTAGGTCAGGCCGTAGCTTATAGCGTTTATGATTTTTTGCTGAATATAGCAGCACTGTATTAAGTTTGTGTAAAAAAATTCAGATCTTCACAAACAACAGGGCAGATCTTTGAGGTCCCTCCCATCTGGTCAATGTTTTCTGTCAGAGCATACTATACGGCCGACCGAGATGAAACTTTGTGGGTAGTATCTTTGTTGAAATCCCTTATGATTCCCTTGATCTGAGCACATTACAACATTCAGGGCCGCATCTAAGGGCCTTACAAGGGCCAGTCAATGGTTCTCTGTAGGTCACGCCGTAGCTTATAGCGTTATGATTTTTTGCATGAATATAGCAGCACTGTATATAAGTTTGTGTAAAAAAATTCAGAATTCACAAAACAACAGGGGCAGATTTTGAGGTCCCCCCATCTGGTCAATGTTTTCTGTCAGAGCATACTATACGGCCGACCGAGATGAAACTTTGTGGGTATATCTTTGTTGTAAATCCCTTATGATTCCTTGATCTGAGCACATTACAACATTCAGGGCCGCATCTAGGGCCTTACAAGGGCCAGTCAATGGCTTCTCTGTAGGTCCGCCGTAGCTTATAGCGTTTGATTTTTTGCATGAATATAGCAGCACTGTATATAAGTTTGTGTAAAAAAATTCAGACTTCACAAAAAACAGGGGCAGATTTTGAGGTCCCCCCATCTGGTCAATGTTTTCTGTCAGAGCATACATACGGCCGACCGAGATGAAACTTTGTGGGTATTATCTTTGTTTAAATCCTTATGATTCCCTTGATCTGAGCACATTACAACATTCAGGGCCGCAGCTATGGGCCTTACAAGGGCCAGTCAATTCTTCTCTGTAGGTCATGCCGTAGCTTATAGCGTTTTAATTTTTTGCATGAATATAGCAGCACTGTATATAAGTTTGTGTAAAAAAATTCAGATCTTCACAAACAACAGGGGCAGATTTTTGAGGTCCCTCCCATCTGGTCAATGTTTTCTGTCAGAGCATACTATATGGCCGACCGAGATGAAACTTTGTGGGTAGTATCTTTGTTGAAATCCCTTATGATTCCCTTGATCTGAGCACATTACAACATTCAGGGCCGCAGCTAAGGGCCTTACAAGGGCCAGTCAATGGCTTCTCTGTAGGTCAGGCCGTAGCTTATAGTGTTATGATTTTTTGGATGAATATAGCAACACTCTATATAAGATTGTGTAAAAAAATTCAGATCTTCACAAACAACAGGGCCAGATCTTTGAGGTCCCTCCCATCTGGTCAATGTTTTCTGTCAGAGCATACTATATGGCCGACCGAGATGAAACTTTGTGGGTAGTATCTTTGTTGAAATCCCTTATGATTCCCTTGATCTGAGCACATTACAACATTCAGGGCCGCAGCTAAGGGCCTTACAAGGGCCAGTCAATGGCTTCTCTGTAGGTCAGGCCGTAGCTTATAGTGTTATGATTTTTTGGATGAATATAGCAACACTGTATATAAGATTGTGTAAAAAAATTCAGATCTTAACATACAACAGGGGCTGATTTAGAAGGTCCCTCCTATCTGGTCAAAGTTTTCTGTCAGAGCATACCATACGGCTGACCAAGATGAAACTTTCTGGGTATTATCTTTGTTGTTATCCCTTATGATTTCCTTGATCTGAGCACATTAGAATGTTCAGGGCCGCAGTTATGGTCCTTAGAATGGTAAATCAATGGTTTCTCTATGGGTCACGCCGTAGCTTATAGCGTTATGATTTTTTGTATGAATATAGCAGCACTGATAAAGCAGCAGCTTATAGCGTTTTGTTTTTTTTTCCGTAGCATTTTAATTGAATAAAGCAGTAATTTCAGCACTTAACTTATACCAGGAGCAGAGATAAGGGGCGTTCCCCTCTGTTCACAGTTTTCTGTACGAGAATATCATACGACCGACCGAATTCTGTTTTATTCTTTTATCTTTAAAAGATGAGTTTTATCACAGGCTTTCTTATTTCGTAGCCATGAAACAGGAGCTACCGTTGACGCTTGTGGTCTGTGGGTTAGCCTACCCATCCCGTAGTATGCCTCCCCTCTGATGTGCGAGAAGTGACACAATACTTCCCATTTAGGTGCTGGGTCAACCTGGTCAACTTTAACCAAATTTTTAATACAACTTTTTGTCGGCGCGGGGGTTCGAACCCAGGACCTTCCGCACGACAAGTGAGTTTTTTTTTTAAGTGGGGTTTAACGTCGCTTTCAACTGCCATGGTCATATCACGACGGGGGTTTTACCCTCCATTCGCAGGAAACTCACAAACCTGCTACTCACATTGACCTCACCCAGCCTGAGTGGGGCCGGGAAAAGCCAGCGTCACGAGAATTAGAATTGATTTTATTATTACTATCAAGAGGATATTTATTGAAGTCTAATTGCATGACAGTCGACATTACCGGAGAACTGACAGGCCCCATCTCTTCCTGACCTTTACTACTTTGTTTACATTCGTTGCCATAGCAACCCGGCTATAAACATTCGTGCTGAGAACTCATGGGAACCTCATCTATGGATAATGTTTTGCAAGTAGACTTTTCTCACAACTTTCCTCACTCTAAGGAAATTTGTCAAGAACTAGAAATTTTAGTCAGTTACGAGTGTAAGTGTATAAGATATGTGTGTAAGCTCAATTTTTTAAAAATAAAATTAAAAGTGAATTGAAAAATTATTATTATATTGTGTGAACTTTATGTGTGCTAAATCATATGTAATGTCTTCCGGAGTGTTTTATTAATGAAACTAATAAATAAGTGTTCTTTCCAGTAAGTGTTTTGGTTTTAGCTTCAAGAACCTTCAAGGATCTCTTTGTTTTGTAAAATTTTACTTAAAATGTGACTTAAAACAGAAGAGCTCATATTGATTTTATTTTAGTAAAGCTTAAAGATTTCTCAAATTATACGGTGCTTTATTTCGAAGTTTAATACGTCACAACATCCATATAAATATAAATTCACTTTTTATTACTTCAATTCGAACTAAAAATGCCCCACTAACGAGAAATTTTCAAAATTTTCTCGATTTGTACACAACCTTTTCCTTCTTTACGCCGGAAAAGTTGGTTTTATTTTGTTAATTTACTTGTCCGTGCAAAAGTATAAGAATTTAACGCGAGCCTTTTTCGTATCAACACATATTGTTTGAAATTGTCCAGAAGGCTCATTCTAAAAAAAAACAACTCGAAAGAAATATTTCAACTTTTTTTGTAGCATTGGGCAAAAGCAATCCATAAAGCGAATATTTCAACTTAAACATGATATACAAAAATATTTATAGTAAATAAATACATAGCTTTTTTTGATTTGTGAATTTAAGTGATTATTAACCCCTTCGTGGCCGAACGTCCCTGAATAAATATATAGCTTTATTGTGATATGTGAATTTAAGTGATTATTAACCCCTTCGTGGCCCAACGTCCCTGCTGGCCCCACAATGGACTGCCGAGAGATGGACAAGTACGAAGTGCTAGGTCGGATAGGTCAAGGTGCACACGGCCATGTCTTGAGAGCGAGAAATAAATCCAACCATACGGTTGTGGCTGTGAAGCGAATCCTCATAAGGAGACGGCATACCGGTTGCCTCAAGACAGATGTGATGAGGGAGATCAAGACCTTGCTCAGCGTTAGTGATAGATATGTAAGTAGAGTTAAGTTAAAGTTATCATATTTGTGTTCATCACTTTCGTGATATCACAACTACTCAAACTCGCTTTACTAAATCTACGCTGAAACCGGGACTTGAACCACCGACCTCCAGGTTACTAGTCCACTGCCTTATCGATCAAGCTACTGAGGTCAGTAAGTAGATATGTAAGTAAAGGAACCGTCACTGAAGTTCAGCAAAGTCCAGCGAGCCTAGGACTTGAATGGGTGACCATTCGAACCCCCGTGATGCTGGCTGTTCCTGGCCATACTCGGGCTGGGTGAGGTTAATAGCTGGTTTTTGAGTTTTCAGCAAATGTAGTTTAAAACTCACGTCGTGATAGTGACCATGTATTTTGAAAGCAACGTAAAAAAGTTGAAATATTTTCCGCTTAACCCAGGCTGGGTGAGTTTCCAGCGAATGGAGGTTCAAAACTCCGTGACGAATAACCTCTGATGTCCCATTATTCCCGCAGTACGCCCAAGACATATTATTATTTTATTTTTTTAAAAATGAATGTTTCACAGCCTTTTTTATTTCGTAGCCATGAAACAGGAGCTACTGTAGACGCTTGTAGTCTGTGTTGCAGCCTCCCCATCCCGTAGTATGCCTCCCCTCTGATGGGAGAGAAGTGACACAATACTGAAAGACACGAAGAAATCAATTAAATTTAAAATAAAAAAATTAAATTTCATTTGTTTACACTTTAGGAATGGACTTTTGAGTGGCAGTTCAAAGGGAAATTGCAAAGTGACTTGTAATGCTTTATGAAACGGAAATACTTTACACTTTAGCTTTTCGTTACTCATCAAGTATGAAGTGTAATTTTTACTTTCCTTATCCTATAATAAGGAAAGTATTGTATTCGTCCAAAATTTGACCTACCCAGTTTTTCACATTTCTGGACGAATCATAGCCTCAGGATACCAAAAAAGTTGTTTTCAGCCATTGGTCCGTGCGTCTGTCTGTGTGTGTGTGTGTAAACAGGATATCTCAAGAACGGTAAGAGCTACAGACTTGAAATTTGGTATACAAATTAGTTTTATACACCAGACGAACCATGAAACTTTTGGTTGAAATCGGACGTAACATGCGGCCGCGGGGCCGCAAATATTGGCCGCAACCGCCGCTTCTTTGAATTGGTTAAAAATACAAAAAAAGTTAGAGAACAACATTTTCTCGGATTAAAAAAATAATAGGGGTCTATTCTCATCATTTTTTTGATATCTTGCACTTTTTGGAACCCGGCCTCAATTTACCGGTATTTTGGGGGGACCCGCTTGTACTAACTTTTTTATTATTTACCATAGATAGGGGTTGCGACATATCAAATCCAATGATTTTAAAGTGCTGATTACGAATTTGGCACTGATTTTTAACTATCCGTTACCCCTGAGTCACCAGTGGCGGAATTCGACTTCTTTTTGGGGGATAAGGAAAGTCGTGTGATGTTTACACCAGATTTTTTTATGAAATGAGCCACTGAGCAAGTGAGCACATAATGATATGATTTATTTCAACTTTCTCTTTCAATGATGAAAATACCTTAAAGACTGATGACCGCATATCATAAACTCAAATTTATGAGGAAAAACTCATGCACTGGGTGGGATTCGAATCAACGGATCCCTACGCTACCTGAATTACCAGGCTAGCGCGTTAATCACTTGACTACCAGTGCACCTACCACTTAGCATTAAAAATATTAAATAATACAGGGTGTTTCCTTTGTAAAAAAAATCTTTATCGATTCACGGTTTCAGATTGTGAAGCTCTTGGATTTCTTCCCCGACCAAGACACGGTGTGTCTGGTTTTCGAATACATGGACTCTGGACTGTGGGAGATTTTACACGACCGCAAGATCCAGCTAAGTGTTCCCCAAGTCAAGACCTACGCCCAGATGCTACTCAAGGGTGTGGCCTATCTGCATGGGAAGTTCATCATGCATAGGGTAAGTCTGATATCAAGTGTATCTCAGGAGACCTACGCCCAGATTCTACTCAAGATTCATTATTTGCTGACGATACAACCATATTAGTCTATGATAAGGACAAGACCAAGTTAGCCGATAAAATCAACCAAGTCCTCAATACTATCTCCCAGTGGTTCATTGCCAACGACCTCTCTTTGAACACCACTAAAACCTTTTATATGTCAATGGGTCCATCAAGTCTTCCTCCGAATCTTTTGCCATCTATGTCTCACCAGTCATCGCAAATTTCTTCCACAAACGAAATCAAATACTTGGGAATCACCATTGACCACCGGCTGAATTGGGATGCACATATAGGCAAACTTAGATCTCGCCTAAGCTCCGCTATTTATCTAATTAAAACAATTCGCCTGGATATCGGGGTTGAGTCAGCAAAATTAGTTTACCATTCCAACTTCCACAGCATCATGGAATATGGCATCTCTTTCTGGGGTGGATCATCATCTGCAGATTCTATATTCAAATTACAAAAACGTGCACTTAGATCAATACTTATTCTCAGTAACAGATCCAGCTGCAGAGGTCTTTTTAAAGAAAATGGTATACTTACCTTTTATGGCAGTTTCATCTTGCGCCTTCTGTCATTATTTCATACACACAAAGATACATTCCCTACTCACACTCATTCCTATCCAACTAGGAGAGGTGGCCGCCTTACTGTAACAAGATTGGATCACTCCTCTTACTACTATCTGGGAGTAACACTCTACAACAACCTACCAGATGAGTGGAAATCGTCGAGCGGGACACATTCAAAATCCTACTCAAAGATATTCTACTAGACATGGGACCATATACCATTAATGAATTTAGATCATCCACTATGTTGTCCTAGCTTCTTCTGTTTTTTTGTTTTGTTTTGTTTTTTTTTTGTTTTTTTTGTTTTTTTTTTTTAACTTGTATTTTTTATTTATTTCCCTAACCTTTGTACCTACTTTCTTAATATCTTGTATTTTTTTTTTTTTTCTCTCTTATTTTCACAAATCGTGTTCTATGTACATATTTTGTATCCCTTGAACAATAAAAAAAAAAAGGGTGTGGCTTATCTGCGTGGGAATTTCATCATGCATAGGGTAAGTCTGATATCAAGTGTCTCTCAGGAGACCTACGCCCAGATGCTACTCAAGGGAGTGGCCTATCTGCATGGGAAGTTCATCATGCATAGGATAAGTCTGATATCAAGTGTCTCTCAGGAGACCTACGCCCAGATTCTACTCAAGGGAAGTTCATCATGCATAGGGTAAGTCTGATATCAAGTAGTGTCTCTCAGGAGACCTACGCCCAGATTCTACTCAAAGGCGTGGCCTATCTGCATGGGAAGTTCATCATGCATAGGGTAAGTCTGATATCAAGTGTCTCTCAGGAGACCTACGCCCAGATTCTACTCAAGGGAGTGGCCTATCTGCATGGGAAGTT
Source organism: Bactericera cockerelli (assembly GCA_024516035.1). Classification (NCBI taxonomy): domain Eukaryota; kingdom Metazoa; phylum Arthropoda; class Insecta; order Hemiptera; family Triozidae; genus Bactericera; species Bactericera cockerelli. Next base: position 8,381,862 of record CM044958.1, on the reverse strand, counting down.
CATCATGCATAGGGTAAGTCTGATATCAAGTGTCTCTCAGGAGACCTACGCCCAGATTCTACTCAAAGGCGTGGCCTATCTGCATGGGAAGTTCATCATGCATAGGGTAAGTCTGATATCAAGTGTCTCTCAGGAGACCTACGCCCAGATTCTACTCAAGGGAGTGGCCTATCTGCATGGGAAGTTCATCATGCATAGGGTAGGTCCCCGCCCTCCTGGTATCCTATACATGTCAAATGTCCTACAGATGTCTATGAAGTGTCAAATGCAAGGGAGGAATTAGTAGACGTTTTGTAATACCTCTGTGGCGCTAAGTCTCGGATTGCGTACTGTCGAAGAGAGGGAAAACCGATGCTAAGCAAGGACTTAAGTTATCAATTTTGTCTATTAATTTTGCACTAAGTCTTCGCCCATATCAAGAGTCCCTCAGATGAATACCTACGCCGATATGCTTCTTTTGCGTATTCTTTTACATTATGGAAAAGGTTGGGCTTGTCGTCTAGGTCATTGTATGTATGCTTTCATGGCTGTAATAATATTGGTGACTTTAAAGGAGTGTTTTAATCTATATGTTGGACAGCTGAAGAGTTTGTTTGGGTCCATTCTAAGTGTAGGGTCAGGTATTTTGAAATCTATTTTTGATAGTATGTATGGACTGTCGATTCTGTTAAGTAGGGTGTTTTTGCAATCGTACGACACCGAAAACGAATACTGACGCGACTAATAATGAAGTTGTTTCATCAATCCCCAGGATTTGAAGCCCGCGAACCTCCTCATTGACCGACAAGGCATCTTGAAGATAGCGGACTTTGGACTGGCGCGACAATTTGATCTGGAACGCTGGGATCAGTACACGCCCGAGGTGAATGTTCATTCCTTTTTTTTATCTCAGTTGCTCGATTGATAAGGTGGCGGACTCATAATCTGGAGGTCGGTGGTTCGAGTCCCTAGTATGGCAAATATTTAGTTAGGCGAGTTTGAGTAGTTCTCATATCACCATTGTGAATCACACGAATACCTATTCCCAAAAAATATCTTTGTGCGGAGTAAAAATTTCCCCGCCAAGTCTTCAACTCAAAAAGAAATTCTGAAATCATCTATAAAAAAAAGGTAAAAGAAAAGAGAGACATAAAGAGCTAGTTATATTTGTGTTATCATGTCACAATTCCTAGTGGGTAGTATCGATATTACGAGAACTAATGCTAATGCATCATAATATCTCTAACTAACACATCATATTCTTATATTAATCTCGTATTGCCGCCACTGGTTGTTGCCCACTCTACAACTATACCCCAATATTCCTCACGAGGCTAGAGTAGGTTCCGATATCCAAAGTACAGAGCCGTTAACAACCTCCATTTTTTAGATGACCATAGTAGTGGAATGGGACTCTCTCACCTCCTTAAAATTTTCTACACATCAAGACTACAATAATAATAATAATATTTTCATCATCATAGGGTGGCGTCTTCGTGAAAAATGGTAGCCAGACAGTGGAGGAATGACTCAGCACTTCTACCACTGTCTTTACAAGGAGGCTAATAATTGACAAGGGCCCCCAGATCCAAGCCAATGCTGGTCTACTCCCTGTTTATAGTCCCCCAGCCAGACTGCTGTTCTACTCCCTGTTTATGGTCCCCTAGTCAGACTACATAATATTTATAACTTTTTTTTTCAACCGACCTCAGTAGCTTGATCGATAAAGCGGAGGACTTGTAACCTGGAGGTCGGTGGTTCAAGTCCCGTTTTCAGCGAGTTTGAGTAGTTGTGATATCACGAAAGTGATTAAGACAAATATGATAATTTTTTTTTTTTTTTTTTTTTTTTTTAACTTATAATACCAAATACCAATACCCCTCCTCATAGGGGGAGGCCCATGCTCCATAGGGGTGACAGAGGACTATATTATAGTATATTATTTGCTTTCCCAGGTAGCATCCAGATGGTACCGCGCCCCGGAGCTACTGTATGCTTCGCGCTGCTATGATCAGAGTGTAGACCTGTGGGCAGTGGGGTGCATCATACCCGAGATACACACTCGAGCCCCTCTCTTCCCGGTATTCTTTTTTTTTCTTAAAAAAAAAAATAATATATAAGTGGTTTCACAGCCTTTTTTTTCGTATCAATAAAACAGCATGGGCGAGAAGTGACACAATACTTCCTATTTAGGTGCTTGGTCAACACGAGCGCATCGGAAGATATTTTTTTATTTATTTTAAAGATGAGTGTTTCACAGCCTTTTTATTTCGAAGCCATGAAACAGGAGCTACTGTAGACGCTTGTGGTCTGTGTTGTAGCTTGCCCATCCTGTAGTATGCCTCCCCTTGATCAGAAATAAAACTGGTATGATCAGACATAAAACTGAAGTTTCATAAAAATGGCTTGGTAGGCAATGGGTTAATATTATCTTAATTTACACATTCCTTGGCGCTTAGGAAGATTATAGTTGTGTGCTCTGGAGTAAGGATATTTTTTTTTTTTTTTTTTTTTTTTTCTGATATCAAACATAGAAATTATCATCATCATCATCATAGGGTGGCGTCATCGTGAACGATGGTAGCCAGACAATGGAGAAATGACTCAGCACTTCTACCACTGTCTTTACGAGGAGGCTAAAAATTGACAAGGGCCCCCAGAACCAAGCCAATGCTGGTCCACTCCCGTTTATAGTCTTCCAGCCAGACTGCTGGTCTACTCCCTGTTTATAGTCCCCCAGCCAGATAGAAATTATAATTTATTAAAAATAAGTCCATTCATTTCCATCTTCAAAGCCAGCTCCGTCTAAATTTGGAACACACCACATCCATCTTCATTCATATTATTTGTGATAATTGAATGGGTGAGTAGAAGAACCAGGAATGTCAAAAATCGACTTTTCAGGAAAGCAGAAATAAGATTTGTCTTATTTTTGCTTTCCTGATGCTAATGAGTATAATAAAATTAAATTTTACATTCCTTGTTATTCGACAAGATTCTCACAACTAGGTACTAATACCGCTAGCAAAAGTGGTCAGTAATTTTGTTACATTCCTTGATTTAAATCAGATTTTTTTTCCGCTTTCCCCACTTTAAAATCGAAAAAAATTATAGTTTTAAGGGGTATTTCTCCTTCATATTCACAGAGATGATAGAAAAGAGTGCATTCTTTCTTATTCTACGAAGAAAAAAAAATCGATTTTTGACATTCCTGGTTCTTCTACTCACCCATTCAATTCATAGTATTTGTGATTTACAGGGTGAATCCGACATAGAGCAGCTGGCGATGGTTCTGCACAAGCTGGGCACGCCCACCCAGGAGTCCTGGCCTGGCCTCCACCACCTGCCTGACTACAACAAGATCCGCTTCGCCCCCAGCCAGGCGGTGCCCCTGACGTCACTCCTGCCCGAGGCTAGTCCGGACACGCTGGACCTGATAGCCAAGCTGCTGCTGTATGACGGGCAGAAGAGACTGCCGGCCAATGAGGTGGGTTTAGCCGGAAATTTAGCCGGAAACGTTTCCGGGGCACACTTACTTAAAAAAAAGAAGAAAAAAAAAAAAAAATGAAACACCTAATGGCCGGGTCGAGTTGTCACTGTTCAGGTTAATGTTCAAAGCATTTTTCACCACGTAACCCTCAGAGTCTTATTATTATGTGGTCACAAACTCAAACGAATGAGGAAAAATTCATGCACTGGGTGGGAATCGAATCTACGAATCCCTACACTACCTGGATTACCAGACTAGCGCGTTAACCACTTGACTAACAGTGCACATGAGGTGAGTTTAAGTTTCGGGATTCGAACCTGCAACCCCTAGGTCAGTATCCAATGCTCTTAATAACTGAGCCACGGAGGTCGGCTGGGTTTTAAGTTGGTTTAACAGGATTAGTCGGAAAATGAGGTAGATTTAGAGATTAAGGATCATATTATGAACTGGAATTTAAGATAAACAAAGCTTGACACGCCTTCATCAACCATTTACAGTGTCCACTTAGACTAAATCTCTTCTTCTTCTTTTACTTTGTCTTATCCCGCTTAAGCAGGGTCGACGTTGTTCAACTGCAAGGTTAAGGTTAATTGGTTTTGGCACATTTTTTAAGGCTGGATGCCCTTCCTAACGCCAACGATTCTACTTGATTTAACGTCCTAGATTAGGACGGGGGTTTTACCCTCCATTCGCTGGGAATCGTACCAGCTACCCACATTAACCTCACCCAGCCTGGGTAGGGCCGGAAATGGCAGCCTCACGTGTTTGGATGGAACAGAATTTTCTTCGAAAAGTCTGCCCGGGAGTTGAACTCGGGAACTCTGGACTACGGGCAGTAGTCACAACCATTACGCCACGGAGGCTGCTCTAAATCTAATCCTAATTAATAATTCGGCATTTAATTGGAAAATGAGGTAGGTTTTGCTAGAAATTAATTTGTGGTCAAATGGGAGGATAACTTGTCATTATATTATTATTGTATAAATGTATAAGCCTTTATGATGAGGATAAAGTAATGTACAATATTTACAGTATAAAATTAAGAACAAAAAAAAAAAAAAAAAAAAAAAAAAGATTGAAAAATAAATAACAGAAGAAACGAATACTAATGTCCTAACTGAATGGCACCGGGCGGGGTTATTGCCTGCGGCCTCTGGATTGCCAGACCGCCGCCTTGACCACTGAGCAAACGAAAAAAAAAAAAAAAAAAAACGAAATGTTTTTGTTGTTGTTGTAACAAAACAAAAAAACAAAATGTTTTTGTTGTTGTTGTTGTTTTTTTTTTTAAGTGGGGTTTAACGTCGCTTTCAACTGCCATGGTCATATCACGACGGGGGTTTTACCCTCCATTCGCAGGAAACTCACAAACCTGCTACTCACATTGACCTCACCCAGCCGGGAAAAGCCAGCGTCACGAGAATTAGATTTTGAATGGTCACCCATCCAAGTCTTAACCTCGCTGGATGTCGCTTAACTTCGGTGTTCTGAAGGGAACCGGTGTATTCAACATACCATCGACGCTGGCTGTTGTTTTTTTTTTTTTTTTTTTTTAAATTCGTATTTTTAAGAATAAATAGATTCAAATTGCCTTTTCAATGTCTCAAGGATTTGTTCGACGTCTCCACTTGGTTACTGTTCTCAGGCTCTGCTTCACAAGTACTTCTTCACCCACCCCCTCCCCTGTCTGGAGCGGGACCTTCCAAAGCCAGAGAGCAACCACAGAGAGATACTCAAACAGGAAGAGGCAGGGGAATCTGCCAAGGCCATTGAGGAACTTTTCGAGGAGTTCGTTCGTATTTATGACAAGTAGAGAGCTTTTTTTGAAGTCTGGCAGACTAATTTTATTGGTCACAATATATCTGTTGTTGCTGTTGTTGTTGTAGCCAGCTTGGCTACAGCTGGAGAGGGGAATGATAATAATAATTCACAGAGTGCCCCCTTTACCACTGAGCTACTAGGACGGACAGGAAACTTTATTTCAAAGGTATCCAGGCAACATTATTTCAAAGTTGGCTCGTCCTGAATCACATATTTCCATGTGCGATCAACCATCGTAAGGACTTGGACTTATTCTTTATAAGCCATTAAACCCTTAGGAAACTGCGGCTTGTAAGGGTTGGCTAGTCTATTCTCCCTGTTTAACGTCCCCCAGCCAGACTACACAGTAGATCTAATAGAGGTCGATGTGATGATTGGGGCTTCTCTAGTAGAACTAGAACCAGTTCCTAGTAATAACGTCGCTTTCAACTGCATGGTCATATTACGACGAGGGTTTTACCCTCCATTCGCTGGAAACCCACAACCCAGCAACTCAAATTAACCTCATCCAGCCTGAGTGGGCCGGGAATAACCAGCATCACGAGGGTTCAATTTAGAACGGTCACCTATCCAAGTTCTAAACTCTCTAGACGTTGCTCAACTTCAGTGACAGAATGAGAACTGGTGCAATCAACGTACCATCGACGCTGGCTGATAACTTGTTAGTAATGAAATAGATATTGAGAAAGAAAATAGTTTAAAAGGAGCAAGGACTCTAATTGTTAAGTCTCTTCTGTAAATAAATTTCATTAAAAAAATAGTTAAGAAGTCACAATTGTCACATTGGATACATCAGTTTTCGTAAGATCGCTGAAGTTAAGCAACGTCCAGTGAGCTTAGTACTTGGTTGGTGACCCCAGGTTTGAACCCTTAGGATGCTGTCAATTCCCACTGCCGTCCGTTCGTATTTATGTAAAGTACAGAGGTTTATGTTCAGGCCAATGTGGTTTAGGAAAGTCCAGCAAATTGAGTGTGTATCCCTCGTTTGTGTATGAAATGACCTATGAAATATTATACGGTGGCGTTATCGTGAACGATGGTAGCTAGACAGTGGAGGAATGACTCAGCACTTCTACCACTGTCTTTACAAGGAGGCTAATAATTGAAAAGGGCCCCCAAAACCAAGCCAATGCTGGTCTACTCCCTGTTTATAGTCCCCTAGCCAGACGTATAACCTATATATCTTATGACCTTTAACCAAAAATACCTAAACTAAGAAATATACTAGAAAATAAAGCATTAAACTATTACTGTTATGATTATTCACATAAATGCGATTTTTTATTTCGAAAACACAGAAATATATTTTTTCCTCATAAAAAAAATCAAAGGAATAAAATAAATCTAATACAAAAATATTTTGCAAAGCAAACAATTTTTTCGAAATCTAAAATGATACCTCATAGTTTGAAAAATGATGCATTTAAAAATGTCTACGCTGTACAAGTTAGAAACTGCATCTGAACGCATGAATTCATTTTCGACTTGACGTTTGGTTTTCTCAACCGGTCCTTAGACAATTCAGGAGCTCTCACTGTCTAAATCAATTTGGTTTATAATAAATAAAAATTATGTACAGAGTAAAAATTAAAATTATAAGAAAGTCCATTGAACGAAATTTCCTACCAAAGCGAAGAGTGAATACAGGGTGAGAATGAGACAGAAGTATTGCGGATTTTCGCGATTTTGTGATATAAAAAATGAATGGGAAAGAGAGATTTTTCAAAGATAGATGGGTACATAGATTCGTCTGAAGTGATTTTTGAAAAGTAACAAAAATAGTACCAGAGTTTCCTTAAAGGATGAAAATTCGTTTTATACATTAAAATCAAGTGCGGTTACACTGACCCGGAAGTTGCGGGTTTGAATCCCGGTCGGAGCGGAAAATTCTGACCGAAATTTTCCGTTTCCGAAATGGCATGGATGTAAAGGTAAAGAAAGTGCCCTGAAGTAATGCGAAAGCGGTTCCGGGGTACACTTACTTAAAAAAAAAAAAAAAAAAAAAAAAAAATGAAAAAAATGGCCAGGTCGAGATGTCACTGCCCAGGTCCCGGCTCTGTGTAAGTTTCAAGTTAAAAGTTATCATATTTGTGTTAACCACTTTCGTGATGTCACAACTACTCTAACTCGCTTTACTAAATCTATGCTGAAACCGGGATTTGAACCACCGACCTCCAGGTTACAAGTCCGCCGCATTATTGATCGACCTACTTAAGTCGATTGCTCTGTGTATTAGTAGGTACATGAAAGATCCGGCCATACATATCTCATTAAATCTGCAGCCGTCAAAGATGTGACTAAAATTAAAAAAAATATTAACAAAATTTCGAGACAAAGAATTATAAAACACAATGTGACCAAAACTTCTTCAGAAAAAAAAAATTCACAAGAATTGTGGAACTCTCTAAAACACTTTACATGATTAACTAGCTATTTTTATGCAATTTTCTTTTACTTCCGAGAAATTTCTAATATTAAGGGCGGAATTAATAGACGTTTTTGTCATACCTCTGTGGCACTAAGTCACGGATTGCGTACTGTGTAAGAAAACCGACGCTTAGCAATGACTTGTGATATAGAATTTGTCTATTAATTTCGCCCTAGAACGCGGAAGTATTTTCTTTACTTTAAAAATTAAAAAAGAAAAGAAAATGAAACCAAACAAAAAGAAAAGAAAAAAACATTTCTCTTATACATAGACGAATAATAAATGGGAAATTTTTACCGTGCTTTTTTCATTTTTTTTTTAAACAAAAATTTCTACACAAAAGTATACTTAGTTTAAGTTACGAACACAAAAGAACAGGGAGGCAGTAAAGTTAAACAACTGCACTCGCATTAGAAGTATAGAGGTACCTGAGACACCGGTAAGACGTTGCAAGAATGTGTGTACACCCTATAACGAGGGTAAATATACTGTGTGAATCATTATACTAAGATTTAGTGCAAAGTTGTTCATTGTATATTTTTTTTTGTCTCGTCAGAAAATAAGAACAATCTGACGTTTCTGGGTTCGCGATAAATATTTGTAGAACAATTTAATGGACATGATATTATGAGATGGTTTTTTTTGTTTTTTTTTTTTTTTTAATTTGGATATTTTTAAACAATTCACTCTCGTGGTCTGTTAATGGTTAGACTATCGTAGTGACGAAATCCACACAGATATTTATAATTCGATATTGCACAGAACAAGATAAAATTAATTCAATAGTGGAAAACAACACACACATTCTCTGGAACTTTCTTTACCAGTGCTTTTGAGAGAGGCAGATTTTTTTTTTTTTTAACTTGCGATATATTTGACAGGAATTTTGACTTCTAGGTATGTTACAATTGTTATAAGTAGGTACATAAAAACAAATCCTCTTTTTTCATTCTCATAAACTTCTAAGTTTGAAATTGATATTAAATCTCTATGAATCGTCTTGTTTTTATTTTCTTTTTAGGTAAGGTATGGATTTTTTAGGGTTTAACGTCTCTTTCTACTGCATAGTCATATCACGACGGGGGTGTGACCCTCCATTCGCAGGAAACTCACAAACCTGCTACCCACATTAACCTCACCCAGCCTGGGTTGGGTCGGAATGCCAGAATCTCTAAAAGAGAATTGTATGACACTTTTTAAAATAAGTTCTTTAAAAAAAGTTCATGTAGAAGCTCATACTGACTCCCTCAGAGGTACACTAAGTTTAGTATAACAGCAAAATTATGTCTAAATAAAACAAGTTACTATGAAAACACCAAAAATTACAAACACAAATACATAAAAACAACAGATCCTTCTTCAATCTACCTTGGGTGACTTTCAGTTAGCTCAACGAAGCAAAAGACAGGAAATTAAACTGTGGAAGAGATGTAACAAAATAAATATTAGAAGTCTTTTTCGACCGTTGGCGTAGCGAGACTTCCTAGTGTTAGGGCGAAATTAATAGACATTTTGTAATACATCTGAGGACGTACTTTTTTAAATGCAAAATTAACACCTGACTCGAACGAATGAATCAGATTCTGACTATTAATTTTGCCCTTAGCCGATAGGATAGATAAGATAATTGTCAAATGAAGAGAATAGTATAGGCATTATCAGCAGCCTTGATAAATTTTCGTTTTTATTTGGTTTTCCTGAAAAATACATTAGGAATTAAAAAGAGGAAAAAGAAAGAGCTGGTAAATGATATTAAAAAATAAAAATTCTCATCAGTGTAATATGTAATGATAATAATGGGCCCTTTAGTGGAAAATAACCACTAGGCGAGGTTAATGCTCAAAGCACTTTCTACCACCTGGCCCTCAGAGTATAAATATTATTGGGTGAAATACTCGAAATATTTTTATTGTAAATATGAATGTATGTATGTATGTATTAAGTCGAATTTTATCTACGAATTTGGTTAAATTTGATACATTTTCAGGTCTCGAACTGTAACCTCCTTATTCGCAGCCCACTACTTTAAAATGTGAACTGCGAGCGTTGTTTTCAAACCAGGGATGAAGAAGATCAAACATTATGTCTAAACAAACGAGACAAAACTAGCTTATGTTTAAGGGTTGGGTGAAAGAGATTGCCACAGGCAATAACCCCGCCCTTTAGGTAGGACATTTCCTCTTTTTTTTCCTTCTTGTATATTTGTTTAATCTTTTTGTTTTTTCTTTATATTTCATTGTGTTCTACTGTATATATTTTTTGTTCTACCTAATAAAGCTTTTTTTTAAAAAAACTCGAAGTTATCATATTTGTGTTAACCACAATCGCGATGTCGCTCAAACTCGCCTTACTAAATTATCGCGGAACTCGGGACTCGAACCATCGACCTCCAGGTTACGAGTCCGCCACCTCATCGATCCAGCTATCAAGGTTGGCTGTATAATTTGTTGTAAAGTATTCTAATTTTTTAAGTAAGTTTTAAACATGATTTTATTAATTTAATTCATGGCTGTTCTAATTATGAAAGAAAAAAAAAACATTTGTTTATAGTTTTATTTGCTTCTACCAAAAGGTCCTGGGCGTAACTGTTCCGCCCTGTCTAGACATTACGTTCAAAACGTGTAATCAAAGCACGATCCTCTCTATTAACTCAACTTATAAAAATTTACAGACTATAACACCAAAACGCAATGAAAAAAATTCAGGGTAAATAAAAAGCATGAGACCAAATCGCCATTACAAATATGACAACGTTCGTATGGTACCAAAAGAAGAATTAGAAGAAAAAGCAATTAAAAAAAAAGAAAAAAAGAAGAAGTAAAAATCCATATCCTTATCTTGAGTTCGTCCATGCTAGGTAAAATTCACCTTTCAAACCATTTTTTTTGTTACAGAAGAAAAACGAGCGACTTAAAAAAATCAGTGTATTGGTAGAGTGAACTAGGAAACCTACAAGAGCTATCATATTTGTGTCCATCACGATGTGATATCACAGTAACTCATAATTCTATATCTTTATTACTAAATCTTTGCTGAGCTTGGGACTCCAACCACCGACCTCCGGAATATAAGTCCACCGCCTTATCAATCAGGCTTGAAAATCTCATACCCAAAGAAAAAACTTATCTGCTCGATTAGGACTTTCGAGTCCCTATATTCCAGCAGTTATTTAGGTGGCATCATTTAAGTGGTCAAATTTCTCAAGTACATAGCTATGAGAAAGTTGCATTGGGTGGGACCCGGAAAGACGAATCCCCAAGTTTTCTAGATTACCACCCTTAATATCATTCAACTACCAATCTTTTTCTGCGTTCTTCTGTTTTTAATTCGTTCAAATAGTAGTATAGAGACAAATAGTAGTAGTATAGAGACAAATAGTAGTATAGGTGCAGATAGTAATAGAGACATAAACCTTGTTATACTCGTATGTACCTGTATTCAAATAAATAAAAATATTCATTCATTACTCTTTAGTGAAAGGTAACCACCAGGCAATGTTAATGCTCAAAACATTTTCTACCACTTAACCCTCAGTGTCTTAGAATTGTGTGGTCACTCAAATTAATGCACTGTGTGGGATTCGAACCAACGGACCCCTACGCTACCTAGATTGACTAGCACGTTAACCACTTGACTACTAGTGCACCTTTTTTTCATTTATTAATTCATAAATAAGCAAACCTCGCTAGTATACTTGACACTACACACTGATATTTGTAAGCGATACTCTAGCCTACTATACATAGTTTCTGAGGGCCAAATTTGACAAGGGCGGAGGGTTAAATCAGACAAGGATGAAGTATGGAGAATGTTGGGTTTAAGTTTTAGAGAGAGAGAGAAAAAAGAAAATATAGATTTTTTCATGAATTTTATTTTTACTCAGCATCGATGGCGCTTTTAATGCACCGGCTCTCGTAGGATCACCGAAGTCAAGCAACGTCCAGCGAGGTGAAGACTTCGTAATGCCTGGCACTCCGGCCCAACTCAGGCTGTGTCAGGTCAATGTGGGTAGCAGGTTTGTGAGCTTCCTGCGAATGGAGGGTAACACCCACGTCTAGAAATGATCTAGCTGTTGAAGGGGACGTAAAAACTAAACTAAAAAAATAACTTATTTTCCTTTTTCACAGAAAACAGGGGACTTTGCGTTGAGCAATGGCTATTACTTTCAAACTCACAGCAGAATTTCGTGTCCATAAGAAAAGTCCACCTACATTCTGGTAGTGCAAGGATTGTATGGCCGCCCAGATCCAATGCCTAGGTTCGAAAATTTTCCCTGATAACCATCCTAGATATCCTTTCAGGAGTGGTTTTAGCCGCAACTCGGTGAGAATCACACTGGCTACTTCAACCTCACCCAACCTGAATGGGGCCGGAATTGTCATTCCCGAAAACTATTTGTTTATAATTTTACTTCTCGGATAATGACAGATTATTTTTTTAAAATCTGACCAGCCACTCAGTAGTAAATTTTTTTTCATCATATTTGTGTTAATCACTATCGTGATATCACAACTACTCAAGCCCTGTTTACAAAATCTTCGCTGAAACCGGGACTTGAACCAGTTGAACCACCGACCTGCAGGTTACAAGTTCGCCGCCTTACCGATCAAGCTACCGAGATCAGTTTTCCAACCTCTCAGTAATTAAAGTCACCCTTCACAGTCGAGATCCTTGTAATTTGGCCCTTCGTATATACATTGTACATTTTCTTAAAGTTATAACCCAAGAGCGGAATTAATAGACGCATCAACTGTACCTCTGTGGACTTCAGTCTACATTTTGCGTATTGTATTAAGCGGGGACTTATTTTTCGTACGAGCGCCCGAGAGGTAATAATAATAATAATAATAATATCGCCTTATTTATACCGCCCGATAAGGACTATTAAAGTCCCATTATTCCAGCAGTAAGCCCAAGACGTATTTTTACGTGGTAAAAATCCCAAATGGGAGGATAACTTGTCATGTCCCGGCTGGATTTCGAACCCACGACCTCTGGAATCTCTGGATTCACCGAGTGCCGCCTTTACCACTGAGCTACCGGGACAGGTAAAAACCTCTCTAACTCCCAACATTCAAAACTCCCACTCTTATTGGAGTGTGAGGGTCAATGTTGAGATTAGGAGAAATAATGTCGTAATGAGAATAGACAGTGTGTGGTTGGTGTACACCACTTAAGTGAGGACACTACAGTACGATACTATGTTTATCCTGCAAGAATGAGACTAAAGAGTCCCTGTACTCGATCAGTATAAACAAAGTCTCATTTATTGGTGAAAAATATCAAACACTTCGGCCGAGGTGTGAAGAACGCCTATTCAAATAAAGAGACATATATTATACAAAACTAAGGCTGAAGTCCAAACTTGTGACCACGATTTGTCTGATAATTTCGCTCTTTTTTTTTTTTGGTTTAACGTCGCTTTCAACTGCCATGGTCATATCACGACGGGGGTTTTACCCTCCATTCGCAGGAAACTCACAAACCTGCTACTCACATTGACCTCACCCAGCCTGAGTGGGGCCGGGAAAAGCCAGCGTCACGAGAATTAGAATTTGAATGGTCACCCATCCAAGTCTTAACCTCGCTGGATGTCGCTTAACTTCGGTGTTCTGCAGGGAACCGGTGTATTCAACATGCCATCGTAATTTCGCTCTTAATGTTAGTTCAATTTCATGATTCTTGTATACACTATGAATTTCACTATTAAAACCTAATAAATAAGCTATCTCTATTTACACTGTACAGAGACGCCTGGGTCCCGACCTATACTATTTTGTACACAAACACACAGTGGAGTAAATCGTATAAATAAAATCTGTATCGCGGTTCAACCAACCCTACGTATCAGTAGTCAACTCGCATGAAAACACAGAAATCGGAAGATTCCTCTAATCGAAAGATTTCAGTTATAGGAAGATTCCAGAAATTGGAAGATTCCAGAAATCAGAAGATTCTTCTCATCGTAAGAACTTAACTGATTCGAAAGATTTCAGTTATAGGAAGATTCCAGAAATTGGAAGATTCCAGAAATCAGAAGATTCTTCTCATCGTAAGAACTTAACTGATTGAAAGTTATCATATTTGTCTTAATCACAATTGTGATATCACAACTACTCAAACTCGACTTAACCTGGGACTCGAACCACCGACCTCCGGATTACAAGTCCGCCGCCTTATCGATGAAGCTACTGAGGTAGTCTTTCGACTATCATTGAAAGATTCCAGATATGGAAAGATCCCACGAAAAACGTGATGTCATACGAGGTATGAGTGGTGAGGTGTAGGTAGACAAAAAAATACTAACTTTCCGCTAACACACATTGAGAACTCTGTCGGTCAGATAAAACACAAAAAAGGAACAATAACTTATAACTTTTTCTTTGTAACTTTTCCTTTATCAAAGAACGGGAAGTGAAAGTTACAAATCATAGTTCTCATACATTATCATATTTGTGTTAATCACTTTCGTGACGTCACAACTACTCAAACTCGCCGAATCTACGCTGAAATCGGGACCTGAACCACCGACCTCCAGGTTACAAGTCCACCGCCTTATCGATCAAGCCGGCCGGGTATAAGTCAGCCACCCTATTAAATAAGTCAAAAAGACTCGGATATTACTTAAAACACCCGATCGGTCAGATAACACTCCCTGTGACCACCAATAAAGTTTTGGCGATTCAGTTGAGTTTTTTGTGCCCAAATAATTTTGCAGTGATGGGTTTTACCAACAAAAAAAAACTTGGTTTTCGGAGGGAAAATCTAAGATAAACCAAAAAGATCCCGATTCGCCCAGAGACCATGGTTCAGCGAAATGAAGCTCTACCGACTTGGTTGAACATGAGTTTGGTTGAACAACAACAACAACAACATGAGTTTAGTGTACCGCAGCTAAAATTCGGCTGTGGCTTCATTACTGATGACTCTCTCTAGAAGTGGATTCAGACGGAATGGTCAGCATCTAGCCGAAAGTATCCGAATTCAGACGAAAGTATCCGGATTCAGCCGAAAGTATCCGGATTCAGCCGAAAGTATCCGGATTCAGTCAAAAGTATCCGAATTCAGACGAAAGTGTACGAATTCAGTCGAAAGTATCCGAATTCAGCCGAAAGTATCCGGATTCAGTCGAAAGTATCCGAATTCAGCCGAAAGTGTACGAATTCAGCCGAAAGTATCCGAATTCAGCCGAAAGTATCCGGATTCAGTCGAAAGTATCCGGATTCAGCCGAAAGTGTACGAATTCAGTCGAAAGTATCCGAATTCAGCCGAAAGTATCCGGATTCAGTCGAAAGTATCCGAATTCAGCCGAAAGTGTACGAATTCAGCCGAAAGTATCCGTATTCAGCCGAAAGCATCCGAATTCAGCCGAAAGTATCCGAATTCAGCCGAAAGTTTCCGGATTCAGCCGAATGAAGCTCCGAAATTTCGGTGGAATACGAGTAGTCTGGTAGTCCGAATAGAGCTGTGTCTGGACTTAGTTGAATATGAGCTTCGTATAACACTGATGACTCTTTCTAGAAGTGGATTCAGTCGGAATGGTCAGCATCTAGCCGAAAGTATCCGAATTCAGCCGAAAGCATCCGAGTTCAGCCGAAAGTATCCGAGTTCAGCCGAAAATGTCCGAATTCAGCCGAAAGTATGCGTGTTCTGCCGAAAGTATCCGAGTTCAGCCGAAAGTATCCGAATTCAGCCGACAGTATCCGTGTTCTGCTGAAAGTATCCGAGTTCTGCCGAAAGTGTCCGAATTCAGCCGAAAGTATCCGTGTTCTGCCGAAAGTATCCGAGTTCTGCCGAAAGTATCCGATTTCAGCCGAAAGTATCCGTGTTCTCCTGAAATTATCCGATTCAGCCGAAAGTGTCTGAATTCAGCCGAAAGTATCCGTGTTCTGCCGAAAGTATCCGTGTTCTGCCGAAAGTATCCGAATTCAGCCGAATGATGCTCCGGAATTTCGGTGGAATACGAGTAGTCCGAATAGAGCTGTGTCTGCACTTAGTTGAATATGAGCTTCGTATAACACTGATGACTTTTTCTAGAAGTGGATTCTACCAAAATGGTCAGCATCTAGCCGAAAGCATCTGAATTCAGCCGAAAGTATCCGGATTCAGCCGAATGAAGCTCCGGAATTTCGGTGGAATACGAGTAGTCTGGTAGTCCGAATAGAGCTGTGTCTGCACTTAGTTGAATATGAGCTTCGTGTAGCCAGGGTGACCTTCCAGCTGCTTGGCGCAGAAGGGACAGAAGGACTCGAACCCGTTGGTACCCAGAGGGATGCCTATGCGAGACCAGTACCTGGCGAGAAACACAACATAAATTAAATAATAATAACCCCGAAAGTGTTTTCCTATGGAAAAATCCATTGGACCACCAAGGGGGATAGCCACGGGAGAGAAAAAGATGGACTACACAAAGTCCATCGTAAATAACCTCCTCACATTATGAACCAAACAACTTCAGGAGACTTGATCTTCGGATCCGCTCCTGAAGTTACAACACCAGGAGAATTGACCATATGATCCGCTCCTGGTGTAATACCCTTTGAAAGGTAATAATTACCTTCCAAAGGAGAGAAAGTGGAAGAAATAACAATAATAATAAAAATAATAATAATATGTCCATGCTACCCGGAAAATTCAACCTGTCAGAGATACAAACCTGTGCTGTTTTGGGGACAGCTCATATATTACGGAAATTTGGAATTTAATTTTATAATGTAACCAATGTCTAAAAAATATTTTTTACTTTTGATGTTGGTTGTGATATACAGATATGAATAAATATATCTTGGTTATTTATGCCATAATAATAATAATAATATCACCTTATTAATACTGCCTGTCACATTTTTGTCACAATACTGGAGGTCACATCACAACTGATGAGAACCAGCATCACAAAATAATCACCTCGCTGGAAGTTGCTTAACTTCGGTGATCCTACGGGAACCGGCTCATTTTGAATTTAATCCTGTTTCATAATTTGGTTCTTAAGGCCGTATCTTGAAACAGGATTAAATATCTAGCATTTGTTAATGCAACTAACAGCTGATATTGATGCGCTCTGCTGTAGAAATTCCCACTAGAGGGCGTGTTAAGGGATAATGTAGAATTAATAATAATAAAATCGCCTTATTTAATACTGCCTGATTAAGACTACTAAATTCCCATTATTCCAGCAGTAAGCCCAAGACGTATTATTACGTGGTAAAAATCGCAAATGGGAGGATAACTTACCATGTCCCGGCTGGGTTTCGAACCCGCGACCTCTGGAATATCTGGATTCACAGAGTGCCGCCTTTACCACTGAGCTACCGGGACAGAATTAGCTAGTCTAATTTTGTTTGATAATTTGGCCCTCAGTGGAGCGTGCACCAACTTACTTGACCGTGTTCTCGGTGGCCATGTGTCCACAGGGGTTGAAGCAGTAGGGACCGGTGTCTTTCGTGTCCACGTAGAATGAGGGTTCGATACCCATACACAGCTTGACCACGCTGCTGCTCTGTAGGGCGAGAGGAAATATGAGTTAGTGGCTGTTGTTAATAACATTTCCGTGTCCGTGAGATAGGGGCAGATACATGTTGTTGTTGTTGTTGTAGCGACGTTTCCCCTTTGAGCAATACATCAACATCCTCTTCTTCCTTGTTTGGTAGGTCCAGGAAGTTTGCAACCTATATTGGATGAGACCACATTTGCAGCCTCCGTGGCGTAAGCAGCCTCCGTGGCGTAATGGTTGTGACTACTGCCCATAGTCCAGAGTTCCCGAGTTCAACTCCCGGCTGGGGCAGATTTTTTCGAAGAAAATTCTGTTCCATCCAAACACGTGAGGCTGCCATTTCCGGCCCTACCCAGGCTGGGTGAGCTTAATGTGGGTAGCTGGTACGATTCCCAGCGAATGGAGGGTAAAACCCCCGTCCTAATCTAGGACGTTAAATCAAATAGAATCGTTGGCGTTAGGAAGGGCATCCAGCCGTAAAAAATGTGCCAAAACCAATCAACATTAAACATGAGGTTGAACAACGTCAACCCTGCTTGAGCGGGATAAGACAGATTAAAAGAAGAAGAAGAAGATTGGATGAGACCACAGATCTGAGATGGTCAGATGTGTTGAATTTTCAGTGCATGAGAATAAATGATGCACGTCATGTATACCAGTATACCATTACCAAATTTAGGGCAGGTGTTGTTTACTTCGTTGTGGGACCGATACATAAATCACGGTAGTGAGAGGATTATATGAACGCCCAGATCCAATGTATATCCCCACCTTCAACACAAGATTTTTATCGTTTGAAGGTGGGTATACCCATGGGGCCTATTCACTTACTTCTTTAAGACACATGGGGACAGGGCCTATTCACTTACTTCCTTAAGACACATGGGGATGGGGCCTATTCACTTACTTCATTAAGACACATGGGGCCTATTCACTCACTTCTTTAAGACACATGGGGCCTATTCACTTACTTCCTTAAGACACATGGGGCCTATTCACTTACTTCCTTCAGACACATGGGGATGGGGCCTATTCACTTACTTCCTTAAGACACATGGGGCCTATTCACTTACTTCCTTAAGACACATGGGGCAGGTGCGCAGGCTGGAGTGGGTCTCCTGGCCCCAGTCGTGCAGGCCCTGCACGTGTCCACAGTTCAGGTACACGTAGGGCTGCTGCTTGTTGTTCACGACTGACTTGCGGGGGATGACCAGGGTGTTGAGGCCCACGGGACACACGGGCCGGGCCGCGTTCAGCTTCTCTATCAGCTCCTCCAGGTAGTCTTTCGTCTGGGGGATAGAATAGTATTTTTTTTTTAAAACATCCATATTTATTGCCATAGGCAATAACCCCGCCCTTTAGTTAGGACATATGTTTTCAAATATTTTCTATTCTTTTTCATTTTTAATTTTTTTTTTTTTAATTCTTTTCATTTTTCACTGTTAATATTATTATTTATATGTACATAATGTCCTTTTGTATCTAATAAAGAATTATATAATAATAATATAACTTGTACCTACCCATATGTATAACTATAGGCCTATTTTTCTTTTGGATTAAAAAAACAATTCCAGGTTCGATATTTCCATTTTATTCCAAGGTCAACTTCACCACATTCGTAAAAGAAAAATGCGTTTCAGTACTTTTAAAGATAAACAATGGACTTAACCTATAAAAGAACTGGAAGCAAGAATTTTCTACTTCCATTTTGGTCAACTTTGGAAGAGGAAATTTTTCCTCTTCCCAAAAGAAAAATGACTTGCTTCCAGTTTGGTTCATTTAATTCCCGTTTGGTTAATTTTGGTTAGAAAGAAAAATACGGCTCATGATTTCTATGTAAAAAATATAAAAAAAAGGAGAAGAAAATGATTATTATTATTATTATTTTTGTTTGGTATCTCCTCTTGAGGAGTTGAAACACCCCCGATAGGGTGTTACACCAGGAGCAGATCTATGATCAAGTGTCCTGGTGTTGCTCTCTTCACAGTGTGGGATTCAAGTTGGTGAACTTCATTGTCCACCGTATTCTCTCCCGTGGCCATTCCCAATGTGGTCCCGTCATTAATCTGATAAGAAAACACTTTTGGGGTTTCGGAATGGTTCCAAACAGCCACTTTTGCACATTTTGAACTGTTCTTTGTGCTAACTCTAACAATGATGGTCGATTTTTTTGGACAGGTTTGAGGCGTTGCCGAATCCTCCATTTCTTGTATCTCCATGATCGGAGCTAAGTAGCGCGTCACTTAACTTAAAGAGAAGAGATGGACAGCTCTGGTGGGCGTGGCGAGCATGAAATATTCTTCTGTCAATCACACACTCTTGTTAAAAAACAACATATTTCATATGCTAACCTACGGACCTCAGTAGCTTGAACGATAAGGCGGCGAACTTGTAACCTGGAGGTCGGTGGTTCAAGTCCCCCCGTTCTCAGCGTTGATTTAGTAAAGCGAGTTTGTGTTTGTGATATCACGAGAGTGAATTACACAAATATGATAATTTGAACTTTATACGCTAACTTGGAGTGTATGACCATAGAAATGACATGCACTACTAGAATCTAATGAAAGATATACTAGATAAGGTAAATAGACCGACAACACAAAATCGGACTGACCATCGCTCCAGCACTATTTACTAGTGTTTGCGTTCACTCAAACATCAGTGAATGTATGTATGTATGATTTTTATCTGTGGTGAAGCACAAGGGGTTTTCACAATTTTTGTGGGTAGCGCAGCATCACTAAGAGCCTCCTTCACTTTAAATTGATTCCAATTCTATTACAGTGATTTCTTTTTACTCTGGTAATGCCGCCACAGGTCGTTACCCTCACAAGTAAAAACTCATTTTTCCTCACTCACAACTCACATTTTAAGTGGACCCCGAACATCCAAGTACAGAGCGGAAAAATTCCTGCCCCGGCGGGGGATCGAACCCAGGTTACTGTTCGTGCAATACTTCACTTGGCCAGGGTGACTTCGAAGCTCGGTGTTTCTTGCGTTTTCCTCTGATAGGCACTGGTTCCGGGCCTCCTGATATCAGAAACTCGACTGGGTTTATCCATCTCTAACTCTGCGATTATCCGGCCAGATAATTATAGCAATCGGTTCTGGTTAATCCTAACCACTATAATTATTCCAGCAGACGGATTTGATTTGACCTTCACTGACCTCAGTTGCTCATTCGCGGCGGTGGACTCGTAACCTGAAGGTCGTTGGTTCACGCCTTAAGCTTGGGTATTTTTTGTAAGGTGGATTTCAGTAGACTTAACGCTTGTGATTGACACAAATATGATGAACATTTTTTCATCATATTTATTTCTGAATAAGTGTTGTGCAGAAAAAACACACTCAGTAAATCATGAAATCTCAATACTAAGTTAAGTTATCATATTTGTGTTAATCACTTTCGTAATATTACAACTACATTAAAACTAGCTTTACTAAATCTACGCTGAAACCAGGACTTGAACCAACGGCCTCCAGTTTACAAGTCCACCGCTTTATCGCTTTATTCAGTCATGTCTTTTAGCTAGCCTTGCGTGTGTAGCAGTAGTTATTAATGAGGGGAACGTCATAGAATTTATTGACCTACAGAATCGTGAGGGAAGGTTTAGTGAATGTCTATTTACGTCAGAGAAACAACGTCATCTATTGTTTGACCTACATTATGTGCATACATTGTACAAATGTGCATACATAGAATATTGTGGCCACACGGAAACGGAATTTTCCCGCAGTTGAATTTTCATTGATGAATAATAAAGGTCAAGTTTTTTTTTTTTTCTTTTTTTATGAGATACCTACTTTGACCCGCAGTTGACCTTTTCATTGATGGATCGTAGAGGTCAAGTTTTTTTTTTCTTTATTTTTGAGATACTTTGACCCGCAGTTGTTGACCTTTTCATTGATGGATGGTATAGTTCAAACTTTTTTTTTCTTTTCTTTTTTGAGATACATATTATGTACGTATCTATATTTTTCGTGTTCCTCGCATATTTATTTATTTTTAAACAATATCTTTGATATTTACCTATTTACTTTGTCTCCAATTCATACTGTTTACATTTATAATACATTTTATTTCATTTGTAAAAGACACCTTGTCGTAAATAAATATGTCATTTACCATTAAAAAAAAAAAACTTTGATTGAACTCTATTAAAAAATGTAATTATCTTTTGTTTTTGTATAATACATATAAAGATAATGTATCAATTAGGTAATTTAATTTATATTATCCAATTATTTCAAATGTAATAAAATATTGAATGCAGCATAATTACCATGGGTACAGTAACACAAAACAACGCAGTCATTATAATACAATCAATGTTTTATTAGAAGGCCCATTAATATCATTAATAAAAGATAAGGTTCTCATTAAATTAATTCGTAATTATAATTTTCTTGGAACTCAGTTTTAACCGCGGTGGGTAACAAAGTGTCATTCACTAGTATTATCATTTTTACTGTTAACATACTTCATAATTTAACTTTAATTTTAATATATAAATAATAATAATAAATCATTTGTTTTTTTTTTCTTTTCTTTTGTATTTTTTTTCAATTGGACCCATCCTAAGCCATTTTTATTTGGCTTATAAGATCATGAATATGGACGGACTGTATGCATCTTCGTGTGGCCGCATTGTTTAGGTGAAATAGTAAGAGATAGCAAAATTTTTTATGAGAAATGACCTCAAGAAAATGCTTTAAAGCTGAATGCATTTTCCACGACCTAACCCTCAAGAGTCTTACTATTATTTGGTCACATACTTACCTAATGAGGAAAAATTCATGCATTGGGTGGGATTCGAACCAACAGATCCCTACCCTACCTGGATTACCAGACTAGTGTAATTGTTATACTGATATTTCTTTCCACTGTCAAAGCTTTAAAATTTTACAGGTATTTTTTCTTTTATTGTATTTTTTTCGTGTCAATGATGGTTGTATCATGGTGGTGGAAGGATTAATGATTAATGGGGGTATTAACCGCCCTGAACGCCTAGAAGCAATGTTCGGGGATCCTTTCATGTCCTGTGTGAGTGTAATGTGTAGTGCTGTTTAAAATACTATGAATTTTGTTTGATTTGGATGTCTAAAATGTGTCTAAAATATTTCTTGAAAAATCTTTCAATTTTTATGTTGTCTTGTCTGGTTAAAATCTGGCTGAATGACAAACACCGTGAATGTAAATAATAATATTGCCTTATTTATACTGCCAGAGTAGTACTATTAAGTCCCATTATTTCAGCAGTAAGCCCAAGACATATTATTATGTGGTAACAATCCCAAATGGGAGGGTAACTTGTCATGTCCCGGCTGGGTTTCGAACCCACGACCTATAGAATCTTTGGCTTGACAGAGTGCCGCCTTTACCACTGAGCTACCAGGACAGACAAATAGCATGGCTTATTTAGACTTAACGGTGATTGGCCATAGCTAACTTACCAGTGATTTGGACATAGCTAACTTACTGGTGATTTGACCATAGCTAACTTACCGTGATTTGGCCATAGCTAACTTGCCGGTGATTTGGGCCATAGCTAACTTACCGGTGATTTGGCCAGGTCTTAATAATCCATAGCTAACTTACCGGTGATTGGCCAGGTCTTAATAAGCATAGCTAATTTACCGGTGATTTGGCCATAGCTTAACTTACAGTGATTTGACCATAGCTAACTTACCGGTGATTTGGCCATAGCTAACTTACCGGTGATTTGACCATAGCTAACTTACCGGTGATTTGGCCATAGCTAACTTACCGGTGATTTGGCCATAGCTAACTTACCATGATTTGCCATAGCTAACTTACCGGTGATTTGGCCATAGCTAACTTACCGGTGATTGCCATAGCTGACTTACGTTGATTTGGCCATAGCTAACTTACCGGTGATTTGGCCATAGCTAACTTACCGGTGATTTGGCCATAGCTAACTTACCGGTGATTTGGCCATAACTAACTTACCGGTGATTTGGCCATAGCTAACTTACCGGTGATTTGGCCAGGTCTTAATAAGCATAGCTAACTTACCGGTGATTTGGCCAGGCCTTCCGCGGACCTCCAGAGCAGCGTGGCTCCACACAGGTCTATCAGGGTGCCATCCTGCAGGATATTACTCACACTCGCCACCTGGGGGAAGAAAAATGAACTTATCATCATGACTGGGCAATTGAGTTCCCTCCGAACACGTGAGACTGGCGTTTCCGGCCCTACCCAGGCCGGGTGAGGATAATGTGGGTTGCTGGTACGATTCCCAGCGAATGTAGGGTGAAACCCCTTCCTCAAAACCTCAATCCTGACTCTCAAATTGGGTGGAGGAGATTGCCAAAGGCAATAACCCCGCCCTTTAGTTAGGACATATATTATGTGTACATTTATTTATTTTTACATTATTTTCTTCTTCTCTTATATTGAATTTTAATTTGTAATTATTTATGTTGTTATAATATGTCCTATTAATAAAGTGTAAATCAATAATATCGTTAAACCCAACTAGAATCAACTGGTCACAATAGATCTACATAGAGGTCGGTGTGACAATTGGGGCTTCTTTTGTGGAACTCCAACCAGTCTGTAATAATAATAGTGGAATGCGGAGTGTGTGAGGGACACTATACCAAGCACTAGAGCGCTTGATGAAATCTTTTACCAATAATTTTAATGTACATGTTATGTATTTTATTTATTATGTTGTATTATTTTTAAAATAAAGTCCTTAAGGTATATTCACCTTCTCAAAAAATAATAGTGGCTGGATAATGTTGGTATCTAGTAGTCTACGTGGCCGAGAGGAGAAGCGCACTAGACTTGCACGCACGGGGACGATCACCAGCAGCGCAGAAAATTTTGTGATGTCCGGGGTCCGCTCATGACTCGTAAGGAAAAATAAGCAGCTCCTTTCATAATAATAATTCCGTGCCCGTGAGTTAGGTATTGATACCTAAATCACGGTGGCGAGAGGATTATATGGACGCCCAGATCCAATGTCTAGGCTCCTTTTATGTCCATTGATTCTATTTGGTTTTAACGTCCTGACGAGGTAGACAGGACGGGGGTTTTACACTCCATTCGCTGGGAATCGTACTAGCTATCCACATCAACCTCACCCAGCCTGGGTAGGACTGCTTTGATAAGACATTGGGATATTTAAAGATACGGAAAAGTCCTATGATTCTGCGCTACCCACTAAAATTGATAACACAAATAAACACATTTATATATAGCAATTGCTTTGTACTGATTATTACAGGAAAAAAAACATGAAAATTCACCCACCTGAACACCCTTCTGAGGGGCGGAGCGAGTTTCTCGCACGGAGAAGATCCCGCCCCCTACCGACACCTCCCGCCACATGGGCGCCTGTTGCCCCTCCCCCGAGTAGGAGAACGCCCCGTTGGGCGGATGCATCAGGAGAATGCCATTGGTCGTCAGTCCGTCTATCACTTCGTGCTGCTCCTGCCATTTGGTGGCCTTCTCCTGAGGGACAGAAAGGGATTGGCATTGTTAGGTTTAGACATTTTACGTCAAACATGTGTGAATGATATTATAAGAAAAAAAAAATAATTAAATAAATAAATGCCCTCCATAAGGAGGAGGCCCATGCTCCGTAAGGGGTGCCGAAGGGCTTATTATTATATTATTATTATGTGTGAATGACTTCCAGGAATACAAGAGTATAATATCAGATTATAATATGTAATAATAATATTGTCTTATTAATACTGTCCGATTAGGACTATTAGAGTCCTATTATTCCAGCAGTAATAATCCCAAGACATATTATTATGTGGTAAAAATCCCAAATGGTAGGATGACTTGTCATGTCCCCGGCTGGGTTTCGAGCCCACGACCTCATGAATCTCTGGATCCACAGAGTGCCGCCTTTACCACTGAGCTACCGGGACAGACTCACTAAAGAGTAATAATGATACTCTTTAGTGGAAGATAAACACAAGGCTATGTTAATGCTCAAAGCATTTTCTCCCACCTAACCTTCAGAGTCTTATTATTACGCGGTTACATATTCGAATGAATGAGGAAAAATTCTTAGATTGGGTGGGATTCGAATCAACGGATTATGCTACCTGGATTACTAGACTAGCGCCACTTGACTACCAATGCACCGAAGAGAAGTATAATATTAGAATTAGATAATATACTAGTATAATATTTAATAAAATATTCTGGACTGATTCGAGTCATTAAGTTTCGTCCTAATACAATGGCATGCCATATCATTCGTCCAAAATATTCATTGCTGATTGATTTCGACATGTAACCTTATGGATCATTCAAATTCATAATAAACTTTCATCAAATGACATTCTAGTTTTACATGAATCGAAAGGTGGACTATATTATGTAATAGGAATACATAGTATTATGTAATTTGGATTTGTATTACATACATAGTTCTGACAAGTTCAATTTGTTCAAGTTTAGATATAGTCTAGTCCTACCACAAGTATCGGCCATTCTGATAAAGCTATCCAAGTAGCCTTCAGACATTATTTTAATTAGTACACCAGTCAAATTAGATTGATTATGGTTAGTTACCGGTTCCATTCCCCACAAACAGCAGTCCATATGATCCACTGCGATGAAGGCACGGTTTTCTGTCACCGTTACCATAGCAACGTAATGATTGACTGTACGCTTTTGTCGTCGTTCCCATGACAACTTAATGACAACACTGTCACCGTTCCCATAGCAACGTAATGTATGGCATTGCCGGAACTATGCGGTGTAGGTACCGTTACATTAGACTGAGACATATTGGTTTCAACTTCTAACCAGACCAGTGCAGTAGCAGTTGCTAGCAGAACAGGTATGTACTGAATGTCCTTAATAGCTAGGTGTAACTAATGTATTCAGTGCACTGGTAGTCAAGTGGTAACGCGCTAGTCTGCTTATCCAGGTAGCGTAGGAATCCGTTGGTTCGAATTCCACCTATTGCATCAATTTTTTTCTCATTAATTTGAGTATGTGGCAACATAATAATAAGACTCTGAGGGTTAGGTGTTAGAAAATGCTTTTAGCATTAACTTCGCTTTGTGGTTGATTTCTACTACAGTGCTATTATTATTATTTTCTTGGGGAGCTACAATCTATCCTCGCTTGTAAGTGTTGGCTAGTCAGTTATCTGTTTAGGTAAAGTCCTCTAGCAAGACACTGGTTTTTACTCTGTTTAACTGCAAGATAGCCTAGCTTGTTAGGGTTGTCTCGTCCGTTTTTTGTTTATAGTCTTCTAGCAAGAAACTGGTCTTCTCTCTATTTAACTGCAAGATAGCCTGGCTTGTAAGAGTTGGCTAGTCTGTTCTCTGTTTTTAGTCCTCTAGCAAGACACTGGTTTTCTCTCTGTTTGACTGCAAGTTAGCCTTACTTGTTAGGGTTGGCTAGTCTGTTTTCTGTTTATAGTTCTCTAACGAAACACTGGTTTTCTCCTTGTTTAACGTCCCCCAGCCAGACATATTATGTACGTGGCACACCACTATGGTACAATGAGCTAATAAACGATACCACGAACTATAGCTGTACTTAACATAATGCGGGACTTATGACATAACGATACAACTCTCTCAACCATTTCCTATGATATGACTGCTAGATGACACAATCCACAAATTTAGTCACATTCACTATAGAGTTACATGGGTTAGTATATTTAAATTTATACAATCCTATTAATATGTTACAGATTGTTAGAGCTAGAGTAGATCCCCAGATTGTTAGAGCTAGAGTAGATCCCACAGGAAAGTTGACTAGCCCTAGTTCTTTCTGGGCGAATAATTAGGCTGACGAAACAGTTGGAATTATAAATTGTCTTGCTCTTGTGTGATGAAAGAGTGTACCTAATAGGAGGGTACAAGAGAATTTTTTTTATCAAATTCTTCATTGCATTTTTAAGTGGTTAAATCTAGAACCGCTTTCGCATTACTTCAGGGCACTTTACCTTTACATCCATGCCATTCCGGAAACGAAAAACTGGGTTAGAATTTTCCGCTTCGGCTAAGATTCGAACCCGCAACCTCCAGGTCAACAACCCATGCTCTTAACCACTGAGCCACGAAGGTCGGCTTATTTATACGATACTAGCGGGCCGCTTTGCTTGCCGAGGCATGGCCGTGAAAGCAAAAAATCCTTTTTCGCCAATGGCAGGTGTTGTAGTGGGAATTTCAAAAAATCCCGTCTTATTGCACATCTAGATTATAAGACAAAGCTACCTACCAAATTTCAGCTCCCTAGGACTTACGGTTTGGGCTGTAGAGCGATGATCAGTCAGTCAGTGGTCAGTCAGTGACTTTGACATTTATATATTAAGATAATGAGTCTCATTATTGTAAAAATCCTAAATGGGAGAATAACTTGTCACGTCCCGTCACTCCCGGATGGGTTTCGAACTCGCCACTTGTGGATTACCAGACCGACGCCAGCTACTCAAATTAACCCAGCCTGAGTGGTGCCGGGAATAGCCAGCATCACGAGGGTTTGAATTTAAATGACCACCCTAACAACTCTTAATCTTACTGGACGTTGCCTAACTTCCCCAGCACCTTCAGCACAAGATTTTTTTAACTCTTGAAGGCGGGTATACTCTTATTGTCTGTTGATGTTTATTTGTTTAAAAACATACATGGAAACTTAAAAAAAATGACAGAGAACTGGTGCAATGAATATGCCAGCGTCTTTGCTGGCTAGGCACTAATATTGAACGTTGCTATAGTGAACTATCTTCTAGTCTACACTCTAGGAAGCTGAGTCATTAATAAAAACTGGAGAGGTTTTATCACCTCCTCCAATTGAGTCCGACACGCTAGGATCACTTCTTGTGCTGATTAGTACATCGCTATTATATGCTGCAATTCTTTGAGTCCTTAAGAGGTATTTTCGTTGTATTAAATTCTAATAGACAGCTATATAATGGGAAGTATTGTGTCACTTCTCGCCCTTCAGAGGGGAGGCATACTAGGAGATGGGCAGGCTACAACACAGACCACTAGGGTCTACAGTAGCTCCTGTTTCATGGCTACGAAATAAAAACGGCTGTGAAACACTCATCTTAAATCTTAAACATAATAATAAGACTCTGACGGCTAGGTGGTAGAAAAAGCTTTGAACATTAACCTCGCCTGTTGGTTACCTTCCACTAAAAAGTGTTATTATTATAATTATAATTTGAAGAAAAAAAATATCTTACATAATGCTCATCCAATCTCAACACATAGAGGGAGTATGATCCGAGTAACTTAATGTGAAGAATTTCTTCCCAGTTTTAAGATATGAAGACGAGTATACAGTACACTACAATAATAATAATAATATCACCTTATTTATACTGACCGATTAGTCCCATTATTCCTGTAGTAAGCCCAACTTATCAAGTTGCCATGTCCCGGCTGGGTTTAGAACCCGTGACCTCTGGAATCTATAGATTCACAGAGAGCCGCCTTTTCCACTGAGCTACCGGGACACGCAATACTCTGTTTGTCCTGCAAGAATAAGACTAAAGAGTCCCTTTACTTTCAGAGTCACGGTATACCTTCCGATTATTTTTATTGTACAATTAGTACATATAAAGTGTCTTATACATATAAATAGAAATATTGTTAAAAAAAAGAAGAAGAAAAAAATCACTCTCACGTGGAGTCAGCCAGATGGAATGTGATGATACATCTCCGTTTCCGGAATTCACCGCCAGGGGGAAATCCCAAAGTCCACACAGATTTGCTAGTCAATAAAAAAAAACTAACTCTGTGGTTCAAACCTTTGGTGTAGCCCTATACAGGATGTAACAAAAATGCGTGTTAAATACTGAAACCACACGTTATCGAACGAATTAAGGGGTGGTTCATTTTATAACAAAAAATGGGAATTCGCATTGCTTTCGCATATTAAAAATCTATCCTAATTGATATTTGATGCACAAAAACCAAACATTATTAGTTTAACCCTCCAAACGAGTGTGTGAGGCAAACATGTTGTGACAAAATTAAACAATTTGTATAAGAATTATAGTGTCTTCTCTATCTTCATAGGAACTCAATGTTAGTCAAATCAGATGAATTTTCCAGCCTCGTTATGTTCTGAACTTTGGATGAAAAGTACGAGTCAAAAATAATTAGGCCTTTCAAGGGTTAAAAAAAAAACGAATTATCATAATTTATATATTATGTGCGTCTTTTTTATTTGGGGGCCTGTTCTGAAGAAAGGGAAGGTAAATTTCTATTATTATTATTATTAGAGAATAGTTATTGCCATGCATTTTTGCTTCACCCTGTTAATAATCTACCTTTCTTTTAGTTTTCTTATTTTTTGAGTATATAATTTTTAAAATGGAAAACCCCATTTCGAAATCGGAAGATTACTGGTTCGAACCTTTTGTTAAGGCCTTTTCCTACCTAGACTTTTATGAGATAATTGATCCTTCGATCATTTTTAACAACATAAAGTTAATAGCGTTATAGAATCACTAAACAGAAAATAAATAAAAGCGGTTAATCAAAAAACGGGTAATTCCCACAGTCAGATTTGCCAGTTTAAGAGATTAGAATAGCGCGCGGTGCTTTAAACCTTTGATCTGATCTATCTCTATATGGACTGCATTTTCCTACGTTAGAAGTGATTCATTTCCAAGCTGGGAATCCCCTGATTTCCAAGGCGGGGGGGGGGGCGTCACTTTTAACTGCATGGTCACATCACATGGTGGTTTTACCGTCCATTCGCTGCGAACTCACAATCCAGATACTCAAATCATCCTCTCCTAGACTGAGTGGGGCCGGGAATAGTCACCGCATGTCTAGCCCCGCGCTGGAGGTAGCCTATTGCCCATTAGTTTCCTGTAGGATAACTCTACCTATTGCCTCTTATACTTTGATGTTGCCCGTTACACATCACAATTAGTTAAGTTTAATTATTTCTTGGAATCGGAGGCTACTCATTAGTGGAACTTGGAATTTCAAACTTGGATTTCAAGTGGTGTGGCATAGCCAACTCATTTTTTTATTCAGAATCTCGTGTAAAGTACATTATGACCTGCTCGAGAAGATATTTGTTCATGATTATTTTTTTAAACTTTCTATTTCTAGGCAACTTTTGGGATTATTAGGTCACAATGCAAAACTCACAGCCATCCTACTGGGCACAACACTATTTTAATCTTGTGAATTTACTCATTATTTATAATATTTTATGCATATGGTATAGCCCATCCCGAGTAAGTGCCTAGCCTCTCTTTAGCACGTTGCTTAACTTAAATGACTGAATGAGAACTGGTGTATTAATTCATGACGTGGCTGGAATGTATTTGCTCCAACAAAAGTTATTATTTTCACTCCAAAGTATTGAGTTTGTCCATAAGAAAGAAGAAATTGACTTATGTAAATAAACTATGGTTAACTTTTTTTTAGTTAACTAAGCCCTATTTCGTTATCATTAAAATACATGTGTGTTAATCACTTTCGTCGATGTCAAACGACTCAAACTACACGCGTCTAAATTTTACCAAATTGGGATTTAAACCACCGACCTCCAGGTTACAAGTCCGCAGCCTAATCGATCAAGCTCCTGAGGTCGGCGCAATTATTTATGTTCAATGTTGTTCACATTACACATCGAACAGGCGAATCGTAGACAGAAATCCTTGATCGGAACATTAGTGACCGCAAGGCCCATGAGTAGTTTCTATGAACCCATTATCATCAGATTTCAACATCAGAATTATTTCCAAGTATTACAATGCGTGTGTCTTGGGTACCATTCCAAGTGGTGCGAAGTTGGAGGAACTATTTTATTTGTAAAAGAAAAAATTATATATCTATAATTTCCAAGATTCGGCTAGAAAATAGTATTACAATTAATAATAATCACAGATCTCGGTAGGATGAGCAATTGAGCATACAGAAGGTCGCGGGTTCGAATCCCACAGGCGACAACAAAGTTGTAATGTAAAATAATTCAAATTCAAACCTCATGAACATGGGAACAATGGTATATTAACAGTTATCTACTGTTAATATACCATTGTTTGTTTTTCATAGTGATGTCAGTCTATATGAAATATATTTCTACGTGTTCTTATTAATATTAAAAAAACTTATGTAATAATGAGTGTGTGATTAGCTCAGTGGTAGGTAAACTACTCGCTTGCCTTGCGGAAGGTCCCAGGTTAGGGTCCCAAAGCTGACAAAAAAATGTATGCAAATTTTGGTTACAGTTGTTTGTAAGGGACACCTTCGCGTGCGCTCGTGTTGACCCAGCACCTAAACAGGAAGTGTCACTTCTCGCCCATCAGAAGGGAGGCACACTACAAGATGGACGAGCTACAACGCAGACCACAGATGTCTACAGTAGCTTCTGTTTTAATATGGCTATGAAATAAAAAAGGCTGTGAAACACTCATCTTTAAAAAAGAAAAATCCTATGAAGACCAGATTAATGCTAGAGCATGAGAGCTTTAAAGGGTTGAGCGGAAAAGATTGCCATAGGCAATAACACCGCCCTTTAGTTAGGACATAAGTTTCTGTATATTTTTCTGTTCTTCTTCATTTTTTTGTATACATATATTGTTCCCATTTTTTTTCATTGTTCAAATCATTATTTGTATTGTACATATTATGTCCATTTATATCTAATCAAGTGTTGAATAATAATAATAATTGACATCTAGA
Source organism: Bactericera cockerelli (assembly GCA_024516035.1). NCBI lineage: Eukaryota > Metazoa > Arthropoda > Insecta > Hemiptera > Triozidae > Bactericera > Bactericera cockerelli. The sequence continues at coordinate 8,349,978 of CM044958.1, read as the reverse complement.
CTTATAGAAATTATTTGCTACATAGACTAGAAATCTGGAATCATTTGCTACATAGACTAGGAATTTAAACCACTCACTCACTTAAGAGTCATAACACCGTAAGTAATATGTATAGGTACCTAATAAATCTCCCTATAGATCACTAAAACTTTTGTTGAGCAACTTAATAGCAGACCACGGCGGTTGACCAGTTATACTATAATCGAACATAAATATTATTTATGTATAAATATACAGGACGATCATAAAGTCTTGCTAACTGCACTGCTTGTGCAAGTGGTTAACGCGCTAGTTTGGTAATCCAGGTAGCGTAGGGGTCCATTGGTTCGAATTCCACCCAGTGCATGAATTTTTCCTCATTAATTTGAAATTTGTGGATAATGCTATAAGCATTAACCTCGCCTGGTGGTTACATTCCACTAAAGAGACTTGACTTCATGATCAACCTGTACATAAATAGTTCTAATACCATAATCGAACATAACCAATATCTTCTTGACACAATCGCTATGGCGTTGTTTCGACATTTCCAGTCTTTTAAGACAACTCTTTAAGACAAATCGTAGATCGTACATTATTTTCCCGTCGCGATCGTGACTAGAGAGAAGCATGCAGACTTGCACAAAGAGGCAACGCTCGACATAGTTTTGCACAATCTGCAAATTTGCAGAGTACGGTTTCTGCTGAGAGTGTAGGATACTATCAACTGCGTAGTACAGAACAAAGATGATATTATTATTATTTTAATTTGTTTTTTTTTTTAAACCGACCTCAGTAGCTTGATCGATGAGGCGACGGACTTGTAACCTGGAGGTCGGTGGTTCAACTCCCGGTTGCAGCGTAGATTTAGTTAGGCGAGTTTGAGTAGTTGTGATATCACGAAAGTGATTAACACAAATATGATATATTTAAAAAAAAACTTAATTTGGGTTTTGGACGTCGCTTTCAACTGCATGGTCATATCACGACGGGGGTGTTACACTCCATTCGCAGGAAATTCACAAACCTGCTACCCACACTAACTTCACCCGGCTTTGGGTTTTGCCGGCACAAAGACTTTGTAATGCCAGCATTACAAAGTCTTCAGCTCGCTGAACGGTGATCCAGCTACCCAGGTCACTGGAGAACCCATGATCCAGCTGCCCAGGTCACTGGAGAACCCATGATCCAGCTGCCCAGGTCACTGGAGAACCCATGATCCAGCTGCCCAGGTCACTGGAGAACCCATGATCCAGCTGCCCAGGTCACTGTAGAACCCATGATCCAGCTGCCCAGGTCACTGTAGAACCCATGATCCAGCTACCCAGGTCACTGGAGAACCCATGATCCAGCTGCCCAGGTCACTGTAGAACCCATGATCCAGCTGCCCAGGTCACTGGAGAACCCATGATCCAGCTGCCCAGGTCACTGGAGAACCCATGATCCAGCTATCCAGGTCACTGAAGAACCCATGATCCAGCTGCCCAGGTCACTGGAGAACCCATGATCCAGCTGTCCAGTGTGTCCAGGTCACTGGAGAACCATCGGAGATAACTATGCCACTATCTCTGAAACTTTCTACGACGTTCTCACTATCTAATTTTTCTATGTATTTATTAAATATATGTATGTATGTAGTACAGGCACCAACGCGAATGTGAAATTAGAATTTTCCACGCATGGGTGTTCTGTGACTACCGTGGTGACGTACATACACTGGCAGACTCCTACATAAAGAGGTCTTTCACTGGGCTGAGGCAGGGCTGGACTCGTTGCAAGGTTCAGGGATGGACTTTAGGTGGTGTTGATAGCAAAACATAGGGCCGAATTAATTAACGCTGCTGGCTGTATGGAATGGCCTTGCCAACAAATGCCAAAAAAAAAAAAATTCACGCTGCTGTGGTGGACACTGTTACTAAAGTATCTGCTTTCATTTATGCGATTGGCTGTTACCATGGTGATAATAACGGAATAGTGATGGTCTCCGTTTTAATTTGGGACATGGATATGGGAGTCCGGGAAGTATGTAGTTGAATCCCGGGACCAGGGTTGGACAAGTTGTAAGGTTCAGGCCGTCCAGGGATGGACTTTATTTTGTGTGGATAGCATGACAGGTATGGGAGTCCTGGGTATTTATCCGTTGTTGTACGGAACAGTGTCTTCTATTGATTGGAATCAGGGTTGGACATGTAGTGAGAAGTGGTATAAGGTCCAGGGATGGACTTATAGCATGACATGGATATTGAGGTCCTAGATGTAGTCGGTAACAGGTTTTGGTTACTGGTTACAGTTAGGGATTAGGGCTGGACGAATAAAGAGGTCCAGGGATGGCCTTATAGCATGACATGGATATTGAAGTCCTAGATATAGTAGGTAACAGGTTTTGGTTACTGGTTACAGTCAGGGATTAGGGCTGGACGAATAGTGATGTTCCGGGATGGACTATCAGTTTTGCTGATAGCATGTCATAGATATAGAATTCCTGGTCTTACTCTCATGTATGTTGTGGGTAATCTGAAGCCGGGATAGATTCCTAGTACGGTTCAGTGAGGATGATTGATAAAATATTATATACCTAGGAGGAAAATTCCTTCTAATATTGTTATCAGCTGTTAGCATGATCTGAATATTTGGAATAGTCGAGGTACTGCCAGTGACGTTACGAAACCATCATAGTAGAGCGATAGCAGACAGTCTCGTGACAAAGCTATCATATTTGTGTTAATCACTTTCGTGATATCACAACTACTCAAACTCTTTTTACTAAATTAATGTACGCTGAAACCGGGACCTGAACCACTGACATTCCAAGATACAAGCATTACCGATCAAGCTAATGAGGTCGGTCCGAAAAGGTCCTAACTGTTTGAGTAGATGTAAAAAGGAGTATGAATTCCGATAAGGCAGAATTTGATATAAGTCGGGCCTCGTAAATCCGAGGCTCAACATACCTGTACTACGTATATAGTAAGTAAGTAAGTAAAAAGATTTGTAGTCACAAAAGATATAAGAAATATCGGAATTTGTATTCCTTTTTACATCTACTTGTTTCGTTCATCTGACAGCGGCAGCACCGTTCTTCTAAAATAATATTCACAACACATGCACAACCCAGCACTTCAATGACCGCGGGTGTACCACCGGTGGTACAAGGTGCGTTAACCTGACAGCCCACCAGAACGGATTTTGTCCAAATAAGGCTCAACGTTTTGTGCTCCTTATTTGGACAAAATCCGTTCTGGTGGGCTGTCAGGTTAACGCACCTGGTGGTACATGCATCTGTACGGATTGGACCGAAATAATTATCGCCGGTCCCGCGGGTTAGTAAACGGAAAGTATTTTAACTGTGTACATTGTACAAGCGAATAGGACCTGAGAAAATCTTCTCTTTTTCGTGTGGGGGTGCTGCAGTTCCGCAGCTCCTTAGCACCGGCCGTGACTGGACCCCACCGAATGGTGATGATGAACAAAATCCTAGTCAATATTCATACTCATTACTCATCATACTATCCATCACCTTCCTCATGATATCATCAGGACTCGAGAAGCAAGTACCAACTCGTCTTCTTCTGAGTCACGCGAGAAACTCACAATATCCTGTAACAATCACACATCACAACTCCCTGGTCCTAATCACTCCTGCTGAAGACCCCCCCCCCCCCCCCCTCCTCGACCTCATCCTGAATGACCTTCCCGACTCAGGCAGGGGTTACCAGGTCGTGGACTTGTCGGAACCTGTCGCTCGCGTCCGGACGATAATGACACTGACGGCAACTAGTTCCACGGCCTGCCACTAGAGGTCGCGGTAGTCGACATTGGAACTGACCCGGGCCACAAGCAGAGAACGAAGTATAGGACGTATTTGAACTGATATTTTCTCAACACAGTTTTTTTTTTTAAACTGAGAGAAAGGGTGTACCATTAAATCATTTTAAAATCTGTATATAGCTCAGTGGTAAAGGCGGCACTCTGTGAATCCAGAGATTCCAGAGGTCGTGGGTTCGAAACCCAGCCGGAACATGACAAGTTACCCTCCCATTGGGGATTTTTACACATTATAATATGTCTTCGGCTTACTGCTGTAATAATGGGACTTTAATAGTCTCCATCGGGCAGTATAAATAAGGCGATATTATTATGATCATATTATAATTGTATTATTATAATAAATAAATGGAAAATTAAAAGAAAAACTATCTATAAGTAAGGAGATGAGATAATCCGTTTAAGTTTATAGATCTTCGAGAGGAACTCATATGGAACAGGGATTACTTAGATCCATCAGAAGAACTCTGTGTCTACTGGTAGTAAAGTGGTTAACGCGCTAGTCTGGTAATCTAGGTAGTTCAGGGATCCGTTGGTTCGAATGTCACCCAGTGCATGAATTTTTTCTCATTAATTCGAATTTGTGACCACATAATAATAAGACTCTGAGGGTGGTAGAATATACTTTGAGCATTAACTTCGCCTGGTGGTTACCTTCCACTAAAGAGTGTTGTTATTATTATTTAAGTTCATATATCTTTGAGAGGATCTCAGATGGAACAAGTATTACTTAGAAGAAAGAAGAACACTGTCACTGTAACCACTGTTGAAACCTCTAAGTTTAACATGTCAATAGTAGTACAGTCAAAAATGGATTATCTGGCTAGGTATAAGAGAATAATAATAATAATAATAAAACTCTTCCGTGGAAGGTAACCACCAGGCGAGTTTAATGCTCAAACCTAGGTCTCAGAATCTTATTATTATGTGGTCACATACTCAAATTAATGAGGAAAAATTTATGCACTGGGTAGGATTCGAACCAACGGATCCCTACGTTACCTGTATTACTAGACTACCGCGTTAACAACTTTACTACCAGTGCACTGTATAAGCTGGTATCATGGACGTACAGTCAAAAAAATCCCATCGTTATATTCTAGAACCACAGACCTAGCTTATTCTAGGCTCGGGTAATGTCCTAGTGGTTACAGTGGTTAACTATTCACATAGGAACCACACGAGACAACAGAGTGAGGCGAGAACTTGTGACCACAAACATGAAGATGTTGAGCTTCTTCCTATGGTTCTCGTTTTTATTAATGCTTATAGCCAGAGGTTGTTAACACCAGTGTTGAAGCTCAGCCACTCAGCCGACCTCCGTGGCTCAGTGGGTAAGAACATTGGTTGCTGACCCGGAGGTTGCGTGTTCGAATACCGGCCGGAGCGGAAAATTCTGACCGAGTTTTTCCATTCCGGAATGTCATGGATGTAAAGATGAGCAATGCGAAAGCATGACTGCCCTAAAAAGACAAAAAAAGCGTAGCCACACGGACGATTGCCAACGTTTGAACCGTACGGGCATACATTTGAGAATGTAGGATATGTCTATACCTGGAACTCGAACCACTGCGACCTAGGTTACGAGTCCGCGCCATAATGATCTACCTACTATGATCATTGATCAATATGATAGAGAAAGTAAAAACCAACAAAAATAACGTTACAGTAAAACTTACCCCACCAGCTTCGATGGCGCGTTGAATGCACCGGTTCTCGTAGGATCACCGAAGTTAAGCAACGTCCAGCGAGGTGAAGACTTCGTGATGTTGGCATTCCGGCACTTTAAAGCAGGCTGTGTGAGGTCAATGTGGGTAGCAGGTTAATAAGTTTCCTGCGACTGGAGGGTAAAGCCCCCGTCGTGTATGACCATGCAGTTGAAAAAACGACGTAAAACTCTCATACATAAAACAAACAAAACTTCCAAAACTCCAAAAAAAATTTTTTGGAAGTTTTGTTTGTTAAAATACATAAAACAAACAAAACTTACCCCAAGAAAAATGTTGCTCGAGGAGTCGAACCCAGCCGCGAACACCCGGCACTCCAGGGTCTTACGGTTGCAGAGGATGCGACAGGCGAACCTGGAGATGGTGGACGCCATGTTCTTGTGGTCCACGCCCGCCTGCAGCGTGTCCAGGACGATGAAGTCTATGGGCTTCTCGGAGGAGCGGCCGATCTGTGGAAGATGTGGGAGGAGAATAGTAGTGTGAAAAAGTATGGTCTACCAGAATAAGCAAGATTTAAGTCTAGCGTCGCAATGAAAGGTCCTAGGTTCGATTGTGGGTAGTCAAAAGATGCGTATTGAGCTCCTCTATCTTTTGATAGAGGAGCTCAATATGCAACTTTCAGCTTTCTACTCCCCCCAGGCGAACCTGGAGATGGTCAACACCATGTTCTTGTGGTCCACGCCCGCCTGCAGCGTGTCCAGGACGATGAAGTCTATGGGCTTCTCGGAGGAGGGGCCGATCTGTGGAAGATGTGGGAGGAGAACGTTTGGACGGTAAGTTAGTGGACGTGAGAGATGGGACAGTAAGTTAGTGGACATGAGAGATGGGGCGATAAGTTAGTGGACTTGAGAGATGGGACAGTAAATTAGTGGAAACAGGGGAAAGATAGGTGACTTCAATATGGTGGAGGCCATGTTCTTGTGGTCCACGCCCGCCTGCAGCGTGTCCAGGACGATGAAGTCTATGGGCTTCTCGGAGGAGCGGCCGATCTGTGGAAGATGGGAGGAGAGAGTTTGGACGGTGAGTTAGTGGACGTGAGAGATGGGACGATAAGTTAGTGGAAATGAGATAGTGAACATGAGAGGAAAGAAAAATAAATTAGTGGAAACAGAAAAAGAAGTGGTCTGGATATGGTGGCGGAAGTTCTTGTTATCAACGTGCAGTGTGTCTAGAACGATAAAGTACACCAAACTGTGGAGTATAGATTGAGGAATGGCCTTGCCTACCAATACCAACAAAAAAAATAGTTGGGGGAAGCCTACATGCATATCAAATGCATAGCGGAGATTCAAGAGTAGATAAATGCAAACATTCTTGTTTGTCAAATCTTGAATCTTGCGACAGTATGTTTCGGAAAATATCAAAACATCACAACCTACTTGGTGAGTTATTTCGGTGCCTAACCCCCCTCGTCTAGCGACATCCTTCTCTTTAGCCTACATGCATATCGAAATGTTTCACCACCTCCGCATCGGAGAACTTTTTCGCTAACTTTAATTTCAACAGGAATTTCAGAACGAGACAACCATTTTCGCAAATTCCATGGCAACAATAATCGAAATTGGAGGGAGATAGGTAGAGGGAAGGAGGGAAGGGGAAAGAGAAGGGAGGACGAGAGGGAGGGAGGGAGAGAGAGAGAGAAGGAGAAGGAAGAGTAGATATAGAAGGTGACGTCAGAATAGATAATGACGCTGATATATTATAAACATAATATCTTAAAGAGACTCCGCTTGGAGCAATCTCCCAATCTCTGTCCGCTAAGCGATTTCATGAATTTGGAGGGAAAAATCGATGTTGTATATTGACTGAGAAAACTATGTCATATGTATACATGAGAAAAAAAGGTGTTATTGAAAACTTGCCTTAGGTGATTGACCCAAGAACTGATGCACTTTCGTTGATGTGGATATATTATCCTTTTCAATGAACAATACAATTAGAAAGATACCAAAATACGAAAATGCACTTAAGCTAAATTCTCATTTTAAATATTTAAAAAAATAAATAAACGTGTAGGGAAATGATTATGTAGTGAGAGAGAAAGAGACAAAGCAATCTTTATTGTAATAAGAGAGAAAGAGATAAAACATTATAAAAAAGATAAGGAAATTAACAAAACCATCAAAATTGATGTTTGAATGCACTTTGCTATCTGGATCTCTCTATCTCTCTCTCTCTCTCTATGTCTCTCTCTCTCTCTCTCACTCTCTTTTTTGATTAAAAAAGTTAACACTAAAAGAAGAAAAACATATTAATGTTGTTGATAACAAATTAAATTGGAAGATCTCGGATGATTTGATAAGGGACACACGTTGAGTGTGATACCCATGTTGATTGGGGTGATCATAATAATTATGTTGATAATAGTGATGATAGTAATTATGTTGATTGGAGTAATAATAATAATGTTGATTGGAGTGATCATAATAATTATGTTGATAAATAGTGATGATATTAATTATGTTGATTGGAGTAATAATAATATAATAATGTTGATTGGAGTGATAATAATAATTTTGTTGATTGGGGTGATAATAAAATTTAAACCCCAATCAACAAAATTTAAATATCATCATTTTTTTTCCCAAAAAAATTTTATTATAAATCACCCCCAATCAACATTTTTTAAATTTTACCCCAAATCAACATAATTTACTATCATCACTATTATCAACATAATTATTATGACCCAACCCCCAAATCAACATGGGTTTTCAAAACTCAACGTGTGTCCCTTATCAAATCATCCGAGATCTTCCAAAAAAATTTTGTTATCAAAAACATTAATATGTTTTTTTCTTTTAGTTTTAAACCTTTTTTTTTTAAAAAAAAGAGAGTGAAGAGAGAGAGAGGAGACATAGAGAGAAGAGGGGAGATAGAGAGATCCAGATACCCAAAAGTGCATTCAAACATCAATTTTGAGGGTTTTTGTTTTTTTCCCTTATCTTTTTTTTTAATTTTTTTTATCCCTTTTTTTTTTTCCTTCTTTTTAACAAAAAAGATTGCTTTGTCTCTTTCTCTTCCCCCCAAAAAAAATAAATTCATTTCCCTACACGTTTTTTTAAATTTTTTTTAAATTTTAAAAATGAAAATTTTAGTTTAAAGCTTTTTCCCGGTTTTTTGGTATTTTTTTCAAAATTTGAAATTGTTATTGAAAAGGATAATATTTTCCAATCAACAAAAAAGTGCATCATTTTTCTTGGGTCAATCCCTAAGGCAATTTTTTCAATAACCCCTTTTTTTTCTCATGTATACATAGGGACTATTTTTTCCTCGTCAATATAAAAACATCGATTTTTCCCCCCAAATTCATAAATCGCTTACCCGGACAGAGTTTGGGGGAAAATTGCTCCAACGGAGTCTTTTTAAGATTTATGTTTATAATATATCAGCGCCCATTATCTATTCTGACGCCCACCTTCTATATCTATTTTCCCTTTCCTCCTTCTCTCTCCCCTCTCCCTCCCTCCCTTCGCCCCTCCCTCTTTTTCCCCCTTCCCCCCTTTCCCCTCTACCAAATCCCCCTCCAATTTCGATTATTTTTCCCAAATGGAATTTGCAAAAAAGGGTTTGTTTTTCGTTCTGAAATTCCTGTTAAAATTTTAAAAAGTTCAAAAAGTTCCCCGATGGAGGGGTGGTGAAACATTCGATATGCATGAAAGGCAAAAGGGGGAAAGGGGATTCGCTAGACGGGGGTGGTTAGGCACCGAAATAATACCAAGTAGGTTGTAAAATTTTTAAATATTTTTCCGAAACATACTTTTCCAAGTTTTCAAGTTTTTACAAACAAAATTTTTGGGCTTTTTATTACTTTTAATCTCCGCTATGTTTAAGCCATGTAGGCCCCCCCCAAACCTTTTTTTTTTTTTTTTTTTTTGTTTTTTTTTTTTAGGGGAAAGGGCCCTTTTTTCCTCAATCTATATTTCCCACAGTTTGGTGAACTTTATCGTTTAGACCCCATGCACGTGAAAAAAGAATTTCCGCCCCATACCCCCAGACCACTTTTTTTTCCTTTTTTCCAAAATTTTTTTTCTTCCCTCTCATTTTTCACATCCATTTCCACAAAATTATGTCCCATCTCCCCCACTCCACAAAACCACCTTTCCAAAACTCTCCCTCCCATCTTCCACAGATGGGCGCTCCTCCGAGAAGCCCATAAAACTTATCGTCCGGGACAGCTGCAGGGGGGCGGGGGAACCAAGAACATGGCCCCCCCAAAATTTGGAAGTCACCTATCTTTCCCCTGTTTCCACAAAATTTCCTGTCCCATCTCCCCAAAGTCCACTAATTTATCGCCCCATCTTTTCTTTGGCCCACAATTTAAACGGCCCCATCTCTCACTCCACTAACTTACCGCCCAAAAACGTTCTCCTCCCACATCTTCCACAGATGGGCCCCTCCTCCGAGAACCCCATGGGATTTTCATCTTTCCTGGACACGCGCAGGCGGGCGGGGCCCAAAAAAAAAAAAAAAATACAGGGTGTTGCCCATCCCCCAGGTTGCCGGGGGGGAGTAGAAAGCGGGAAAGTTCCCATTTGGGGCCCCTCTATCAAAAGAAGGGGAGCTAATACGCACCCTTTTGACAAACCCACAATCGAACCGGGGATTTCATTGCGACGCTAGACTTAAATCTTGCTTATTCTGGTAGCCCATATTTTTTTCACACAACTTTTCCTCCCACACCCTTCCACAGATCGGCCGCTCCTCCGGAAGCCCATAGACTTCATCGCCCTGGACCCCGCTGCAGGCGGGGGGTGGACCACAAAACAGGGGCTTTCCACCATCTCCAGGTTCCCCTGCCCGCATCCTTTTGAAAACCGAAAGACCCTTGAAGGGGGCCGGGGTGTTCGGGGCGGGGGTTCGACCCCTTTCGAGCAACATTTTTTTTGGGGGGAAAGGTTTTGTTTGTTTTATGTTTTTTTAAACAAACAAATTTTCCAAAAATTTTTTTTGGAGTTTGGGGAAGTTTTTTTTTTTTTTTGTATGAGATTTTTTACTTTCTTTTTTTTCAAGCATGGTCATACCGAGGGGGGTTTACCCCCCAGTCGCAAAAAACTTTTTTAAACCCTTTCTCCCCAAACATTGCCCACCAGCCTGCTTTAAAGTGCCGGAATGCCAACATCACGAAGCTTAAACTCGCGGGACGTTGCTTAAATTCGGTGATCCTCGAAAAACCGGGTTGCTTTCAACGCGCCATCGAAGTGGGGGGGTTTAATTTTTTCTGAACGTTATTTTTTTTTGGGTTTTTTTTATTTTCTCTATCATATTGATCAATAAACATAGTAGGTAGATCTTTTAGGGCCGGGGGGACTCGTAACCTGGGTTCGCAGTGGTTCGAGTTCCGGGAAATAGACAATCCAAATTCTCAAATGATCCCCCGTACGGTTAAAAACTTTGGCAATCGTCCTGTGGCTACGCTTTTTTTTTTTTTAGGGCAGTCATGCCTTTTGCATTGCTCATCTTTACATCCAGCATTCCGGGAAAGGGAAAAACTCGGTCAGAATTTTCCCCTCCCGGGCCGGGATTCGGGAAAACCAACCTCCGGGGCAGCAACCAATGTTTTTACCCACTGAGCCCCGGAGGTCCTGAGTGGCTGAGCTTCAACATGGGGTTAACAAAACCCCTGGCTTTAAGCATTAAAAAAAACGAGGGAAACCCTAGGAAGAAGTCCATTCCCTTTATGTTTGGGGGGTTTACAAGTTTTCGCCCCACCTGGGTTTTCCGTGTGGTTTCCTATGTGAATATTTAAACCCTGTAACCCCTAGGACATTTTCCAGCCCAGGGAAAAAGTAGGTCTGTGGTTCTAGAATATAAGATGGGATTTTTTTTACTGTTCCTTTCCCTGAACCACTTTTACAGTCACGTAGTAAATTGTTAAAGCGGTAGTCTGTAATACAGGTAACGTAGGGAAACCCTTGGGTTTGAATCCTACCCCGGGCATAAATTTTTTCCCCATAATTTAGTATTGACCCCATAAAATAAATTCTGAGACCTAGGTTTTAGCATTAAACTCGCCCCGGGGGTTTTTCCTTCCCCCGGAAGAGTTTTATTAAATTTTTTATTATTATTCTTTTTATACCTACCAGATAAAACCCTTTTGGGCTGTATATATTGACATGTTAAACTTAGAGGGTTTTAACAGTGGTTAAAAGGAAGTGTTCTTCTTTTTCTAAGTAATACTTGTTCCATTGAAAATCCCTCAAAAAATTTTGAACTTTAAAAAAAAAAAACAAAAAACCCCCTTTAGTGGAAGGTAACCACCCGGGGAAAATTTAAAGTCAAAGTATATTTCTACCCCCCTCAGGGTCTTATTATTATGTGGTCCCCAAATTCGAATTTAAAAGGGGAAAAAATTCATCAATGGGGGGACATTCGGGAAAAAACGGATTTCCGAACTACCTAGATTACCAAAACTAGCGCGTTAACCACTTTTCTACCCGTGACACAGAGTTCTTCTGATGGTCTAAGTAAACCCCGTTTTCCCTATGAATTCCCCCTTTGAAGATCTATAAAATTAAACGGGGTTATCTCATCCCTTACTTATAGATAGTTTTTTTTTTTAATTTTCCATTTATTTTTTTATAATAATTTAAAATTTTAATATGATCATAATAATATCGCCCCATTTATACTGCCCGATGGAGACTATTAAAGGGCCCATTATTTCAGCTAAGCCCAAAGGGCATATTATAAGTGGGAAAAAAAAACCCCCCTGGGAGGGGAACTTGTCATGTTCCGGCTGGTTTTTTGGGAAACCCAAAAAAACCCCTGGAAAACTTGGAAATTTACAGGGGTGCCGCCTTTTTCCCCTGAGCTATTTACAGATTTTAAAATGAAATTTTAATTGGGACACCCTTTCCTCAGTTTTAAAAAAAAAAATTGTTGAGAAATATCAAATTTTAAATACGTTTCCCAACTTCGTTCTTTTGCTTGTGGCCCGGGGCCAAATTCCAATGTCGACTACCGCGCCTCTAGGGCAGGCCCGGGGGGAAATAGTTTTCCGTCAGGGCATTATCGTCCCGGGGCGAGCGACAGGTTCCGGGCAAGTCCAAGACCTTTGGGAACCCCTGGCCCGAGTCGGAAAGGGCATTCAGGATGGGTCGAGGAGGGGGGGGGGGGGGGGCCCTTTAGCAGGGGTGATTAGGACCAGGGGGTTGTGATGTGTGAATTGTTACAGGATATTGTGAGTTTCTCGCGTGACTCAGAAGAAGACGAGTTGGTACTTGCTTCTCGAGTCCTGATGATATCATGAGGAAGGTGATGGATAGTATGATGAGTAATGAGTATGAATATTGACTAGGATTTTGTTCATCATCACCATTCGGTGGGGTCCAGTCACGGCCGGTGCTAAGGAGCTGCGGAACTGCAGCACCCCCACACGAAAAAGAGAAGATTTTCTCAGGTCCTATTCGCTTGTACAATGTACACAGTTAAAATACTTTCCGTTTACTAACCCGCGGGACCGGCGATAATTATTTCGGTCCAATCCGTACAGATGCATGTACCACCAGGTGCGTTAACCTGACAGCCCACCAGAACGGATTTTGTCCAAATAAGGAGCACAAAACGTTGAGCCTTATTTGGACAAAATCCGTTCTGGTGGGCTGTCAGGTTAACGCACCTTGTACCACCGGTGGTACACCCGCGGTCATTGAAGTGCTGGGTTGTGCATGTGTTGTGAATATTATTTTAGAAGAACGGTGCTGCCGCTGTCAGATGAACGAAACAAGTAGATGTAAAAAGGAATACAAATTCCGATATTTCTTATATCTTTTGTGACTACAAATCTTTTTACTTACTTACTTACTATATACGTAGTACAGGTATGTTGAGCTCCGGATTTACGAGGCCCGACTTATATCAAATTCTGCCTTATCGGAATTCATACTCCTTTTTACATCTACTCAAACAGTTAGGACCTTTTCGGACCGACCTCATTAGCTTGATCGGTAATGCTTGTATCTTGGAATGTCAGTGGTTCAGGTCCCGGTTTCAGCGTACATTAATTTAGTAAAAAGAGTTTGAGTAGTTGTGATATCACGAAGTGATTAACACAAATATGATAGCTTTGTCACGAGACTGTCTGCTATCGCTCTACTATGATGGTTTCGTAACGTCACTGGCAGTACTCGACTATTCCAAATATTCAGATCATGCTAACAGCTGATAACAATATTAGAAGGAATTTTCCTCCTAGGTATATAATATTTTATCAATCATCCTCACTGAACCGTACTAGGAATCTATCCCGCTTCAGATTACCCACAACATACATGAGAGTAAGACCAGGAATTCTATATCTATGACATGCTATCAGCAAAACTGATAGTCCATCCCGGAACATCACTATTCGTCCAGCCCTAATCCCTGACTGTAACCAGTAACCAAAACCTGTTACCTACTATATCTAGGACTTCAATATCCATGTCATGCTATAAGGCCATCCCTGGACCTCTTTATTCGTCCAGCCCTAATCCCTAACTGTAACCAGTAACCAAAACCTGTTACCGACTACATCTAGGACCTCAATATCCATGTCATGCTATAAGTCCATCCCTGGACCTTATACCACTTCTCACTACATGTCCAACCCTGATTCCAATCAATAGAAGACACTGTTCCGTACAACAACGGATAAATACCCAGGACTCCCATACCTGTCATGCTATCCACACAAAATAAAGTCCATCCCTGGACGGCTGAACCTTACAACTTGTCCAACCCTGGTCCCGGGATTCAACTACATACTTCCCGGACTCCCATATCCATGTCCCAAATTAAAACGGAGACCATCACTATTCCGTTATTATCACCATGGTAACAGCCAATCGCATAAATGAAAGCAGATACTTTAGTAACAGTGTCCACCACAGCAGCGTGAATTTTTTTTTTTTTGGCATTTGTTGGCAGGCCATTCCATACAGCCAGCAGCGTTAATTAATTCGGCCTATGTTTTGCTATCAACACCACCTAAAGTCCATCCCTGAACCTTGCAACGAGTCCCAGCCCTGCCTCAGCCCAGTGAAAGACCTCTTTATGTAGGAGTCTGCCAGTGTATGTACGTCACCACGGTAGTCACAGAACACCATGCGTGGAAAATTCTAATTTCACATTCGCGTTGGTGCCTGTACTACATACATACATATATTTAATAAATACATAGAAAAATTAGATAGTGAGAACGTCGTAGAAAGTTTCAGAGATAGTGGCATAGTTATCTCCGATGGTTCTCCAGTGACCTGGACACACTGGACAGCTGGATCATGGGTTCTCCAGTGACCTGGGCAGCTGGATCATGGGTTCTTCAGTGACCTGGATAGCTGGATCATGGTTCTCCAGTGACCTGGGCAGCTGGATCATGGTTCTCCAGTGACCTGGGCAGCTGGATCATGGGTTCTACAGTGACTGGGCAGCTGGATCATGGTTCTCCAGTGACCTGGGTAGCTGGATCATGGGTTCTACAGTGACCTGGGCAGCTGGATCATGGGTTCTACAGTGACCTGGGCAGCTGGATCATGGGTTCTCCAGTGACCTGGGCAGCTGGATCATGGGTTCTCCAGTGACCTGGGCAGCTGGATCATGGGTTCTCCAGTGACCTGGGCAGCTGGATCATGGGTTCTCCAGTGACCTGGGTAGCTGGATCACCGTTCAGCGAGCTGAAGACTTTGTAATGCTGGCATTACAAAGTCTTTGTGCCGGCAAAAACCCAAAGCCGGGTGAAGTTAGTGTGGGTAGCAGGTTTGTGAATTTCCTGCGAATGGAGTGTAACACCCCCGTCGTGATATGACCATGCAGTTGAAAGCGACGTCCAAAACCCAAATTAAGTTTTTTTTTAAATATATCATATTTGTGTTAATCACTTTCGTGATATCACAACTACTCAAACTCGCCTAACTAAATCTACGCTGCAACCGGGAGTTGAACCACCGACCTCCAGGTTACAAGTCCGTCGCCTCATCGATCAAGCTACGAGGTCGGTTTAAAAAAAAAAAACAAATTAAAATAATAATAATATCATCTTTGTTCTGTACTACGCAGTTGATAGTATCCTACACTCTCAGCAGAAACCGTACTCTGCAAATTTGCAGATTGTGCAAAACTATGTCGAGCGTTGCCTTTTTGTGCAAGTCTGCATGCTTCTCTCTAGTCACAAATCGCGACGGGAAAATAATGTACGATCTACGATTTGTCTTAAAGAGTTGTTTTAAAAAAGACTGGAAATGTCGAAACAACGCCATAGCGATTGTGTCAAGAAGATTTTGGGGTTATGTTCGATTATGGTATTAGAACTATTTGTACAGGTTGATCATGAAGTCAAGTCTCTTTAGTGGAATGTAACCACCAGGCGAGGTTAATGCTTATAGAAATTATCCACAAATTTAAAATTAATGAGGAAAAATTCATGCACTGGGTGGAATTCGAACCAATGGACCCCTACGCTACCTGGATTACCAAACTAGCGCGTTAACCACTTGCACAAGCAGTGCAGTTAGCAAGACTTTATGATCGTCCTGTTTTATTTATACATAAATAATTTTATGTTCGATTATATATAACTGGTCACCGCCGTGGTCTGCTATTAAGTTGCTCAACAAAAGTTTTAGTGATCTATGGGGAGATTATTAGGTACCTATACATATTACTTACGGTGTTATGACTCTTAAGTGAGTGAGTGGTTTAAATTCCTAGTCTATGTAGCAAATGATTCCAGATTTTTTAGTCTATGTAGCAAATAATTTCTATAAGTCAAGATGTAAATTATTATTATTATTCAACACTTGATTAGATATAAATGGACATAATATGTACAATACAAATAATGATTTGAACAATGAAAAAAAATGGGAACAAATATGTATACAAAAAATGAAGAGAACAGAAAAATATACAGAAAAATTATGTCCTAACTAAAGGGGGGTGTTATTGCCTATTTGGGAATCTTTTCCCGCTCAACCCTTTAAACTCTCATGCTCTAGCATTAATCTGGTCTTCATAGGATTTTTTTTTTTTTAAAGATGAGTGTTTCACAGCCTTTTTTATTTTATAGCCATATTAAAACAGAACTACTGTAGACATCTGTGGTCTGCGTTGTAGCTCGTCCATCTTGTAGTGTGCCTCCCTTCTGATGGGCGAGAAGTGACACTTCCTGTTTAGGTGCTGGGGCAAAACGAGCGCACGCGAAGGTGTCCCTTACAAACAACTGTAACCAAAATTTGCATACATTTTTTTGTCAGCTTTGGGACCCTAACCTGGGACCTCCGCAAGGCAAGCGAGTAGTTTACCTACCACTGAGCTAATCACACACTCATTATTACATAAGTTTTTTTAAATTAATAAGAACACGTAGAAATTTTATTTCATATAGACTGACATCACTAAAGAAAAACAAACAATGGTATATTAACAGTAGATAACTGTTTAATATACCATTTTTTCCCATGTTCATGAGGTTGAATTTGAAAATTTTTTTACATACAACTTTGTTGTCGCCTGTGGGATTCGAACCCGCGACCTTCGGTATGCTCAATTGCTCATCCTACCCAGATCTGTGATTATTATTAATTGTAATACTATTTTCTAGCCCAAAACTGGAAATTATAGATATATAATTTTTTCTTTTACAAATAAAATAGTTCCTCCAATTTCGCACCACTTGGAATGGCCCCAAACACACGCATTGTAATACTGGAAAAATTTCTGATGTTGAAATCTGATATAATGGGTTCATAAAACTACTCAGGGCCTTGCGGCCTAAGGGCCGATCAGGATTTCTGTCTACGATTCGCCTGTTCGTTTTAAAATGTGAACAACTTTTGAACATAAAAATTGCCCGACCTCAGGAGCTTACGATTACGCGGGCTTGTAACCTGAGGTCGTGGGTTAAATCCCAATTTTTTGGGAATAATTTAGACGCGTTATTGATCGTTGTGACATCACGAAATGATTACACACAGTATTAATGATAACAAAATAGCGACTTAGTTAACTAAAAAAAAAAATTTAAACCCATTTATTTTCATAATCCCTTTTCTTCTTTCTTATTGGACAAAATCAAACTTTGAGTGAAAAAATAACTTTTTTTTGACAAAGTACATTCCAGCCAGCGCGAGGGAATTGAATACACCATTCCCATTTATCACCTAAGTTAAGCAACGTGCAAAGAGGCTAGGGCTTAATGGTGACCAATGCAAAAATTTAAAAAAGGAGTAAATTCACAAGTTAAAAAGTTTGCCCATAGGGCGGCTGTCGAGTTTTGCATTTGACCTTAAATAAATCCCAAATTTTCCTAAAATAAAAGTTTAACAAGAAATAACTTTTACAAATATCTTTTCGAGCAGTCTAAGTGCCTACACGAGATTCTGAATTAAAGAAAGAGTTTGGGGTTTAAAGCCACACCACTTGGAAATCCAGTTTGAAATTCCCAAATTCCACTAAGAGTAGGGCTCCGATTCCAAGAAATAATTAAAAACCAATTTTGATTCTAACGGGGAAATCAAAATAAAAAGGCAATAGGTAGATTTTCCCACAGGAAACTAATATGGGAATAGGCACCCCATCAGCGGGGTAAACATGCGGGGGCTATTCCCGGCCCCACCAGGCTAGGGGAGGAATTTTAGTATCTGGATTGTGAGTTGCAGCGAATGGACTGTAAAACCCCATCGGATGTGACCATGCTTGAAAAGGCGTTAACCCCCCCCCCCTTTGGGAAAACAGGGATTTCCCCGCTTGGAAATAATCACTTCCCGTAGGAAAAAAGCAGTCCATATAA